>CM071570.1:107190314-107386433 GCA_036426205.1 Ascaphus truei | reverse complement strand
GGTAGTAGGCCAGGTTTGGGAGGAGTATGAGGAGCTCTGTTTTAGCCCTTTGAGTTTAAAGGGCCATCCAGGATGATATAGCAGAGAGACATTCAGAAACTTTGGTCTGTATAGCAGGTGTAAGGTCGGGTGTTGAAAAGTATATTTGTGTGTCGTTAGCATAGAGGTGATATTTAAACCCAAAAGATGTTATTAGGTCACCTAGAGAGAGTGTGTACAGAGAAAAGAGAAGAGGTCCCAGGACAGAGCCCGGGGGTACCCCCACAGAGAGATCAATAGAGGAGGAGGAGGTGTTAGCAGAAGAGACACTGAAAGTACGATGGGAGAGGTTAGGATGAGATCCAGGATAGAGCTTTGTTCCGAATACCAAGAGTATGGAGAATGTGAAGGAGAAGAGGGTGATCCACAGTATCATAACTCTGCTTCAGGATTTCGTTAATGCTGGGGATTATCTAACGAACCCCAGCGGACCAGAACGAACTTTGCACTATCCAAGGACATACACTGGCGACACACTTTATTCGAGCTCGGCTAGTCCCACGAATTCGGGTATACCCGGGTGTATTGAGGTTTGTGACTGTTTTCTGCCCGAGTGCATTGAGTCATTTTCCAGGCAGGGATTGAATGAAGCATTTTATTCCCGCTGGCTGCAATACTGCACAGTATATATATATATACTGCATTACAATTCATGAATTTATGCCATCTGGTAGACACGCGAAGCATTGCAGCCTATTAAATCCTAATCATTATCATTTAACAGATCAGCCGCCCATCAGCCAGGCATGAACCCAGGCTGGGAAGGCAAATGCAACGGGGCTTGTCAGAGGTGAGGAGCGGCGCATTCCAGGTATCTGCCAGGTACATACTGGGTATTTGCTCGAATAAAGTGTGTCGCAGCAGTATTGGGCTGGCAATTTGCGCCCCTTGCAAAAGGACAGCATTTTAAAAGACATTATTCCGGCGTATTGTTTAGTCTCTGGACATTTTATCCTGTTCTCTCCCTCAGTAAGTGTTTGTCAAGTATATTCTAAAGTTGTCGTGTGTCTGTCTATTAAGGAAATAAATGTCAGTTTATTTTGCTCAACTTGTGTGCTCGATCGAGATCCCCAAAATATAAAAATTGTTGATAAGGTCAGTCCATCCTGACAGGCCCCTCTTCTGTTAATGCCCAGAAGAGGGTAAATAATGTTAACAGTACACAGGATAGGGTAGCCACAGGCGGTTATTATAATCCTTATGTGACCTGTGACGTCAGCAACACCAAAGCAATGTATTACTACTCCTCTGTGAGTAATAGATGAATCCTCGTTTCTTTATAGGAAATATTATTACAGAATGCTTATAAAGAATAAAGAATACAGGACTGGATTAACCTGTCCTGTCATTAATATTCTATGAAGTCTTTTGAACTCAGAGTAGAGATATTAGGTTATATTTTGTAAGCAGCGCTATACCAAAAGACATATTTTCATGCCTGAAGTTACCTTGTGGGCCATTTATTCGAGCTGTAAAGTGTAATCTGCCTCGAAAGGTGTCCTATGGAATAGCACTGCTTAGTAAATATGGGCCATTGTGTCAATGCTTTTATTTATATTGAAAGTATAGAGATTAAACAGCACTCAGTGTAATGAAGATAAAAAATGACTGTGGTGCACAGGAACCTGGAGGGACCCTATACCCTATACCCTACTCAAAGACAATATATAACACAAAGGGGCTATGCACTAAGCAGTGAGCTTTTGCGCTGGCGTGAACATTTTTTTCATGTCCGCTAAAAAGTGAAGCCACAGGCGCGATTCACTAAGGAGTTCTGCGCATTCGGGATCAGCCGTGCGCAAATCTGCCCAATCGTGCGTGCTCCCCCCCCCCCTGCTATCGCGCCTAAAGTTCAAGTGCAATAGCTGGTAGAAAAAAAAGCCGCCTGTAACATTTGCATGGAGATTCTGCATCTCCATGCACGGCTGTTACAGGCAATTGTACAGCAAAAATATTCATTTTAATAATAATGTACATGAGCAGATGGTCTCCTGAGCTGAACCGCATTGGTTTCAACCTCGGGGACCCCGTACTTCATGAGATACAGGCCCCATTATGGATCCCCTGCACTTTTAAAGCTTCCGCGTCACGTGACCGGGGGATTTAAATTCTGCAGGGGGATACCGGCACCCCATAACAGGGCCTGTATCTCCTGAAGTAGGGTGTCCCCGA
The DNA here is from genome assembly GCA_036426205.1 of Ascaphus truei. Classification (NCBI taxonomy): domain Eukaryota; kingdom Metazoa; phylum Chordata; class Amphibia; order Anura; family Ascaphidae; genus Ascaphus; species Ascaphus truei. Next base: position 107,384,222 of record CM071570.1, on the reverse strand, counting down.
GGCTGAAACCAATGCGGTTCAGCTCAGGAGACCCCGTGCTCATCTACACTACTGTCAAAACACACAGAATAAACAATAATTCATTGCCATAGCGAGATGGGACGGGGCCTAAGCCCGATCCGTAACTTGTCCCCCAGGCTGGCAGCACGTCTCCTGTGCACACCCTCAGAGTGATGTGCGTCACCTAACACGTCACAGGACGCATCACAGGGACGGGGCCGAGGTCCAGTCCTCACACTGCCGCTGCTACAGTGCAGCTCCTCCCCGGCTGTCCTCCTGTGCCGCCCTGCTCACATGGTCCTCAATCCTCTACTACCGCCTCGTTGTCCTCCTCCACTCCAATGGTTCTCAGTCCTCTTCTGCCACCACCGCCCCCACCATTGGAGCGGTTAAGAGAGGAGAAGGAGGGGGGTGAGAGAGGAAGGTAAGAAGAAGGAGGTGGTGAGAAGAATGGGAGAAGGAGGGTGATTGAGAAAGAGGAGGGGGGGATTGAGGAGCAGGGATGGTGGGAGGAAGGTGAGAGAGAATGGGTCTGAAGGTTCATCTAGGGTGCTGAATACCCTTGTACAGGCATACCCCGGCTTAAGGACACTCACTTTAAGTACACTTGCGAGTAAGTACATATCGCCCAATAGGCAAACGGCAGCTCGTGCATGCACCTGTCAGCACGTCCTGAACAGCAATACCGGCTCCCTACCTGTACCAAAGCTGTGGTGTACTGGCCCTACATCCATCAATGTATCAGTGTTTGTTTTACGGAAGCACATGTATTGAAATAACACTAGTGCAGCTCGCTACAGACCTCATGTGGTTGAATTCAAGAGTCAGTCATTTTAAATGAAGGCAGCCACCTCAGTTACAAGTTTGTATAAATGTTACATGCAGGTGTGTTCTCTATGTAAGGATATTAAGATAACTGCACCGGCATGTAGTGTGCACAGGCACGTCCTCCGTTGTGTCACGTGATGCGGAGCGGGGGCGGAGCCTAGGTCCAGTCCTGATAGGGGTAATGCGGCGCTTGTGCGCAGCGCACGGGTGAGGAGTGTCACCCGAGAAGTCACGGGGCGGGGCCTAAGCCCAATCCATTAGTTGTCCCCCAGGCTGGCAGCACAACTCCTGTGCACAACCACAGAGTGAGGTGCGTCACCCAACATGTCACGTTACGCGTCACGGGGTGGGGCCGAGGTCCAATCCTCACACTGCCGCTGCTAAAGCGCAGCTCCTCCCCGGCTGTCCTCCTGTGCCGCCCTGCTCACATGTTCTTCAATCCTCTTCTACCACCGCTGCTGCTCATTGTCCTCCTCTGTACTGCCCTGCTCCGCTCCCATGGTTTTCAGTCCTCTTCTGCCACCACCGCCCCCACCATTGGAGCGGTTCAGAGAGGAGAAAAAGGGGGGTGAGAGAGGAAGGGAAAAATGTGGTGAGAAGAAGGGGAGAAGGAGGGTGATTGAGAAAGAGGAGAAGGGGGTGATTGATGAGCAGGGGATGGTGAGAGGAGGTGTGGGAGGGCGGTGAGAGAGAATGGGTCTGAAGGTTCGTCTAGGGTGCTGAATACCCTTGTACCGGCCCTACATCTAGCAATGTATCAGCTCTCTGTGGACCTCGTGTGGTTGAATTCAAGTGTCAGTCATTTTAAATGTAGACAGCCACCTCAGTTACAAGTTTGTAGAAATGTTACATGCAGGTGTGTTCTCTATGTAAGGATATTAAGATAACTATGTGAGATACCATGATAACAATAATGTGAGTGAATGTGAATGAAGATGAATGGGTGAATGTGTAAGGAATCCACTACTGGCTTTGACTATAGCCTTGCAGACCTATGCAGTTGCAAGCTTCCTCTGGCAATCAATGGCACATGTGCTGCCTCTTATTGCAGCTTCTGCCCTGTGCTCCATCATTGGAGGAATACTCACACACCCTCCTCCTGTGATTGGATCTCCGCCCTTTATATCCTGGGCGTTGGCACTGAACCAGTGCCGAGCATAAAAAATCCTACCTTGGACGTTACTGTCTCTGCCACAAACCACCCAGGCCTCGCTGCTAGTGTTCTACCTCTCTAGTTCCTGAGTATCCCGAGGCCTGTTCCTGTCTCCTGTGCTGAAGCATGTTTAGCCAGCACTGGTACCTGCTGCATTCTATCCTAGCAGTGGCTACCCTTCTTTTCCTGAGGTCTGCTGCTAATATCCATGCAGTGACCCGCCTTGGACTTCTGTGCTGAAGCGTTGGTTCCCCGACGCTGCCCTGTGGTGTACTTCAGCCAGCCTGCTGTCTCCTCCTGCTGAGATCGGCGTCATGGGCCGAGGCCGCTCCTCGCGCAGAAGCCGCTCACGCTCCTAAGCTGAAGCGGAGAACTCCTGACTACCTGTTGCCGAACGGTGTAGAGGAAGTTCCAGGGGAGTGTCGCCGTATGCACATAAAAAGAAAAAAACAGTGGATAGTGTAATATTGTAAAAACAATAATAAAAAGTGACAGTGAATAACGAGTTCCTACTCACAAAAGTAGCAGGAATATAAGCATGTGAGTCAATAGTACTCTGTGATGCAGCTCGTTCCGGAGGTTTGGTATATGGGTCAGCACATCTTGGAAAAATAGAGAACAGCCATAGTGTAGATGGTAATAAACTTTATCTAATAAGTAAGACAAATGGAGGCTTACGGCTTTAGAGATGCGAGTGCAGAAAAAAGCATTTTAGTATTCTGTTTTTTAAACACCTGAAAATCACACAGTAGCACAGTACAGTACACATTACAATTCATTCATTTCTGCCACGGATACGAAACAGAATCCATGAAATTCAAACAAAGCAGCAGCGATAAACACGAGTGCTTGGTGTGAAATTTAATATATTCAAACACAAAAAAAAAGAATAAATGAAACAAATACTGAATAAATCCTATGAAAATAAATACATATAAACATACTGACCATACTACACACAACTGAGCCAGGACTGACATAAAACATTAATTAAAAAGAAAAGAACATGAGTGTAACCATGATTAATGATAATGTATATCTACACCACTCTCAAAATTCATGATATACCAAATCACATATGGAAGGGGGAATAACTGTTGTGAACACATGATATAAACCAGTGGTTCCCAAACTTTTTCGGTTCAAGGCTCCCCAAGGTGATCAGGATTTTTCCACGGTGCCCAAAGTGAAAACATAGTTGTATATACATACCTAACAGTTGGAGTGCGCAGTTGGTATGTCTCTCACACAGACTCTCTCTCGCGCGCGCGCACTCTCTCTTGCGCGTGCACTCTCTCTCTCACTCTCTCTCTCTCTCACACTCTCTCTCTCACACTCTCTCTCTCACACGCTCTCTCTCACACTCTCTCTCTCTCTCACACTCTCTATGTCTCTCTCACACTCTCTCTCTCTCACACTCTCTCTCACACTCTCTATGTCTCTCTCACACACACTCAGACACTCACACACACAGGGGAAATCAAAACGGGGGGGGGGGTGAATCTGAGCAGGGGGGCAAGGGGGAAGCAAGAAAGGCATGGAGCAGTACTCACCCTGTGCTCCATGTAGGAAGAGGCGGGCCTCGCTTTGCAAGCTCATACAGAGCTTGCTGCGGGTCCCAAAAAAATCCTGGCAGCGTGCCAACATGCTGCCTGGCGCATCGCGAGCGCGCTAAATCCTGTCAGCCCGAGGTGACTGGGCAACGGGATTTATCGAGGTGCACGGCTGCGCAGGGGCCCCGGGCCCCCTGACTACATGGCCCGGGACGCCAGTAGCCCCTGCCGCCAACAGAAATCGCGGGGCCCGGGACAAACATTTTAAGCAGACCCCCCCCCCGTGTCAGCGGTATTGCCAACCGCCATTCCCCCCCATTTCACACCTCACGAGCCCCCATCCCATGTATTTCTCTCCTTTCCGTCTCACCCTCCCGCCTCGCATGTATTTTTCTCCCCTGCTTCTCACTCTTACTCCCTGTTTTCCTCACTCACCCCCTCTCTCCTCTCCCTCCATCAATTACCCCACGCTCACTCATTCCGTCTCCCCTCCACAATATATATACCAAACAATTCCCACCCCCGAATACATACAAAAAAATCCCCACCCCCCAAATATATACAACCTCCCCCCCAATGCATACAAAAACCCACCTAATTTTTTTGGGGGGGGAGGGGGGAATGGGGGAGGCACACCACAAAAAAAGAGGAGAGAGAGAGAGGAGAGCGGAGAGGAGACAGAGCAGTAGTAGAAGAGAGAGAGTAGAAGAGAGACGGGCCAGATGATAGACGGGAGAGAGAGAGCGAGAGACACACACACACACACCACACATAGAGAACACACAAAAAAGACCCGAGAGATAGACAAAAAACAGGAGAGAAAACAAAAAAAAAAAGCGAGATAGAGAAAAACAAGCAGAAGAAAAAAAGAGAGAGAGAGAAAAAACACAAAAAAAGACAACAGGAGACAACGGTTTGGACAACATGAAGGGAGAAAACAAAAAAAGAGGAGAGTAACACAAAAAAATATAAAAATACACACACACACAAGTAAAATAAAAAAAGACACAAACAATAGAAAAAAAAAAAAAACAACACACAAACCACAAGCAAACAGCCACACACAAAAAATAACACACACTAATTTGTAAACACGACACACAACACAACCAAACACACACACACACATCAGAGGATGAAAACAGGAGAAAAACACAGAGAGAGAGGACCACACGAAACACCACCACACACAAGCAAAACACACACAACACACACACACACACACACACACACACACACACACACACACACACACACACACACACACCACACACACAACAAGCCAACACTACACCACACACACACACACACACACCACACCATTATATATGTACCAGGTTCCCCCCTTGGCAACTCACCCCCTCCTTCTTGGTATGCAGACGCGCGGTTGTTAGTTGTTAGAGTGAGTTCCTGTTGCTGTGCTGCCTCTCTGTCAGTAAGAGGCACCTGGAGGTCTGCAACATTGTTGCGATAGTCCTGAGGCAGAGCTGTGAGTCTGGCAGCACAAAGCAAGCGAAAAGCAGTTGAGCTCTAGGGGAAGGAGGTAGGGTGCAGGGTCTGTGACTCTCGCACCTAGCCAGCAAGTCCCCTAAGGCCCCGATAGCCCTGAGTCATCCCAGCTGAGTATTGGTAGGGACAGGCCCTAGGTTAGGGCCCTGCCCTTATATATTGCTAGGGTGTTATCACGGCCATTGCTGGATTGCTAAAAGGGAGCTGGACTATCTCCACGGAGGCCCAGCTTAGCGTGACTGCGGCCTGCTGCAGCAGACGACCCTAATAAGGTAGAGACGGTGCGGAGCTGTACGGTGATATTATCCGCGCTGGAATCACCCCACGCGTAGGAGGGTTTTTTTATCCGCGGCGGATCCAACCCAGTTGATAGAGCGGCACCGTGCGCGGGAGCTCCGTGGCAGGTAACCTACACCCTCATGTGCACCAAACAAGGCCTATCAACAGACATAGTGAACTGCGCAGTCACACACACATATTGGTACAGGTTCTGGGTGTGCGAGACATTGGGTTGGTGCACTGGACACGGGGGTGGATCACTCTGGGGAGGTGGTAGCGTCCGCAGTGGCGCCTAAAGTGTGGGCACCCGACGTGGTTGCAATGTTAGCGGTAGCGTCCGCCGTGACGCCTATGTGTTGATGTTGTATTCATTGCTATGTCCGGTAGTAAAGGTATTAGTTCATTATCAATTCCGTTGTACGTGGTTATTGAATGGTCCTGCGAGGAACTACTCCCCCTCTGGTGGGAGGCCATCGCAGGTGGAGGCGCTGCACCCATGTAAGTAGGTTATCCATAGTATGTATTGCCCCAGGTTCCCCGTGGCGAGAAGCTCGGCTCTCCTAGTTACAAACCAGGTACAGCACCACCCTGGTCCGTAGTCAGATACACCTGCCCACTAGATCTCACTTAGGGTGGGGGTAGGAGGGCTACATATATATATAATCACACACACCCACAAACATACACACCACACACAACAGATAACGCACCGGCAGCACTGACCTCCCCCGTGCAGGGACGGGCCGTTCAGCCACTCCCCCCCCCGCATCACGTGCACGCCCCCTGCAGCCACGGTCTGATTTTATATGTGTTAAAAATCCGACCGGTGGCTTGCGTGGGGGCGTGCCGTGATGCGGGGGGTGGGGGGGAGTGGTGCTGAACGGCCCGTCACCCTGCACGGGGGTGGTCAGTGCTGCGGTGCCGTGCCCAACGTGGGGGGGGAGAGCTGGTGTGCTGCGGAGGGGGGAGGGCTGCAGTGCTGCTGGGAGAGACAGATGTCTCCGGTGCTGCTCCTCCAGTGCGCGTGCCGGGCCTCCCTCTTGCATACTTCCGGCGCTGCCAGCACGGTGACGCTGCCAACAGGGTGACCCGGTGCCGGGTTCAGAGGTTTTTTTTTTAAAATTAGCAGCCCTTGTTCCCCACTGCTGGCGGCCCTGATCGCGGCACCCCTCTAGCCAAGCCACGGCGCACCAGGGCGCCACGGCGCACAGTTTGGGAACCACTGATATAAACAATATATAAAAATATATAAACATATAAACATCAGGAACATGCACCTGATGATTTGACTATTTTGCTTGGAGTGCCAGCTGAGCTCTATCTGTATGTATGTATGTATGTATATATATCAATATATACAGTGTTCGACAAACCTATACATTTGCTCGCCCCGGGCGAGTGGATTTAACCCCCGGGCGAGTAAATATTGGCCCAAGCAGCACACGTTTGGTACTAGGTGGCGAGTAGATTTTTTTGTGTGGTGAGTAGATTTTTTGGTGATTTGTCAACCACTGAATATATATATATATATCTCAATATATATATATATCAATATCTCAATATATATCTATATCTCAATATATATATATATATATATATATATACTCGCTATCCATGCGCATAGGCATTTAATATTGCATATGAGCACACGAGCTAGCAAGCCCAGTTTGTGTTTACTTACAACAACACTAAGAGGATTTAAAAACTTTGGATCCCTTTGGATCATTTCTGTGCATTGTGATCTTTGTCCCCTATGCACCTTACACTCTACTTATATAAAAATAAATATTAGGAAATTAATAGGAGAGCGGTCTCTTCTATCTGTAATCAATGTTTTTATTGTAAGTTATAATTGCTTTGTATGTATGATTGTAATCTTTTTTATTATATGTTTTTATTGAACTACAAATATTTTCGTATTGATCCCTGGTGCACTGTTTGCTTTCTTTACCTTATATTTTAAAGTATGTCCATGTTTTTTATTTATTGAGGGCTGTAAGTTACTCAAATGGATACTGTCACGGGAGCCACTTTGAAAGTAGGAGCAGTCACTTCATCTGTTGAATTGCCTCGGGTGCACGGTTACACCCTGCAGGGATAATCACCGCAAACTGGATCCAAAAAGGAAAAAAACGGCACTCCACAGGACTTTGCAAATGTATAAAAGAGTGTTTAATGGTGGACGGATCGACGTTTTGGTCCTAACCTGATTCCTTTGTGTACTGACTGGATGGATAAGTGAAGTACTTGCCTTGGCACACAAAGGAGTCATTCGAATACATTACATTATATATGCAGGCGATAGAAGCTGTTACAGGGCACACAATATCATACACGTGATCCATTTTGGCAACATTAGGATGGTACAAGATGTCAGAAACTTGACATCCATCTTGACTGGTAGGAACAATGGTTGGTTTGAACCTCTAATATGCTGGCCACATCGCCTCTACCATTACAGCTGCCAATCTGTATATACAGCTGCACTCTGCTAAACCCTTAATTAATTGGTGGGATCCCAGGAAATTTCCAATAAAAGCAGATGTTCAGTTTAGCTGTACACAACATAAGGGTAACAAGGTATTGGTATTATTAGACTAATTATTAGGTAAGTAATTCAAGAGAGAGATTTGAAGTACAAGTGGGATTCCCCCCCCCCCCCTGTAACATCCTATAGGGAATCACTTATTGCTATCCAATATAACTGTATAGTAGGTCAATCCCACTATACATTAAAGAAAGAGCCTTCATAGCCACAATTTCTTTCATTAGACATATGAGACATCATTTTAAGCCTAGCAGGGGTGAAGAATCACCTAAGGAACACCTTATATTGAACTTCTCTAGTGATAGCTAACCTAGATGAGGCAGCGGCATTATTCCAAATTCTGTCCCAAGCTTCGTCATCAATCTCAGAGCAAATGTCCTGCTCCCAGGTAAATTGATATTTATATTTAATAGTGGACAATGAATTTAACAGGAAATTATAAATGCCAGACATACAAATGCAGCGGCCGTTATTTGAACAAATCACGGAGCCATTTTCGTGTGCGCTGCTGTACTCCACGTGGCATTAACGCTGCCAATCGCCCCAAGCACACGTGTTTATCGCGATGGCTGTGTTTGAATTTCATGGATTGTGTGCAATTAAATGCAATGAAATTAATGAATTGTAATGTGTACAGAACTGTGCTACGGTGTCAATTTCAGGTGTTTACAAACCAGAACACTAAAATGCCATTTTCTGCACTCGCGTCTTAAGGCGGTACGGTTGGAAGTAATCCCGCGCCATGACATGGGTATTCCGAGGTATATAACACGTGATTTGTTAAAATAATGGCCGCTGCATCTGTATATCAAGACTTTTAAACTGAAAATTACATCCAACAAAGCAAACGGAAGACCAAGGAGCTTTCGAATCAAGTTAGGGTTCAAGTGGTAGAGATGTACAGATTAGGAGTGTGCGTTTCAGCAGAAGGACACTTTGAACCCTACTTTTAACACAAACTTTATAGTAAATCATAGTGTTTCAGATTAGATTACAACAGTTTAACACATTTACAAGCTACAAAGCAAAAAATACTATTTATACAGTTAGGTCCGGAAATAATTGGACACTGACACAATTTTCATAATTTTGGCTCTGTATGCCACCACAATGGATTTGAAATGAAACAACCGAGATGCAATAGAAGTGCAGACTTTCAGATTTAATTCAAGGGGTTGGACAAAAATATTGTATGAAACATTTAGGAATTGCAACCATTTTCATACACCGTCCCCTTATTTCAGGGTGCTCAAATGTAATTGGACAAATTAACACAATCATAAATAAAATGTTTTTTTGTAATACTTTTTCGAGAATCCTTTGCAGGCAATAACTGCTTGAAGTCTGGAACGCATGGACATCACCAAACGCTGGGTTTCCTCCTTTGTGATGCTTTGCCAGGCCTTTACTGCTGCTGTCTTCAGTTATTGTTTGTTCGTGGGTATTTCTGCCTTTAGTTTTGTCTTCAGCAAGTGAAATGCAAGCTCGATCGGGTTGAGATCAGGTGATTGACTCGGCCATTGCAGAATATTTCACTTCTTTGCCTTAAAAAACTCCTGGGTTGCTTTCGCAGTATGTTTTGGGTCATTGTCCATCTGTAAAGTGAAGCACCGTCCAATCCACTTTGCTGAATCTGAGCAGACAATATATCCCTATACACTTCAAAATTCATCCGTCTGCTTCTGTCTTCTGTCACATCATCAATAAACACTAGTGACCCACTGCCATTGTAAGCCATGCATGCCCATGCCATCACACTGCCTCCACAGTGTTTTACAGATGATGTGGTATGCTTCGGATCATGAACCATTCCAAGCCTTCTCCATACATTTTTCTTCCCATCATTCTGGTACAGGTTGATCTTAGTTTCATCTGTCCAAAGAATGCTGTTCCAGAACTGGGTTTGCTTTTTTAGATATTGTTTGGCAAAGTCTAATCTGGCCTTTCTATTCTTGAGGCATATGAATGGTTTGCACCGTGTGGTGAACCCTCTGTATTTGCTCTCGTGAAGTCTTCTCTTTATAGTAGACTTGGATAATGATATGCCTACCTCCTGGAGAGTGTTCTTCACTTGGCTAGATGTTGTGAAGGGGTTTTTCTTTACCATGGAAAGGATCCTATGATCATACACCCCTGTTGTCTTCCATGGACGTCCAGGGCTTTTTGTGTTGCAGAGCTCACCAGTGCGTTCTTTTTTTCTCAGAATGTACCAAACTGTTATTTGGCCACTCCTAATGTTCCTGCTATCTTTCTGATGGATATTATTTATTTTTTGCAGCCTGAGGATGCCCTGTTTCACTTGCATTGAGAGCTCTTTTGAGCGCATGTTGTGGGTTCACAGCAGCAGCTTCCAAATGCGAATGCCACACCTGGAATCAACTCCAGACCTTTTACCTGCTTAATTGATGATGAAATAACGAAGGAATAGCCCACATCTGTCCATGAAACAGCTTTTGAGTCAATTGTCCAATTACTTTTGGTCCCTTGAAAAAGAGGGGGCTACATATTAGAGATGTAATTCCTAAACCCTTCCTCCAATTTGCATGTGAATACCCTCAAATTAAAGCTGATAGACTGCACTTTAAGCCCATATTCTATATTTAACTGTAACTTGAATTTATTTTGGTACACAGCCAAAATAACAAAACTTGTATCAGTGTCCAATTATTTCCGGACCTAACTGTATATATAGTACGGTTGGAAGAAATCGCGTGCCATCACATGAGTATTCCGAGGTATACACCGCGTGAAGTGTTTCAATAACGGCAGCTGCATCTGTAACACCTTTTCATTTTGAGTTAGTTTTTTTTAGACAAGAGGGATTCGAAAAGGATTAAGAGGCATAATAGTGCTTCTAATCAAAGTGGATTTAATCTAATAAAGCAAATTGGACTCAGTAATACTGTATGCACCTGGATTGAAAACTGGTTGAAGGACAGACAACAGAGGGTTGTCATAAATAGAACTTATTCAGGTTGGGCTAAGGTCGTGTGTGGAGTACCTCGGGGATCGGTACTGGAACCCCTGTTTTCTAACTTGTTTATTAATGACCTTGAGGTTGGCATCTAGAGCAAAGTCTCCATCTTTGCTGATTGTATTGTATTGTATGTCTTTATTTGTATAGCGCCATTAATGTATATAGCGCTTCACAGTACTAAAACATGTGGTAATCATATAAATAACAAATAATATACCCTATTTCCTCTATTGTAAGACACCATTGATTCTAAGACGCACCCTTGTTTGATGGGAATAAGGGCTTCAGACAAACGTAACATTTAGGAAGAGGAGTCCCTGCTCCGTGGAGCTTACAATCTAATTGGTATGTAGGAGGAACGTACAGAAACAGTAGGAGGGCTTTTTGGTAAGTGCTTCTGCATGGGGACAAGCTTTATATATCATGTGTCTAGTAATATCTACGGTGCTACTCATATGCTTCTTTAAGCAAGTGTGTTTAAGGTGGGTCTTAAAGGTGGATAGAGTCGGTGCTAGTCGGGTATCGAAGGGAAGGGCATTCCAGAAGTGTGGGGCAGTCAGCGAGAAAGGTTTAAGGCGGGAGAGGGCTTTAGATACAAAGGGGGTAGAGAGAAGACACCCTTGAGCAGAACGCAAGAGTCGTGATGGTGCATAGCGAGAAATTAGGGATGAGATGTAAGGAGGGGCAGAAGAGTGTAAAGCTTTAAAAGTGAGGAGGAGAATTGCATGTGTGATACGGGATTTGATAGGAAGCCAGGAGAGCGATTTCAGCAAGGGAGACGCTGATACAGATTTAGGAAAGAGTAGAGTGATTCTGGCAGCAGCGTTTAGGATAGATTGTAGGGGAGGTACCAAGGAGTCTGTCGTGCGCTTCGGTGCAATTACACAGGTCTGGAGGATCAGACACTGGAGTGATGCGAGGGAGCTATGCAGGGCCACAGAGACAACCGGTGCAGGGGGATAGGTATGATACTTCACCTGCTTCTCCGGTTTGGGACCCACTCTCCTCGCTTGCTCCTGCGTGCCACCGTCAGAAAGTATCAGGGAAATGGAGGGTATACGGTGCTACTGCGCATGTCCGAAAAAAGCTCCCAGAAATCTCTTCAATCAACTTTATTGAACACACACCAGGGCTACACCAGCGTCTCCCCCTCAACGCGTTTCACCCTTACACAGAGGGCTTCGTCTCGGAGTGGGGAGAAGTGGTGACAGCCTGTTAAATACCCTAAAAGCCCGCGAAAGCGGAATACAAGATTTAACCCCTTCAGTACTTTACAGTTTTTTGCAGAAGTTTCTTTGCCACTAAATCATTATGTATATGTTGTTCGCTTGGAACATCCCTAGGTATATAACACTCACACCCAGGGCATAATCAAATTCTATACATGCGCAAAGATAAGACTGTTTGGCTGCATATTGAAGGTATGTAAATACGTTTAAAATGCTTGTTACAACACTGCAAGAAAACATCATCCCTATATTTCATAAGTAAAGCCAAACTACTATAAGTCCATAGTTTAAACATATATATGAACTCCATATCTTAATTAAGCCATAGCTGTTAATCCCTATGCTGTTTGGCAAGAAAATACAGGGAAAAGATTGCAAGAGAGCAGAAAGGTGCGAGGGAAGGAAAGGAAAGGGGGGGGAAAAGAGGGAGTGAAGGGGGTAAGGATATGGAGGAGGGGGGGAGGGGAGGGGGGGGGGGAAGTAAAAAACAAAACAAAAACAAAAGACAAAAGACAGAACGGAGGATAATGTCAATATCTCATCAACACACTATATCATTGGGAGGACAATATACATTATTATATGCATTTCCCAGGGTAAATTTCTCTAGATAATTTTAGAGAAAACATCGCAGATCCCAATCCACATTAAGTCCGTTGGGTTATAGCGTGTTTAATGTATGGATCCAATGTGCCTCTCGTTGGTGTAAGAGCTTATTCCTATCCCCTCCCCGAGGGGGGATGGCTATGTGTTCAATTGCACAACATTGGAAATTGTCTACAGAACCCAACGGACAGTTGTTAAAGTGTATTGGTACCGGATGTGTCATGTCTTTGTTTTTAATTAGCCTTAAATGTTCTAAAATGCGGACTTTTAAGGCTCTACTTGTTAGGCCCACATATTGTTTTTTACATCCGCATTGTAACAAGTAAACCACAAAGTTCGTCTGACATGACATAAACGTTCTGATATGGAATCTACGTGTGTCCTCTTTGTTTGAGAAATGCGTAGATTTCATCATTCTAGGGCAAATCTTGCAATGTCCACATTTGTAAGATCCAATCAATTTCGGAAAAAAGGACAGTTTATTTTGGCTATCCTTTGTTGTTTTCAACATGCTGGGTGATAACAAATTCCCTATTGTAGCTGCTCTGCGAAACACTATTTTTGGTCCTACACAAACCATTTTATTTAGTAATGGATCTAGAGATAGTGTGGCCCAATGTTTGCGTATTATAGCTTTAATGGAGTTCGCTTGCTCGCTATAGTTGGTGATGAAGAATGGCGCTTCTGAGTTCTCGACATGTGTATCTTTATTTGCACCCCCCACTGACATATTGATAAGGGTGTTCCTACACTGGCGACACACTTTATTGCAGTGTGGCCAGTACCGCAAGCCGGGAGATTTCCCGGCTTGCAAGTGGCAGCCCCTCGGCGTGCCGCGCGTCTCCGATGCGCGGTCACGCGTCATAGGGTGCCTGCGCCCCCTGCACGCACGTCCAGGGCTCCCCGAGGGAGCCCTGGTGTCCCGCGATGTGGGGGACGGCGGCAGGGGGTTCCGGGGGACCCGGCGGACCCGGAGAGGAGAGGGGGAAGCTGCGATCGGCGGGCCTCTCCTCCGCTGCTTCGGCGCGCGCCCGGCACCCTCCGGCGCGCGCCAGGTAACTGCTGCGGCCGAGAACGGGCAAATGCTCGAATAAACTCGGCCGCAGCAGTATCTGTATGCAGTGCATGCTGGTATGCCTGATCGAGATCTGCACCGTCATATCCCCTCGACAGGAACCTCTCTCTCATCTCGTCCGCCCTGTGGACAAAGGCCTCCAATGTCGAGCAGTTCCAGCGTAAACGCAAGAACTGCCCCTTTGGAATGCCTCTGACCAGAGGGCGTGCGTGACAACTCTTTGCGTGAAGCAATGAATTCCTGGCATTATCTTTCCTGTAAATATCTGATTGGATTTTGTACTCAATATCTACATATAGATTAAGGTCCAAAAATTGGATTTGGTTTTTATTATATGTGTGAGTAAATTTCAGATTCAGTGTGTTCTTTGCCAGGTATTCAAAAAACCTCAAAAGGTCCTCCTCCCCACCACTCCAGATCAAGATCAGGTCATCAATGTAGCGCTTGTAAAACACCACTTGATGCCTGAAGGGGTTAGAATCTCCAAACACGTGGGACATCTCCCACCAACCCATGAACAGGTTGGCATAGGAGGGGGCAAACGAGGTCCCCATAGCTGTCCCACGTGTTTGGAGATAAAACTGCTGGACAAAGAAAAAGTAATTATGGGTAAGTGAGAATCTAATGCTGTCCAAGATAAAGGCTATATGTGCTGGAGAGAGGGTGGAGTGAGTGTGCAAGAAAAACTCTGTAGCTGTGAGGCCGTGCTCGTGTTGAATAATATTGTATAAAGAAGCCACATCTAGGGTGACCCAGATGTAGCTTGGGTGCCAAGTTAAAGGTGCTAAAAGTGCTAAAACATGCTTAGTGTCTATAATGTGTGAGGGTAAAGAAAAAACAAGTGGCTGTAAAAAGTGATCTATGTATTGGGAAAGGTGTTCACCCAGGGAACCAATAGCTGAAATTATGGGTCTACCTGGGGGTGCAGTGAGTGTTTTGTGTATCTTGGGCAAGTGATGGAAAATGGGAGTGATAGGATCTGGAGTGGTAAGGAAGTCTCGCTCATTGGGTGAGAGAACATGTAAGATCTCACCTTCGTCCAAGAGGTCCTGGAACTCTCTAATGAACTGGGGAGTCGGATCCCTGTCGAGGGTACGGTAGGCCTCCGGGTCATCCAGCTGCCGCTGCGCCTCAGATATATAATACTCTCTGTCGAGCACCACTGTTGCGCCCCCTTTATCTGCTTTCCTAATTAGGATAGAATCGTTATCACTCAGACATTTCAAAGCTGCCCTGTCCACTGGGTGGGGGGAAAAAGTGGTGATGGTGTTGTTCTATAAGATCAGCCATGGTTCCCATACCTTGTAAAATGGGTTAGTTTTTTGCTTTAGGTAGGCTGTGAGTTTTTCCATCTGCATCCCCTCGTTAATTCTTTTTTAATTATTCCCTTAGTGGGGGGGGGTTACTTTCTTCCATGAGGCCGCAACTTCACATCTCGCCGCTGTGAGACTAAAGGAGATTAATTTCCTTACTGGTCGGCTGATTTCCTCAGTTGGTCTCCCAAGCAGGTAGGTCAGTGGATCAATAGGTATTTCGAGGGTCGTGACCTCTTTTATTAAATTTTGGACCATAGTCCAGTATTTCTTAATTTCTGGACATGACCACCAGATGTGTGCCATGTCCCCCTTTTGACCACAGCCTCTCCAACAAAGATCCGATGCCAGAGGGTATATTTGTTGTAGTCTCACTGGATTAAGACACCAATTGAAGAGTATCTTATAGATGTTCTCCTTTGTGGTAGTACATATGGACGTCGCAGAGGCTGCTTTCCATATTTCTTTCCAGTCTTCCTCTTCAATGGATATGTTCAGGTCGGCGGCCCATTTAAGCATATAATCATGCTCTACTGGGCCTTCCCCTGTTTCTAGCATCGAGTAGATTTTTGATATGAGTCCCTTTTGGCCCGAATCAGATTTACATAATCTGTCAAATTTAGTAAGCGAGGGGAGCTCCGGGTTTGGGGATATTTTTGGGACGAAATGTCTGATTTGGAGGTATTTAAACGCGTCCAAATCCGGTATCTTATACTTAGTTCGCAGGTCCTGAAAGCTCAGGAGCCTCCCTAGGGAAAGAACATCCGCCACTGTCTTAATCCCTTTCACCTTTAGTTGATCAAATAGCCTCGACCTACATACAGGGGGGAATGTGGGGTTATCAAATATTGGCGTAAGCTGCGAGCCAGGGGAAGAGAGCTTATATTTGAGCTTGGTTTTTAGCCAGATCCCCCAGGTGTGTTTTGTCGTCCCTAATTGAAATTTTTGTGGGGGCATATATCCTCTATTCATACTCCAAAGGCACGCCGGCAGAGAAGGCACTTCGGCATAATGTGTCTCTATTTTGAGCCAGCACCGATGGGTTGGGTCTGAATTCCATAGTGCGGCTTGTTTTAGTTGGGCTGCCTGGTAATACTTGTGGATGTCCGGGACTCCCATGCCCCCTCTCCCTCGTGGTGACAATAGCACTGACCTAGCTACTCTGGGTTTTTTTCCTTTTAAAATGAAGTGGAACATCCTGTTTTGGATGTTTTTAATTTCTGAGCCAGGGACATGGACCGGGAGAGTTTGGAAGCAATATAGCAGTCTGGGGAGTATATTCATTTTTATGGATATCATTCTTCCGATCTATCTGATAACCTTCCCATTTGCTCAAATCTTATTTGATTTTGTCAAAGAGAGCTGGGTAGTTATGCTGATAAAGTGATTGGTAGTCCTTCGATAAATTCACTCCCAGGTATTTGATGTATGAGGGACTCCATTTATACGCAAAGTTTATTTTAAGTAGTTTCACTTCTGGCTCTGTGAGGCTGAGATTGAGGGCCTCTGATTTTTCACTATTAATTTTGTATCCAGAAATATTGCCAAAGTCTTCCAGTTCTCTTTGGAGATTAGGAAGGGAAGTTTGGGGTTGGGTTAGGGTCAGAATAATATCATCGGCGAATAGGGAGATTTTATAGTTTGTGTTTCCGATTGCTACGCCTTTGATATTTTTATTATTTCGTATTTTAGCCGCCAGTGGTTCTATGGTGAGAGCAAAAAGGAGGGGGGACAAGGGGCAACCCTGTCTGGTACCGTTTCTTTTTTGGAATCTCTCTGAGTTTCCGCCCGGGAGCCTAACTATTGCAGATGGGTTTTGGTACAGTGCCTGGACTCCTTCTAGAAATGTGTCTTTGAAGCCAAATTTTTCTAATGTTTTAGTAAGGAATAGCCAATCAATTCTGTCAAATGCCTTCTCTGCGGCCAAGCTCAGGAGCATTGCCTTGGAGTTTGTGAGGTAGACATGTTCAATTATGTTGAAAATTTTCCGGGTATTGTCTGATGCCTGACGTCCCAAGACAAATCCCACTTGATCAATGTCTATTAATCTTGGCAAGATAGGGTTCAATCTATTCGCCAAGATCTTGCTGTACAATTTGAGATCGTTATTTAGGAGTGATATGGGCCTGTAACTCCCACATTGCGCCGGGTCTTTCCCTTCTTTATGAATAGTGGCAAGGTTTGCCAAGGACATTTGACGAGGGGATAGGGTTCCCTTCCAGAAATGAATTGTACAAATTTAGTAGATGATTAGCCAATATTGGGAGAAATCTTTTGTAATATGCGTTGGAAAAGCCGTCAGGGCCTGCTGTTTTGGATATCTTAGAAGACTTCACCGAGGATACCAACTCCTTAGTAATTTTGGCGTTGAGGAAGGAGTTTTCCTCCTCTGTCAGTGTGGGGAGTTCGCAGTCGTCGAGGTAGTGCGAAATTGCCTCTGATCTCGGCAACTCCGAGGTCCCCTGCTGAGTCTTCAAATTATAGAGTTTGGTGTAGAACTTGGTGAATTCCTCCGCTATTTTCTTCTCGTTATATAACATCTCACCAGACCCACCCCTGATCGACGTTATCTGAGATCTTTTTTGTATGCCTCTTAATTTGGAGGCCAGGAGTCTATCAGCCTTATTGCCCTTGTCATAATATCTTTGGTTGGTCCATTTAAGGGCCTTTTCAACCTTTTCTAGTTGAATGCCTTTTAATTCGTTTCTAGTGGCGGACAGTACCTATCAATTTCAAGGTCCCTTTCTGGGATGTCTTTACAAATCGTTGTAAACAGTTCCAGCAGGTAGGATTTGATTTGCGAGGGGGAGACGTCTCAGGGACATTTCTGATACGGATGTTTTGGCATCTGTCCCTGTTTTCCTGATCTTCCTGGCTTTCTTTTAATGCCGCGATCTCCTCACCTAGGCGGATTATCTCTTCCTCCGCTGCTGTTTGTCGGTTGAGAGCCCCCTCCACCTTGGTTTCTATTTCAGCTGCTTGATTTGTTAACGAGGCGATTTCCTCTCTGATATCATGCACTGCCTCTTTAATATCGGCTTGCAGAGAGAGGTGCAGTTTAGCGTGCATGGAGACAAAGAGCTCTTCCATATATTCTCTGGTAAGAGGCTCTCCTTCCTCCCTGCTTTCTCCCGGCTGGTTTCGGGCCCACGCGGAGGGTGGCTGGCCTCGTGTTCCGCCGCCATCTTGCTTTTCAGCAGACTCCTCCGGTCTCTTTTGGGGCGGCGAGAAATACTTTGAAACCCCTTGGGCTGCGGGCTTCTTTCCTTTAGAGGACATTCTGGGCGAGTTTGCCTCTGTCCTGGGATCGAAATCGGGGGAAATTTTGAGCCTTTTAGGTGCTTTTTCTATTAGATTGTGCAGTAGGGTCCACGGAGCTCCTCGTTCACCCAACCACCCTGGTGACATCACCGGAAGCCCCCCCAACATCTTGAAATTTTAAGTTTCATTTTCCCCTTGACATTTTCATAATCCTTTCTTCTGTTTGAAAGGATTACAATCTAACGACGATATCCTGAGGCTGGTTAGGTGTTAGAGGTTTCTCCAGGGCTCTATGAACTCGTTCAAAAGACATTGTAGGAGGAGTCTCATCTGTAAATTCTAAAAGGATTCTAAGAGGGTTTCTACAAACTCATCACTGTCATCACTTTCCGCTTGTTACAGGATACCTTTAATTTTGACGTCTCAGTCTGTTCACGAGATCTTGTTGTTGCAGTTGGAGAAATTGATTTTTCCCTTCCAATTAAATAATTTGTCCTTTCAGTTGTTTGTAAAATTATGATTGCTGAGATACAGCGTCTTCATTGTTACTCAAGAATATGCTGAAATCGCACATTTCTTGTCTGATTTCCCCAACAGAACATAATACTTCATCTTTAAGAGAACTATGTAAGTCCTTTATTTACTTCAGTAGTTTTTAATTATCACCTTTGGAGAGAGGTAAATCATGCTTTGATTATTCTGTTGTCATTGGCAAGTATAACATATACAGGTTTGTCTCTAGAAGTGATATCCCCTTGATGGGCACTTGCTGCTGAATTAACACAACTCTTGTTTGCACTTTCATCTCCCTCTATTTAGAAAACAAAAAAATGGGGTCCTTCATACTCAATCAACTTTTACAGTGTTTTGCTTACTCGATCATTTGTCAGCTTGTCACTGCTGAGGTTGCATGAGCCAGGTCGGCTATAGCCAGTGGTAATATTTCTCTTTAGTCTTACAGAAGTGTTACAGACTCTCCAGCATTTATCCACTTCCTCCTGTTATTAACTATTGTTTGGACTACAATATTACAAGGATATGTGTTTAGTTTAGAAGGGCTACTCCTGAGGTGAGTTACATGGCTTATAATTCCATGTTCAGCAATCTGATGACATTTCCCCAAGTTTTTATTATGAGTGTGTATAAGAGTGGGTATAAGATGTTCTGCTTTGTCTTCACCCCTTTGATATATTGATATTTGGGGTTGCAAACACTGCCACAGGGTATCTCACTATGGGGAGCTGCTCTCGGCCACACCTCTCTGCCTCCTACTCCCTCTTTGATTCCTTGTCTCCCTACCTTCTCCCTTCCCTTTCCCTGTGCACAGGACTACTGACAGATTTCCTGGGGTCCAGGACTAGAGTCTCGCCCCCCTCCCCGTGTCAGCAGCCTCACGAGCCCTCCCCTTTGACACCTGTATTTCTCTCCCACTCACTTCCTTTATCACTCTCCCCCTTCCCTAACACCCCATCTCTCCTGTCACTCACCCGTCCTCTGCTATCGCTCAATTACCTCCTCTCAAACAATCATGCTCCCTCAATCCCCCCTCCCCACACTAATTTCCCCCTCCTTCCCTGGCCACACACACATAATTCCCCCCAATACTCATACAAGTCTGCCCTCACCCACACTGCCCACCCAATCACCCCCTCCTCCCCCCCACACACAATAATTACCCTCCCACAATACACACACAATACTCCCCAAATACAAAACAACACTACCCCCCAATAAAAACACCACTATCACCCCCTCAGATAGAATTACTATTACTACTAACCCACCTCAGATACAATTACCATTAGCCCTCCAGATACAATTACCACCACCTCTCTCCCGATACAATTATCACTACCCCACTAGATACAATTACCACTACCCCTCCAGATACAATTACCACAACACCCCCCCCCCCCCACACACACACACACACCAAGGACCTTATCTCCCCACCTTTAAGTCAAACCTTAAAACTCACCTCTTAAATTAAGCATTTCAATAGCCTAGACACATGGCTATTGTACAACACCCATAGTTGCTTTTACCAACAATTGTGACTGTCACGGTTGTGCTCGCCACAAACCAGGGTCGGACCGCGTGGCTGAGGTGGGGTTGTATAAGCACCGACCTTCGACCGCGCAGACAGATCCGGATTGCGCAGTTCGTAGTCGTACATAGCAGGGTCGGGACTGGAGAGAGCAGCGTAGTCAGTGGACGAGCCAGGTTCAGGATTGGAGACAGCATGGTAAACATAGTCCAAGCAGGGAGTCGGCAACAGGAGATCAAGCAGGTCTTCCTGCTTCAGCAAAATTGCTGCAGGTCGGGAACGGGATTTGCGCGAGTGGCGTCCATGGCCCATAACGCCAGTCTCAGGAAGGAGAAGGCTGACCGGAGTGGGCACACCGCCAGGCAGCACTAGAAAACCAATGCTTCAGCGCAGGAGTCCAGAACGAGCCTGTGCGGGGAGAGAGAGAGCAACAGAACTCAGGACTCAGAAGCAGGCCTCTGTTATGGGAAGGGCAGCAGGCCTCAGGAAACAGGGAGCTGAAGTTACGCTGGAGATCCAACACTTCAGCACAGGAACCAGGACTCGGCCTCTGCAGTGGAGAGAGAGAGCAGCAGGCCCAGGAACCAGGAACAAGAACTAGGACAATAACAGAGTTAGAAACAAGCTAGAACAAGCCAGGGGCTTGTGGCAGAACACTTAGTGACATCCACAAAAGATTATGCTCGGCAGAGAAGCATTGTGGGACAGTTGTATTTAAAGGTCAGGAACCCAATAGCAAAAGGGGCGTGTTACAGCATTGCACTAATGACTGAGCCCAGGCTGGGGCTGCAGTAATAGCTTGCACAGCTGCAGTAGATATCAGGGGGAGTGTTCCAGGACTGCACAGTTCTGTAAGGCAAGCTACTGTAAGCAGTAAACTGAGGTGTGGATTCCTTACAGTGACCAAGCACTGCAATGTACGGCACTTATTCCCTCACCTACTGTCTCGGTAAGTCTCATAACATACCACTTAGATTGTAAGCTCTCTGGGGCAGGGAATTCCTTTCCTATTTGTCTGATTTTGTTTGTTGCACTTATTGTATTATAATTCCCTGTACTGTATAGTCTCTTTTGTAAAGCGTTGAGTACAGCAGTGGGCGCTATATAAAGATATACATACATAAATATATGGGGAAGGTAGTAGAGTTGCTCCTTAGTCAGTACAGTTAATCATTTTCACTCAGTTTTACCTCTACCTCATCTGAAAGTCTGTGCTCCTCTTTCTCTAGTCCAGATGCCCGCCACCAGGTGAGTCTTTCACAGCCTCCCCCCGGTAGGTCCACTGCAGTGGGAGATCCTCAGGATAGACTCGCTAGGCCCCTTAGGAGTGTAGAATCTTGCCTCCCCACACAGTATTGGAGGCCATCTTGTGTTGCAGTAGAATGTCTGGAAAGAGGAGGGGGGGAGGGTAGCATCTTTGGTTAGAGATAATGTACCCACTATGTATGTATGTATGTATGTATGTATGTATGTCTTTATTTATACAGCGCCCAAAGCTTTACTTAGTGTTTACAAGTGAAACAATACAGTACAGAGAAGAATGGTACAATAAGTGCAACAAATAAAATCAGACCATAGGAAAGGCAATCCCTGCCCCGAAGATCTTACAATCTATGTGGTATGATGGGAAACTAACTGGCAGCAGGTGTGGGAGTAAGTGCAATAGATCAGGGGTGTGCAAACTGGGGGGCATGTAATTTTCTGGTGGGGACATGGTGCTTACAGAAGCAATGCGCTCTTCCCCAAAGCATTTAAATCAAATGCCCGAGAGGGCGCACAAGGCCACTGTAGATTCCATTACCTTGTCTCCAAGGCTTCTAGTGACGCATCACCATGAGAAGGCATGCCATGCCATGGCAACGCCATGTCACATGATGTTGTGAAGTCAGAAACGCCAGAGACAAGGTAAGAAGGGGGTGTCACAGGAGACCAGTACTTTTAACACCTAAACGACCAGGGATCACTATCACCAGACAGGACACAATAATTGAATAAACTTTCAGTTTATTCTAGCAAGCCAGTAAACACACAGAATACAATATAACAGTGAAACACTCACCAACTGGGGGGGGGGGGGGGGGAGGGGAAGAGAAGAGAGAGAAAGTGTCTAGCCTCACCTAGGTGGAGGAGCCTGCTCAGGTAGGCTTATTCTGTACGCTCCTATCCAGCACAAAGCACTTTTGAATCTCCCGGTGTCTCTGTCAAACTCCAACATGCTCCGCTGGCCGGGCTTCTCCGGCACTTCTTCACCGAGGTCAGTGTTTATGTATACTCTTTTTTTAAACAAAGCACTTTTGAAACAACTGTGTGTGTGTGTATACAGGCATACCCCGCTTTAAGGACACTCACTTTAAGTACACTCGCGAGTAAGTACACATCGCTCAATAGGCAAATGGCAGCTCATGCATGTGCCAGTCAGCACGTCCTGAACAGCAATACCCTGTACCGAAGCTGTACGCAAGCGGGGAGACTATAGAGCCTGTTACACATGTCTTATTTACATCAGTTAAGCACGTATATGACGATTGCAGCACAGAACATGCATCGATAAGTGGGGAAAAGGGAGTGCTTCACTTTAAGTACATTTTCGCTTTACATACATGCTCCGGTCCCATTGCGTACGTTAATGCGGGGTATGCCTGTATATATATATACATACATACATACATACACACACACACCACACACACACCACACACACACACACACACACACACACACACACACACACACACACACACACACACACACACACACACACACACACACACACACATTTTAATTAAGAGGCAATATGACTTGCAGGTGGCAGTTGTAATATAGGGGTGTATGTGGGCTGATCGGCTGAAATGTTGATTCCTTGTATTCTCTGTCTTTCTGGATAAGGTTTATGATAAACTCCTGTGCATACCATCTGTTGCCAGTATACATAGATTATTTTCTTGTAAACTTGTTACTTGGCTCCTGAAGAAAAAAAGAAATCCTCATTATATTATCAATTTTATATAGAATAGAATTGTTTTATTTTGAGAAAAGTACTTGGTATTGCATATATCAGTGCCAAATGCAGACATTTATAATTCAGATTTCTAAAAAAAAGGAGACAAAATTAATTTCTAATTCATTTTAGATTAAATATTCAGTTTTATACTGTAAACCTACTGTATAATTGTTGAAGATTTCCCTGCTTATAAGACACTCTTGTGTATAGGTAAATTAGTTAATTTTAGGGTATGTATCTCTTTTACTGTAGCATTACAAAAGGTAGAATTCTATATTTACATATTTTCTTAATTCTTCCACTACTATATTTATGGTGTTAATTCCTGACACATAAATATGATTCAAATTTGAGAGAGATTTTTTCACCCCCTGTATGTCTATAAGATATTTTGTTTTAATAAAAATTGTGGCAGGTGGCACTGATGGTTTTTATCTGTGGGCAGCAAATACTTGAGCACCATCTAATCCTCCCCCGTACTACAAAGCAGTTGAAAATATATATTAAGAGATTAATTCATCTGTGCTATTCTGTTCTCTGAATGCTGTAGCTGGCAAATCATGAGCACAGTTGCCTATTTACAATCTAAGTGCATTAAAGCGTAGCCAACGGCCTATGATCACACACAGCAGGTATTTTCCATATTTATTCTTTTGGTTCTTATTGTCCAATTGATTATTTCTGCTTCCTACTTTTGACTTAGCAGTGTTAAGGTTCAATAAAGTCTACTTGGGGACTCTATCTGGACTGATAAACTCCCTGTCCTTAGCTTAATAGTAGATATATCTTACTGCCGCACATACATATAAATAACGAAATGACTAGTTTTCCTGAAACTAAAACTTTTATTGGCCTTTATCCAGTGTTATTTTACCTTCTCCTAAGGGAATGCCAACCAGTAAATTAGCAAGAACATAAATCCACTTATTGTAACTCATTTGTTAATACGTAGCTTGAATTGCCCAAAGAGAGGGTTGAGAAACACGGGATAAAACCAATGCAGGCCAAGTGAATGGCAAAATTATTTGCAGTAACAAAATACATTATGAGAATAAGACATTCAAATTAATGGGCCATTAGGTTTCTACCAGCACTGTCTTCCAGGTGTCTTCTTCAATACCAGGGCATAGAAGATATGGGCAACAGGACCATATAAGCTGCTCCGCAGTAAGGTACCTTCTGACTTAGCACTGTTAAGTAAATATGGCCCACAATGTTTAGGGCAAACCCACTTCAGGCAGTGTAATAGCCCATGCATAACAATAATCTGTTTGGTTCATGGTTAAAATTCAACATACAAAATGCATAAAGTCTGTGTTAGTGTGTTGGAGACACTGTAAACTAGTGTGGGGGTGTCTTGTTTATTTGTATCTGGCTTAATAAATGTATTGCATCACATTGAGGAAATGCAAAATATGTATGTCTCCTGCCTTTGGCCGAGTGTATAGTAGCATAGTTGCTATGTGCGCACGCAAGTCAAGCACACTTCAGTACTTGGCTATACCAGTTAGCAAGTGTCTGCGTGCCTGCAGGCGAAGAGGCACGTTGACCCAGCAGCGTTTTGAGGAGACAATAAATTTTGTCTTCTCAGGTGGCTGCCGCGTGACGGCGTCACGTGAGATGGTTCAGCCAATGAGGGCGAACCAGCTTTGTGACGCGTCCACTACGTCCAGGCCACGTGTCCGCATCACCTCCGATCGCCTCCCAAATCTACTGCAGCCAAGTGCATGGATTGCTGGGCTGCAGGCGTGCAAATGGTCATGCAGGTAGTATAAGCTCTGCTTTTGGCTACAAACAGCTGCCTGAGTCTGAAAAGAACAGCAGGGTTTTTCCACTTCCTTTCCTCTCTGCCACCATCTGTGTCTGC
The DNA here is from genome assembly GCA_036426205.1 of Ascaphus truei. Classification (NCBI taxonomy): domain Eukaryota; kingdom Metazoa; phylum Chordata; class Amphibia; order Anura; family Ascaphidae; genus Ascaphus; species Ascaphus truei. Next base: position 107,358,976 of record CM071570.1, on the reverse strand, counting down.
TGGTTGCTTGGGTAACTGCTGTGCTTTCTAGGTACCAATTACCTTTCAAGTGAGTGGCAATTAATGATCTCTAATAGATATACCCATCTAGTGATAAACCACACAGTCAGGATCCTGATGAAGAGTAGAGGTGGTCAGTGCTTATGTTGAATGCCACTGATAGCTGCTCTATTTCTATCTGAAACTCATAAGCCCTTCATCCCCTGTATCAATTTTCCAACTCTATCTGTCCATGAAATGTCTGTGAATTCACCGTATAACCCTGTTCTTTTATTGTAACAATGTATTTTTTATAACTCTGTGCCCAGGACTTACTTGAAAACGAGAGGTATCTCTCAATGTATTACTTCCTGGTAAAACATTTTTATAAATAAATAAATAAAATAAAAACTGATACTAGAAGTTATGGCTGAATTAGCATTGAATACTGGGTACTTCAGTATCAGGTGATACCTTTTTTCTTATTAACAATTCATATTTTAAGACAAGCGTCTCCTCACTTCCTCAGGTCAAGCAGTTCTGATTTACAAAGATTCCATGAGTTTAAAAAAACAGATAACAGTCCAAGGCCAGGTCCCCAGTGGCCGCTGCGGCATGCACTACAGCGTGCACGCCGCACACAAGGCACAGCCCTCTATGGGGGCAGGCCCCAGGCGGTGAGTGTGCATGCGTGCACAAGCCACGATGCGTGACCGCCTTGGCCAAAAGACAAGATTTTTGTCTTGGCGCGGCAGCCGAGCATTGGTCACGGCGGTACAGCCAATGAGGGCAAACCAGCCACGTGACGTCAAGGCCGCACCCTGGCCACGCCCCCCCTTCCCGTCGGATCTCCTGCTCTGCTCTGAAAGCAAAGCCACAGACCACAGTTCGCTGCTACAACTGGTGCAGGCGCTCTGGCGAGCGTGCAGCCGGGACCACTGGGACCGTAGACTCAGACAGGAGATGTGGAGAATTCATTGCAGAGGATAAATAAACAGGGCAATAAATGGATGAAAGGGTTACTGAGATATTTGGAGAACATGTTGGACTATATATCCATCAGCAGTGTGATGGGGTGTATAGCGGGGAGAGGGGTTTGGAAGTGGTGTCCCACTGGAGAGCAGTATCTTTCTTCTTCATGGTGAGTTATTGTGTTTCTATGTAGGTTCATTCTGGTTTGAAGTTTTGGGCTTGTTTCACCAGTGTAGCACCCATTGAATGCTAGAATGTATGTGCTCTATAAATAATTGTTTTATGGTATTATGTTGACTTTGACCTGGAAAGGACTGAATATATATTTATTTATTTATAAAATGTTTTACCAGGAAGTAATACATTGAGAGTTACCTCTTGTTTTCAAGTATGTCCTGGGCATAGAGTTATGACATACATGGTTACAAACACATTGTTACATTAAGTGAACAGGGTTATACATTACATACAAGACATTGCATGTACAGTTAAAGATAATACATGTTATAGGCGTATGTACAGACCAGATTAAATGTGAGACAGTTTTAGTTTTGAAAGAACTTAGACTCGTGGAGGCTGTGAGAATAGACTGTTCTAGATGTGGGGTGCACGGTAAGAGAAGGAGGAGCAGCCAGACACTTTGTTGAACCTTGAGACCATGAACAGTTTTTTTGAGTCAGATCTCAGATGATAAATGCTGCATGTGGTACTCACCTCCCAAATTATGGACATTCTAAGTTTCCATCGGGTGTCCTTGGGAGGGGGCGTGTGTGTGTGTGTGTGTCTCTCTGTGTGTGTGTGTGTGTCTCTCTGTGTGTGTGTGTAATGTGAGATGTGCGGGGGAGATGTACCAGCGGGGGTGGGGGGCAGGGAGATGTGCCGGCAGCAAAGGGGAGATGCGGCAGCAGCGCGGGGAGATGTGCAAGCAGCCAGGTGGGAGGGGGGTCAGAGAGATGTGCCAGCAGCAGGGGGAAGGGGGGACGGGGAGATGTGTCGGAAGCAAGGGGAGATGCGGCAGCAGCGCGGGGAGATGTGCCAGCAGCGGGGGGGAGGGGAGGCGGGGAGATGTGCCAGCAGCGGGGTTAGATGTTCCGGCAGCGGGGGGAGGGGGTGCGGGGAGATGTGCCGGCAGCGAGGGGAGATGCGGCAGCAGTGCGGGGAGAAGTGCCAGCAATGGGGGCGGGAGGGGGGGGCAGGGAGATGTGCTGGCAGCGAGGGGAGATGTTCCGGCAGCAGGGGGGGAGGGCAGGGAGATGTGTCGGCAGCGAGGGGAGATGCGGCAGCAGCGAGGGGAGATGTGCCGGCAGCTCCCCGGACGAAGCCGGGTAAAAAAGCTAGTATATATATATTTTAAGCTGCTAAGTGGCAGACCTAATCGCTCACTATAGCATATGTCCGCTAACAGAGAATAAGACCTCCTCTTGATAAGAGAAACAAACAATGCACTAAGTTACTTTGTTGTAACCAATTGTTGGTTGTAACTTAAACACATTACTGCAAAATATAATCAAATAGTAACTATGGTGTAAGAATCTCAGCCGTGTCTCTAATGTTAAATATAATAGTCTATTGTCTGCTAGGAATCACAACCTTCTCAGGCTGATACTGAGTAACAAGCCTGGTAGCACACAATTAATTGAAAAAAAAAGCTGTGTGTGCTGTGCACGCGCATAGTAAGTGAAACTTCTTTGACTTTGTCACAGAAATTGACTTATAATGCGCGTGCTCGGCACACATGTGTCAGTCAGTGTATGTGTCAGTCAGTGAGTATGTATGTGTGTCAGTCAAAGAGTATGTATGTGTGTTTGTTTGTGTGTGTGTCAGTCAGTGTATGTATCTGTGCCGGTCAGTGTATGTATCTGTACCAGTCAGTGTGTGTATGTGTGTCGGTCAGTGTGTGCATGTGTGTCAGTGTGTGCATGTGTGTCAGTCAATGTGTGTGTGTGTGTGTGTGTCAGTCAATGTGTGTGTGTGTGTCAGTCAGTGTGTGTGTGTGTGTCAGTCAGTGTGTGTGTGTGTGTCTGTCAGTCAATGTGTGTGTGTGTGTGTGTGTGTGTGTGTGTGTGTGTCAGTGTATGTCTCTCTCTCTCTCTGTGTTGTGTGAATGTCTCTCTGTGTCGGTCAGTGTGTGTATGTGTGTCAGTCAGTGTGTGTATGTGTGTCAGTCAGTGTGTGTATGTGTGTCAGTCAGTGTGTGTATGTGTGTCAGTCAGTGAGTATGTGTGTCAGTCAGTGTGCGTGCGCGTGCGTCAAAGTGTGCATGCGTCAAAGTGTGCATGCGTCAGTGTGTGTGTGTATGTGTTTATTGGCAGCAGTACCAGCATCACGAATGTTGAGCGGGTGGGGGAGCTCACAGGGGGGGGGAAGGAATAGGCACATCATTCAGAAGCAGTGTTCGGTACATCACTGGGGTGTGCGTGCGTGCGTCAGTGTGTGTCAGAGTGCGTGTGCGTGCGTCAGAGTGTGTGTGCGTGCGTGCGTCAGAGTGTGTGTGCGTGCGTCAGAGTGTGTGCGTGCGTCAGTGTGTGTGCGTGTGTCAGAGTAAGTGTGTGTGTGTGTGTGTGTGTGTGTGTCAATCAGTGTGTGTATGTGTCAGTCAATGTGTGTATGTGTCAGTCAATGTGTGTATGTCAGTGTGTGCGTGTCTGTCAGTGTGTGTGTGTCTGTCAGTGTATGTGTATCTCTCTGTGTGTACACACCGTATGTCTCTCTGTCTGTGTCCTGCCCCCTCTCTCCTGACTCCCCCCACCCCCGGCGGAGCTGCGGACCCGGAGGGCTCAGTCTGAGTCTTCTGAGCAGATACCCCCCCCACCCCGCGGCGGCGCGCTCAAGCTCCCCCCTTCCCCACCACCCGGCGGCGCGCTCAAGCTCCCCCCTTCCCCACAACCCGGCGGCGCACTCAAGCTCCCCCTTCCCCACCCCCCGGCGGTGCGCTCAAGCTCCCCCCTTCCCCACCCCCCGGCGGCGCGCTCAAACCCCCCCATTCCCAGGCTGTTAGGAGCGGCGCCGGCGCCAGCCTCCCTCCTCCTGTCCATCGGCATGGCACCGAGCGGGGAACGGCGCCGCTGCCAGCCGCTTCTGCGCATGCATGGCGCGCGGCATGGCAGCGGGCAGGGAACGGCGCCGCTACCAGCCGCTTCTGCACATGCATGGCGCGCGGCATGGCAGCGGGCGGCGGAACAGCGGCAGTTAGGAGCGGCGGCTATTGCCGCCGCATATGTGAGCAACCGGGTGTGGGGTGTGTGGGAGGGTGAGGGGTGCGGCGGCGATTAGGAGCGGCGCCGGCGGCTATCGCCGCCGCCGCCGCCACATGTGACAGGGGACGTGTGAGCGGAGCGGCGTCCATTACGTGACGTCACTTCCGTTTCACATTTCACCCCTCATCTATCCAGTTTTATCCCATCAGAGGTGCCACTAAAGAAGTTTCACTTCAAAAACTGCATAGCTCAGTTTTAAATAAGGCACATAAAACATGCTTTTTTGCCCCGAGGCACGGATCTACTGCCCGTATCCAGTTACAGCCTCGTGTTAGGAATTAACCCATACGATATTGTTCAGATTGGTGCGCAGACAAATCGATGTGTGTGTGTGGGTGTGGGTAATATATATATTTATAGCGATATATTAATATATATATATATATATATATATATATATTATAAGCTGATAGAATATTATATGTCTGTGTATATATTAGATATAGATATATATATATAGTATTAGATATATATTTAATCGAAACAAACAGAACAAAAAAAAAGCAGGCCCTGTGGGGTTGTTTTTCGCTATGATTGTAGGTGTGTTATATTAATAAATATTAATTTAATATGTGTAGTAGAGTGACTAAGTGCTTATCCTAGTGGGTGTGTGTGAATCTAATATAAGATGTGCTATAATAATAAAAATGAACAATTAATTAATATAGTGATAAGTGACACCCAATAACAATGCAATTGGAACAATTATACAAAAATACAGTGTATTAATAACAATGAAAAACAATAAAAAGAGGGTGATACCAGTCCTCAAATTGAATGTCCAATGATGAAAAAAGTCAAAATAAAAAATAATAAGTGTTGGGGGTCTCCGGCTGCTCTTAAAGGATTAACCACATCCGAATGGAATCTGCAAAAGAGAGAGAGGAGAGAGCGCACGCCCCATAGCGTAAAAACGTACATTTATTGAGGGGAGGGGAAAGGGAGGGGTAAAAAATGCACTCACAAAGGTACAAGTTTTAAAAGCATATTGTGATATAATCACCACCATCCGGTAACTTCAACAGGTGCTGGAAAAGACCCTCGGTCCCGAGATATTGTTGAACCACGCTGTTTGCAGGATATCCTGGGCTTTGTGATGGTAAGAAGCGATTTCCAAAGATCCCAGGAATACACCGCCTTGCTTGGAGTTCTCTGCGATATTCGGTGCTCGATTCAGTTACTTGCTGCGCTCCGTGATGACGTAATGTCCATGCGTCGACATGATGACGCTCCCTGACGCGTTTCGTCACACACGGGTGACGGGTGAGTAAAAAAAGTGACAAAAACCCTCCACAGCAAAGCAAATATGCAAATGTAAATACAACTGTATTCTCATCTGCATTTCTTAGGCAGGTCTGCAACCCCACTTTTCCCCATTATCACCCAGCACACAGCACTTCCACTGCAGCAAGGGATTCTGGGAAAAGACATGCAAATGAGCACACAGTGCCACTTTTTGCTTCAAAAACCATTTTTAACATGGTTCCCTATAGGCTTAAGCTTGCTGCATGGTCACAACTTTGAGCACAGCCAAGGTTAAGGTGCATAGCCAGAAAACCCACCCACAGACAGCTGTTTCGACCTTAATGGGTCTCATCAGTGTGGGGTTGATTAACTGGCATATATATCAAATGGAAATATTACTGTATGCTCATTTGCATGTCTTAGACAGGTCTGCAACCCCGCCTTTCACCATTATCACCCAGCACTTCCACTGCAGCAAGGGATTCTGGGAAATGACATGCAAATGAGCACACATTGCCACTTTTTGTCTCAAGCTCACATTACATGAACAATCCTTAAGCCAAATGCATGCTGCTTTAAACACAGCTTTTAAACATAGCTTGGGAATGAGAGTGCAAAGCCAGTTCAACCCACTCAGACTGTTTGCGTACGTTGTTGTGTGTGTGTGTGTGTGTGTGTGTGTGTGGTGTGTGTTTGTGTGTGTGTGTGTGTGTGTATATATATATACACACTACTGTAGTTTTAAATTTGAACTTTTTTTTGTTAGAATGTGTAGTGTTTTTTATTGAAGTTTGTTTGAGCTTTTAAGCCATTTCCAGCAAATGGTGATGCATTTCATACCCATTTTTTTTAAGGCTAATTTATCTTTTTTTTAATAAAAAGAAAATGTTAGTTATTGGACATGCCTCTGAGTTTACTGCCTCACATTTCAACCAGAGTGCGCTTGAAACACTTTCTTATTTTCTACAAAAACAAGCTTATGTTACCAGTGAAAAAATGTAACAGTGTGAAAAAAGTTACATTGCAAGAAACACATAAATACAGTCCTCGCCTTATCATTTTTTTTTCTTACAGTGTGGTGGAGTGTTGCATTTTAACTGTAGTTTGACAATTTCACACACATCTCCACCACGGCAACCAGCTTTTGCCCGAATCAAAGATGGCTGAGTTAAGATCTTGGAGTCTGACGCTCCAGAGCGTGGGCTCCTGTTTACAGCGTTCCACTGCTCTGCGTTGCGTCACAAACCTATCCTCGCTCAAAGCTTTTCGATTGGACATCTGTTGCTCGAAGGGCGTGGTTTCGAACGCTGTTTTGGTTTAAATGCTCGGGGTGGAGGGCTGGCGCCACGGAGGCATTTAAACGCCGAGGTGGGAGGAGCAGATGAGGGGAGGTGTTTGTGCTTTTTTGTGTATTTAGTACATAGGGTCTGATTTTGCGAAGCTGTCAACCATCATCAAGGCCCATTGTGTGTTGCTCAGCCAACAGCGTGTGAATAAACCAGGAAGCGATCCTAATCCAAGCGGTGCCATTTCCCCCTCTTATAGGGCACCGAGTGTTATCTGAAGGAGAGTATCCATCACAGTACTGCGCGTGGCGGGTGAGGCTGGATCAGTGAAGTGAGAGGCAGCGGTTTACACTTTTGGAAGATGCACTGCAAGAAACTCAGGAGTGAATATATGAAAAGATTCAAAAATCCCCAATGGGAAGCCTATGGGAAATGCTATGAGGAGCTGCTTCAGTACAGGGTAACCCGCAGGCTGCTGGAGCATGTACACAACCCCTGGCTGTGGGAAGGTTGGGAGGAAGCTTCAGACTCCAGCAGTGGAAACTCAACCCCACAAAAGCCACCAGACTCTGTACCTGCATCACCTAAACCGCAAGGCACTGAAGGTGATGCTAAAGATGTTACATTGAAGCAGCCTGGGCCAATCAAGCAGCCAACAGAGACTGAAGGACCGGGAAGCAGGAATGCCATTCCAAAGGATATTCCCAGACAAGGTATGATGTTGCAGTTACTGGTTATATGTAGCTTATGATGGTTTAATCATGTTTTTAACCCTTATGGTTAATACCTTAAGTTGACCTAGTACAATCAAAAAAAAATTCTTTAAAACTGTGTGAACTGCATATTATTCTGTTAGCCCCATCTCCATACAGAGTTCATGAACTTTGCATCACTAACCTGGACAATCCGTATTCTAGTTTTAAAATGTAAATGGTAGTGTTGAATGATGTACTATACTACTGCAGGAATTGTTATAGATGATTAACACATCACGGACTGACTGAAGTGGTGGTTTATTTACAAAATCATTTTTTTTTTTTTTTTTTTTTTAAACTTGGTTGGAGTTTTTAATTTCACACTGGAGATGGGGATGCCAGATATAAGTTATGTATAGTACAGCAATTGGTTCATTAAATACAGAGGATACAGTGTTCTGTCGCGTGACTGATAGTCCCAACTCTAGATAGGTAACAACAGTTTCAGATGTGATGTAGAAGATAAGCTGCGTCCCCGCTAGCGCTGAGCGGGCGGCGCTTGCGGCGTTTACTTGCATATATAGATATATGTAAGTCCCGCTCGTGCGCAGGCACACATGCTGACCCGCGCTCAGATAAACAAAAAAATGATACTTTCCCGCGTGCTCAACTACCCGCAATGACCCCCTCGCACGCGTAAATGCAGGACACCTGGCGCTCATGCTTGGAGTGCTCTCCAAGCATGAGCGCACTCAGCGCCAGCGGGGACTCAGTCTTAGGACATAGATCAGGCGTCTTCAAGGTGGCGAGATGACTTATGTGAGATATGGGCAATTTATTATGTGAAAACAAGTGGTGGAGGGAACCTGGGTTCATGAATGTAACCTTTCCATGGCTCCCATTTTTTGTGGAATTTGGCAGTATCACTGTGTACTTGTTAGTTTTTCCATTTGGTGATGTTTTTTTTTAAAAATTTGTATGTATGTTGCTTTTTGTTCCATATTTGGGTTATTGCACATCTTGCAGCTGTGACTGTGGGTTATCAACTTTGTTTGTTTTGGGGTGTCCTGGATTGGTTGGTTGAGAAGGAATGCCAATAAGTTGAGTTAGGTGTATGTCTGTGATTTGTTTACAATACTTTGGACCAGAGTCTAAAGATGTTGGAGCATGACCACCACATATGCATAAAGTTACCTCTCTGTCCAGAGCCTCTAGTACATAATGGAGAATGAGTTTGGGAACATAGCAGCTAGTCTGGTTTGTGTTGGATACCAGCACATTAACAGTTTGTAAGCATTCTACTTAAAAGTTGCGCTTATAGAACTTTTGGTGATTGCTTCAAATATGTAATTCCAGTCATCTGGTTACAATACTCAATCTAAGTCTGACTCCCTCTGTTCTGTGTCTGGGTTTGGCAATATTAGCAATATTAAAAAAGCTACTGTACAATGTTGAGATGAGACTTTTCAGATCACTTTGGCTCATACACAAGTCTTCAAAAGTCGAATGAGTTGAGGCTGGGTGGTATTGTTGGATAAAGTTCCTCAACTGGAGGAAACAAAACATTGCTGTATTGGGAAGGCCATGGAGTGAGGTAAGTTAAGTAAAAGAGAATATTTTGCCTTTTGCCCAAATGTGGTTGATTTCTCTCAAGGTAGGGTGACAAGATGTCCCAGTTTTTAGGACTCTGTCCTGACTTTTTGGGGTGCTGTCATGGTTTCTTTTAGCCCATTAGCTGTGCATGTGCGATCGGCACTTGCTGACTGCTCATGCGCGCTCGTTATTTGCCGACTGCTCGTGCTGTGTGATTGGCACTTGCCGACTGCTCGTGCGCATGCGTGGTCGACAAATGCCAAACACATATGCAACTAAATTTGCCGGTTGCACATGCATTACCGGAAAGCTCCTATCATGCATGATTGTTATGTACATGAAATGTACAGTATTTTCATTGGGAGTGTAGGTATTGGCTATTATGACCTCTTATCCTGAGAGATTGCCTTTTGATTACAAATCTATCATCGTTATCAGATGTTACCTTTTTTAGGGAGAAGATGGTATTCTTATTAAATGAGCTGGCCACTCCATATTTTTTTTCTCTTTCCTTGATCTGGGCCGAGACAAGATAGACCTGTGGAGAAATTATGGCAAATTTGTTTCAGAACTGCATTACGTGTGGAGTACTATGTCACCACGGAGCCTTTTTGTACTGAGATTGCTCTGCAAAGTTTACATGGGCTATTAAAATACAAAAACATCAAGAACTCACCGCTCTACCCTAATACAAATATTAGATAGTGACAATAATAGCAAGTCGTGCATAGGGAGTACACACTAAATCCAACCAAAAGATTCCAGTCAGAAGACAAGTATCCCCAATATTTGCACTCTTCTTAGTCAGACCAAGAAAGGGTAGTTTGAATCAACAAATTGATTATTGGCAGAAAATCACATGGGCCACATTGATATTTTTTGACACACAGAGAGACTGGTCAAAATTCCTCTTATCAACAACAAAACAATAAAATTATATTAATCGATGAACAATGTGTTACATATTTACAAGGTGAATTCTAAAAACACGTGGTGGGATATGAACCACGACCATGGGATCAGATTCAGGCATACTGCGGTTTAAGGACACTCACTTTAAGTACACTCACGAGTAAGGACCTATTTTCAATAGCACCATAACCCTGTGTCCGTATGCTCGCTTCATGAGTACGGACACTTATTCTGCCCTACAGACCGCCGTAGTAGTGACGCGCTGATTCCCCTCGCCCAATAGGCAAACGGCAGATCGCGCATGCCCCTGTCGGCACGTCCTGAACAGCAATACCGGCTCCCTACCTGTACCGAAGCATTGATTTTAAGTGGGAAAAAAAAAGGTAGTGCTTTACATACATGCTCTGGACCCATTGCATATGTAAATAGGGGGTATGCCTGTAGTTGGTCAAGGAACATTTACCGTCATCTGATTATACCCTATTAACCACCATACATTGATACAAGATCATCACAGATTAGGATAATCGATATTATACCCTGTATGGTAGTATAGTGAGTTGACGGATCATTTAGGAATATGTATAGAGCTTATCAGAGTAATAAAAATTTGCCACGAATGTAGTGGACTTTAATTATTGCATGCATGTAATTACATTTAGCTGATTGAAATGAAAATAAGCTTTTACCAGCTGTTACAATGTGTACTCCATTCTTACGTCGGAGTACACGAGTCAGTGAGTTTTAGAACAAATCCTGTGCAAAGCAGTACTGTAAGCAGACAACTCGGTGAATGTCAGGCTAGTGTCTGTGTTTAAGCTTTGCAACACTCAGTCCGGCATCGTGAGTAAAGCCACTTTGTTTACTCAGTAATTAGTATACAGCTTGTATCCGATACATACCACATTTGTAGGATAAGCCACCCACGTTATTAGCCAATGTTAAGTAACCGCAAAGAACTCTGTATTTCATTAAGAAAAGCACATACATAAACCTCCGTCTAAATCATGTTACTGTGTCATACTAGTAACAAAACAGATCAGTGGACACATTGCAGTACAGGCATACCCCGCTTTAACATACGCAATGGGACCGGAGCATGTATGTAAAGTGAAAATGTACTTAAAGTGAAGCACTGCCTTTTTTCCACTTTACAATGCATGTACTGTACTGCAATCGTCATATATGTGCATAACTGATGTAATAACGCATTTGTAACCAAAATAAATACAGTAGGCTTTATTCAAATAAAATGAATGGGAGGAAGCAAGGAGGTGAGAGGCGCGCACGCGGGTCAGTACTGTATAGCAGCTCTCTCCTTCTCGCAGTCTCTCTCTCTCACTCAGTCAGTCTCTCTCTCTTAGTCAGTCACGCACTCAGTCACACACACACGCACTCAGTCACACACACATGCACTCAGTCACACACACATGCACACAGTCACACGCTCAGTCACACACAGTCACACGCTCAGTCACACGCTCAGTCACACACAGTCACACGCTCAGTCACACACAGTCACACGCTCAGTCACACAGTCACACGCTCAGTTACTAAGTCACTCAGTTACTCAGTTACTCAGTCACACACTCAGTCACACACTCAGTCACACACCACACACTGTCACTCAGTCACACACTGTCACTCAGTCACACACTCAGTCACTCAGTCACACACTGTCACTCAGTCACACACTCAGTCACTCAGTCACACACACAGTCACTCAGTCACACACACAGTCACTCAGTCACAGCACCACAGTCACTCAGTCACACACACAGTCACTCTTCACACACAGTCACTCAGTCACACACACAGTCACTCAGTCACACACTCAGTCACACACAGTCACACACAGTCACACACACAGTCACTCATTCACACACCGACATCACTCAGTCACACACACAGTCACTCAGTCACACACACAGTCACTCAGTCACACACACAGTCACACACACAGTCACTCAGTCACACGCTCAGTCACACAGTCACACGCTCAGTCACTCAGTCACACGCTCAGTCACTCAGTCACACGCTCAGTCACTCAGTCACACACTCAGTCACTCAGTCACACACTCAGTCACTCAGTCACACACTCAGTCACACACACACGCACTCAGTCACACGCTCAGTCACACGCTCAGTCACACGCTCAGTCACACGCTCAGTCACACTCAGTCACTCAGTCACACTCAGTCACTCAGTCACACTCAGTCACTCAGTCACACAGTCACACACACTGTCACTCAGTCACACTCAGTCACACACACAGTCACACACACACACACACACACACAAGCAAGCAAAGATTGCAGCAGAAGATCTTCTCCCCTCACACTGCAGTCTGTAATTCACATCACATGCAAAGCTTCGCAGAGCTCTGAGGAGGGAGGAGGGAGGAGGGGGGAGAAGGAGGAAGCGGACTCACTGGTTTAGCTGCTGCTTTAGGAAGCGTGATTGCAGGGGGAACGGACACAGATGGGAGGGGGAACGGACAAAGATGGGAGGGGGAACAGACACAGATGGGAGGGCAGAGGGAACAGGGAGATCGAGCGCTCCATAATGAAGACAAGCATGAAGGAGGTTGCAGGAGTGTTGAGTTGCGCACGCTGCCCCCTGGTGTCCGTACTCGCGAAGCACGTGTACGTACACAGGGGTATGGTGCAACAAAAAAAAAATGTACGTACTTGTGAGTGTACGTAAAGCGGGTGTATGTAAAACGGGGTATGCCTGTATGTGCTACAATCACCGCTATACTACCTGGTTCCAGCTATCTCCGCTTGTGGTTCAACTGGCTCTGCATCAGCTCCCAGCCACTGACGCCATCGTCGTGACATCCTCTAAAATCCCAGGTATTGCGGTTCCTTAACATTGGCTAATAACGTGAGTGGCTTATCCTACAAATGTGGTATGTATCGGATAAGCTGTATATACTAATTGAGGAAACAAAGTTGCTTTACTCACGATGCCTGACTGCGAGTGTTGCAAAGCTTAAACACAGACACTTGACTGAATTCGCCGAGTTGTCTGCTTACTGCTTTGCACATGATTTGTTCTAAAACTCACTGACTCGTGTACTCTGATGTACGAATGGAGTACACATTGTAACAGCTGGTAAAAGCTTCTTTTCCTTTCAATTAGCTAGGTGTAATTGCACGCATGCAATGATTCAAGTCCACTACATTTGTGACAAATTTGTATTACTCTGAGCTCTATACATATTCCTAAATGATTCCGTCCACTCGCTATACTCCCATACAGGGTATAATATCGATTATCCTAATCTTGTATCAATTTATGGTGGTTAATAGGGTATAATCAGATAACAGAAAATGTCCCTTGACTAACTATCTGACCCTAAATTCGTGGTTTATATCCCACCACAAGTGTTTTTAGAATTCACCTTGTAAATATTTAACACATTGTTCATTGATTTAATAACCTTTTATTGTTTTGTTGATCAATTTGAGAAAGTTTGACCAGTCTCTCTGTGTCAAAATATATCACTGTGGCCCATGTGATTTTCGTCCAAGTAAAGCATTCGCAGACATAGGGAAAAGCAAATGCACATAGCGAGACTGAAAATACAATTTAATAACATAAAGGGAATAACACTCATGGATTCCCAGGTCTTGAAAGCTCAAACGATGGCTGCAGACCTGTCAGTTGTCAGAGCTGATGCAGCTGCATGATCAGTGGGAATGTGTTTCTGTCTCTCCAAGGCTCTGGATTCCAGTTCTGCGTCACATCCGGTATGCGCCTCCCACAAAGATGACGTCCCTGTAGATTTCAGTCGTATAGTCTCAAGTCCTAGGCAAAAACGCTAAGCATTTTTACAAAGACTGGTTGCTTAATCGGGGTTTGGAATATGTGCAGTTTTCAGTCGCTTATATACCATCCTTAATTGTTATACTGATCGAACACAAAGATTGGTCAATAATGAGTTAATTAGTATAACAATGAACTAATTATTTACCATATTTAACACAGTTTGGCTAATGAGTTAAATGGGCAAATTAATACTGGGGGGGGCACTGTCATTGCTGTAGGGGGCAATAGAAGTGTAGTGTCGGTAATGACACCAGTCTGTGTGGAGCAGACAAGGCTGCTGACACCTTTCCCAGGGCCCAGGCTGCCCTGTCATCCCCCACACCTCTCGCCTCTTCACTCTTGCCCTCTTCTATTTCTCTCACCCCCCCCCCCCATGTATTTATCTCCTCCCCTCTGTTGTTCACTCCCCCTCTCTCAATCCCTACTCTTACTCGCAACCCCCACCTTTCTTAATTTCCCCCCTCACAATTTTACCTTGGGTGTGCAGTGGCACCAGATTGTCCGGGGATCAGCATCTTCCTGCACCGGAAGTTGGGCCTACCTTGAAGTCCAGGCCCAACTTGCGCATCTGCGACAAAGCACCAGTTCACATCCGGTCCTGCTGCGGAGGGGAACTCGGCCCTCACGGATGTTGGCGTGATTACCGGCATGAAAAGAGGCTGATCCCTGGAGGATCATGCAGGCCACCTAGGAGGCCCTCACGGGCCACATGTTGGCCACTTCTGGTCTATAGTGTTTCTTTTGTCATTGCCTATAGACCCTAAGATATTTGTGACTACTACTTTATTACAAAGTGTATAAAACTGATTAAGGAACCTGTAGGAGATGTGTGCAGAGGTGGTGTGGAGATGGTTTTGGGGAAAATCAATGTAGTTTTTATATAGCCAAAATGCCATAAACAAAAACTTGTGCTTTTCCTTAGCCAAGATACAGGATAAACAGGGTAGCACAAAGGGAGCTTATGTTCAGCGTAATGGAGCAACAAAAATCAAACCTGCCAAGCTCATATTTGGAGTGCTGACTATTAAAATGGTTAGTCCCCAACTACAATATATGTTGGACACTGAGATTTTGATCCTGCACAGCATGTGACAGGCAGTTTTCTTATCACTATGCTCCTCTTTTGCCCTTCATACTGGAAATATTTGCAGTCTGTCTAACCTAAAGTGCATTGTGATCATGTTTCTAGAGCTTAAGGCTGGGGCCATGGTACTGCAGACCGCTAAGTGAACAGACTGCTGCAAGGTAGTGTTCGCGTCCATGCGGCGTGCGGGAGGGGGTGCGCGTTGAGCCAAGAAATCAGATTTCTTGCGCGACAGGCTGGTCACATGAGCGGTTCGCCCAATGAGGGTGAACTTGCTCCATGGTGCCATAGGCACGCCAACCACGGCCCGTCCACCATGCCCAGGGAAAGCACTCTCTTTCCCACAGCCTCAGCACATGCGGAGGCATCATGGCCCGGGCCTAAGATTTATTCACTGAGCAGCATGGCAAGAAATAAAGGTGCCAGAGGAAAGAAAACATATATGTAAAAAAAATACTGTATGGCACATTCCTTGCCTGATGTACCATAAATCCATGCTTATAGCTGTACCCCAAAGTATGTTTTGTTCATGGCTTTTCCACATTGCTTCATGTAATGATTTTTTTTTTTTAACTATGATGTTAAAATTCAGCCTTAGGGCCTCATGCAGAGAGCAGCGCTAGATTAAATTGGAGAGTTCAAAAAAATTTAGCTTTATTGGAGAGTTTTTTTTTCTCCATATGCAGAAAGGGCATAAAACTGCCTTTCTGCATATGGAGAGTTTCAACCAGCGCTATGAGCGCTGTTGAAACTGTTGGGAAAAAATTTGCGTTTTTTTTTTTTCTTCTCCCTCTGGCCAGCCTCCTGCCAACTTTTTTTGGCGGAGGTAAATTGAGAATTTCTCTCCATGTTATTGGCGCGATCAGCCACTAGATGGCGATCGCGCCTTTCTGAATAGGGAAAATTTTTCAACTGGAGAGATTTACCTTCTCGCCGGTCGTGCAGCGAGTTTGAAAGAAAAAAAAAAAAAAATGGCGCTTTTTTAAAACTCGCCAGTACCTGCCTTTCTAAAGGCAGATTATGCCAAAAAATGGCGCTTTCCACGATAACGCTGCTCTCTGCATGAGGCCCTTAATATGTAATCTTCTGATGTCATTTATCATTATTACAAGAGATGTTTAATGTGAAAATTGGGGTTTGTGTACATGTTTAATCACTATTTTTGGGCTTCCATCGTTTTTGCATGAAGCAATGGGTGTCTTATGCACAAGCACATTTCAGCTATTGCGTATCAGTTTGGCAATGGTTCATACAGCTGCAGGACTACAGGTTATTGCTAAAGGGCCCATGACATTCAGGTCATGTTTAATGGAGAAGACTTTTTAGAAGTCTTTTTTTGAACGTTCTGAGCATCTTAAGCCCGCTGCCTCTTCCAAGGCATGACCGTAGCAGGTCCTCACACTCCCTGGGTTAAAATTCTTATTAACCTGTATAATTACTGGAAGAATAATCACATTGGATCTGTCGTAACCTGGCAAAATGAAGTGTTAGGACCTGCTACGGTCATGCCTTGAAAGTGGCAGCAGGCTTAAGACGCTTTGGCCAAAGGGTTAAACTAAATGACCCTTTTTTTCAAGAGAATATATAGGTATTGCACTATGCATTTTTGTCACATTGGAAGTAGCTTTGGGATTCTTTGTCTGTTTTTTGTTGTATATTTTAAGGAAAAGGTGGAATCCATACGTCAGAAGATTCCCCCCCCCCCCCTCTGTTTCCTCCTCCCACCCTACACCGCTTCCTAACTCTCCTCCTGCCTTCCTTGACTCTATTTCCACTGTCTCAGAGGAGGATGTGTCGCTGTTGATCTCCTCTTCTCCCTCTTCCACTTGTCCTCTTGACCCCATTCCCTCCCATCTCCTAAAACCTCTTGCACCTACTATAATCCCTATGCTCACACATTTTTAACTCCTCCCTCTACATTTCCATTCTCCTTCAAGCATGCAACAGTTCTACCATTACTCAAAAAACAGCAAGCTTGACCCTACCTGTCTTTCTAACTATCGACCTGTCTCCCTCCTGCATTTTGCCTCTAAACTCCTTGAACGTCTTGTATTCTCTCGCTTGCTCCATTTTCTCAACACCTATTCTCTCCTAGACCTTCTACAATCTGGCTTCCGCACTGCTCACTCAACTGAAACAAACCTCACTAAAATAACTAATGACCTCCATGCAGCCAAAGACAAAGGTAATTACTGCTCATATTATATGACCTCTCTGCAGCATTTGACACCGTGGACCACTCTTCTCCTTCACATTCTCCATACTCTTGGTATTCAGAACAAAGCTCTATCCTGGATCTTCTCTTACCTCTCCCATCATACTTTCAGTGTCTCTTTTGCCAACAACTCCTCCTCTATCGCTCTCTCTGTGGGGGTACCCCAGGGCTCTGTCCTGGGACCTCTTCTTTCTCTTTACACACTCTCTCTAGGTGACCTAATAACATCTCTTGTGTTTAAGTAGCACCTCTATGCTGACACACATTTACTTTTCAACCCCCGACCTTACACCTGCTGTACAAACCAAAGTTTCTGAATGTCTCTCTGCTCTATCATCCTGGATGGCCCTCCGCCGACTTAAACTCGACATGGCTAAAACAGAGCTCCTCATACTTCCTCCCAAACCTGGCCCTACTACCTCCTTCCACATTACAAGTACGATCATTCACCCAGTAGCCCAAGCAGGCTGCCTAGGGGTCACACTCAACTCCTCTCTCGCATTCAGAACGTTTCTAAAACCTGTAGCTTTTTCCTCCGCAATATCACAAAGATATGCCCTTTCCTCTGTTGCTCGACTGCTAAAACTCTGACTCAGGCCCTCATTCTCTCCCGTCTTGATTTACTGTAACCTCCTGTTGTCTGGCCTTCCTGCCTCTCACCTGTCGCCCCTACAATCTATCCTAAACGTTGCTGCCAGAATCACTCTACTCTTTCCTAAATCCGTCCAGTGTCTCCCCCGCTGAAATCACTCTCCTGGCTTTTGATCAAATCCCGCATCTCGCACTCAATTCTCCTCATCACTTTTAAAGCTTTATACTCTTCTGCCCCTCCTTACATCTCAGCCATAATTTCTCGCTATGCACCATCTCGACTCTTGCGTTCTTCTCAAGGATGTCTTCTCTACCCCCTTTTGTATCTAAAGCCCTCTCCCGCCTTACATTTTTCTCACTGACTGCCCTGCACCGCTGGAATGCCCTTCCCCTCAATACCCGAAAAGCACCCCCTCTATCCACCTTTAAGACCCACCTTAAAACATACTTGCTTAAACAAGCATACGAGTAGCACCGGGGCTAATACTATACGCATGATACATCAAGCTTGGCCCCCTGCAGACGCACTTACCAGAATGCCCTCCTACGGTCTCTGTGCATTCTTCCTACCTACCAATTAGATTGTAAGCTCCTCAGAGCAGGGACTCCTCTTCTAAAATGTTACTTTTATGTCTGAAGCACTTATTCCCATGACCTGTTATTTATATTATTTATTTATGATTGTCGTGAACTACTACTGTGACGCGCTATGTACATTAATGGTGCTATATAAATAAATGTAAGTAAGTAGAGGATCCAGGGCACTTCGGATTTGCAAAAAAGAATTTATTCTCTTAGTGGCACACACAAACTTTCAAACTTCAATCAGTTCTTTATCAAGTGACATACAATACATGGTCTCCATAGTTGACATAAGGAGGTAAAGGCACATAGTGCTCACTCGGCGTCCTGTGGTTTATGGTTTTTCTCCTGGTAAACAGTTGAGTAGGTAGCCTGTGGGATTTACCTGCTCAACTCTTTGCCAGGAGAAAAACATCAACCACAGGATGCAGAGTGAGTTGATATCCACGACGCCATTGGAGTCTCTCCCCCTGTAGCCCTGGGACACTATTTTATAGCCTGATTGGAGCCTAGCAGAGGCCACCCAGATTGGAGTACACCAGAGAGCTGGAGCATCTTGCTCCAAGTGGAACCTGGCTAAGCAGAAACCCTTACCTGTTATACTGTAGGTTTATCTACAATGCAGTTTTAACTCTTGAGTGTGCATTTATAAGGTTTCTTCTGCCTGCTAAGTGTATTAAATAATACACTATGGGGCATGCGCTTCTGCTTTTTTGTTTTTTAGATTCTTTTGGAATTTGGTTTATTTTGCTGACGCTGCTCAGAACCCAGGATACATTTGAGCCATCTACCCTGTTCTTATACACCTGGCACCATTGTTTTGATTTATATTCTTTGATAGGATTTATTGCATGTATAGCTTTTTAGCTAAATTAGGGAGAAGGAGCGGCAGTGAGTAAAGACACTGACTCTGGCACTGAGAGTTTGAAGCAGGTTCAATTCCTGGTGTCGGCTCCTTGTGACCGTGGACAAGTCATTTTATCTTCCTGTGCCTCAGGCACCAGAAATATAGATTGTAAGCTCTACGGGACAGGGACTGTCTGCAAAATGTCTCTGTAAAGCGCTACATAAAACTAGCAGCGCTATACAAGAATTATTTATTATTATTATTATTATATCTGCTCTTGCTTTATTCAATATGTATAGCTTCAAACACTTGGCTTTTAATGGGGTAGACTTGGTATGTGTCAAATGGCATTGTATAGCAACACTTGACTATGTAATTTATGGTATGTTATAATATGAAATATCAGACTAATCTGACTTCAATCTCCATAGAGATTGAAAATAAAGAAGATGGGACATCTGAAGAAAGGACAGAGGTGAAAAACTCAACCAGCCATGTTAAACAACCTCAAAACCACAGTGTCTTACTCAGCCAGGATGGTCAAAAGTCCATTAAAATTCCACCAAGGATAGACTTGTCTAGGGAAGTCAGGCATCCATTTGCCATGTATGCCTGTGGTGAGAAGAAGAAAGACACTGGAAGCCAGAAAACCCATAACGTCTGTGCTCCCACTCAAGAAAATGAGGTGTGTAAGGTACTAATGATTACCCCTAATCTGCTATTCTGATATTAAATTACCATAGGGTAAATGCTATAAGAACTGCTTTATAATTCAACCCTTATCTATATCCCTATACACTGAAACATACTGGTTTTTTTTTGTTTTTTGTTTTTGTTTTTTTTGTAAGGACACATTTACCTGCTAAATGATGCAGATTGTGATGTTTAATGTGGGAAATAGTTACATTTTAGGGATTAAACTTTATACCTTGCATTATGAAACAAATGTTTATAATTGTAGACTAGAGCCTATGCTACTGTTTGTGGCTGAGTGCTTTCACTTGAATGTAATCTAATATTTTATATATATTTCAGAATATTTGTCTCACTATGCATAACCAAACTATAAGACCTAGAGAAACCAAACTTGGAAGGATTACTTTATGTATCAAAATAAGGAGAACTGTCATGGTTTTGTGAATGTCAGTTTTTTTGCACACGGACAAGAGCCAACACAGGTTCGATATATTGAGTAATTTATTAATTAACAATACTTGTGATCACAAGAAGCATCAAGCAATGACTCTACAAAATTGCATACATAGGCTAACATTGGTGCTAGGCAGATTATAATGATGTCCCTCAAGATTTCAGAGTGCCCGGGGTTACTTCCTCTTCTTAAACCTATAGGATTAAAGGTCACTTATAACTAGCTCAAACTGAATTTCTAACTGCTACAGAAACGGGATACGCTTAACCACATTTTACTGGTCTTTGGGTCAAAAAGGCATGATGCTAAAAATCCCTATCGGTGGCTACAGACACAAATACATTTAACCACAACCTAGTGGGTGTTGGGTCAAGAAATAGGGATTCTTCAGATCATTATCAGCAAAACCTATACTTGCAACACACACGCACATAAACAAAATGGATTCCACTCTCCAGAGACCCCTCCTGGTCCATATTATCACAGTTTGGATCCTCTCAAACACTGCTAACTATGTGCTGCTATGAACATTAGGTTCCATGTGGGACCACATCTACTATATGTTTTGGAAAGATGCCTGTCCACTATGCATTAGGACACCTCTTAAGATAGCGTAACCAAATTTAGCATGGTAGTGCCTGAGATCAAGGAGCAGGTTTTTGTCTGTTTGGATACATTCTATTTTTAATTCCGAGTTATTACAATTTCTCTAAACAAGTCAGCCAATTGACCTTGTGGGCTATATATTTGGCACGTGACATCATAAAGATTGCTATAAAGTTTACACGGAAAGTAGACAACGAAAGAGAGGAATTCTATTGGCACGTGAGGAGAAAGTAAGAATGCTGGAGGAGAGAGGTGGAAAGAAATGGGGACATCATAAGGTATTCAAGGAAAGTAATTGAAGGGAAGAGTAATGTGGTTGGTTTCTTATAACCCTACTAGCTGAAAGTACCCGGCATTGCTCAGGAATTTTAAGTGGAAACTTACACAGGTAACAAATGGTTTGCTTTTCAACCAATTACTTCAAAACCAAGAGTAAATGCATGCAATTTGTTCTAAACAGTGCTATTCCAAATGACACCTCAGTGCTATAAGACATCTTCCAGTCAATTTAAGTGAACGGGCTGTAAGTTTTCACTGCTGATGACGGGTCTTATGGATTTGTGTTGTTTAGTACATATTGACCCGTGTATGTGTGTGTATACATGCTCTTCTTTTACAGAAGAAATTTAATTTGATAAACACCCAGATAGGTGGACTAGGCCTGAGCTCTTCTATACATATCCAGGGATGGGAAAATCCCAGGCACATGGTCGCACAGGCTCTTAAAATCCCGACACCTATGCTGCGCGCAGTGATGAATGATCTGTCAATCACTGCTGTAACCAGCAACAGTGCTTCCCAGAAACATCAAAGCTGAATCTTGTGCGCTGTTGATCGGCAGCAGCTGTGATTTACTGGTCAAGTCACTGTTGTGCAGCTCAGTGAGGGGATGATTCATTGGGGAGCAGGAGTTAAAGGCCACACGAGGGTTGGGGAGGGGGGGAAGCGCTAGTCAGAGCCCTCCTGTACTGTGCCTGCTGCTGCTGCTCTCGGTGCACACTGTGGCAAGTTGAGGAGGGGTTTGTCTTTGTGAAAGAGTCGTTCTGTGTGTGTGTGTCAGTCTTTCACAGATGCACACTGACGTACACACAGTAACACAGACACCCCCTCAGTGCATAACAAAATTATGGTGGGCTCCTAAGTACTTAATATTTTTGTCTACCTCTACGTCACATTTCTGTACATTTCAAATAAAACTGCACCAGTAATGTAATATGGCAAAAGGAGACCTGGACATTTGCCAAGGCTCTAGCTAACCGACATTTCAACTAATTGTTAGTTATAATTTGTCATTTATATAAAGTTGAGACCAGGGAATATCAAATTACTTTACCATCACTATCTAGTCAGTGGAAAAAATAGTTCTAACTGGAGCCTCATTTAACACATGCAATTGAGTGTTATTTCAGTTTAAAAATCATTCAGAATTTTTCTTTGCAATACTAATAAAGCACTTTTTTTTATTGATGCAATAAATGCAAAGTGGGAGTGAACTGCAAATGTCTGACAGCTGCTCCTTCAACTCCAAACTAATGTCCTATCTGTCCGCTATTACAGACCTCTGCAAATTGGACTTGCATTTTAGCTTTAAATTACTGTATTCAAAGCAGTAAAACAGTGGTCATCTGGAGCAGAATGACAAACTGATTTCTGTTTGCATTCTATGACCTGTATACTAACAGAGGAATCTGCTGAAATATTTTTGAATATTCAACCTTTTTATATTAGTTGAAGCTTTTGCGATGTATTGTCACATGGTGTCACTGACTTGCAAAAAATAAATAAAAAGATCAGGGGAAAACATTCTTGTAACTTAAATTTTATTATAAATCAGTATACAGGCATACCCCGCATTAACGTACGCAATGGGTCCAGAGCATGTATGTAAAGTGAAAATGTACTTAAAGTGAAGCACTACCCTTTTCCCACTTATCGATGCATGTACTGTACTGCAAACATCATATACGTGCATAACTGATGTAAATAACGCATTTGTAACAGGCTCTATAGTCTCCCCGCTTGCGCAAAGCTTCGTACAGGTAGGGAGCCGGTATTGCTGTTCAGGACGTGCTGACAGGCGCATGCGCGAGCTGGCGTTTGCCTATTGGGCGATATGACCTTACTCGCAAGTGTACTTAAAGTGAGTGTCCTTAAACCGGGGTATGCCTGTATATTACAAATATATAAATATATTGCATGTTGGGGATAAAATAATAACGGGAGACACAAAGGGAGGGATGGGCATGGTTGTGTCCCCACATTTGTTTGGTTTAACCTTTATTACCTTTTTTATAGCATTTACCAGTTTTGTCTTTTTAAAAAAAAAAAATTTATTACAGATTTATGAGTCTGCTTTAAGAGCGAAGAACAGAAGGCAAAAAGATAAGCGTAAACAGATTCTTCATAGGCAAAGAGCACGTTCTGCTGATACAGAGAGATTTCTGAGAAGGGAACCTTCCCCTGTAGATAATCCCTGGATGACAGAGTACATGAGATGCTACTCGGCCAGAACACGCTAAAGAAAATTGAGACTCGCACAACCTCTGACCATGAGTGAACAAGAATTAAGATTTGGCGTGGAATGTACTGGCCACACTTCGTTTATTTACACACAAACCTACCTTTTTTCTAATGACTAATGCACTTTGACTATCGGGTATATGAATATTTATATCCAGGTTGGCGGTACAGTAAGCATCTAAAAATATTTGGATCAATAATAGTCATACTGTGGTGTGTGTATATGTATATATGTGTATATATAATTTTTTTTTAAAGCAACAGTGTTGGTAAGATTTGATGCAATACCTTTGTTTAAAACATTTTTCTACCAGGGCAAGAATGTAATAAGTGTAGGTATGAAAGAACCAAGGCGCTCTCTTGTGCTTATTAACCAAAATTGGATAGTGCAAAAGTGAATCTATTACAATTATTAAATGCACACTGTGAACAAAATAGGAGTGTGATACTAATCAAGTAAAAAACAAATGTAAAAGTGATACGCTGCTCGACCAATGAGGATCCTCCTTCGATCTTTAACGGATGTTGATTGTAGTAAATAGGGATCGCAGAATCATATGAAAGACAAAATGTGTACAGTATATAGTGCAATATTGTATGGATATTAAAGTCTCTAAGTGGAGAAAATATGCTTGAACAAGAGATCAATGCAACTAGTCACATGGCCTGGAGTATATGCAGACCTATAAAGGTTTCTTTAGGAGAGTACCCCTCTCCTCTTGGTCACTTGTAGTGGTTGGTAACTTGTTCATATACTGGGGACCTCTGCCTTTGGATTAACCAGGATCGGGAATCCTTCTTATGGCCAGATAGCTCCCCCGTCACGAATCACAATACACAGAGAAAGTGTATAAAAATGGTATATTGACAAAATACAGTACAACAATCTGTACTCCCATATTAAAATAGTAGCGGCGTGAGTACAGCTTGTTGTACTGTATTAATTTTTTTTATTTTATATAGGAAAGGAGGCTAAAATGATTGAAAAGAAAGTGGCGAGAAAGTAACATCAGCGGCATGACGGTGGTTATCGTACCATTGTGAATGTGGCTACCAATAGAGAAAACAACTATAGAGCTCTCGGGAGAGATTATCACAACCAAGTTTCAGCAAGGGAGATCCTATCAGGTGAGAGATTACAGGGGGAAGGACTGGAGGAAAGAGTGAGATTTCTACTACGGGGAAGATGCAAGATACACAGGTTTTTTCAATTGTTATAAGTGCAAGGGTTGCACGCAAGCCACAAAGGAAAAAAAATCACTTTTACTTCTAAGGCTACAGGAGAAAACTTCAAGATTGATCAGTTTATTAACTGTAGAACACCTTTTTTTTTAACTGCAAGAATGCCCATGTGGACTCCAGCATATAGGACATACCTCAAGACTCTTGAGGGTCCGCATACTGGAGCACATGAGCAATATCAAGAAAAAATTACCTAACCATAGTGTATCGAGACATTTTAGCTCTGCTCATGCAGGGAATCCAAATGGTCTGATATATAGAGGTATTGAAGTCGTAGCTGCTAATTGGAGAAGAGGGGATAGATTGAAGAAATTGTGCCATAGAGAGACATACTGGATTTATAAACTCAAAACCCTTGCACCCAAAGGACTTAATATAGATATTGACATTGGGGCTTTTCTATGAGAATACCAGGTCCAGTTAACTTCACTATGATCCAGGCAGAGGTTGCAACACCTTAAGTGTCTGAATTTGAAAAAATGGGTACTCTTGTTGTGGTGACTCACCGTTATGTGATCTTTTTCAGATCATTGGCATTGAAAATTCAAGATCCAACACCTGTTTTTAACTTTTATAAAGTTTTTAATTATTTTGTAAGTGAGGAGGGTATTGTTCGTAATATGTGATTGATTTAGGGTGTTTTCTGTATGGCCATTAGATATCTTATTTGTATGGAGTATCAGAATGCATATGTTTTTTGAATATCGAAACATTTTAAACTATCGTGGGCTCATTATCATGTTTAACACTTTCAAATGGTGTCTTGTACCTCTATGGTTTTTAATAGATTATACATATACAGAGAGGTTGCTGTGCAATTCATGACCACCCACTATGTACCCTTTGTATGTTTTAAGTAATCATTTCTATATACATTATCCTATTATCTAGTTCATTGAGGACGCAGAGGGTGGAGCTTAAATATTCTATTTGATATTTTTTGCATTGAATTTTGTGGTAGAAAAATGTTTTTTTGTGATAAATTTAGAGCTCTCAGGAGCATTCTGTTAGATTAAGAGGTGTTAATGCTTTTTGATTTAGAATTATCTGTGTCTAAGATTTGCACTTTATTTGATTGTCAGAAGGTTATTTGTGCATTAGCTGCCGTATTCAAGAATATTCCCATTGTCACAAACTATCATGGTGGCGTGTTAATTTTTAACAAATGTTGAACGAATTCTGTATGCTTTTTTTTTTTTAAATGTATTTTTATGTATTTTTGATATGTGCTTTATGATGCATCTTGGGTCCATTTTACGCCATGGCCTCCATGGTGGGGTGTGCATTTGTTTTACGGTTTAAGTGGACCAATTGTATGACTAAGAAATGAATAGAACTGTTAAAGTCGTTGATTAATCAATGCATTTTAGTGAGATTTTAACAGCCTGTTTTATACTGATGGGTGCATACTTTATTTAATCTTTAATCTTAAATCAATACTGCACTTTTGGAAATAGATCAGGGTGCATTCATATGGTAATGTAAGTCAAGGGTGCATAAGCACATTACATAAGTATCAGGAATATTGGTATTAAGACAGGATTGATACTCCAAAAGATTGGGGGTTATCAAGAAAGCTCAACTCTGTTTTTAGCTTGGGCTACATCGGTGTGCTAATACATACAAAGTGCAAGTGGTTAAACAATCAGGCCAAGATTAGGGACACTTCAATAAGTGAAGTGTTATTTAAACACTGTGGGACTTGACACACAGAATGGATAAGCCTGACGAAGCAGAGGATTCTGTGAAACGCGTAGCTCCGTTCTGTGTACAGTTTGAGCATTCACGGCCACCGTACTTCCTCGGAGCTGCGTTCCAGCAGCAATTCCGGACGCGGTAGCAGTAGCCTGATGGTTCTGCAGTGAGGCCTAAGAGTGCCGACGCCGGTGTATTTATTTTACTATGTAACTTCATTTATTTTATGTGTGAATAAATACCCATTTTTAAAATCACTTTATCTTCAATGTTCCTGTCGATCAGAGGGATCGGGGGTGATTCTAAGAAGACAGACGTGACATGAAGGCTTGAGTTGCCTACAGACAACCAGGGAAAATACAACTGGGAGATGGAAACCTGAAAGAAACCTTTAACCCACTGTGTACTCACACATGGCCGTGTAAAAAAATATATATTGGAGTGCTGATGTCTCAAACAAATATATAAATATTTTAAACTATAGATATCGGGGGGGGGGGGAAATCCCTATAAGTTATAAATTATATGTATTAATAGTTCAGCTGGCGCTCTTACCTACATATGATTTGTATGTAAAATCCAAATAACCTCAAAATTAGAAGTATTACCAAATAAATTCAATACATATGTATAATAGAAAAATACCTAAAATCTTG
Source organism: Ascaphus truei (assembly GCA_036426205.1). NCBI lineage: Eukaryota > Metazoa > Chordata > Amphibia > Anura > Ascaphidae > Ascaphus > Ascaphus truei. The sequence continues at coordinate 107,332,015 of CM071570.1, read as the reverse complement.
GAGTCCAATTCAGTCTCTATATGGGTATGCAGCTTCTTAGAACCGGATCCAACCCTCCGGTCCGGAAGAAACAATAGAAACAAAAAAAGGAAGAAGAAAAAAAAAGCGTAAAACCCATAGTGTAGTTTAGTCGGTTTAAGTGAAAGAAATACGGTTAGAAACACATAGGTAAGTTGTTATAAGGCACTTCAGTAAAAATAAACTGGGTCACAGTGTTCACCGGTCTAGTCGCAGTCCTCCTGTTTGCCTGCCGGGTGTTCTCTGTCCTCTTGATCGCCGGCGTGATTCCGCGTCAATGGCTCATGGCTCGTGACGTCAGTGTATGCGTCGTCAATCTGGGTTTGGGCTTCAGCCGACACACTCCCCTTCTCAGTCAGACAAGCAGGATCTCTGTGCTCTTCGTGGGCTCCCAGTAATGTCCAAATTCATAGGCAACCTTAGCAGATACAGCCCTACGCGTTTCGAGGAGCTTCTCTTCGTCAGGGCCCTATAGCTGCAAGGTTGCTAGTGATCCTATATATAGGGGTGCTTGTTCTGCTATCACCAATGAGAACTTATATTAAAATTAGTTCCCATAGTTGCTGTTTGTAGTATATACAGTGATTAAAAACTGACAATATATTAAATGATTAAATTAAGTATATATGTATAGATATTAAAACTTATTCTTTATTAAATGTTGTTAAGATCAATATTAATGTTTAGGTGTATTTAAAAATCAATGTTTATACTAAAATCAACAGCCATGACAGATTATAATTTACAACAAAATAACATTAGAACAAATACACAATTCATGCAATCAATACTTTTATATCATTCTAAAATATTAATGTTAAATATAAATAATAAAATTGATGAGACTATATTATTTTGAAATTAGAGCTGGGCTTATTTATAAAAATGCTGCAAGATCAATATCTTCATTTAACCCATTAGGTGACATGGTATTTAACTGATGTATCCAATATGTTTCTCTCTGCCTAAGCAACATCATTCTATCTCCTCCATTGTCACTGGGTTTAATATGTTCTATACAATAATTTTTACATTTTTAGGATCCTTATTATGTTTAAAATAAGTGTCTCGAGACTCCATGTGTCATAACACCCTTGAGTATGTTCCCTCTGTATTCTAAAAAACGTTGTTTAAGGCTTCTTTTAGTTCTACCTACATATTGTAAGCCACATGTGCATTCTAATAAATACACCACATATGAAGTCTTACAATTAGTCACATTTTTAATTGGGTATGTATAGGATGAATTTTTAGCTTTCAATGATGTGACACCATTAACAATGTGTTTGCAGGTTTTACATCTGCTTCCACCTTGGTAATTCCCTCCGATTTTTTTTTTTTAGATTTTAAAGTATTTTCTTGTGCACTAAGGACCTTTTTTAAGTTTAGATGGTGCTAATTCGGTTTTAAAAGTTTTAGCCCTTCTATAAATTACCTTCGGCCTCTGTATTAATGGGAGCTAAAATCTGCTCACACTAATACATTCCAATGTTTACTCATTCAGGTGTTAATTTGTTTAGAGGCAGCATTATACTTGGTAATAAATAATACATCCTTCGTTCCTGTATAGGTTTTAGTTTTTGCCTTATCCTTATTTTTTTAGGGTAATAGATCTCGCTGTAGATAGTGCTTTTGTATATGCTTGTTCAATATTCCTCGCGTTGTGTCCTTTATTCAATAATTTAGTTTTTTTAAGTAAAGCTGATTGACTAATAAAGTCCTCCTTTCTATTGCAATTACGCCTAATTCTTGAAAATTGGCTATATGCTATGTTTGCAATTCATCTGGGATGATGGTTGCTAGCCGCATCTAAAAGCTTATTCCAGTCAACCTCCTTGTAGTGATCTTTAGTAATAATTTGATTCTGTTCATCACTTGTAATAGCTAAATCTAAACATACGATATTACTGGGATTGTGCTCATATGGGAATTTTAAATTAAAAGGATTAATCTATACATTTTTGTAATTCAAATGAGCTCCCCTTCCATATAATTATAATATCAATAAATCTTCTAAAAAGTACAAGGTTGGCAATATGCGGATTGTTATTCCATATATAAAATTCTTCTCAATACCCCATCATAAGATTATCATAACTCGGGGCAAAGGATGTCCCCATCGCCGTCCCTTTCTTTTGTAACTAAAATTAGTTTTGAAATTTAAAATAATTACAAGTTAAAATAAACTGTACACTATCTAAAATAAACTCACCTTGTGAAATTGTCAAGGAGGTATCTCTCATTAAAAAGTATTCTATGGTCAACAATCCTTTGTGTAAAATGTTCGTATACAATGATTCCACATCACAAGTTACCCAAATAAATTCTTGTTGCCATTGTATTCCATCACATGGGTAAGTGATGGGTAAGTGATACCAAAAAGATATAAGTGCGCAACCATAAATAAATCGTACCAGCACTAAGTACATATAATAGAGTGCAAATAAAAATGTGTAATGTATATAGAAATATATTTAAAAAAATGTGTGTGTGTGTGTGAACTTGATTGAACAAGAGAGCGTCTGCAACTGTAAATAGGGGTGGCTCGACACCAAGAGCTAGAACCGAAAAAACAAAAGAAAACAGTGCACAACGCTCATAGTGTAGTATATCAAAATAAATATATTATTATTGACAAAAATAGGTAATCTGCGTACAGCTGCGGCCGCCTTTATCTTAATGTGGCCGGATCCGTGGCGCTCTGATAACCGCGGGCAGATGCGGTATATATATATATTTTTTTTTCTTCTGGAGCGGTTTCCGGGAAGGTTAGCGCTTGGATTTTTAGTGCTGTCTGCTATACTGCAATACCGTCTAAAAACACAGGTGGGCGTTCGCGAGCTTTTGTCTTAAAAGTCTAATAGCCATTCAACCTACAGTTCAGCCGTACATTTTCTGCAAGTCTGTGTGCGCGCGTACAGTATTTGTAAAATTGAATATTTACAGTATACAGTATTACAAAAATATAACGTTGCGTCGTCTTCGAATATAAAATGAACACATTTCTATATCTACTGTATTATTTTGTAATCAGTACTTTTACTTCTTTTCATACTGTTTTTATATTATGCGTGTACTGTACAGGCATACCCCGCATTAACGTACGCAATGGGACCGGAGCATGTATGTAAAGCGAAAATGTACTTAAAGTGAAGCTCTACCTTTTTCCACTTATTGATGCTTGTACTGTACTGCAATCATCATATACGCGCATAACTGATGTAAATAACGCATGTGTAACAGGCTCTATAGTCTCCCCGCTTGCGCACAGCTTCGGTACAGGTAGGGAGCCGGTATTGCTGTTCAGGACATGTTGACAGGCACATGCGTGAGCTGCCGTTTGTCTATTGAGCGAGATGTACTTACTCGCGAGTGTACTTAAAGTGAGTGTCCTTAAAGCGGGGTATGCCTGTACAGTACTGTCTCATTTGAACATTGTTGAAACGCATAGGCGTGTTACAGTATCACAGTACAGTGTACAGTACAGTACAGCGCTCTCCCTCCCTCTCGCCCCCGCACACACAAGGCTAAAGTACTATTTGAACTTATCTACAGTACAGTACACCTCTCCCAGCCAGATGGCTTTCTGGCTTCAATCATCCCGAACCTGTCACCACATTCCTGCATGTATAATGTACAGAGCCTGGTGTCACATTTCAGCGCAAGCGTGTATAAATTCACATTCGTTTGGAAATTCAAATTTTTTTTTTGTTTTGTTTCCAGACATGTGCCTGCATAAAAATTCTTGGGAAGGGTAATATATCTCTGGCGCTCAACAAGGACAGGTGAAATTGAAATACATTTATACAACTAGATGGTGGTGCTGGCAGATCCAATGATGATCTCCACGTGGAGTAGTCAAACATGAAATATAAAAATATGAGAATACATAGTGTGATACTATAAAACACTTAATACACATACAGACTAACCAAGACTAACAACTGTTGCTGAAACAGACAGGTGACTGGTAAAAAACACATTTAATTAGACATATAATAAAAGAATAGAAAGATCACAATGAATGAAAAAGTGATATAAGGTTTCACTGAATAATCCTGCTGGGGCTGAAGTGCCCGCTTACCGGAATAAAGATGATGGCTCGCAGTGGATAATTAGAGAGTATCCCCTATCATAGAACGCCGGTCTACTCCATGCGCTCCTCACTGGCATCGGCCGCGTGTGGATGTAAAGCGTCGGCTTCCAGATGGAGCAATTAGCCTTGCTCTCGCTGGAACGGAATGCTCCGACTCTCTGTGTCTCCTCCGTCTGTTGCACATGCGCAAAGACGCGAACCGTCACAGGTTCCCAGCTGCAGATTCGCCAAACCCCTCGCCTGTAGTGTGTGGGGCTGGTGGCGGCCGATTCAAAAGTACTCCGAACGGAAGGGGACAGCATGGCAATGGCATGCGGGGAAAAGATCAGCAGATGGAAAGGCAGTAAGTCATTGGGACCACCCAACGCGTTTCGGAAGCCACAGCTTCCTTCCTCAGGGATATAAAATTAATGCTTGAGTCCCTGTGTGTCCTTGTATTTGTAGTACAGATTAAAAGGTACAGTACACTACTTTGAGAGTCCCGGACATGCGCAGTAGAGATTTCTCATCTGCTTAATGATTTAGCAACACCACATAATACATAAATAATAAAACAGAAAAATTGAAAAACAAAATAACATGAAAACTTGGTATAATTACAACATATAACATTTATCCTGTTGGATAAATAAACACCTTTCTTGTTGGCAGATTTTTTGCAATTTTAATTACGATTTTTAAAAAAAAAATTATACAGTATAACAATATATAACAGATATAATATTAACGGTACTTAATGTGTGTATGTGTGTGTGTCAGAATGTGAGTAAACTATGTACTGTAATGAGGGGGTTGTGATTGCGTGAGTCATAATGAGTAATAATGAAGTGAGTGATAATTAAGGAAAGAAGTGCAAATCACTTTCAAATAGAATTGATAAGAATGTAGGAATGCAATTATGATAATAGAGGAAGGAGGTGTAACACAAAAAAAATTGTACAGTACAGTTTATCTAATACAGTAATTGCTAGGAAAATGGTTCTGTTAAAAACAATAAGACATCTAACCAATAAAAGTGCTATTGCAGTACTGCATGGTACAGAAAACATACAGTACAGTATTCAAAATACTTTACAGTATAGTACAGTACTTACGCGGTAGATACCGTTGGTGTCCTCTTGCCTTATTTGGTCTTACTGTGGGCACGATAACTCACAGTGGCTGCTGGTACAACGAGGCCTGAAGTACTTAACCAGCGTTGAATATCTGCAATTCGTTGTCCTCTCGTGTACATCTCCTTTATTCACATGCTTAGATCCTTAGAAATCTTTTTTAACAGGCATCGCTGCGTGTAGAAATAAATACAAGCACAAGAATGTATATTCGATGTTTAGTCTGTGTATTCAATGTGCAGTGAATCCACAAAATGGATGGTATATTTATACTTTAATGAATCACATTAGAGTACGCCCACTTTTAACACCTGCACCTCGTCGCCATGCATAAAAGGTGACACACATTGCATAGCCTCCCACTCGATGATCTGTATCTGAACTTGCCCTTGTCCAGATACTGCATTGTGCCATCTGCTTCCATGGATCAACCCCGATTCTACAGACGCAAGAACCTACTCTCTTCTGCCGTGCCTGTTGTGCCGAAAAAGCGAAAGGCGGAAGCCGTTTCCAAGCCAAGGCCAAAGCGAAAGGCTAAGGCTAATAAAGAAAACCTTCTGACGACTCCAAAGGCTAAGGCTTTTAAGAAGCCTTATTATGTCAAGAAGAAATTCGGTGATGTACACTCAAAGCAAAACAAATGGTCACCTTCTCCATCAGCCCTCGCCGCCGCTTCTCTCCCAGAAACCCAGAGGACACCTCCTCCATCACTTCTCGATGATGCTGCCGCTTCTCTCCCGGAAATCCACAGGCCACCTCCATCACTCCTCGACGACTGTCGCTTTTCTCCCGGAAATACACAGGACACCTTCTCCATCACTCCTTGATGACGCTGCCACTTCTCTCCAGGGAACCCCCATCTCATCCTCTTCAGCACCCATCCACCCAGATGTTCACAGCACCCCATGCACAAGATCCAGCTCGTTAGACCGCATGCTGAATGGGTTAAGTGTCGATATCCCTGGGAACTCTATGCTGGTAAAGATAGATCTTTTTTTAGAGACCATGCTAAATATGGATCAACGGATGGAGAAGATGGATCAACGGATGGAGAAGATGGATAAGCGCATGGAGAAGATAGAGACTGACATAGCGGGGATGCATAATTTGCTTGGAGTTCATGCCCCTGTATCTCGGATGCCAGAGCCAGAGGGTGGCATGGATGGGATGAATGGGACCTTCAACCTTCCATCACCAAGCGCACCCCCTCCATCAAAAGAATGTGTTCATGTATGCCGTTGACGAGGATGACATGACATCCCCGTCAAGACCACGCCAGGAGACAACACTGACAAGGCGACCAAGACAGGAGGAAAGCATCCTCCCAGACAACCTACCCTCGCCCCTGGCCACAAGCACACCCGCTCCCAAAAGAACACCCGCTCCCAGAATCCAACTCACATAAGCTTGCATTGAGACGGTGCCTGACATCATCCTGCGCGAGCTGCCCTGGCCACTCAGAGAGAAGTATAGGTTTTCAAGTGCTGGTATAGCCCAGAGGCATGCCATGTTAATTTTCAAGCACCACGTGCCCTACCCGGTGTACTGCGAGTGGGCCAACAATGTAAACTACGAAGGGAATTGCGACAAAAAGGCTCTTCCTGAAAATTTAAGAAAGACTATTGTGGAGGAATTGCGGCGCTATTTTACCATTACCGATCCTTTAATGAAAATCGTGAGAGACTCCATTAATGGCATTTTGCGGCATACAAGGCATCGGCCCTGGAAGGACAATCTGCTGGGGATCGAATTTGCTGCGTGATTGCTCGTCTGTTAAAATGTTGATTCATTTCTGACTTGTTCATTGTTTTAAATTGTATTCTAATATGTTTTTGCTTACAGTACACCAGAAATGTTTTTTTACTTGCAGTACTCCACCAATAAAAATAATGTTGATTGTTGTAGATTGTATTCATACTGTCAATGTCATACTGCACCCACCAAAAATAAATTGCTGCTTGTTTTAAATATACCTGTATGTTTTTACTTACTGGACACCATTAATGTTTTTTTACTTACTGCACCCACCAATAAAAAAAATTGCTGCTTGTTTTAAATATACCTGTATGTTTTTACTTACTGGACACCATTAATGTTTTTTTTACTTACTGCACCCACCAGTAAAAATGTAGTGTACTGTACTATACAGTTCCATGAGGCACACTGTACAGTATACTGTAGGCATGCGCATTTCAGTACATCAAAACAGTATTAAAACGCATTATCGGCATTAGTATTATTATTATAACACATACTGTACTGTAATACATGTACAGAATAAATGCATACTTTTTATTTTTGGGGTTTATTATACAGTACAGTATGTAAAAAAGTATTGTATACTTTATGAAAAAAACAGCATACTGTTTAAGGTTTTCTATAAAGCTCACAGTTATTCTATCCTAATCAATAAAAATGGCACTGATTCAGATTCAGCAGTGTGCAAGCATCATTACAAAAAGCGATATTATCCATCGAAATCCCTCCATTTGCCGTTCTCAGCCTGATGACAAAGTTTATTTTCTGAGGAAGAAAAATAAAAGTATTACTATAATGGTTACTGTAGTTCAAATTAATCAGTCCCCTAAAGACGTTCCCACAGTCAGTCCCCTCGGTCAGTCCCAACAATAATTTTCTCAGGTGGGTGTCTCTTCAGATACTGTACACGCATGCGCCTACAGTAGATGTGATGACACGCATATGCGTTTCAACAAGGTTCCAATGCGCATGCGCCTAGCTGTCCACCAATTGTTCAGTATCTACTGTAGAAGCTGCTCAGCCAATGACATTGCTAGACTACATTTTGGCGAATTGTGACTAAAAGAATAGAACTACTGTAAATAACCATAAGCAAAGCGATTGATTACAGGAGAATCGCTTTAATGTGCATTGATATTGATATGGTAAAAAAAAAATTACTGTAAATACTGTACGGCAGCTGTACCCACCAAAGACGTTGCCAATCGTTTGGCGCAGAGCCACTGCCAGTCCCATAGTCATGATTATACACGTAGTTGAAAGGTGACAGCGGGCCGCTACACCTGTAGTTGACAGCTCATGAAGCTGGAAATCGTTTTGGTACATGCAAGCTTGCTGGTATCTGTACGTGAAATCCGGCTCAGGCTGCAGGTATCCAGGCGGGGACAGATAGCAAGGGTTGCCGGTCAGCAGGTTTTCACTGACAGTCGGACCGTTATTGGAAGCCGGCGCTGGCGCATTGCTTGTCTGGGACTGACGATTTTTAGTTGGTTTTACCATGACCTTTCGCCTTTTGAAGTCTCCATGATGAAAGATACTGGGAAAATTCTGGCGCAACACACCAATACCCTCCTCTAACCCCGGGTGCGGGATCAATACGAAAAAAACACGGATCGATACATAACTTTTTTCTTATTGCATGCTTCCACACACGAGCATCTGGTGAAAATTTGTAAAAGTCATAATTGTCGATAAAATATTGATAAGATGGCCACAGCTGGTCAAATTTATCATCTGTTGCATTAATTGCAGCCCATATTAAATAAGCGTACGTTATGTCGGGTTTTTTGAATACGGACTGCAGTGGTGCACTCATCTCTGAACTCTCAGGACAATAAAACACCAGACACTGCACATTTAGTTTTTAATATGAAAAGCCTAAATTGATACATTATTGTAACTTCTTCAGTACCAAGGTCAATTCACAATGGACCACTGTTTTTAAACTGCAGAGAGTGTGCAGCGCACAGCAATAAGTGAGAGAGCAGGTCTGGCAAAACGAAATCCTTTATTGAGAAGTCATTAAAAAAGAGAGGGCTGCAACCCTTCTACGCGTTTCGTGCTAAGGCACTTCTTGATAAAGTGCACTACACGGTATACCAAACATTTAAATACAGCTGGCTGCCATTTGTTGGTGCCAAAACGATGATGTCACAGATCCATATTGACCAATAGACATCGCTTCTCCCGCGCATGCCCCTCGCGACTGAGATCAGGAAGAGTCCCTGCCACACGCCAAGGCAATTCAGTCTCAAAGGTTCACGCCCCAAGACGCTCTTCCGGTTGCTATGACAGAGCCCTGCCCGTGATCAGAGACACTCCTCCGTCTCATCAGGACGCGCATGCGCAGATAAGCAATGCTGTATACATGAAACATTTCAAACACCCCATTCTGCTAACACAGATGACTGGGATTTATAAGACAAAGCAATGCCCAATAGGTGACAGTATTAATGCGCACTCCCACATAATGCAGAGGCAAATCGTGGAGGCAGCAATCATAGAGCCATATATTGGTAGCTATAAGGTCATAATTATGCAAGTATGTATAAATGCAAATATAAAAATGTATATAGCAGACGGTGAACTCATTATGGGCAGTCAAAGACAAAATGTATACAAATACACATATGACACAATTTATTATACTAAAAAATCAAAGAAGCAAATTAAAAAAGCAAATTAAAAAGTATATTCCTATACCCGTATAAAAACAAATGTGCACCCCCTTGATGAAAAAGAGGTCATAGTAATCATTTGAAGCATCAATTCCTATTATGTATATGTGAAGTAATCATTCAGAAAATATTGGCAATAGTACATTTCTTATACCAAAGATGACGTATTGAGAGCATATATCATAGGGTTCCATCTTAAACCGTTTCAAGTAATGAACAATACAGTAAGTACCAATATCATATACAGTGTCTTATCCATACATATATTATCATTTCATAAACATAACAATAATAAACAAAACATATATGTATGAAGATAAACATAAATATGAATATAAATGTAAATGAAAAAGGTCCAACTATTTGAGAAGTCTGTTTTGTACATATTCTTAGTAATTTAGTTCATTAAGTATTTAGTGTTGGCAGTAATGCATATCCATAATTACATTAGAAAAAAACTCTATTAATATCAGAGTCAAGGTAGATGTTGAGTCAGAATCTCAAAAGGGCAATTCAGTAAGAGTGGCGTGGTTATTTATTTAAAAAAATGATTTATATTCCACTCTATATTCATCCCATCTGGAAATCTAGTTTTTAACATGAAAATCCAATAGGATTCTCTACAATCCAAAGTCTTAACCATATCACCCCCTCTCTCTTTTCTAAGAATCCTTTCTATGCCAACATAAGAAAAATTGTTTATGCCCCCCTTTCCACACTCAGTAAAGTGCTTGGATACAGGATGCTCCAAATCTTTTTTGCGAATAAGTCTGCTATGTTCTTGCATCCTTATCTTAAGCACCCTCGTTGTCCTACCAACATATCTCTTCCCACTGCCACAGTTGATAAGATAAATAACAAAAGATGTATTACTGTTAATAAAACTGTGGATGTTATAGCGTTTATGTGGGCTGTGGGAAAAGATATGGTTGGTTGGGTTCATGTATTTACACATATTGCAATGATTGCATCTGAAAGATCCCTTGGTCAGGTTCGGAGCTTGTTGGCTAGTAAGGTATCTGGCTTGTTGGCTTTTTCAAAAAATCTGCGTTTGGACCAAGCTAACTCCTTCTCGGCCTGGGATGATAACACCAAATTAAGGTCCGCCTTGGTATCTAACAATTCTTGCCACGTGTTCTGGTTTTTATCCGTGGAGTGTTGTGCAGTGAGAAGTGTCAATCTCGCCTGCAGCTCATGTATTTTAGAAGCTTTCTCTCGTCTCCGCTTACCAGCGATATTCATAAGGAACCCCCTAAGAGTAGCCTTATGGGCTTCCCAAAGCGTGGCCTGCGACTGTACACTTCCCTCGTTTTCTCTAAAGAAATCTTTTATCCGGTCCCGTATTGCCCTTTCGGTGGCCGGGGCCTTGAGAAGAAGCTCATTGAGCTTCCAGTTTGCTCCGGGTCTGTCCAGCCCTACAATCGTGCACCTCAGCTCTATAGGCGCATGGTCGGACCACGAGATCTCGTGAATCTCTGTGTGGCCCACCACTGGGACCACTCTGTTTGATACCAGGAAGTAATCTATTCGGCTATATCTGTCATGGGGATGTGAGTAGAAAGTATGTTCCCGGGTCACCGGGTGTTGCTCTCTCCAGATATCCGTCAACTGACAGTCCTGAAGGCCCTTGCGGAGGGTTAATATGTCCTGTCTGTGGGTAGTGTTAGGTTGGGTGCATCTGTCAAGGTCAGGGTCCAGTGTGCGGTTCAGGTCCCCAGCGAGGAAGGTATTTCCCTTTGCCATTTTATGTAGTATGGAGAAAAATTGTTCAAAGAAAACAGGGTTTTGTTCGCACGGGGCATATACTGACGCTAGTGTTACCTGTTGATTTTGTATCTTGCCCGTTAAGATTAAGAATCTACCCTGTGGGTCAGAGTATTGCTTATCTATGGTCAGGGCAAGCCTGTTGTGCGTGATAATTGCTACGCCCCTCTTTTTGACATTTGCCGATGCCAGGTGGAATGTTTTATAGCTCTTATCTAGAAATTTCGGGTGGTTTACGCGGGAGAAATGAGTTTCCTGTAGGAAAATAATGTCGGCCTTCCGCCGGGTATATTCCCTAAAGGCAATTCTCCGCTTAACGGGACTGTTGAACCCCTTCACATTATGTGAAACCATAATAATCTCATTACTCATCTGAACAGTATATCGTGAACCATCTACGTAACCGCCGTTGTTGGACCGGTAGGTAACCTGTCTCCTGATGTCTTTTTCGCCGATCAGTCTCCCGCTTCTCTCTCTCCGTGCACCAAGCCTTTGTTTCTGGGATTGACATCCAGGGAGGGCTGACACAAAAGGGGGGTGGGGAGGGGAACATATAGACAAATAACAAAGAAAAAACAGATATCAGAACATGGGTCACGCGGCATTGGCACCCGTGCCGCAGGCCCGTGATCCTCGCCCCTGGGTAACCGACGGGGGGGGGGTTCCCGCACTCCCTCTTGACGTCCCTCCCCCTCCCCCGTCGCCCAACCCAACCAGGGGACTTTGTCGGAATCCACTAGCCTAAACCCAGCCAGTCCCGACTCGGAGCACATGCGGAGATCAGGGCAGGCCTCTACCCCCCCGCCCCTCCCCGTTTGTTTCCCGTTATCTCTAAATGAACGAATAACTACGCTTATAACTTTCACTAATAACCCCGTGTTGCATCTCACCCCCAACCTCTTGTGCTGCCCACTACGTGATCTTCCACATTCTCTCTCACATTCTCTCTCTACCTATGAGGACTTCCTGTCTCCACTTGGCTAATTTCTCCTCCGCTAATTCCCTCCCCTTTTTTATATCTTTTTTATGCCAGTCTGCACCAGCATATGTCGTGCCTCCCACCTCCTAAGTACTCTGCTCCTCTGCAGCTGACTTCCTTGAGCTCCCCATTGTCTTCTAGCTCCCCCTCTCACCTCTTTTTTCTTTCTTACCTCTCCCTAGGTACTCTGCCGCTATTAGGCTTCCTTTCCCCTCACCTCTTTTCTCGCCTCACCTCCTTCTCCTTCACGTGCCCTATAACCTGCCACCTCCCTGCACACTTGCCTATCCCCATCTTGTTCTCACTTACTTTTCTTTCTTGCTCCCGTCACTTGCTACTCCGACTCCTCCCCTTCTGCGTTCACTTCCCCCTGCTTTTCCTTTCACATATGTTCTTAGCTCTATCCTCTGCCTCTCACTTACAGTACTCTCTCTCTATCCGCTCGTGCTTGCCACTTCCCCACACTTTCTACCACTCAATACCATCTACTCTACCTACTCAGCGTCCGGTCTCTCTTATCTCTCTAACTCCCCTTTCTAAGCTGCTACCGGGGCTCCTATTGTCCCTTGTTGTCTTCCCTCATCCCCTCCCTCTGTCTAATTGTTGCTATGCCGCTCTTCCCCGCGGCTTGGTTCGGCTGTCCGCTCGGCCTCTGCTCTCCGGTTGCGCTTGTCCCTCCGTTTCTCCTCTGGCGCCTTATGCTGCCTCCCTCCGGTGTAGAATGGCCGTCGCCGCCGGAACCGCGTCGACTTCCGTGCGTCACGTCCTTCCTTGTTCCCCCTTGTTCCGCCCCACCCAAGATGGCCGCCTTTGGGGACGCCCCTTCCTGTGACGTCTTGCTCCCTCCGCCATCTTGGAGTAGGCAGTCGCCCGAGGAAGACGCAGCTGAAGCCGCTCCTCCTACCTGGTCCTTTTTCCCGCCTGGTGAGCTCTTCCCGCGCTCTCCGCTTCCGTGTTCTGCGTTGCAAGCTGGGGGGCCGCCATTGCAACCTCGGTCGCCATGACTGGACCACGAGGTAAGCAGAAATTTTTGTTCAGTCTCCTTTTCCTTCCGTAGGGCTCAGCGCCGTGTGGGAGATTACAGGGGCTATTATCCCCCCCCCCCCCCGGTCCTCTGTCGTGGGGAGTCCCGCCATATGGAACGTGTGTCAGCATGTTCGCTGGGGCTGGTGCAACTTTAATCCAGAACCATTTAAAACTTGTAAAACTTGGGGGTTTATTTTAACAGCGATAAACTAGTAACTTAGACGACCCCTCCTCCGGCTGGGCTCCCGACTGTGTTCCACACGGGGCTTACCGCCGGGGCTTCAGGCTCCTCGTTGCCAGCGCCAGGTGCCGTGCCGAGTCCCAGTTTCTGTAGGAACTTGTTCCCCTCCTCTGGTGCCTTGAGGTGTATGGGTCGCCCGTTATGGATCACCATGAGGCCGAAGGGGAACGTCCACCGGTACCGGACCGCTTTCTCCCTTAGCACCCTGGTAACAGGCCACAGGTCCCTCCGTCTGGCCAGTGTGATGGGTGACAAATCCTGATACACCGCAATCTTAGCTCCCTCAAACGCCATGAAGGGGGTATTTCGTGATTTTTGTAGAATCTCCTCCCGTGTGCGGTAATGATGTAGATGCACTATAACGTCTCTAGGGAGTTCGTTGGGCTGGGGGCGAGCGCGCAATGCCCGATGGCAGCGGTCCATCACGAGCCTCTCTTTTGGGGACTCCGGGCAGATATGCTCCATCCAGCGCCCTACAAATTCCTCACAATCCCCAATGTCCTCAGGGATGCCGCGAAGGCGCACATTATTGCGGCGGTCCCTGTTTTCGGCGTCCTCTTGCCGGTTCCGTATTTCATTAATCTGGGACTGGAGATCCGCCGTGATTTTAGCGCCCTTCTGAATTGCTTTTGCGTTCGCGTCGACCCGCACCTCTAACTCCTGTGTCCGGGCCCCCAGACCTCCTACCTCCTTGGCCAGGGCTCTTATCTCTGCTTGCAGAACGTTTTTTAAATCTTGAAAGAGCCGCTCAATATCCGGCAGCAGCCCCTGGTTGTCTGGGTTCTCTTCTCCTTCTGACTCAGAGCCTGGTCTTGATGCAGGGGCCATTGCTGAGGCCGCTCTGCGGGCTCTGCTCTCGCCGAAATATGCTGGTAAGCCCCGCTTTCCTGGGGTTTTCGCCAGTTTCTTTGACATCCTGGGGTTATTGTGCAGCGTTTGTGCTTTTTTGGTGTAAATCGGTGTAGTTATTCGTCTTTTTTGCTTACTTATGTTGGAGAGGGGCACAGAGCTACAGGATTATGCCTCCATGCTCTCCAATCTCCCAGCATGCACCAGGAATTCTTTTTTTAAAGCGGACAGCTGTCACCCCAGATCTGTGATTGCAGGCATACCAAAAGGTCAGTACCTCAGGCTGAGGAGGAATTGCTCCAATCTTAGCGATTTCGTCACTCAGTCTGGGGAACTGACTAATAGATTTTTAGAAAGAGGTTATGATCGGGAGACCCTCCAATCCACATTGCAAGAGGTAATGAAAATTGAGAGAAATGCAATACTCCCCTCAAAATCCAGGATGGGGGATGGCAATCAAGGGAAGAAATTTATGAATTCAGGTAAAGGGAATAAAGGGAGTAAGACTTGCCCATTATTTATATCTCAATATCACAAGTCGAGTGGTCAGGTAAGCAGGATTATCAACAGGCATTGGCAATTACTACAGAACATGGCATTACAATATTTAACTTTATTAAAAATCACATAATATAATAATTACACAAAGGAGATATATAAAATATAAAAAATATAAAGCAAACGCTCGCAATAAAAACGGATGGAATAAAAGAGAGAGAAAACAAATGATTAGTGGACAATAGTAATCCTTACGGGTAAAATCTAATTGGTAGATCATTTTAAAAGGTATAAAAACGTATATATAAAATATGCAAGGTGCAATATGAATAGGCAGCAATACAGAATTGCGGTTTTGCACAAATTCTGAAACGCGTTGAGCCTAGCCGTCCGTCTACTGCAGTTGTTTTAAGAGTGAAGACGTGTGAGGTGTCTGCTGAACATACAGGCGATTTGCTGAGATCCATCTTCCCCGCTCTCTACCGGATGTCATCACCCGTTTGCCGGGAAGTGACGTCAGACGTACACCGCGACGGAGAGGTGGGGTCGAGGGAGGATATCCAGACCAGCTTCCACCATAAGAGCTCTACCGTCTCCGAACTGTACGTGTACATATTTTATGTACTTATTGTAAGTACGTTTTTCTCACCTTGCTTGATTGGAAAATTGTACTTTATGATCTGTATATGTGGTCCGTTTTCCCTTTCTTATATGGTATCAATACTCTTCGTGAATTTGAGTTGACATCTCCTTAAAGAATCCTGTATGAAGTTACTTCCTATCCAGTATCCCCTTCTCTGTGGAAGATCAAGCCTACATTTTTCTGACAGTCAGACCACTGCCTATATTCATTCCACTTGTTGTAAGTAGGAATTGCATCAGAGCCAAGATCCAGCTAATTCCTTTATTGTTTCAACATATTGCACTATTATTGTGTTTATCTTTTGTATTATGTGTATTTGTATACATTTTGTCTTTGACTGCCCATAATGAATTCACTGTCTGCTATATACATTTTATATTTGCATTTATACATACTTGCATAATTAATTATGACCTTATAGCTACCAATATATGACTCTATGATTGCTGCCTCCACGATTTGCCTCGGCATTATGTGGGAGTGCGCATTAATACTGTCACCTATTGGGCATTGCTTTGTCTTATAAATCCCAGTCATTTGTGTTAGCAGAACGGGGTCTTTGAAATGATTCATGTATACAGCATTGCTTATCTGCGCATGCGCGTCCTGACGAGACCGAGGAGTGTCTCTGATCACGGGCAGGGCTCTGTCATAGCAACCGGGAGAGTGTCTTGGGGCGTGAACTTTTGAGACTGTGAATTGCCTTGGCGTGTGGCAGGGACTCTTCCTGATCTCAGTCGCGAGGCGCATGCGCGGGAGGAGCGATGTCTATTGGTCAATATGGATCTGTGACATCATCGTTTTGGCGCCAAAAAACGTCAGCCACCTGTATTTAAACGTTTGGTATACCGTGTAAGGCACTTCTTGATAAAGTGCACTAGCACGAAACGCGTAGAAGGGCTGCAGCCCTCTCTTTTTTAATGACTTCTCAATAAAGGATTTCGTTTTGCCAGACCTGCTCCCTCACTTATTGCTGTGCGCTGCACACGCTCTGCATTTTGGACTCCTTACCTGGATACAGCAGCACGCTTTGCAAGGGAGCCAGGGGGGGACATAAGTATCGTGAGTACATTTACCTGGGGCCAACACAATGAGGAGGGGCAACCTACCCCCACCTTCAGGGTATCTAGAGCCCCTTTATAGGTTTAGTACTGTGATAGTCTGAATAGTTAATACCCAGTCTGTGCTCCCTTTCATTTAACATACCTGGACTAAAGCACTCTTGAGCACCATTTGTTCACCAAACACTGTTTTAAAACACCTGCAAGTCGACACATTACTGAAGCACATGTACTGTAGTGTACACATTAGAATTCATTACAATTCATGAATATCTGCCATCTGGCGGATACGCGAATAATTGCAACAAATTAAATCCGAACCATTATTATTAAACAGATCAATCGCGGGTGACGCCGGCATGAATGCGACATGAATACGCCATGAATGCCGCAAGAACGCGGTGAAGCGCGTGGCATTCGTAAAAAGTCACCGAAAAATATCTGAGAAGTTTTAAAATAAAAGGGGCCGGGGCTGTCCATCAAGGAGAAATGAAAACAGCATGTCATGGGACACAATTACCCATACGCCACACCACACAGGGATCTGGAACACCACGGATCAGCAACCATCTGTTTCCACAATTAAGGACAGTCCACGAGTCACTGCTGTAATAGTTTTCAGGTCCACCGATGAGGTGCGGTAAAGGCAATAGGATGTAATAAGTCCCAGACTCAGAGTCTCCTTAGGCAGGTTCAGTCATTCCTGGCGTGACTCTAACACTGGACACATACTCCATGTGTGGCACGGGGGTTCCGTCGGCGCTCGGATTACGTCACTGAAGGGCGCCGCGCCAGTGATACGGAGCCACAGGGCAGAGCGGGACAAAGCAACGGGGACTCATAAAATCAGTAAAAAGTTCAGAGAATAGTTATTCCAACGCATTTCAAGGCTACAGCATGCCTCTTCATCAGGGAATAAACACATTACTGAACAGAGCTGCTATATACCCTCCACAAAGCCCTGATTGGCCCCACAAAAAATGTTACTCACCAACCAGGACTAGTGTGGGCGGGTATACAACAGCTGTGCCCCACAACGGGCACATATCATATAGAAAACTTTAATTATATCAGGAAAATGTGTATTAAACAAAAAACAGTAATATTGCTGCTGAGGAAATAAAGAAAAATCATTAATAAACACACACAATTGTGTATGCAAATAAAATAAAATACATCAATAATTTATACAAGAACATGTGAAAACAAATACACACGTACTCAAATATATGTACTATTAACCTATATAGTCATGCATAAAAGCAATGTAAACTCATAAAAGGTATTAGTGATAAAAGCCAAGCACAAAGAAAACAGTGATAAGGGTTGCATAGGACAAAGGCATATCGGAATATTAATATAAAGACCAGATGTCAATGTCCTCATTTATGTTACGCCGGTACTGCCCGCAGACCAGACTCGTCCCTTATACTGATGGTGCACTAGTATGTAGTACAAAGATATAGTATCCACTGATAAATGCAGTATACCACCACACCGCAAAGTGGCTAACAATAGAGACAGACATGCAGTCTGTTAAAAAACAGAAAATAACAAAACTTTAATAAACAATTATGTTCACGCCGAAACAACTGAAGGTATGTACAAGTGAAAAATAAGAGGAATAAAATGATCCCCTGAGGGGAAGGTGCTGAGAGGAAACTGGTAGTAGGAGGAACAAGCACAATGGCTAATCAGTGATCCTAACCATCCTGCTACCAATTGACCTAATGGTCCGGTGAACAAAGCCTCACATATACAAATGGAACCCTGCACAGGTGCATAACCGGATAAAGAAAAAAGTGTCCTCCGGTGCATGGTCTCAATGATCTTCCTCTCCAAGATATATGTGGAAAAAACAGAAAACAGGGGAAGGGCAAACCCCAGACAAGCGGTGTAATATAGGTAAAAATCAAGCAGAAAAATAGAAAGAACTAGTGAAACAGATTATGGATCTTGACACTTGCCTGTGTCTTTTTTCCACTATGTGTACTTCTCCATGTTACCTCCTGGTATGCCTCAAGGATGGAGAGGAGAAGGACATAGCATAATACCGTTTTATTATAGATAAACAGACAGTGTTTACAGTTCTACTCACAAACATTCAATAAAATAGGCTCAGTGAATATGTTCCCAGCGTATACCTTCGGGTGCAATCTCCACGTTGTTCCTTGTGGACGCCGTCTCAGCGTTCAAGTCAGCAGCTCACAGCATGTTGAGGTTCCTCCAGGCTTACGCGCAGTCTGGAGCCCTCTCCCGTGTCACGTCCTCCGATTGGGACTCAGTCTGCGCATGCGTGTGTGTCCTTCTGATTCAAAATTCTGATTGGGCAGAATGATGCTCCCTCTGCGTACGGTGGCTCCAAATGTCCAAAAACAGTCACTGATTCTGATTAATTGATTCCGGGGCGGGAGGAAATTTTGTGGACCAGGATTTCACAAAGCAGAATCATATTCCGGTCGCCAGGAAAAAAATCCCCTGTCGCCTTAGTAGGGATCGACGGCTGACCCTTAAGTCCCGTCTACATTTCCCTCAAGACCAAACCACTCACTCTGTCCTCCAACACACAGCGAGACCCTGGCTCTGGACGTCATCCACGCCCCCAGAACCCCAGTTACGTTAGGTTTGCCATGGTTGCAGAAACATAACCCCCGCATAGATTGGACTTCCTGCTCTCCGATACACTGGGAACCGAGTTCAGAGGAACCTACCCCACCTGTTTTCACTTCTTTCCAACTGCTTGCTAGCTCCACCTCTTCCGCTGTCTCTAAGGGCAATCTACCCGACCCCTACTCTAATTTCGTGGACGTCTTCAGCAAGACCCAGTCTGAGGTGTTACCCCCTCCCCCCACACAGATCATATGATTGCCCGATCGACCTGGTACCCGGTGCCTTACTCCCCAGATCCAAGCCATACCTACTCTCCCTCCCAGAGACTGAGGCCATGGACGAGTATATTCGTGAAAATTTGGAGAAAGTCTTCATACGCAATTCTTCTTCACCCGCTGGGGCTGGTTTCTTCTTTGTTAAAAAGAAGGACGGTACACGTATACCATGTATCGACTACTGAGGTTTGAACCGCATCACAGTAAAGAACCACTGCCCACTTCCACTCATTTCCGAGCTTTTTGACAGGCTTCAAGGAGCCAAGCTATTTTCTAATTTGGACCTTCGTGGGGCATACAACCTCATACGCATTTGGGAGGGTGACGAATGGAAAATCGCCTTCAATACTTGTAGCGGTCATTACGAGTACCTGGTCATGCCATTCGGTTTGTGTAACGCTCCGGCTGTTTTTCAAGACTTTAGTATTGAAATTTTCTGCGATGTTCTCAATTCCTTTGTGATAATTTACCTGGACGACATTCTCATCTTCTCTAAGAATCTACAAGAGCATATCGTACATACCAGGTTCGTCCTTTCCTGTCTTCTTGCCAATCACCTCTTCTCAATTATGGAAAAGTGCCTTTTCCACCAGCCTTCCACCAGCCTTCCACCTCCTTCCTCGGATATATCATTTCGGATAATGGATTTTCTATGGATCCGGAGAAACTTAGGGCCATTCTTGACTGGCCACAACCCAATTCTCTTAAATCCATCCGTTTTCTTGGCTTCTCCAACTATTATCGAAGATTTATTCGAAACTTTTCCACTATTATTGCTCCGATCACCGCTCTCACCAAGACAGGAGCCGACCCCTCAGCCTGGTCATCTGAGGCGCTCACAGCTTTCGAGACCTTGAAACGAGCTTTCACTTCCGCTCCCATCCTTAGACACCTGGACACCAGCTTGCCCTTCACCTTGGAGGTGGACGCCTCAGATTGTGGAGTAGGTGCTGTTCTTTCTCAAAGAGCGTCTCCTCAGGACAAACTTCACCCATGCGGTTTCTTTTCTAAAAAATTCTTCCCCGGCCGAGAGGAACTACGATGTGGCAACAGAGAGTTACTGGCCAAGATGGCTCTTCAGGAGTGGAGGCACCTTCTAGAGGTGTCTAGAGAGCCAGTTGCTATCCTAACAGACCACAAGAACCTTTTGTATGTCGAGACTGCCCGTCGTCTGGGTTCTCGCCAGGCTCGTTGGTCATTATCTTTCTCCAGGTTCAATTTTACATTGTCCTATATCCCTGGAACTAAGAACATTAAGGCTGATGCACTTTCTAGACAATTTTCCTCGGACGAGAAATCTGAAGAAGTCCCCGAGACCATCCATCGCCTCTTTCAAGAGTCTCGACAAGATCATCAAGGCTAAAGTGCATTCCCCTAGAAGTCTAGAGGTACCGGATGGCAGACTTTATGCGGATCCTAAGTTTGAACCGCAGATTCTGGAGTGGGGGCACGCTTCTCGTTCTGCGGAACACTCTGGGTTCAAAAAGACGCTGGATCTCATTCGACGCACCTTCTGGTGGCCTAAAATGGCTAAAACCATCCAGGAATATACCCACGCTTGCCCGGTATGTGCACAAAACAAGGTTCCCCGATAGAGACCTCCTGGTCTCTTAATGCCTCTTCCTATTCCGGAGTGCCCCTGGTCCCATATATCTATGGACTTTATTGTAGACTTGCCAAGGTGTAATGGCATGAATACCATCCTGCTGGTGGTGGACCGCTTCTCGAAGCAGGCGCACTTTATTCCGCTCAAAGGATTACCCACCTCACCCGCCCTGGCCGAAATTTTTTCTAGGGAGATCTTCCGGATCCATGGGATCCCCACATCCATAGTATCGGACAGAGGCTCACAGTTTGTCTCAAAGTTCTGGAGCGCATTCACCAAGAGACTTGGCATTTCCTCGTCCTTTTCATCTGGTTACCACCCCCAATCTAATGGGCAGAACGAGAGGGTCAACCAATATCTCGAGAATTATCTATGACGTTTCACATCCGATTCCCAGAACAACTGGTCGGACTTGCTACATTGGGCAGAATATGCTTTCAACTCCTCAAGAAATGAGTCTACACGGGAGACTCCGTTCTTCATAAACCATGGCTACCACCCAGCTCACCTCCCGATATCTACCGGCCGCCGACAAGCGCATCTCGGTGCTACAGCACTCCTGGACCAAGATACAGTCGGCTCTTCAAAGATCTTCTCAGAGATTTAAGCTCCAAGCTGACCGTCACCACCAAGCTGCTCCCAGATACAAGCCAGGGGATAAGGTCTGGCTCTCCGCCAAGAATATTCACCTTAAAACCCATCCCCAAAGTTGGCACCGAAGTTTCTGGGACCATTCTCCATTATGGAACAGGTGAACCCAGTGGCCTTCCGCCTTCAGCTACCTCAGGCCATGAAGATACCTAATGTATTCCATACATCTCTCCTTAAACCCTTCATTTCCAGTCCTCTCTTCCAGGACTTTACTCGGAGACTGGACCCAGTGATCATGCAAGGCAACGAGGAATACGAGGTCCAATCTATACTGGACTCCCACCTCTCGAGAGGTAAGGTCCAGTTCTTAGTTCACTGGAGGGGTTTTGGGCCCTGTAACAGGGGAGTAATCCCTGTTCAAGTAATGTGCCGTTAATCTAGCAGTGTGGGGGTTAACTGCTGGTAGTCAATTAATAAACACCACCTGCCTGATCTAGTTTGCTTACAAAAAACCTGTCTGTTGAGACAGGAAGTAACTCCTTAGCTCTGACTGAGAGCTGAACTTGGGAGAGAGAGCAGAGATTGTCTTTGACTCTCACAACAGTCTTAAACCCTGCCAGAAGAAACAGCAGAGCTGCTTACAAGACACAGGGAAAACTTCTGAACCTGAATGCTGACGCACCCTGAGGGAAGGGAGCTGAAATAGAGAAGATTTTCCCTCCAAGGAACAGATAAGACTTTCATTATTAAGAGACTGCTTATATCTGCTTATTTCATGCTATATGTTTTGGGGCTGCGAGACATGCTTGACTTGGGGAGTTGTGAATTAATTGCATGGTATTTTCACTAGAAATACTCCCAAGTGAATAGAAGCTTTGTTCCCCCCCCTGTGTTTGGATGATTTCCTGATGAAAAAGGAAAAGGCACAATAAAGCCTATTATAATTTCACCTTATAAAAGCCTCCAATTGTGTACCTCTGTGAACGTCCGTCTACAGGCCCGAAGAACGATCATGGCTCTCTTGGGAGGACATCCACGCACCAGCTCTTCTCAGACGCTTTCACAAGAGGTTTCCGTCCAAACCATGGGAGGATCGTACGGAGGCCGACCTTGAAGGGGGGGTACTGTGAGGAATCGGGGGTCACGGCGGTAGCAGCGTGACCCCCTTTACCACCCACGGGCTTACCACCCACGGGCCCATTGTCTCTGCTCCAGTCTCTGTCCATCGGTACCCCCACCGGACGGCCGCTGCTCCGCACACAGCGGGTAAACATGCGGCCGCCATTAGACCGACATGCATGCTCTCCAGCCTTACAGAGCGTGCGTCAGGCAGTCATAATTTATTCACCCCTCTGGGGCTTAGACCACGCCTCCAGCACTCGTGCGGCTCACGGTCACATTCCCCTGCCTTCCATTGTTCAGCCCACCTTTATAATCCCTCTTCTCCCTGTTGCACATCCCTCTGCATAGTCTTAGCTCTGTTGGATGTGTGCTTTACCCCTCTCTCTGTTACAGTGTTTCTCAGTTTCTGATTCGGCTTGTCTGACTACCCTTTCTGGCTCTCGACCCCGGCTTCCTCCTGACTATGCTGCATCTCTCGTCCCCTGAACTCGGCTTGCACCTCGACCACCAGGACGTCTCTGCTCCCTGAACTCGGCTACTGCAACCACTAAGGCATTTCTACTCTCCGGATCCAGCAAGTACTATCGCTATAGTCTCCTGGCTTGGCCACGCAAATGCCACACCCCGGACACGCTCCTTTCTGCTGCGGGTGCTTGTATCTTATGTCCCACCTCCGTACAAGGGACGGGTCTGGTCTGCGGGCAGCACTGCATTACACTGAGATTGCATTGCGGGTGCGCTTATACTGTAGCAACGCACAGCTTGCTTGGTTGTGACGTAGGACCTATATCTGGATTGGATTATACAAGCAGCTTCCTTCATTTATTTGTAGCCTATTTGCTGCAGACACTTCCTAACATTTGACTGGAGCAAAATGACACTGGTTCAAATGTTCATAATTCTTTCTTTCTTTGTCGTTGCATTCTCAATATGGATTGGAGAAGGCAGACTGCTTTATTCGGGCGATTTAGCTGACAAGTTTTGGTTCCTCTTTTGGCAGCCTGTATGGTGAGCGCTGCAGAGTGTTTGCTCAGATACCTTTCTCTCTCCAACCTTGCTTGGACAAGAGCTTTGTAGTATTTCTGATTTACTCTGCTGCTTTTCTCCTTTTTCACCAAGTTTAGCTATTGCTTCAGTTTCTGGACCTTCTCGTGCTCCCTCTAATACTGAGTCACCTGGCCTCTAAGCTTGGCCTCCAGCGATGCTCAGGGTAGCCTTCAGTTCCTCATGCTGCTCTGCAAGAACATACTTGGTTCTCAGACGTTCCAGCAGCACTTGTACTTTTTAGCAGCCTGCAGATTTTCTTCCTGCAGAGTTCGCTGCCTTTCCTCGGCATTCTGTCTGTGCGTACACAGACCTTGTAGTTAGTTCTGCAGTATGTGCTCTGTTTCTGTGCGTTGCTCCAATTGTTCTAACTTTTCATATTCAAATAGTTTCAACATTTTTTTTATAGCTTGTGAAGCTTTTCATTCTCATCGCTGACATGGTCAGTCAAATCAGAATTTTATTCTTTCAGGCTTGTATTTTCTCTTTTTACTGTCTTCATAAAATTGATATCCTCTTCATAGTCCTCCTTCCACTTTCGCACTTCAGAGTTGAGACACCAGTCTCCTGGTGTGAGACTTCTATCTCTAGGTTGAGGGTCTGAAGCTCCTTCTGAGAGACTTTAAGATCCATACTAAGACTGCAGACCACTTTTTTAGAGATGTCAAGCTCCTCGGCAAGACTGTGAATTTCCTTTTTAGAGACTTACAGTTCTTTGCGGCAACTGCTAATCTCTTGGTGTGAGACATCCAGCGCTATGCGGAGAGTATGTACCTCTTTCTGCGATATGTTCACCTCTGTCCAGACACTGTTGACCTTCTGGTGTGAGACATTTCGTTCTATGCGGAGAGTATGAACCTCCTTCTGAGAGACTTCCAACTTTCTATGGCAATTGCAAACCTCTTGCTGAGAGAGACTAATCTCTTTCAGTGCCTCTTCATACTTCTATTTCAGATTAGCAATCATTCTGTCAGATTTGCTCTGTTTTTTATCCATGGCGGTAATAGTGGTGTTTGCAGTATCTAGAACAGTCCTTGGGTCCTCCAATTCAGTCCTGGATCCAGAGTACATTGTGAGTACAATCTTCTGTAGCTCAGCGTTATCTTCCCCCTCCAGTTTCAATTGTTCGCAGAGCAGATCACAGGCATACCTGGCAGTTTGCAGGGCATCTTCAGGGCTGGTCAAGGGATCTCCACTTATTGGTTCTGGCTCTGCTTCCCTGGTATAGTTTGAGGGTTTCTCACTGTCCGCACTGGACAGACACTTCTTTGGGGTGCATGATTCTGCCATGGGCCCTCTCGATATTCTGTCATCCTCGGGACAAATTCTTAATTTCCTCTAGGCTACAGGGCATCTCGGGCCCCCTTCTCCTCCGGTGGAGGTGGACTCTGGTCAGAGCATCAGTACCTTGTGTGTGTCACCGTCTGTCGCAATCCCCCAAGTCCAACTGTGATGTTGTGGCTTTCTCCAGTGCAGTGTAGCTTTCCTGCCTGGATTTGTAGCCCTTTAATTCTGGTCACCTCTGCACACAATTCTTTGTTTTGTTGCTCAAGCTGTTGCAGGAACTGTATGCAGGCAAAAGCCCAAACAATTTCACAGGCAGTCCCCGGGCCCCTTTGAAATTTAAGGGCCACTTCCTCGCACTTCCTACACCATATGTAAGAGATGTGTGCAGAGGTACACTAATGGAGACTGATTTGGATGAAATTAAAACATGGCTTTTTTGAGCCTTTTCCTTTAAACACTGTACAGCATATATAAAAAAAATAAACTAACATCTACTCAATTTTGGATAATAAATAGACAGTATATGCCCTATATGTGACGGGCTGAATAACCCAGTTTCCAGTCCAAAAACATATAACATAATTATCAGGGAGCAATATATAAGAAAGTCTTATCTGACTGTGATGGTCCGGCATCTCCAGATTCAGGCGTTTAAGTCCTCCTGCTCCCAGGAGGTTTTGTCAGCACACAGCCCTGGTGTGTGCTTCAAGACTCTCCTCTGTCTTTGCTCTCCTTTGTCAGCACAGTTGTGTGATAAGGAGTCTTTGTGCAAGCTACTCTGCTTTCCTGCACCCTTGTGTGCTAAGGAGTCTCTGTCCTGTGTCAACACAGGTGTGGGCTAAGGAATCTCTCTTTACAGTTTCCCACAGGAGGCTTTTTTACAGCTCTGATTAGCCAGGTGATCCAAAAAATGCAAAGAAATGCACAAAGCAGCGCCCTGCCCAGGAACACAGGTGTATCAAAAATAAAATATACATTTATTGTCAGTCAGACATAGCAAACAAGGGGGTACAAACCCTCCAACGCGTTTCACACAACAAGGTGCTTTATCAAGGAGTAAGGTACAATACATTGGGGGACCTTTATATACCTAGTATAACAAGTGTATAGAATTCATCAAATTTCGCGCCAAAAATGCATGTAAATGACGTCATCAGAGCGACTCAGAGCATCCCTATAATGTGTAAACCTAAGAACTTCAGGTCCCTCCCTAATCACGCCCCTCCGTGACGTCACCACCAATCCGCTTCCTGGCATGGCTAATCCGTGCGATCGGCACCCTTTCCCCCTCACAGCGGAGATCCCAACACTATAAAGTGTGGATTAAAGACTCTCCACTGTGTTAGTGATGACGCCCCACCCCCACGCTGCCAATGCCTAGAAAACGGGGTAGCGCCGAGACAGCTGACGCGATCGTGGATAGGTCCACCCCTCTGTGACGTCATCACTCAGTCAGTCCCTGGTATCTGTGGCTCAGACGGCTAAAACGCCCCTCCCTTCTCCTCTCTCACAGACAGTGAACTGCTGTCATCATGGAGGGGGAAGAGCTAATAGCCATGACAACCACAATAACAATATGGGGACAGATAATGTTAACCCCATAAAGACCCACTGATATGTTGAAATCTAAACAAAGGGGATGTAGATGTTGATAACAATATCTCAACCATAAGGTCCCCCAATGAATAAAGACAAGACACCTATACAAAAAACGAATAACAAATATTTCACATGTTTAAAATAGAGCCAATAAATGTAATATCATTAGTTAATCTGTATTATTTCTTTCTAATTCCCTATCCCAAAGAGGGAGAGGGAAAGAAAGTCTAACCTAGCTCTAATTGTAACAAACACAAACAATGATAAAAACAATGTATAATACAATTATGCTAATGATCACTTAATCTATTTCTGGTATCATTATTATTACCTACTATTGTTGCAAGAAGAACATTTCTGCAGGATAGAGCACAATCGATATATCAATAAATCAAGATTACTCAATTTGGAAAACATTCCTTGGGAGGGGGGGAGGAGGTGGTGGGGGGGGGGAGGTGGTGGGGAGGGGGGGGGAGCAATTAGGAATAAAGTCAGGGATAATCCATAATTGTATTTAGATGCATTATGTCAAAAAATGACTTAGATTCCATTCGGTATTTAGACCGCAGGGAAAGCGTGTCTTTAACATTAAGATCCAATATGCTTCCGTGCGGTCTAATAAATTCAGTTTGTCACCTCCTCGTTCTTTTAATGTTACTTTTTCAATCCCCTTTTCTGTTAATTTATTAACGCCACCCTGTTTACATTCCGTAAAATGTTTTGATACTGGGTGTGTACAGTCATATTTCTTTATCAACCTTAGATGTTCCATTATTCACGTTTATAGGGCCCTGGTTGTTTGACCCGCATAATTTAAACCGCAACCGCATGTCAGTAAATACACTACATAATTTGTATTGCAATTGATGTATGATTTTATGGGAAATGTCTGAGTCGAATTTGTGCCCGAAAAACGAGAAGATGGTATCATCACTGAGCAGATCTTACAATTCCCACATCGGAAAGAACCCCTCGTATTAAATGTCATATTGGTACCTATAGGGGTAGTTACAATGCTGGGAGAGACTGCTGCTGCTAGGGTATTAGTCCTTCTGTAGACAAAGCAAGTACCCATTTCAACAAACCCTTCCAGGCTATGATCCATACGTAATACATCCCAATGTTTTCGTACTATTTTTTGGATTTGGGAACTATGTCTATTAAATTGCGTAATTAACATTGGGCTGGTATCCATGTCACAAGATGTGATTCCCTGTTCCTGGTTAGGCCCCTTGTTTATTGGGATAGATTTCAATTTACTTTTTCGTTTTTTATTATACCCACTTTGAGTTTGGAATAAGGATTGTCTGTCCAATGATGCAACTTCATCAAAGGCTTTTTTTAACAATTCTAATTTATACCCCCTCTGTAAGAAGCACTGGGTCAATTCCTCAGACCGCAGAACAAAATCGTCCCAATTGGAACAATTTCTCCTTAGTCTGAGGAATTGACCCTTGGGGATGCCCTTAATAACTGACCATTGATGGCAGCTGTCAGCTTTTAATAAAGTATTTCTAGCGTTCTCTTTTCTAAAGACATCCGTTTGGATGTTTTTGTTTAGATCAATATATAGTAAAAGGTCCAGGTAGTGAATATGGTGATGGTGAACATTGTGGGTGAATTTAAGATTATATATGTTCTGATTAATGTAATCAAAAAAAGTATAAAGTGTTTCTAAATCCCCATCCCAAATCAAAATCAAGTCATCAATAAAGCATTTATAAAAAGTGATGTGTTTTATATAAGGATTCGGACTACCAAAAATAAACATAGATTCCCACCACCCCATAAATAAATTAGCATAAGAAGGTGCAAAACTCATGCCCATAGCCGTGCCTTGTGACTGTAAATAAAACTTGTGATCAAACAAAAAATAATTGTGAGTTAGAAGAAATTTTATCGCATCCCATCCAAAATGAACATGGTGTTAAATATATTGCTACCTGGGCCGCCTTGCAAAAAATAACTGACTGCCGTCAAACCATGGTCATGATTGATAATTGAATAAAGGGCAGTGCACTGCTTTGTGCACTTCTTTGCATTTTTTGGATCGTTTGAAACTTAACCAGCGGCTGGACACGCCCCCAGGATTTCAGTGGGCTCTAGGAGTGGGTAAGATCTTCAAAGATATATTGTTACATGGATCCTCATCACTACAAACTGGGGTGAGTGCTGAACTTTATCATACTTATTTCCAATGAGGTACAGCGAAGTGTGTTATACATAGTTTTTCTGTTGCCTTCAGGAGATTTATATTTTCAGTGGCTATAGTCACTCACCCAGTAGTTTACCCACTCCATCATCTGAGCCTTCACTGTTTTTATATTTGATTGATGAATATACACAAAGATTCCAGGACTGTTGGAGCACCCATCACATTTCTATATCGAACTGTACCTTACCCTTGACGGGTTAGCTCATGGCAAAGGAATAACAATCTATTATAATTTCTGTTCTATTGACATAGAATTTATCCATTTTTCTTGTTGAACGCTTTTTAAGATGTCAGACAGAGAAGATATTGTGCAGGATGAGTCGTCTTTATTAACTTTTAATTGTTTTGATGATTCTTCAAGAAAGAAAAGGACTTTGCAAGTTTTTGAACATCTCTTTGATGCAGAATCCAAAGATATTTCTGATCTTAAAATTTATTTTCAAAGATTAGAAAAATTACTCATCCAAAATACAAGAGCATGGTGGGAATTAGTTTCATTGGAAAATTATCTCTACAGCGTCATGTGAACCCTGTTTGTCTTGTTCCTCAATAAAGAAGCTTATTTTTATTGCACCTGATCCAGCCACCGTCACATCTTTTTTCTATATGCACCTCTAAGCAGTGCACTGCCTGCACTTCCCCTCCAGGGATACACCCTTCAGTATCTATCTTGCAGCTGCACGCTAAACACAGGACTTCTGGGAACATTGCCAAGTGTGAGTACGCTTTATTATTTTTCTTCCATGGGTGTTATCTAGTCTAGCTCCAGGGGAGTGTTATCATGCTTGGGATTACTAGCTGGGGTCCCACTGTTCATTTATTTTGAGCAGTGTGGCCAACCTATGTTGTATTTCCCTATACCTCCCCATTATAGGAGTATTATTTGACTACATCTGCTAGCAAGTCATTATTGGATTATCGCCTGTGTTGATGAGGAAAGCGGTATGAATTATTGGATTTATTACTGGACTAAATGATACATGCA
This sequence comes from Ascaphus truei, assembly GCA_036426205.1. Lineage (NCBI taxonomy): Eukaryota > Metazoa > Chordata > Amphibia > Anura > Ascaphidae > Ascaphus > Ascaphus truei. The sequence goes on along the minus strand of CM071570.1, from coordinate 107,301,958 downwards.
TTTTCTCTGAGCACAGATACAGAGCTTGTCTCTAATATTGCCTGACACTTTTCTGTTTCTTCTGGTTCAAGTACATTTTAAATTTAAAAAAAAGTAACTGTTGCATTTCTAGAAGAATTTATTTATTTATAAAATGTTTTACCAGGAAGTAATACATTGAGAGTAACCTCTCGTTTACAAGTATGTCCTGGGCATAGAGTTATGATGACAAATAATACATGGTTACAAATGCATAGTTACATAAGTGAACAGGGTTATGCATTATATACAATACATTGCATGCACTGTTACATATTATAAGCACGGCAGCCTGCTATTGAAGAAAAAAAACCACACATCCTCCTCATGCGGCTGCTGCCCCCGCGCACCGCAAAACCCAAGGGCGGGGAGGGAGAGGGAGGGGCCTAGGAGGGAGAGGGAGGGAGCTGGGAGGGAGAGGGAGGGAGGAGAGATGAATCGCCGCCATTTTTTTAAACTTTTTTTTTTTAAATTTATTTAATTAACTGGCGCCGGGCCAGAGTCATCGCGGGCCGCACAAAGAGGCCAGACGGGTGGCATGCGGCCCGCAGGTCTTATGTTGTGCAGCCCTGGTATAGATACTCAGAGTATCTCCCAAGGAATATAGAGAGAGAAATGAGAGAACGCACAGGGTGTAGAGCTGCTTCATTTTATTCAAGTGCATTTCACATTATATTATATATTTCACGTTTTGTTGGTGAAGGTCACTTATCACATTGTGATATTATTTGCACTATATATCTTTATCACGTATATTACATATACTATTTCACTCTAATATTGTAGTTTAGAAGCGCCCGGTTTTCACTTTGTGTGTTTCTGTATATTAGGGATATGGCCTGCAGACAGAATTGAGTTGAGTTGACTATGGAAGAAATTGGTTTGGCAATGGCTGGGGCACCAAGTCTTAGGAACTTAGATTGCAGTAAATCAGGTTTAATAAAATATCAGAACCTACCACAATCAGAATTATAGACACACACATAATGTTCAAGGTTATCAAATAATAAACTAGAATTACTAAAAAAAACTATTATAGAACAGATTTAAAATATCTTAAAACATTCTTAAAAATATTCATTTGTTTTACTATTATATATATATTTTTTCCACATATGGTGACATCTGCTCTCCCCAAAAGCTAGTTCGTAATATATATTGTGGATAACATAGTGACGAAATTGAGACATTAGGGGGTCTGACATAACAGCATTAGGGTCAAAGTAGCCATTTTGTTTGAATCCGCCATTTTGTCTTTGTGACTTTCTATGTGAAGAAATCTGTGTGAAACAGGCATGGAATGTTTTCGCTCCTAGCTGACTTTATTGATCTTTCCTCATCCAATCAGCTTAAAATTGAAAGTGTAAACAGGCCAGATATTATGAGAAAGCCTTGTTAGTAGTCTAAGATAAACTGTTTCTCATACAATGTGCCAAGTGGCAGAACTGACATCACATTTAACCCCATAATGATTTTTAGCTTACATACAGTTATTCAGTATTATTATGTATTACAAAATGACATCAGCTTTAGTATTGTTATGTATTACAAAATGAGGTAATATTTAGTGACGTGCAAGCCCCCCCATAAAGGGGTGGAGCTTTAGGTTTTAGGTACTCATAGGGTATAAATATATGGCATACCGTGTTATCTGGGGGAGAGCTTTTTATTTTGAAGCTGTCTCCGCTGTGTGCACCTGAAATAAACTCATTTGATAACTGAATCTTTGTTGTAACATTTTTACAGCTTTTACAGATGGTAGCAGAGGATGGTTTCCAATATCTCGGATGCAGAGCACCTGGACAGGCCACTCCTCCGACACTCAAACCTGAGCGCTCATAAGAATCAAGGTAAAAGGCACCTTTTTGAGGAAAGCCTGAGTTTAAAATTGTTTGAATGCTGTGTAGAGAGCTGGTCCTTAAAGGGTGTTTCTCTGAGTGACGGGGAATCCAGTTTTATCAATTGAGTTTATTATTCTCTGTTCCTGTATTCATTTTAAAGTGTAAGAGTTGTTAAGAGTTGTTAGGGGCTAAGGTGAGAGTCCCGTTAAAAGCTTTGATGTTTTGGTGATGAAGGTGAGTGTTTGTAGGCTTAAGGGATTGTTTTCAGACCGTCCTGGGTTGTGATAAATATTTTTGTTGTCTGGGCAGGACGGGTCCCTGATTGTACATTTGCTCTGTCTTGTCATTAACATACTAAGTGAGTTATTTATGGATATCTGGTTAGAAGGTCTTATCTGTATCCATGTTATAAAAGTATAAGGTTTATCAGGACTGGGTTGGACCCGCTGAAGTGATTCAAGTTTTTTCTTTGGTATAGTTATGGTGAGAAAATGTGATTGGGGAACAGTCTTGTGACAGGTCCTTATTTGCATATTTACACTATTCAGAACAATAACATGCCAAAAGAGTTGTACGTAATCAGCTTGCGCTGATTTCTGTAGCCGAAGAAGTATTGTACAGGTCAATTAAATTTGATTTCTGTAACAGGGGAATAATGGGAAACCAAAAATTCTCAAAGGATTGTGTGTCTGCAGACGAAAATAATAAAGAATGAACAGAGAACCAAAAGAGACAATATAAATATATTTTGTTGGCCAGTGAATGGCACTGTTTGTACTATTATCAACAAATTGCGCAGATGTTTAAATGAAAGAGGGGTCTTTTTCTGTGGGATTGATAAACTCAGGGAGCGCCGTCTCGTGTGTTTTTGAATCCCGCAGGGAAACATACCTTACGTTAATATGGGTCAAAAGAATTCTGTTGAGGGACAGGAGGGTCCCGTTGCATTTATTTTTTATCATTGCCAGGACAGAAGTTAATATAATAACAAGTTAAAAAGAAAGAGAATAGGAAAGAATTAGCAAGTGAATTTGCCGATAGATAATCAAGGCATATGATGGTGTTGAGGAAGTAGATATTGAGGGTTATTTTTATGAAAGGTTTATATGCAGAAATTGGGATACAATTAGAGACTGTGTATAGTGTTTGGAAGGGACAGAAAGTGTTTGGAATTGTAAAAAAAAAAAAAAAAAAGGCAGGACATTTTGCTAGTAATTGCAGAGCAGCCCTAAGAGAGAGAATAGAAGAAAAAGAATGGGATTTGAAAGGTTTGTTCGTACTGGCCACACGAATAGGTCTTTTAAACCAGAAAATATTATTTTCCTTCTGTTCTAATGGCAACTAGAAAGAGAATCAGAATAACAGCAGCACAGACCGCGCCAAAAAAAACCCTTTTCTCCAAAGGAATGTGCAAAAGATACGAAAAGTTAACTCAAAAGCTCCGGAGCATTAAAAAAAAAAATATATATTTTAAAAGCAGGTTATTTATGAGATGTTGATTGGCTGTGTAGGAGAGAAATTTGTGTCTATGTTCTTTGTGTGTCTGTATTGTGGTTTCTGTGTATGTAAACCAGTAAAAACATGTCAATTGCATTTCTATAGGATTATGATATGTTGGAGAGATTTGAAACTCGCACGTATTGTTTAAATTATATATGGTGTGTTCATAAGTTGATCTAACCTCAGTTTAGTTAATTGTCCCATTTTTATTTTTGAGACTCCATATTTTTATTTTTGAGAGGCCATATTTTATTTTTGAGAGGCCATATTTTTATTTTTGAGGCCATATTTTTATTTGAGAGGCCATATTTTTATTTTTTAGAGAGGCCATATTTTTATTTTTTAGAGAGGCCATACATTTTTTCATTTTTATTACTGTGGAGAGAGCTCCATTTTTAACTTTGAGCTGAAGTTTCAATTCAGTAATTAATATTTAGAAGACTGAGAAGCTGTTTTGTTATCTGCTTGGCACTCTCAAGGTCTTTTTGGCGAAACGCCTGGGCTGGCTAATTGCCCAAAATAAACAAGCTCTGAAATTTTTTCTCTGAATGTCTTTAAAAAATAACGCTGTCAGTGTGTTCGGCACTGTGCAAAGAGATTATAATACAAGAAATTTAGTGTGAAGTCCTATACAAAAGCATTTGACTATTATCTGAATATGTGATGTATTTTATAACTTTTAACCATTTATTTTTTCCATAGGTGTTCTATTTTATTATAAGCAGTAGTTATTTGTGGGGCAAGTTTTAAGGTTAGTTAGTATTTAATGAAAAGGTTGATACCATTTGCATCGGAGGAGATTACAGTGAGGCATGAATGAGAGCAAGTGTGTATTGGGAGAAGAGAAATTGGTCTGTAGTTTGAGACGCTGTTTTTGTCCCCACTTTTGAAGATTGGGGCAGCTCTGGCAGTTTTCCAGGTCTTAGGGATATTGCCTGTAGACAGGATAGAGTTGATTATGGAAGCAATTGGTTTGACAATGGCTGAGGCCCAAAGTCTTAGGAACTTAGATTGTAGTACAGTCAAGTCCACATTAGCTGCTTAGTTTTAAATGTGAGGAGCATTAATAGGAGATACCTCTATCTATATGCAAATGTTAAGACAGTAGTAAACACATTGATACAAGAATTTGTTCCTAGGTATAAATTATCTCCCTATGAGACACTTATGGGATGACTTATGACTATCAGTAGTTCAAAAGAACAAATTAAGGACCATCTATTGGTAATAAAACAATTAATAAGTATTGTATGCCACTAATACATTTTTTGAGTCTCTCTAGGCATAAGGTATGATAAAAGTGCACCTACACGAGACGGAGTTAAAGGTCAAGTAGTTCCTACACAAGCATGCTCTTCATCCCAGATGAAAAGGCCCATACTAACCACTAATACCGCAATTAAAGTGTCAGAGATTTCTTCCTGGATACACGTGGCTCGCTCAAATAAAACTCATTCCAGCTCCACCAAAGACCAAAGTCATCTAAAGCACAGCCGCATCAAGTTAACGTTTTGACGAGACATACACTTTGACCGTTACCCAACGAGGAAAATAACATACCAGGCAGAGGCCTGATCTTATCAGGAACATTTCATTTTTTCAAAGACTCAGAACATTTAATTTTTTCAAAGACTCAATATTTTTATTCTTTTATAGTGTGTATAAGTTAGATTTTTAAGATGTGTGCACCATTGGGTCTTCTAAGGTATAACCCACAGAAAGATGACAGGATTGTCATAATGATGCTCTGCGGAGCTTTGTCAACAATACTCATCTGCCTGTGTTCCTTATACATCGCAGATATCTATCACCATGGTCAAAGTATCACTACACTAAGCATCTCACCCACAAACATCACAAAGTTCATTGGTTCCCTGGAAGTGAGGCTTGTGAATGCTCCTGTATGTGTTTTGACATTACTCATCACTCTCTATGTATGTGTCATGTGCAGCAAAACTTTGATCCAGAAGTGTGTTGCACCCCCACCGAGAGGAGGGGGTCACCCAGGGGTGTGTGTCAGCCACAAGGAAAGGATCACAAGTCAGCCATTTTTGACCATTGCAGACATTTTTTGTTCTGTTTTTCTGAGTGAATGATGTATATGATACGTGCAGGAGTGATGATCATGCATTTCACTTCCACAGATACCAACCCCCTTCAATTCTCAATAATAGAATGTTGTGCTAATTCTCAAAATATATGATAGTAGAGATAGATGCCATTTTTCTTTAGCTAGCAGCAGAAAGGTCTAGCATTTTTGTATCCATTTTTACACACTAAAACACCAAATATTGCAGGGCTAAAAAGTAGTTTATGGAAAGAACAATTTTGGGTTAGTTTAGTTCTAAATGTAGGAGTTGGGTTACTATATGACAGGCTTAATACATTAACAGATGTGTTAGATGATGTCCTCAATCTCACCACTACAGCTATTGCATCACTAAACCAAGAACAAGTCCAGATCAGGCTTATGGCCTTAAAAAACAGAATTAGATTACATTTTAGACATCAAAAGGAGGTGTATGTGCCCTAATTAAAGAACAATGTTGTGTTTTCATCCAAGATCAGAGTAGCAAGGTACAGCATGAGTTAGACAAGATATAAACTCAAGAAAGACTTAGGAAAGAAGGTGATACAGACTGGGACCCTTTGGGGCTGGCTGGATTGGTAGGATCACTAGGAGCGAAATTTTTGAATGCGGTAATGTGTGTGCTTGTGATACTCGTTGTCATCTATGTTTGTGTCACGTTTGTCAAGGGCATGATCCACAAATGTGCTACCCCCTCTGCAGACATAATGCCATTGTTTGCAGAACCAATTTACAGCAGTCCCTTGAAGAAAGAAGATACCAAGTACAGTGTTCTAACTCTGGAAAAATTTTTGGCTGCAACGCCATACGAGACTATGACTACATTTGGCTGGCACCCTCGTGCACTGTCCTATACCCTCAAGCAGCATTATGAGATGATGGAGCACCCCTGTGCCTCCCGTGTTTCTGGACTAAAATCATGCTAATAATTCTCAAAAAACAATGTTTTAAAGAATCAGAGGAGGGACTGACGAAGTTGAGACATTAGGGGGTCTGACGTAACAGCATTAGGGTCAAAGCAGCCATTTTATCTTGTCTTGTCTTTGTGACTTTCTATGTGAAGAAATCTGTGTGAAACAGACATAGAATGTTTTCGCTCCTAGCTGACTTTATTGATCTTTCCTCATCCAATCAGCTTAAAATTGAAAGTGTAAACAGGCCAGATATTATGAGAAAGCCTCGTTAGTAGTCTAAGATAAACTGTTTCTCATACAATGTGCCAAGTGGCATAACTGACATCACATTTAACCCCATAATGATTTTTAGCTTACATACAGTTATTCAGTATTATTATGTATTACAAAATGACATCAGCTTTAGTATTGTTATGTATTACAAAATGAGGTAATATTTAGTGACGTGCAAGCCTCCCATAAAGGGGTGGAGCTTTAGGTTTTAGGGCATAAATATATGGCATACCGTGTTATCTGGGGGAGAGCTTTTTATTTTGAAGCTGTCTCCGCTGTGTGCACCTGAAATAAACTCATTTGATAACTGAATCTTTGTTGTAACATTTTTACTGCTTTTACAATAGTCAAGGGGGTTCCCAGCAGTCGCTGCCGCAAAATAATAACAGAAAAGGGGTTATGCCAAATCCAAAATTTAATAACAGAAGCACAAGATTACAAACATGGAAACATGTCAAACGTGTGCAGCAACATAAAAGTGATTCTAAGTGTAAAGGCAAGGGGAAAAAACAGGGTCAGTGAGACAAAAGACAAGTGAAAAAACACACAAAGGGAGGTATGGGAAATGTAAAGGGGGGGGTGAAAAGGGAAAAATAGGGGAGCAACGTTTTGGGGTAATGACCCCTTCCTCAGACCCGTTCCCTAAGGTCCCACAGACCAAAGATACTTCCCTAATTCCCTGTGTTAATGTACAGACACCAATACCCTTAAATTCTAGAGGAATAAATAACACTATAATTTCCATGCAAAATGTCAGACAAAAAGTCACAGAATCTCCAGGAAAAAAGGAGGACCGTGTATACTGCACTTTTTATTCAGTAGATCCAGAGTTCTTGTCACCAAAGTCTCTCCAGCTTTCCTACTGTTGCTGCAATGGGACTGCTGCTAAGATTAATCCAAGGTCCTAGCTGAATTACCCTGTTGAGGGTGACGTCATCGGTGGGCATTGTGAGGCGTAACTCTAACTATTGGTTAGAGACATTATCATGTGATCCCTGGTGATTATCTGCAACACATCGGATGGTGTGTAGCTCCTCCCTGCAATGGGTGTTGTCACAGCGATGTCGGGGGGGTGTCCTAATGTCCGCTCATGCGTGGATCTACCTATCCAGCTGAAAGCGCCCCTGTTGTTAGGATAACAACTGGGGATGCGTAGATCTGAGTCTGCTAGTCGTGGGACGTGTCCTGATGTCAGCGTATGTCTCGATCTGCATCTCCTGCTGAAAGCGTCCCTGTTGTCAGGGTGACAACAGTAGATCACAGTATGCTTGCCGGACTCACGAGTATAATACCAGGCATAGAGAAGGCAGACTCCCTTACAGCAAACCTCCAGGGAATATAAAGACAAAAAGAAGGGAGACAAAGTAAGGAAACATGTTAAAACATATTCTAAAAATGGAGCAAACTATAGGTACCAGAGTAACAATAAGCACAACATAACCTATATTGATTGTAATTCTATAACAAATCACTATAACCCTATAAAGGTGCACCACTTTAATTATATATGCTATAAGACAAATAAACCAAATATAAAGGTGCAAGTCCAGGGATAGAGGTGGGTTGAGACTACGATAGCCAAAGGATGGATCGCAGCGTAGGCCAGCGAGGGTGAGTGAAAGGGATAAGGCCACATGATTCAGAAAAGGGAGCAACAGCATAGATTACCCTAGCGGTCAGGATCTATAGGCAAACAAAGGTGAGGAACAAGGTGCTCAGTGTGGATATACTCACCAGACAGTCAGAGAAGTCTCACAAGACAGAGTGCAGCAAAGGTTTTAAAAATAACAGCTCAGGTTGAGCTCCTTATGCATTCTCCCGGGGCCATTGTCCCTAGACGTCTGATCAACCGAGTTTCTTTTTGCAACAGTAATCTTTGAATATCACCGAGAAGCTTTTTCTTCATACCATCAATTACCTGAAACCTTATTTGGCTTGCATTGTGCCCAGCAAGCGTGAAATGATGTGCCGCTGGTGCCTCTTGGTCACATCTTCGGATGGCAGCTTTAGACTTGGTCTGCGCTGGCTACTGCGGGATCAAGAGCCGGCCCTCAATGGGGCCGGGCCCGCTGCGAGGGGCGGCCTCCGCGCATTTTTCCAGAAGACTGGAAAATTAAGATGAGACCTAGCGACGGAGCGCTAGGCCATGCCCCCCGGCGCTTCAGCCAATGAGGGCAAACCTGCCGGGTGACGTCATGAATGCGCCCCCGTCACGCCCACCCCTGTCTTTCCCCCTGCAGCTCATTGCAGACCGGGGAACTCGGCTGCATGCGCCACCAGCCTCACAGGCGTGCGTGCAACGCAGGCACTGGGCCGTACCCTTATGCTGTTGAATCCGATCCTTTACCGTCTGAGTCATCTCACCCTCATATCCCAGACTGCAAGGGTATTTGATCAAATAAATGACATATTATGATAAATACGTATAGAAATCCTTAATTGCATATTTTCCCCCTGTATGTGGATGATGAAATAAAGTGCCCTCCTGAATACTGCTGCATTGGCTACAGTTATAGTATTTATAGCAACCTCATTTTGGGATCCCCATAAACGTTTTTCTGAGAATGATACCACCAATGTCAGCTGGGTCCCGAATATTTCTACCCTGTTTGTAGGAGAAGAGTTTTTTTCTGAAAAAATTGGTGCTAATAGGGGATCACTCTGTAGTAAGTGCCAATAACGAAGGATGATGTTTTTAATGTGTCCACTTTGAGTACTATAAGTTGATACAAACGGAATTGAAAATGCTTCAACTGTTTTCTGATCTTGTGAAATACCATGAATAAGATTACTCCTCAACAGGGCTTCAGTGAGTAAATTAAATGTTGTGTCCCCCTCTACTTCAGAGTTAGAACACTGCAGGGATAAAGTATGTTTAGAAAAAAAGCCCTTTAATCTAAGGTTCCTAAAGAATCTTGCCATGTCAACATCTAACTCGAGGATCTTATGTTAGTGGGCATGAAAGACAACCTTTACAATTCTTATTTTGTCTCCCTTCTTTTTGTCTTTATATTCCCTGGAGGTTTGCTGTAAGGGAGTCTGCCTTCTCTATGCCCAGTATTATACTCGTGAATCAGGCAAGCATACTCTGATCTACTTAATGCGCCCCGTTAACCGGACAACAGGGACGCTTTTAGCAGTAGATGCAGATGGGGACATACGCTGACATCAGGACATGCCCCCCGACTAGCAGACTCAGATCTACGCATCCCAAGTTGTTATCCTAACAGGGATGCTTTCAGCTGGAGAGGCAGATCCACTCATGCGTGGACATAAGGACACGCCCCCCGACATCGCTGAGACAATGCTGTGGTTACACCCATTGCAGGAAGGAGCTACATGCCGTCCGATGTGTTATAGATAATCCCCAGGACAGGACCTTGGATTAATCTCAGCAGCCTCATAGCAGCAACAACAGGAAAGCTGAAGAGAGGAATACTTTTGTGTCAGGAACTCTGGATCTAATGAATTCAAGTGCAGTATACACGGTCCTCCTTTTTTCCTGGAGATCCTGTGACTTTTTTCTGACATTTTGCATGGACATTATAGTCTTGCTTATTGCTCTAGAATTTAAGGGTATTTTGATTCATTTATTGGGGTTTGTACATTAACACAGGGAATTAGGGAAGTAGCTTTGGTCTGTGGGACCTTAAGGAACAGGCCTGAGGAAGGTGTCTACCCAGAAACGTTGCCTCCCTAGTTTTCCCTTTTCACACCTTCCCCTCATCTTTTGTCTCCCTGTCCCTGTGTTTTTTTCCCCTTGCCTTTACACTTAGAATCACTTTTTTGTTGCTGCACACGTTTGAAATGTTTCCATTTTTGTAATCTTGTGCTTCTGTTATTACATTTTCGATTTGGCATAATCCCTTTTCTGTTATTTTGCGGCAGCGAGTTTTTTTTATTTATAAAAATGTTTTACCAGGAAGTAATACATTGAGAGATACCTCTCGTTTTCAAGTATGTCCTGGGCACAGAGTTATAAAAAATACATGGTTACGATAAAAGAACAGGGTTATACAGGTAATTCATAGACATTTCATGGACAGATAAAGTTGGAAAATTGGGTACAGGGGATAAAGGGCTTATGTGTTTCAGATAGAAATAGAGCAGCTTCAACATCACGTTAACATCAACTAACATCAGCGAACGGCTCATGCCCTTTGGCTGCGCCAAAGGCTGTGCGCCTTTGGAGCAACGCAGATGTACACTGAGGTGGGTGAGGTTGAATCTGGTGCGTCTGTGAACAGAAAGATCTTTTCTTTGTCCCCTTGGCTCATTAACATTCCAGTGGGTGGGGTTGCCGATTCCACAAAGAACAGCAACAGGGGGGGGGGTATGTTTAACTCCTTAGCACTCTGTCCCTGCTGTGCAGAGGGGAGCAGTTCTTGGGGGGCCCTCATCAGGCTGTGCGTCTTTGGAGCAACACAGATGTACGCTGAGTGGGTGAGGTTGAATCTGGTGCGTCTGTGAACAAAAAGAACAAAAAGTGCTGGGAACCCCCTTGTCTATGATATTGTTTGGAGGTATTAGGGACCTCCCTGTTTCCAGTAGCACCCTGCAGCTATTTTCTATAGTATACTTAGTTTGAGTGCTATCTAGCTCTTTATTTTGTTGTACATTGTGGATAACCTTCCAGAAGTTAGCTGGGTTTGATGTATTCTGGCAAAGATTGTCAGAGTAATATTGTGCTTGTGCATGGTTTGTTTGCCTTGTGCACATGTCCTGCAGGCATCTGTAGTTATTAAGATCCTTGGTAGTGCTAGTTACATTGTAGCTTTTGCACAAGGCATTCCTGAAATGGTAGCGCGCTATAAGGTCAGTTGTAACCCACAGAAGGTGGGCCCCCGTACTCTTATTCTGCATAGTGGGGCATGGGTATCACAGAGTTTTAAGATCTCGGATTGGAAATAGTCAAGAGCAGAATCGGGGTCGGGAATTAAGTCGATTCTGTACCAAGTGCAGTTGGTAAAGTCAGCCAGAAACTGTTGTGGGTTAAAGTTTCTAAATGTTCTAGTGAGGAGAACTTTAGGGCTTGATTGGGGGGGTTTCATTTTCCTTACACAGTACACTATTACATGGTCACGGAAAATGTCAGGAAGGATGCCAGAGGATTGTATGCTGGTGGGATTTGAGGAGAGAATCCAGTCTAGCAAGGAGTGGTTGTGAGATTTCAGGTTTGTCCGTGTGGGTTGGAAAATGTGTTGCGATAGGTTAAGTGACTTGAGTTGTATCTGGATTTTGTGTTTTTAGGGTCAAGCCAATTGTTGTTGAAATCCCCAAAAACTAGCAGCTCACTCTTCTCATTCAGAGAGGAAATGGAGGCAAGAAACTGGGTGATATCAGTCAAGAACTGTAGAGGGGCTTTAGGGCAGTGGTAGATGCCAGCAATCAGGATGGGCATAGAAAAGTGGAGCCAGATTTTGCCAACTAGGATTTCAAGAGAGGGTGGGCTTGGGGAGCAATTTAACAGTATAAATTGTAAGGTGTTTGCAATATAAAATAACACCCCTACTCCTCTCTATGACCAAGAGTAGCTTTCCTAGAAATGGAGTATGTAGAAAAACACCAGGGTTAACGATAATACCTTAAAAAAGAAAAAACACTACATAGTGTAAGTATTGTATGTACAACAAGCGTGAAAAATGTAGGAACTCACAAATGCACACTCACAATAGAGTAGGTATATAAGAGCAGAAATTCCAGCCATGGAAAGGGATGATTCCAGGCCAGTGTGGTAGGAGGACATCAAACCTCAAAAAGCGAAAAATACCATAGTGTAGATAGTAATAAAATGTATTTACGCCAAAGGATAAAAATGGACGTCTGCGGGTATTCCGAAGCTGCCTCTCTCTCTCAGTCTGATCTGTGAGCCACGCTGGTATAATTGTTGGCTGCATGGTGTGCGGACGTACCTAGTCGAGTCTACAGAGGGCTGCTGGAATAACACGTGGGGTTTGTGTATCCTGTGAAGAAGCCGTGGGTCTAACAGTAGATTGTATCCGCTGTATGCAACATTGAGTTATCTTGTAAGTAAGCAGTTTTTACCACCACGCAGCCAAGACACCATAAGTGCAGATTACTGCTCAATGGTTTTTTGTCTTTTCTTTATCTAATAGGAAGACACGCATCAAGAAAGAGCCTTGAGATCATGCATTGAGCAAAACAAGTTAATGAAATAAATTGTGTATCATTGTGTGTATTGCCCTGTCTTGTGAATAAATTTACAAACCACAGCAAACACAAACTTGGAAACTGGGGTAACAACCTAGACTCTCCTAGGTGCAGGGAATCCTAACCCCAATAACAGTTGCAAAAACAGGACAGAAACTATTCTAGGCAGCTTTCGCTGAAGCAGCCCTTTCTTGCTTGAGACTTGAAACTGGAAACTTAGAATCTGAGAATGTTACAGGACTGGATAACTAACTATCTGACGGGCGTAGGGGTTTTTAATACTTCAGAGTTTCATTAAAAAAATACTATACACTGGCGACACACTTTATTCGAGCTCGGCTAGTCCCACGAATTCGGGTATACCCGGGTGTATTGAGGTTTGTGACTGTTTTCTGCCCGAGTGCATTGAGGTATTTTCAGGCAGGGATTGAAGCATTTTATTCCCGCTGGCTGCAATACTGCACAGTATATATATATATATATACTGCATTACAATTCATGAATTTATGCCATCTGGTAGACACGCGAAGCATTGCAGCCTATTAAATCCTAATCATTATCATTTAACAGATCAGCCGCCCGTCAGCCAGGCATGAACCCAGGCTGGGAAGGCAAACACAACGGGGCTTGTCAGAGGTGAGGAGCGGCGCATTCCAGGTATCTGCCAGGTACATACTGGGTATTTGCTCGAATAAAGTGTGTCGGTGCAGTAGCTGGGACTGCATTAAAAATCCTTAGCATGTGTGGGGCCAAGATCCCCACATATTTCTTGTAATATAAATTGGAGAACCCATCCGGTCCCGGTGCTTTGGATGGTTTTAAATTTTTAACCACCTCTTTTAATTCCTCTAATGTAAAGTCCGCTTGCAATGCCTCGCGCTCCAATCTACTCAACCTTGGCAAGGCTGAGTCTGTCAGAAACGTCTGTCTTGCCGCACTCGTCTTTATGCAATGGTCTACCTTCTCCCCGTTATATAGTTTTTCGTAAAATGTTTTAAACTCTTCCACTATCTTTTTGGGGTTGGATGTTAACTCTCCGTTTTGTGTCTGAATGGCCTGTATGTTATAGTTTGGCTGCCTATTTCGGATTCTGTTGGCCAGCATAGTATCTGGCTTGTTAGCCTTTTCAAAAAATGTCCTCTTTGAGTTCAGTCCAGGAGTTCTTCCTGTGACGTCAGGAGGAATGGCTGCCTGAGAGACTTGCTCCAGGGCCCCTCCAACGAATAACCTAAGACACAGCATTTAAATAAACAAATCCCCCCCCCAAACCTTACAGCCCAGAACCCCAAAGACTAGCTGCGCACAGGACTCATCTTTTCCTGCGATTTGGAGTGGGCTTGCTGGCGCTCTGGGAGGCCTCCTGTGAGCCCCGACCCCCGGTGGAAGTCTCCCCCTGCCCCACACACAAAATCGGAGGAGCCGTCTGGAGAAGCGGAGCGGGAGGTAGGAGGGGCGGTGGAGCTAAGCTCCGGGTGTCCCGCGGTGCCCGGTCTGACTGTGGTGTTCGGGGAAACCCCCCTCCCCCCGTGAGCGGTGCCTGAGGCGCGCCTGCGGCAGCCTCCCGTAGCCCCGCGAGGAAGCCTGAGCAGCATCACTCCGCTGCGGTCCCGCGTGCCCCCCCCGAGACAATTAATCAATAAATCTAGCTACATACCCCATCAGGCGATCCCGGCAGGGGAGAGCACTGGGAGAGTACCCTCTCACTGAAGGTACTGCTGGTCCCACCACGTGGCTGCAGAGGAGGAAGCGGCCATCTTAAAGGAACATCTCCCCTTAAAGGGGTACAAGGCTGCCTGTCCCAATTGCCAAGAATTTGGCCCTGCTGCCTGAGCCTCAGAGTGCCACAACCCTCCATCCTCCGTGAATGGACGGGTAAAAGGAGAGCTCCCGACACCCTCCCCAGAACACTATTAGAACAGCACTCCAAACCGAACGAATTTCCCCCAAAAGCGTCAAACAGCCTCCCTAAGGTACCCAGGCATGACGGGGAGGAACCAAAGGAAATCGCAGAACCCCGTAACTAAGTTCTTCCACCCAGCACAGAGACAGATGGAGCTGGCAGCAAGCATCCAAGATGGCGACGAAGAACACGAGGACGCCGCGGAGGCGGCCGATATGCCCCAGCACAGTCCTGCACAACAGCAAGAGCTCAACCCGGCTTTCTTTGAAGCCCTACTCTTCAGAATGCGGAAAGGTTTCACTCAAGACCTCGAGAAGGTTTTAAGGGACATTAGAGAGGATGTGAATAAATTGAACTCACGGGCAGACGAAGTGGAGGCGAAAATGGCAACGATAGCAGATTCCCACTCAAATTTGGAGGATGAGATGGCGCGAATGGGCCACGAAATTGCCGAGCTAAAATCCACCATTGAAGATCACGAAAATAGGGACCGCAGGCAGAACCTGCGGTTCAGAGGTATCCCCGAGACGGTCCCCCCAGAATCACTACCAACTTACCTCAAAAACGTCTTCTTAAAGCTGGTACCTGACCTCACAGAACACGAGCTCCAACTCGACAGGGCGCACAGAGCCCTTGGCCCTAAATCGCCAGACCCAAAGCGCCCAAGGGATGTCATTATGAAGTTCCACACATACAGTACACGGCGAAAGAAAAGATCTCTGCAGCTGCGAGAAGGGACGGCGGCATCAAAATGGATACTTACACGATTCAAGTATTCAACGACCTCTCCAGATGGACCGTCCTGAAAAGACAACGGATGAAGCCCCTCACAACAATTCTCAGGGATCGCGGAATCCCCTACCGCTGGTGCTTCCCCTTCAAGCTCGTTGTCCCGAGGAACGGGCGGTTCTTCACCATCACCGATCCTGACGACATCAAGGAGTTCCTCGAGGCGATAGGAGTCCCCAGCCGAAGAGACGGGGAGAGAGAGAGAAGCCCCCCCAGAGCACTACGAGCAGACCCGGCGGAAACACCAAGAGCGTCGGAACGAATCGCCAGCCAAAAGACCCAGGGAGCAACAAAGCCTGCCTCGCAAGAACAAGATGGCTGACCCGCGTGCTTCAACCAAACCTCCATACCACACTGACCTCTCGCCCCACTTAGCCTATCCCTCCAGCACTACCCTCTCTCAACCCTCCTTACCACAAGCACCGGGAATTTCCCCCATCCCCCTCCCCCCCTAGAACCCTCACCTTCCAAGAAACTACTCAGAATACTTGAAAAAACTAGGACCGAACTAAGACAGTCCCAATTAGAGGAGGTGGAGAGAAAACTTAAATGGTCCAACCAGAAGTTTTATGACAAAGGCAACAAAGCTGATAAACTATTAGCATCAAAACTTCGGGGCATAAAAACAAGGGGCCAAATTACTAGAATCCACACTAAAGGAGGCCACACCACTTATATCGAAAAAGAAATAGCCCAAGAATTTGCAAAATATTATACAGATCTCTACAATCTCCACCCCCCCAACCAAGACCCAGTAGACGTAGACTATATCTCGCAATTTTTAGCAAGATGTAGTCTACCATCTCTCACAGAAGAGGAACTCAAAGCCCTAAATGGTAAGATCACCCAGGAGGAATTGGCACAAGCCATAAGCACCCTTAAGATAGCCAAAACCCCTGGTCCAGACGGTTTCTCAAACGCCTATTATAAAAAATTTAGCATGCCGCTCTCCCCCTTTCTACTCGATATGTTCAACTCTTTCCTAGAAGGAGCCCCGATCCCAGGCACAATTACGGCTGCCAACCTAGCAATTATACACAAGGAAGGAAGGGACCCGCTGCAATGCGGTAGCTACAGACCAATCTCCCTGCTTAACACAGACCTGAAACTCTTTAGCAAGATCCTAGCAAACCGGTTAAACCCTATTCTCCCCAGACTAATTCATATAGACCAAGTGTGATTTGTGTCTAGAAGACAGGCCTCTGACAACACCCGCAAGATTATTAATATCATTGACCACGTGCATCTCAACAAACTCCAAGCCATGATCCTCAGTCTAGACGCCGAGAAGGCCTTTGATCGGATCAAATGGACCTTCCTAGACAAAACCCTGCTCAAATTCGGCTTCTCAGGCCCGTTTCTAGAGGGGGTCAGAGCACTCTACCAGAACCCCACGGCATACTTAAAATTACCAGGAGGACAATCCAGTCCGATCCACATTAGAAACGGAACCAGACAGGGCTGCCCCCTATCCCCCTTGCTATTCGCAATATCAATAGAACCACTGGCGGCCCAAGTTAGAGCAGACCCGAACATCACAGGTGTAACTATAGCTGACAAAAACTACAAAATATCCCTTTTCGCGGACGACGTCATTCTGACCCTAGCTAACCCACATATCTCCCTGCCCAATCTCCACAAATTATTAGATGAATTTAGTCAGGCCTCAGACTACAAGATAAACAGGGACAAATCTGAGGCACTGAATATATCCCTCCCCGAAGCCACATGGAAACTTCTCCAATCAAACTACAAATATAGATGGAACTTGTCCCATATAAAATACCTAGGAATAAAAATCACTAAAAAGTACTCCATGCTATATAAAACAAACTATCCCTATTTAGTCAAATCAAGAGAGACCTAGAGACATGGAATACATACCAGACCTCCTGGTTCGGCAGAATCGTCTCCGCTAAAATGAATATCCTTCCCCGACTGTTATACTATTTCCAAACCCTTCCAATCCCAATACCGTTAGCCGACCTAAAAGATATTCAAAAGCAAATAATGCAATTTATATGGAAGTATCGGAAACCCCGAGTCCCGAGGTCAGTGCTCTTAGCAGCTAAAACGAGGGGTGGACTAGGAGTACCAGATGTGGTCAGATATTACCACGCGACCCAGCTCAGACAAGCAGTAGTCTGGAACAGCCCCCCGAGTACAACCTGCTGGTTAGAAATGGAGGCTAGCTATATATCCCCTCTCCCCCTCCCTATATTGCTATGGTCCCCAGAACATAAAGGAAAACCTCCCCAGAAATTTGAGTTAGGAGCAATGAAATGCACGTGGTCTATCTGGTCCAAAAACAGCTCCCAACCTCCCAACTCACCCCCATACTTGGGAACCCTGAATTCCCTCCGGGATGCACCCAAGCCCAAATCGGTCTATTTCAGGACCTTCATATTAGCACGGTAGCGGATCTGCTGGAGAATAATGAAGCTCTGTCCTTCCAGGAGCTCAAAAACAAATTAGCGGCCCCCCACCTCCCCATTTTTGCATTCCTACAGCTACGACACTTTCTCAGAGCTCTGTCCGCGTCCTCAAAATTCCCCCCTATAACCAAATTTGAGTCCCTCTGCCAAGTGAGAGAATACCAGAAGGGACTAATTACGTCAATTTACAGAATAATCGAAAATTCCCTCCCCTCGCCCACACATGCCTATATGCAAAAATGGTGTATAGACCTGGGATGTTAGGGTCATTATACACTTCCCTAGAATCCTACATAGGTGGAGGCGCTGAAAGAAGATACGTTCCAGAGGATTCACCCCAGGCTCTCAGTAGCGGAGGCTCAGACCTCCTGTGAGCCTGCAGGTATATGCACCACACCGGTAACACCGCATGTTCTACGCACCCACACTATATATGCGATTGGGTGGGGTGGAATACCCGTTACATTTGGAGGCGCTGCTGAGAGACCACCTGGGGTGCCCTGTTCCAATTTTTTTCTAAATTGTCCCGTCCCTATTTTTGTCACCATGTTTGTAAAGTCCGGACACGAGGTACATGCCTGGGCTTTGAGGCAATATCTAGACCCTGGCCAGGTAGTGGCGGTAGGAGGCATTCCCGCTATTATACCCGCACTTAAGGTCCGGGAGTATATGTGTAAAATTCCTGGGTGGCCGTGGACATGTGTCTTAGATGAGGAACAAGATCCCACGTCCACATGGAAAACCATTCTTTTTGTAGTAACCCACACTGAGGATATATGCCTGGCAGAGGCACCGTCCGCACTGTTCATGCCCGGGGGCCCCTCAGAAGGGTACCCCCTAGTCTACGCAGACCAAGCAAAATGGTGTCTCCCGCCAAATCAGGAGAGAGCACATGCTGCTGACTGCCAACCTGCACAGCAAGATGTTGCAACAATCTGTCTGGGATTGGCGCGAAAATCAGAGCCCCTCCCCTGTGCTGTGAGTGACTCAGTGCAGAGCCAAAACCACTCCCTTGTAGAAAGTGCCCTTCCTTCAGATTCCACCAGGGGGAGCAAGCACTGCGATCTTCAACCCTACGTTGATGCAGTAATAGACTCTTTCTTCTCTGAGGATGAGATGATGTCTGAGGATGAGATAGACTGTCAAGACATACACCCCAATATGTATGTGGAGGAATAGATGGCCTTATGCTAATGTGCCCCTGCCTGCAAGAAGCCTATGCCGAGGGAGCTGACATGTCCCAGTTACCGCTAGACTTCAAGACGACTGAGGTAGGCGGAGAAAGGGGGATACAGTGTTTTAGTCCCACCGGTGACTGTTCTAGAGGTGCACTGGCGTGGGAGCCCAAATGTGAATGCTGCGGTGTGCGGTTCTTGAAGCCTATTACACCCCAGGCTACGGAGCCAGCTGAGGAAGAAGCGGGGAACCCTGACCCCTCTGCAAAAGTGAGTGACACTGCTAATCAGTCTGTCCTAATTCCAGAGGCCTCAGTGGACCCGTGTGTTCAAAACCATGTTGCAGACCCGGTTCCAGATCCTCTCAAAGGGGATGTCCTAGTGGTAGAGCAGGAACCTCCTGCCCAGCCAGCTAAGGAGCCAAGCGAATCATTGGCGGAGAAGAGCGTGACTGCAGTGGAGGTACCGGAGCACGCCAGCTTCGTACCAACAACCACTGGCTGTATCGCAGAAGACCCCGGTGACTCCCGTGCAGAGGATACTATCGTGATATCCTCCAGGGAAGAGGTTGAAGTCCCATCGGTGGCGATGCGCCTACCGGCGAACCACCCCAGCGGTGATACAGAGGAGACAGAGGAATCACAGGGTAAGGTGTCTATACCCCCGTCATCCTCTAGTGAAATCCTTGAACCAACTATTTCGGCGGATACAGAGCCTGCTGTGGGCCCGTGTGCCCTAGAGGAGGTGTATCCAGATGTTGCGGACCCTGCTGTGGGCCCGTGTGCCCTACAATGGTCAGTCCGGCCTACTACGATGGTACCATCGGTCTTAGGCTTGGGACCAGTACCTAATGAAGACAAGGGTGAGTCGACTGCCCCAGGGGTGTTGGGGGTGAGCCTCCAGGTGATCGCGGAGCACGATGGCTCCTTAAGTCTGGTCGCCCGGGCAAAGGGCTCCCCTCTGCATCGCGTCCTGGCGGAGGTGTCCTCATTAGAAGATAGCTGTCCAGTGGTGCGAGTGGACCAGTGCCCACTGCCTATCGTGCCAGAAGAAGAGAAACCCATCGCAAGCCAGCCGAGTGGTAAGGAACCACCTTGCTCCCCACAGGCTCCGATGGAGGTGGCCGTGAAGAAGGTCAGAGTTACGGCTCCTGAGCGTAGTGTGAGCCCGTGCGCTCTGACCCAAGTGGTCCCAGGACTGGGATCCAACGCTCCCGAGTTTCCGGCGCGTGAGTGGACTGTTCCAGAAGAGTTGGGGACAGGTCCCGATACCACCAAGGTGGGAACTGACAGCGTCCCCAAGGACCTGTTGGCCACCGTGATTCACCGCAGTGGTAAGGTGTCTGCTCTTTACCCCCTGCCAGGTGAAACAGAGACATTGTCCAGTGCTCGCTTCCCAGTGGAAGCCTCGCAAAAATATGGGGACAAAGACTGTGTGGAGAGAGATCCAGGGAAAGCTGCCTCCTTTAAGCCCAAAAAGGAGCGCCCCATTCCTCAGGTAGTGGACCGCGGGAAAGGTCCTGGTCTCCTGGTCTACCGCATCCAAGCCGCGGATGACCGAGTAAAGGCCTGCTTAAAAGACGTTGTGCTACTCCTTCCACCAGGGGGAGGAAGTAGCGAAGAGCCAGTAACTGTCACTCTAGAGTGTGCTCTCCAAGAAATTTTTCTGGGGGAGGCTCACGGACGCAAAAGTGAGGTACCCCCACATATTCAGTTCGGGCCACATGTTCAGTTCAGGGCACCCCACAAATGGTCTCAGCTGGTCTCGATTATTGAGTGTGATGTACCATGTAATCTGAGGTGTAAAGTCGACCTGAAAAGTGTACCAATTATGACATGCCATTTTTTATTGTATAACTGTGTACCAGGGTATGGCGTTCTCCAAGCGAGGACGTTGGATTTTCCACCAGGGGGAGAGTGTAGCCATATCTACCCAGCACTCCAGCATCCCCCTCACCTGACTGCCGATCGCGGGGGCCGCCGCGTCCAATGGCGGCTCCGTCCGGCGATGGCAGGGGAGAGAGCGGTCAGGTCCCGGCTCGGGGGTTGCCGGGGACGCGTGCGGCCGGTTGCCAAGGCCGCACGCGCGTCTCAGGGCTCCCGGCGCTCCCGGAGCCGGGCGAATAGGGCGCCGCCATGTTGCGCCGGGTCGCGCATGCACAGTGAGTCCCCGGCGGCCCGAGATAGTCGCGCATGCGCAGAAGATCCACCCACACTATATATGCGATTGGGTGGGGTGGAATACCCGTTACATTTGGAGGCGCTGCTGAGAGACCACCTGGGGTGCCCTGTTCCATTTTTTTCCAAATTGTCCCGTCCCTATTTTTGTCACCATGTTTGTAAAGTCCGGACACGAGGTACTTGCCTGGGCTTTGAGGCAATATCTAGACCCTGGACAGGTAGTGGCGGTAGGAGGCATTCCCGTAACTATACCCGCAATGAAGGTCCGGGAGTATATGTGTAAAATTCCTGAGTGGCCGTGGACATGTGTCTTAGATGAGGAACAAGATCCCACGTCCACATGGAAAACCATTCTTTTTGTAGTAACCCACACTGAGAATATATGCCTGGCAGAGGCACCGTCCGCACTGTTCATGCCCGGGGGCCCCTCAGAAGGGTACCCCCTAGTCTACGCAGACCAAGCAGGATGGCGTCTCCCGCCAAATCAGGAGAGCGCACGTGCTGCTGACTGCCAACCTGCACAGCAAGATGTTGCAACAATCTGTCCGGGTTTGGCGCGAAAATCAGAGCCCCTCCCCTGTGATGTGAGTGACTCAGTGCAGAGCCAAAACCACTCCCTTGTAGAAAGTGCCCTTCCTTCAGATTCCACCAGGGGGAGCAAGCACTGTGATCTTCAACCCTACGTCGATGCAGTAATAGACTCTTTGATCTCTGAGGATGAGGTGATGTCTGAGGATGAGATAGACTGTCAAGACATACACCCCAATGTGTATGTGGCCTGGCGAGCGCCAGGAATAGATGGCCTTATACTAATGTGCCCCTGCCTGCAAGAAGCCCATGCCGAGGGAGCTGATATGTCCCAGTTACCGCTAGACTTCAAGACGACTGAGGTAGGCGGAGAAAGGGGGATACAGTGTTTTAGTCCCACCTGTGACTGTTCTAGAGGTGCACTGGCGTGGGAGCCCGAATGTGAATGCTGCGGTGTGCGGTTCTTGAAGCCTATTACACCCCAGGCTACGGAGCCAGTTGAGGAAGAAGCGGGGAAGCCTGACCCCTCTGCAAAAGTGAGTGACATTGCTAATGAGTCTGTCCTAATTCCAGAGGCCTCAGTGGACCCGTGTGTCCAAAACCATGTTGCAGAACCGGTTCCAGATCCTCTCAAAGAGGATGTCCTAGTGGTAGAGCAGGAACCTCCTGCCCAGCCCGCTAAGGAGCCAAGCGAACCATTGGCGGAGAAGAGCGCGACCGCAGTGGGGGTTCCGGAGCACGCCAGCTTTGTACCAACAACCACTGGCTGTATCGCAGAAGACCCCGGTGACTCACTGGCGGAGGATTCTATCGTGATATCCACAGGTAAAGAGGTTGAAGTCCCATCGGTGGCGATGCGCCTACCGGCGAACCACCCCAGCAGTGATACAGAGGAGACAGAGGAATCACAGGGTAAGGTGTATATACCCCCACCTTCTTTTAGTGAGTCCAGCGACCAATCACTTGTGGTGATGCGCCGGCCGGCGGACCACTCTAGTGAAATCAACAAACCAACTATCTCGGCGGATACAGAGCCTGCTGTGGGCCCGTGTGCCCTAGAGGAGGTGTATCCAGATGTTGCGGACCCTGCTGTGGGCCCGTGGGCCCTACAAGGGTCAGTCCGACCTACTACGATGGTACCATCGGTCCTAGGCTTGGGACCAGTACCTCCCAACGACCAGTGTGAGTCGACAGCCCCAGGGGTGTTGGGGGTGAGCCTCCAGGTGACCGCGGAGCACGATGGCTCCTTAAGTCTGGTCGCCTGGGCAAAGGGCTCCCCTCTGCATCGCGTCCTGGCGGAGGTGTCCTCATTAGAAGATAGCTGTCCAGTGGTGCGAGTGGACCAGTGCCCACTGCCTATCGTGCCAGAAGAGGAGAAACCCATCGCAAGCCAGCCGAGTGGTAAGGAACCCCCTTGCTCCCCACAGGCTCCGATGGAGGTGGCCGTGAAGAAGGTCAGAGTTACGGCTCCTGAGCGTAGTGTGAGCCCATGCGCTCCGACCCAAATGGTCCCAGGACTGGGATCCAACGCTCCCGAGTTTCGAGCCAGTGAGTGGACTGTCCCAGAAGTGTTGTGGACAGGTCCTGAGATAGCCGAGGTGGAAACTGACAGCGTCCCCGAGGACCTGTTGGCCACCGGGAATCACCGCAGTGGTAAGGTATCTACCCTTTACCCCCTGCCAGGTGAAACAGAGACTTTGAGGAAAGAGACATTGTCCATTGCTCGCTTCCCAGTGGAAGCCTCGCCAGTATGTAGGGACAAAGACTGTGTGGAGAGAGATTCAGGGAAAGCTGCCTCCTTTAAGCCCAAAAGGGAGCGCCCCATTCCCCAGGTAGTGGACCGCGGGAAAGGTCCCGGCCTCCTGGTCTACCGCATCCATGCCGCGGATGGCCGGGTAAAGGCCTGGTTAAAAGACGTTGTGCTACTCCTTCCACCAGGGGGAGGAAGTAGCGAAGAGCCAGTGACTGTTTCCCCAGAGCGTGCTCAACAGGAGATTTTTCTGGGGGAGGCTCACGGACGCAAAAGTGAGGTACCCCCACATGTTCAGTTCGGGGCACCCCACAACTGGTCTCAGCTGGTCTCGATTATTGAGTGTGATGTACCATGTAATCTGAGGTGTAAAGTCGACCTGATAAGTGTACCAATTATGACATGCCATTTTTTATTGGGTAACCTTATGTCAGGGTATGGCGTTCTCCAAGCGAGGACGTTGGGTGTTTCACCAGGGGGAGAGTGTAGCCAGGTCTCCCCAGCACTCCAGCACCCCCCTCACCTGACTGCCGATCGCGGGGGCCGCCGCGTCCAATGGCGGCTCCGTCCGGCGATGGCAGGGGAGAGGGCGGTCAGGTCCCGGCTCGGGGGTTGCCGGGGACACGTGCGGCCGGTTGCCAAGGCCGCACGCGCATCTCAGGGCTCCTGGAGCCGGGAGAATAGGGCGCCGCCATTGCGCTTCAGTTCGCGCATGCGCAGTAGGTCCCAGGCGGCCCCGATAGCTCGTGCATGCGCAGGGAGGCTGCGAGAGGCAGGGAACAGTTGCGTGAGGGCAGGGAAGGCGCAGGAGAGTCGCGCGAGAGTAGGGATAGCTAGTGAGAGGTTGTGGCGGCCATTAGGGGTTAGTATAGGCAGAGGGAGGACGCGCACGCGGCCCCAATGTTATTGTTAGTGCCCCGGGACTACAATTCCCATAGTGCTTAGCGAGGGAGGCACCAGGTGCCTCATAGGAGCCAATAGGGTTGCAGGACTGTCCTGGATAGATTGGATACATTTCGCGGGCAGAGGGCTGCGTAGTCAGTCAGAGGAGGAAGTCAGAGACCGGAGCAGCCCAGGGAAGGAGGTAGGGTACAGGAGTCAGGGACTCTCTGTACTAGGCCAGTACCCCCAGGGCCCGAGATAGCTCAGCTCCCCAGTAAGGTGAGTGTTGCCAGGGGCAGCCCTCAGGTTAGGGACCCTGCCACTTACATTAGTGGGAGCTGGGAAAGGAAGGTTACAGAGAGTTGGAGTCAGGGAGCTGTAGGGAAGGAAGGGTGCGGGGAGCGAGTGCAGCTTCTGCCCCATATAGGTACCCACACTCCAGGTAGGCCCCAACTCCCCACTAGATTAGTGGGTAATTGCTTAGGGAGGTCCTAGAGAGGGACGCGGCCCCTAGTTTGGAGTGCTGCCTTGTCAGAGTCACAGCGGGCAGTGCTGTGAGGTCTGACAGGCAGGCACCTTGTTGCGCAGCACGTTGGCTGTTAGCGTTAGAGAGGCTTAGGGACGTGGGTAGTTAGGGGAGTGGGACAGGTCCTAACCCTTTAGGCCCATAGGAGTATCCCAAGCCACCATAGGTTGCTGTATTATAGGGACTGCCTATAGTGCAGCACGTGCCCCTTATATAGGTAGGGACACAGAGAAGTATTGCTGTTCCCGTGAAGCGGTTGGACCCATGTTGGGGTCCACAGAGACTGTTCCGGAGTGGGACCGCTCTAGCGGCCCACGTACAAGGAGTGCGGTTGAAGGATCAGAAGGAGGCATCGCCCGACTGATCCTTTGAGAAGATTGTTGCTGACCCGAGCACCGGAGTGCTCGGCAGGTATTATACCATCATATGTACACCAACAGGCCTAGAGGTTCTTAGTGACTGCGCAGTCACCCATTGACTATCTCTGTAGGAGTACGGGACATTGGGTGGGGTTCTTGGGACACTGGGTGGGATCACCTAGCGTTGGGGATCGTCCTGCGAGACGTCACTGTCAGTGTCTCCTCGTGAGAGGGACACAGGTTATTATTATATGTTAGTAAAGTCATTAGTTATATAATCACTGTGTGTGTGGTTTCTGAGTGGGTTCCTATGTAGGGTCATTCTACACTTCCATAGAATCCTACATAGGTGGAGGCGCTGAAAGAAGATACGTTCCAGAGGATTCACCCCAGGCTCTCACTAGCGGAGGCTCAGACCTCCTGTGAGCCTGCAGGTATATGCACCACACCGGGTAACACCGTATGTTCTACGCACCCACACTATATATGCGATTGGGTGGGGTGGAATACCCGTTACATATCTACTAAGTTTCTCCGCCCCGTTCCTTCTAACAGAGCTAGAGATCCTGCGCTTTAACGTTTTCTTTGTTGTATCATCCTATCTAATAAGGGTTTTATTGAAATCCCCTGCCAATATGATGTTTCCTTCCGCCCATTTATCTAATGTTTGAAAAAAAGATCTGAAGAACTGGGGTTCCTCCTCACATGGCGCATAAACATTTGCTAATGTTACTTTACAGTTATTGATCCGGCAAACCAGAATGAGGTATCTACCCTCCACATCCTTTTTAGTCCTAGCAGGAGAACCCTTTCCGGAACAGATGCTCCAGGCGTCAATCTCCCTGATCCACAAAAAAAGATAAAGATCTCACTAACTGCCAAAGCTACAGGCCAATATCCCTTATAAATTCAGATATCAAAATTTACTCCAAATTACTGGACAATAGATTAAGCGCTATTCTGCCCCAGCTGATTCACCCCGACCAGGTTGGGTTCAATTGAAATTGTCAGGCAGCAGACAAAACCAGAAGGATAAAAGACATAATCAACTACATAAATGCAAATAAAATACCAGGTATAGTGTTAAGCCTTGACGCAGAAAAGGCCTTCGACAGAATAGATTGGACATACAGTACATGGGGGCCACGCTTGGAGCATTTGGATTTGGTAACAAAATTCTAAGGGCTATCAAAGCGCTGTACACTACTCCAGCAGCGAGAGTGATTCACCAAGGCTTCCCCTCAGTGGTGTTTCGAATTAAAAGTGGTACAAGGCAGGGTTGCCCGCTTTTGCCCCTGTTATTCGCCTTATGCATGGAACCACTAGCAGCTCAGATCCGCAACAATCAGAACATTGCTGGAATTCAAATTCATTCACAAACACACAAAGTGGCCCTATACGCGGACGATGTTATATTAACTTTGACAAGACCACTCACCTCACTACCCAATTTATTTGACCTATTAGGAAGGGTTAACAGGGTGTCAGGCTTCAAAATGAATCAATCAAAATCTGAGGCTCTTAGCCTAAATATCGCCAAAGAATTGGAAAAACTAATAGAGATCAACTTCAAATTTAAATAGCAGCCAAATTCTATAAAGTACCTAGGTATTAACCTCACAAAGAATGTGAAATCCCTATATCAGGCAAATTATCCCAGACTCTTACGATCCCTGAGAGACGAATTACAAGAATGGTCTTCATTCGGAATTTCATGGATCGGTAGAATCTATAGTGTCAAGATGAACCTCTTACCCCGTTTGCTGTATTTGTTTCAAACTCTTCCGATACCCGTGGTTCGATCTGAGTTAATTACCCTACAAAGACAGATCTTTAAATTTATATGGAAGAACAAGAAACCACGGATTAAGGCAAAGATTTTGCAAAGATCAAAGGAAGATGGTGGCTTAGCGGTACCTTGCTTGTTATCGTATTACAAGGCGGCACAATTAACCCAAATTATACAATGGCACACAGAGCCTGAGGAGAGACGATGGGTAGCTTTAGAGAAGGAGGTGTGCGCCCCAGTAGAGCTCGAACGCTTAATTTGGCACCCCAAAGTTAGTTTAAAGGAGTCAGACAAGCCGCTATCCTCAATGCTCAACTCAGTATTGGTATGTGAGGCAGCTAAATTTAGACATTCCCTGTCCTCGAGACACTCACTGATGACACCCCTATTCGGCAATCCAGAATTTGCTCCTGGGCTTGATAGTAAAAGTTTCAAATTATGGCGACAAAAAGGCCTAAAGAGGCTAAGGTTGGGGCCATAGAGGGGTGAGGAGTTCCGAGCCACGCTGACGCTGAGACTCGCCTGCTGAAATCTGTGCGATTGCAGGCGAGACAGCGTGCACGAAGGGAGCCGGGGGGGAGGTGGTTGGAGGTGGGGCAGTGACGTCGCTGGGCCAATTGCCTGCGACGCACTGACGTCAACGTCACGGCGCCGACGTCACAGCGCCGTGACGTTGACGCTGCTTCAGGCTGTCGGCTGAAAATTCCAAAGCCTCAGCACACCTGCGGACGCTCGCGTGAGCACCCTCTCAA
The DNA here is from genome assembly GCA_036426205.1 of Ascaphus truei. NCBI lineage: Eukaryota > Metazoa > Chordata > Amphibia > Anura > Ascaphidae > Ascaphus > Ascaphus truei. The sequence continues at coordinate 107,274,087 of CM071570.1, read as the reverse complement.
GGCATCCTCATTGAGGATGCAGGGGCTCAGCGCTGAGCGTCCACACGGCTCAGCGCGGCCTGTCCTTCTATGGACTCGGCCTAAGGGACCAGGAGGGGAGAAACAATATAAAAACATTCGAACAAATTAAGTCAGAAAAGGACATCCCTAACACAGAATTTCTTAGATACCTCCAGGTCCGGGCATTTTACACCAAACACGGGACACGACCACCTTTAACTAATTTTAAAAAGCTCTGTGTGCGTGGCTAAAGCACACAGGGACTAATATCTGGTTTATATAAGGAAGTGGTGAGTTCAGGTAAGGATCACTCACTCAAGACCCAATTTATGACACAATGGGAGACAGATTTAGGCACGACACTAGCGGACGAGGATTGGACACAGATATTTAACGCAATGGCCAGAAGCTCCATATGCACAACATTAAAGGATATTCATATAAAGTTTTATTGCGGTGGTATCTCACCCCAGTTAGATTAGCGAAATTTTTTCCGGGGTATTCCCCGCTTTGTCCCAGGTAATGCGGGGAAACAGAGGATCTGTTACACATGCTGTGGTCTTGTCCTCAAATTGCACCCCTATGGAGGGACATTCGGGATTGGATACAGAGAATTTTGGGCCTCGAATATCAGCTAGACCCGTGGTTATTTCTGTTGAACAAACCGACTCGGGAAGTGTCCAGAACAGGCAATAAATTAATAGCACATTTAGCAGGTAATGCTTTTATAACAGTTGGGTCCAAGAGCTGACACTCCTAAACCCCAAAACATGGATCAGAGGTAACCAAACTGGCTTAACCTTTATTTGTGAGCCTGGTTACCTCTTCACCATCACAGGAGTCACTCCCCACAATCTCTAAAATGAGATAACCCCTAAGGGTATATCTCAAAACAAACGATAAAAGAATGCCCACAGCGCACCAAGGCTTAACGTAATTCAATCATTTTAATAAGATCACAATGGATCTAATAAAGTTAAAATACCAAATTAACATTTAATATAAATGGAAAAGGTGAACAAACTATATCGCCCAATTTGAAATGAGTAAATCCTAAATACAAACTAATCAAAATCCTATTCAATGAAGATACTGTAAATAAATTAAACAGTATGCCCTATAAAAAAGTGCAAATACACATGCAGGATCAATGCAATGAATGTTCACCTAAAGTGAAAATACTCCTAATTATAAGTGAAAACAATAACTAGTAACTGTAATAAATACAAAATCAATACACAAATAAAGTGTGCACATAGTGCAATAATATACATATGATGTGTCAACCTATTAAAGAGACCACAAAAATAAAATACAAAAGTACCCCAATGATCATGAACCAATGTAACCATAAAAATGGAATGAAAAAAGGCCACAGAAGGAGAGAACACTAACCATGAAGTGGCAAGCGGGACGCCGAGGGTGCTGCTGATGAGACAGTCTGAACAGCAGCTTTGCCTCGGCAGTTGGAATCACCGCTGGAACGTCCTGGTAGGTAGACTCGACCAACCGTCAAGCGCACTGAGACAGCCTCATGTGACCATGACACATTTCGTACAACGTACTTTGTCAGGTGGATCACGAGAGGCACTGTCTGCGCGCGTTAAAAACCTCCCTCAGCCAATGAAGGATGCCAAGACTAATGAATACATCAGAGGAAAAAACAAAGGAGGGGAGTGAACTGGGGAGGAGAGAAAGGGGAGAATACAATGAGAAGGAATAAAATAAACGCAATAAAGTCAACTGGCACATAGATCGCTGTGAGGCTGTCAATAAACATAGTGGTTACAACATAGGCGATTTTTATATCTAAGTGGTATTCACTATCACATTAATAATCATTGAATCTTCAATAATATTGTTTACATTAGTTAGCCCCAAAATTATATGGTGTGTGTGTGTGTGTGTGTGTAATTCAATTATGAAATAATAGAAGTAAACATCAAAGTCAAACTAGACTTAAAAATAAACTAAAAATCGCATATGTACAATTACAACTGTAACGGGTTTTCTGAACCGGCCTGACCCACCCAATCTCATATTGGCCCCTGTGGTAAGTAGCAAACAGGTGCTGCTAATCAAATGCCCTTGATTAATTGATCATCAGCAAGTGTGACCACCTCTATAAAAGCTAAAGTTTTAGCAGTTTGCTGGTCTGGAGCATTCAGGTGTGTGTTAACACAATGCCAAGGAGGAAAGACATCAGCAATGATCTTAGAGAAGTATTTGTTGCTGCCCATCAATCTGGGAAGGGTTATAAGGCTATTTCCAAACAATTTAAAGTCAATCATTCTACAGTGAGAAAGATTATTCAAAAGTTGAAAACATTCAAGACAGCTGCCAATCTTCCCAGGAGTGGACGTCCCAGCAAATTCACCCCAAGGTCAGACCGTGCAATGCTCAGAGAAATTGCAAAATACCCAAGAGTTAAATCTCAGACTCTACAGGCCTCAGTTAGCATGTTAAAGTTCATAAAAGTACAATTAGAAAAAGACTGAACAAGTATGGTTTGTTTGGAAGGGTTGCCAGGAGAAAGCCTCTTCTCTCTAAAAAGAACATGGCAGCACGGCTTAGGTTTGCAAAGTTGTATCTGAACAAACCACAAGACTTCTGGAACAATTTCCTTTGGACGGACGAGACCAAAGTGGAGATGTTTTGCCATAATGTACAGCGCCACGTTTGGCAAAAACCAAACACTGCATATCAGCACAAACACCTCATACCAACTGTCAAGCACGGTGGTGGAGGGGTAATGATTTGGGCTTGTTTTTGCAGCCACAGGACCTGGGAACCTTGCAGTCATTGAATCGACCATAAACTCCTCTGTATACCAAAGTATTCTAGAGTCAAATGTGAGGTCATCTGTCCGACAGCTAAAGCTTGGCCGAAATTGGGTCATGCAACAGGACAATGATCCCAAGCACACCAGCAAATCTACAACAGAATGGCTGAAAAAGAAAAGAATCAAGGTGTTGCAATGGCCCAGTAAAAGTCCAGACCTCAACCCGATTTAAATGCTGTGGCTGGAACTTAAGAGAGCTGTGCATAAACAAAGGCCCACAAACATCAATGAACTGAAGCAACGTTGTAAAGAAGAGTGGGACAAAATTCCTCCAGAACGATGTGAGACTGATAAAGTCATACAGAAATGATTACTTCACTGCTAAAGGTGGTTCTACAAGCTATTAAATCATAAGGTATACTTAGTTTTTCACACATGGCTTTATTTTTGTTAAATAAATTATGACACGGTGAAATATGTCATGTGTTGTTGTTCATCTGAGGTTGTATTAAACTAATTTTAAGACCTGCTAAGGAACAGATGATTGTTATTATGTCCTGATATGTAAAACCATGGAATTCAAAGAGGGTGTACTTTCTTTTTCACATGACTGTATGTTGATATTTAAACTTGCTGGAGACATGGTACCCAATTCGAAAATCCAAAATGGACTCTCTTTTAATCAGATCTGAATTTCTATCCCCTCCTCTCCAAAATGGCATCACTCGCTCTATACCTTTGTATTTTAACCCCATGGGGTCTGCATTATGGGAAATTAAGAAGTGGTTGGAAATGCTATGGGTGGTTACCTTTCTTTTAATATTACCAATATGTTCTAGTATCCTAGTTCTTAGGGGGCAGATAGTTTTCCCTGCAAATTGGTACCCGCATGTGCATTCTAATAGGTATACTACAGAATTTGACCTACAATTGATGTTTTTTTATTCTGTAGGATTTACCTGTTACTTTAGAAATACAGTAAATCTATTGCCTACAGGAAGGCTGTAACCACATGCAGTGGAATCTTTGCATCCATAGTAACCTCTCGGAACGTCTAACCACCCCTTTTATACCGTATCGTTTTTTTCTTTTTCAGAGTGCTTGGTGCCAGCTGGTTCTTTAAATTTGGAGCCCTTGTGAAAATAACCTGTGCTCTTTCTGGGATGTGATCTCCCAGAATCAGATCATTTTGCAATATGTGCCAGTGTTTATTTAAGATGTGTTTAATTTGGCCCGCCTCTTTATTATATTGTGTTATGAATGGTACATTTAGATTCCTCCCTGTCTGGATTTTATTGGGGGGAAAGTATTGATTCGCTTGATAATAAAACTGTTTTGTTCAATGCCTCCTGTATATTTCTTTTTTTGTATTTCTTCTCTACAAATGTATTTGTCACTATTTCAGACTGCTGTATAAAGACCGTATTTTCAGTACAGTTCATTTGCAGTCTGCGGTACTGACCAAAAGGAATGTTTTCTATTCACCTGTTCAAATGACACCTGGAAGGTAGAATAAAGTTATTACTGTCTACCTCTTTAAAGTACATTTTTGTCTTTATTTTGTTATTTTCAATATAAACCGTTAAGTCTAAAATGTTGATTTCGGAAATACTAATGGTGGAGGTGAACTTCAGATTCTATGTATTGGAATCTAGTTATAAAAAAAAAAAAAAGCATTTAGACCACTTTGGGTCCCCTTCCAGACAAAGATAATGTCCTCTATATATCTTTGCCCCGGGACCAGGTTGGCTTTTTATATTGCCATATTAAGGTCATATCCGGTGAAGTTGATTACCTGTCTGCTATTACCCGTGGGAAATTCGTGTCTTAACAACACAAAGATACCTTTATGTGAATTATGAAAGCGTGAAATTTGTAAGTAAAAATGTCATTGGAATTGGGAAGAAGGCTTTCTCCTTAAAACATCAGACATATTGCACTATTTGTGGTGTGTTTGTTTCTTCATGTATCTGCGCTCCCCCTCTATCTGGATAACGGAGACCTCGGTGACATATACCTTCACCACATACATATATATATATACACACACACACGCACACGCACACGCACGCACACACTTCACTGACATATACTTTCACCACACACACCTCAGTGACACACACACTTTCACCACACACACGCTCTCACAGGAGCAGCAGTCTATAATTTACTTTTCAGACAACAAAAAACGGATTGTGCCCGAACATGTATTTTGATGTTTTTGATTGAATGAGAGACTTTTGAGAGTATAATTACAATTTCAGTGACAAAACACAAAGAAGTTTCCCTTATAATGTGCGTGCTTGCCACACACACACCCTTTTTAAAAAAATTTTTTTTATAGGTAAAGCATGTGACAATGTATATTTCTACATTCTTACCTAAGATGGCAATAGTTTGGTGCTCCTGTTATAAATCTGGAAAAAGCCTTTATTTTTTGCCGAAATGTCTACCTTTTGATTGTGCTGCAGTGCTGAGTAATAGACAATATAAGGTTAAATCTGCTGTTTGGAACACAGCAACAAATCTGTTTGTGATACTTTGTTGCCAAAGGCCAGACCTCAATAAGGTGTCAGAGCCTGTTTCAAAAGAGTGAGTTTCTATAGCAACCAATGGTTTCTATAGCAACCAATGGATTCTCAGTACATTAAAAAATAAAAAGAAATGCAGACATTATTATTTAATACTACAGAACTGATTAATTTAAAAAGAAAAATAGGATTTTTCACATTTTGCGGCTTTAACACTTGATAATGGCTATCGCTTTGAGAAGCCTCCAACTAGTCACCCTAACACATAGTAAAAATACTAGTTTCACTTTATGGAATACATTATCGTTAGGGTGCACTGTAGTAGTAATATTGATCATGAAGATATTCAGAGCTCAGATACCGTGCTATTGTCAAGTTTCTAATGTTATTACCACCCCCACCCCTCCCCCAAAAGTCATTTTTCACAAATATACCCAGATCTTGAAGAATAAATGTGCTTTTCTAGCCTCATCTTGAAATTAATATTGTTTTTTTTCCTTCTTCACAGTAATGTTCACTTTTTTTTATTTCTGCTCCATGATATCTACTAGGGCGCAGTAGGGCTTTTTCTAGTCACTTAAGAGAAAGTTTGCAGAAAATAAAGTCAAATATCAATATGATTACATTTGTATTTCAGAAAACAATTACATTGCCAAGTGTTCCACAAAATGCTTGTGAGCTAACTGGGTCTTGCCCTTTAAAAAAATAAATAAGTTTTTAATAGTTGTGGGTTGCAATTCATTATATATTTTAAACTTGAGCTTACAGCAAGACATGCTCACCATAAACCATTCTTCCCCCCCCTCACCCATTGCAAAACACACTCATTCAGTAAACAGTGCTGAGTGGTTTATAGTACTATTGACCAAGGAGGCGCAAGCTTCCCCCCTTTCCCATTACCCCATCTACATAAAACATACAAATAAATGAGAGGACAGTTTGGACGTAAAACGGCCGCGGCTTGTTTATTAATCACAACTGGGGATAGTGTACCACATGTCGCTTCAACCCCCCCGCTTTACAAGCCCCAAGCCCCTTCTGGCAGGACAAACACCTACCCCCCCAACTGCCGCTGCGACAAAGCAAATTGGCCCACTGACCCCTCCATCAGAATCTTTTCTTCCTTGTTTTCAAAAAGATTATCTTAATTATCTGCAAGATAAAGAAATGTTAACACTGAAAAACAAAATTTCCCGAAATAACAACTCATAGGGATGGGTGATTGGGAAACCACTGCAACACCAAGGAACAAGTGACAGTTGCTTGCTCCTTGGCTCCTGATTTAAAATCCAACCGACCCAACTGCCTTCCTGATCGCTCACGCGACCACCATGCCAAGTGGGGGGGGGGGGGGGGGGCGTATTTTGGCCTTGCGGGAGGGTGGCAGTAATGGGCAAAATTACTATTATCCAATCCAGCTATAGTAATTAAGGGGCCTAATCACCATCCCTGTGGTAACTACCCCCAACCTTTACCCCCCACTACCCATTGATTGGTACAGTGTTAAACCATGCCCATATAATATGGTCATGCTTTTCCACTATGACAGTCAGTGGGTAACCTAACAAACAACAAAAAAAACCCCACCAAAAATAAACAAGAATTAAAAAAATCAATCACCAAAAATAAACAAGATTCAATAAACAAAAATAAAATACCAATGAAATAAAAATAAGCATTTACCAAAAAATGTGTTGCTTGTCACTGTATTTAACAAAATCGATAAAGGACATAGATAAACACATTGGCAATCAATGGGCAAAAGAAAAAATAATAATTAAAAAATACAAAAAAAAACCCACCTAAAATAAAAAACTGCATACAATCTCAATGTTTTTCTTACCTTTGATGTCTTCATTGAAAAAACACTTGTGTGATGCTCAGTCACCTTGATAAAGGGCTTTTTGCCTGAAACGCGTAGGTGCTGTTTAATGGCCTACATGTCTGTGTTTATGTCCTTGATAAAATACATTTTTCATTTTACTTTGGGAACGTTTTCTCTGCAAAATTATTTTTCCAATGGAGTTGTAGTGCTCTGCCTTTTCCTTCATTTTTTCCTTTGATGTCTTCACCCCGATTCCAAATGCATCAGGAAGCTCTCGATCTGTGACGCAATGCTCCTCAACTTCAGGTTACAACTTCTTGCCTTCATTCTTCTTTCTTGAGTCTTCTCTTCTTTCTTTGTAATCCAAACCATTGGGCGGATGTTGCCAGGTCGTCTTTTAGGCTTGTTTTGTAGTTGGCGCGTTCGCGTGTGTGCGTTAATGGACGTGAACCACACTTTGTGTGTGTACAGGCCTGTGCTGTGCGCGACACCTGGGCGTGGCAATGACGTCACACCCGGTTTCACACACATCCACAACAAGCTCAACCTGCGTCCATTACACACAGTATTATATATGAGAGAGATATGATAGAGATAGGCGAGTGTGTAAATAAATATATATAAAGATATAAACATATTTAATTATATTAATAAATACATTCACACACACAATACTATATATCTAGTGTGTGTGTGTATATATATATATATAAAAATATACTGTATATATAGACACACAAGAATGTTCAGGGCACTCAATAGGGGAAAGTATAAGGAAAGCAACTTATCTGGTCAGTTGTGGTGCAAGCAATGCAACCAGGATCACCATCCAGCAGCAAAAATAGACAAAATCCCGATGTAAAAAATCCGCAGCACTCACCAATTCAAATGCAAAACCAATTTAATGTAGAAACACAAGCATCAGGGGTAACAGCAAGGAAAAAGAAGCGACGTTTCAGACCTCCCGGTCCTTTCTCAAGCTTGAGATATGAATGCACCGTGGTTATAAAGGCCTTGAAAATAATGCAACTTTAACAACATTTTGCTCCCGTAAAAAGCCTTTCCCTTCTGCGCAAAATACAAAGTAATTGCAGCCTCACTGTGATTGGCTAATAGAGCGATACGTGCATCGCCAGCAGCGTGAAAAGACACTTCAGGTCTTTCCTCTGATCTGCCGGCTCAATGCTCGGTGCCGTGCGCGGCTGAAGTATAGCACGTCAGGCCTGGACACAGCCAATTATAATAGACATGCACGCACTATATTACACACCTTAAATTCAAATGAGACAGGACAGGCCTTATATAAGGCCAGTGTCGTCACATTTGATGATCATGATACACCCCCAATCCAATTGGATGGTGTACCATGTGACAGATATTTTTTTTTCAGTTACATCTTCAAAAGGGAGGGAAACTAGCAAATCAGGAAGGCTCTGCTTCACTCCCTTTAAGATGACGTCACCAAAAACAAAATGGCAAGAACGCTGAGGCCTTCATCATGACAGGAGTAAGTGCAACTTTTATTTACTTTATGCTTGCTGGGTAATGTTTTATTTTTAATGAGCTGAACCGCATTAATTTCAGCCTTGGGGACCCCCTGCTTCCCGAGATACAGGCCCCAGTATCGCCTGCAGTATTTAAATCCCACAGTCACGTGATGCGGAGGATTTAAAAAATGGCAGAGATACCGGGCCTTGTATCTCGGAAAGTAGGGGGACCCAGAGGCTGAAATGAATGCGATTCAGCTCAGTAGACCCCTTGCTCCTGCACACTATTAAAATTTATATTTAAACTGCACAATTGCCTGTAAGAGCCGTGCATGGAGACGCAGTGTCTCCGTGTATATCTTCCAGGCTGCAGTTTAAACAAACAGTTGCCGATCAATAGGATTTATAGCGCGATAACACTTAGAAAAGTCGTTCGATGCTGCATTTCTTTTTACCGAACTTTAAAAAGAATGCTGTTTTTTCGTAGTGAATACCATTTTGATCGACATGTTTTATAGCGTGATAAAACACTGTTTAGTGAATAGGCCCCTAAGAGCATTAAGTGCAGAGAGCAATTTGTCACTGTAGGTTTTTACTACACCAGCAATTTTCAAATGACTGTACATTTCTGTAGAGTATGTAATAGATTGGATAATAATGCAATGTTTTGTACAATGCAATTTGAATAACGGTATATTTTGCAAACTGAATATACTTCAAGAATTTTAACCATTTCACAGGCTATGAACAAGGCGACTAATATTCACTGCTGCGGGAATGGCATTTTTTTTTTTTTTTTTAGCTACATGCATTCAAATCATAGTAACATAGTAGATGAGGTTGAAAAAAGACATACGTCCATCAAGTTCAACCTATGCTAAATTTAGACAACAGATACTTTATCCTATATCTATACTTACTTATTGATCCAGAGGAAGGCAAACAAAAAAAACCATTAAGGGAAAAAATAAATTCCTCCCTGACTCCAAGAATTGGCAATCGGATTAATCCCTGGATCAACATTCTTCCCATGTTTACTTATTTGGTATATCCCTGTATACCTTTCCTTCCTAAAAAGATGTCCAGCCTTTTTTTGAACAAATTTATTGTATCTGCATCACAGTCTCCATGGATAATGAATTCCACATTTAGACTGCCCTTACTGTAAAGAACCCTTCCTTTGTTGCTGGTGAAATCTCCTTTCCTCCAACCTAAAGGGATGCCCCCGAGTCATTTGTACTGCCCTTGGGATGAATAGTTCATTTGAAAGCTCCTTGTACTGTCCCCTTTTAGATGCCTCTTTTCTAATATAAATAAATCTAATTTAGCTAGCCTCTTCTCATAAGATAGCTTGTCCATCCCCTTTATTAATTTGGTGGCTCTTCTCTGCACTCTCTCTAGTTCCAGAATGTCTTTTCTAAGGAGTGGCACCCAAAATTGTACTCCATACTCAAGGTGTAGTCTTACTAATGCTTTGTAAAGGGGCATAATTATGTTTACTTCCCTTCCATCCATTGCCCGTTTAATGCAAGATAAGATCTTGTTTGCTGATGCAGCTACTGCATGACTTTGGGCACTATTGCTAAGCCTGCTGTCTAGTTACATAGTTACATAGTAGCTGAGGTTGAAAAAAGACTTCCGTCCATCAAGTTCAACCTATGCTAAATTTAGACAACTGATACTTTATCCTATATCTATACTTACTTATTGATCCAGAGGAAGGCAAACAAAAAACCCCATTAAGGGGGAAAAAAAAGCTGTGTGTGCTGTGCACGCGCATAGTAAGTGAAAGGGGGGGGGGCACATAATTGGTACTGCAGGCCTGCGGGTAACACCCGAGGGCCCCCGCCGGTCTATAGTATCATTGATGTGCATATATGTGTATGTTAGGGGTTATAGGGGTTGTTGTTATATATATATTTATATATATATTTATATTCATTTATTAATTTAGATTTATTTAGTGTGGGGCTGCTGTGTGTGATTATTCTTCATTGTGGGTAGCGGGTGTAGGGGGTATTAGCCCCAACGGTGGTTGTTTAGGGCTTGCGGGGGGTAGCGGGAGGGGTTAACCCCTTCATGACCGTAGCGGTATTAACTGCTACGGTCGTGAAGGGGTTAAGTGCACCCGCAACCCCCCCACAAGCCCTAAATTCACACCAAGGGCCAAATACCCTTCACCCACACCCGCTACCCACAATAAAGCTGGCATGGTGGGTTAACCCCTTCATTGCCTTAGCGGTTAGCCGCTAAGGTAATGAAGTGGGCTGTACATGCCTTTTTCCTGCCTCGGATGCATGCCGGGGGGCTCCGGTGCTGATATTAATGGGTATCAGCTCTGGAGCCCCCCGGCATCAATCCCAGCCAGGAAAAGGGCTGATTTTTTTTTATGGCCCCTATCGCCGCTCAGCTCCAGCTTTTTGCCAACTTTTGTTGGCGGGGCAATTTGGAGAACATCTCTCCATTTTATTGGCACTATCAGCGGCGAGATGCTGATCGGGGCTACCTGCATACGGCGGGTTTTAAAACTGGCGAGATATTGCTTCTCACCACCCGCGCGGCGAGTTTTTTTTTTCCAAGAAAAAAAAAATGGCGGATTTTCCTCACCTCGCCAGTTTCTCGCCATTTACTAAATTGCTGTAGGCATATTTGGCAAAAAACTGGCGAGATTGGGCTTCTCGCAGCTCTCTGCATAGGCCCCTTTGTGTTCAATGAAATGAATTGTAATGTGTACATTACTGTGCTACTGTGAAAATTCAAGGTGTTTAAAAACCAGAACCCTAAAATGCCATTTTCTACAGTTGCGTCTAAAGGCGGTAAGGTTGGAAGAAATCATGCGCCATGACATGGGTATTCCGATGTATACAACGCGTGAAGTGTTCGAATAACGGCCGCTGCATCTGTACTTGCAGTGTTTTTTTAACTTTTTATTTTTTACATTATTTATGCAGTTTGTTAATAAGAATTTATTGTACAGCACGTTTTGTGATGCCAAACAAAAGTAAAAATGCTACATTTTGTGAAGTTGATTAGATTTCAATATTCTTCATGCTTTAACCATTGAAGTCTCTGAAGGAGCACACTATTGGAAACACCTCTGATATTGATGAATATCAATCTGCATGGTCTAGCATTCATATGTTTTTAATTCCAATATTATGGCCCTTATTTTGCAAGGTGTGATAGTGCAGATGACATGCTATCACATGAAAAGTCCCATTGACTTTAATCACACTTTACAGAATAAGGGTCTGTGTGTTTTATTGGTGTCTGCAGGTTGAATTGAACTTGGTCATATATAAATAAAGACATACAGTAAACCAGCCAGAGTTTCTCCTTACGCTCTTACTTGTTTACATAATTTAAGCCTGCAGAGGCAACACAAATAAATGCTCGAGTAGACAATGTACTCACTGTAGGCTCATGGTTTTGTATTCAGGGCCACTCAAGCTTCTTATTCAAGAAAACAGTCTATTTTCTAGTGCAACCTTTTAAAAACATTGGCATTCCTTAAAACTGTATTGACTAAAAAAAAAAAAAAAACCTCCTCAAACGTATTGCCATGTTGTGCCTCTCCAGCCCACTTACATGATATTGCTCTGATGAGGCTTATTTTGTATAATAAACTTCTTTCTCTATTACAAAATTTATAACCGTACAGTATAACATTAAATATCAATTTGGATTAATTAAATGATTAATAGCCAACTTTCATTCCACATTTTACCCGCCAAGGCAGGTCAGAATTCTTGGTACAAGTAGCTAAAAAACTGTTAGGGAATCAGTAATTTGTGCAGATCATTAAGCTGCAAAACCAGTACAAAAGAATTGTACCAGATTTACCAAAGTAAAAAATAGAAATAATTTTAATACACAGGTTTTCTCTCCCCCCCCCAACTTAGACCATTAAAGAAAACAATTAATCAATTTAGAAGGCAAAAAAAAGCTATCACTGTCACTGGAGTTTCTTCTTTGCAATTGTTTGTAACTTGGAGAAAGAGATATCTAGAGTGAGTGTGAAGATAGATCTATCTATCTCCTTTACACGAATGAGGAATCTGTAATTGTTGTGCAAGAAATTACAACCACACACAATAATCCACAAAATAGTTTCTCATGTCTTTATTTCCTCTTTGATATTAGTTTTTCTTAAGTTTTTAGCATGAATTTGTTTTATTGTACAACAGTAAAATACATCACAACACAGATATGGATTGCAAAATAAGAGTCAGTGACGAGAGGTAGAAACTGGCTCGTTGGTACTTTTTGATTAGTCAATCTTGATGATAGAGCCAGAAATTCCGTACAATAAAGACTTACCAATAGGGGAATATGTATCAAGCTCAAAGTTTTGTTGTAGATTAATATTTGTTTGCGGGTTGTATTTGTCAAATTTAAGAAACGTGTTAGACAAGTTAGGTCTATAAAAGGATCTGCAAATATTTATTTTTTTACAGGAAAAAAACAAGTTGACTGCATCACATTTTAATGAAGCCACATGCTCCTAGCTTTCGTTCATATCACCACAGCACAAATTGCTCAATGGCACAATAAACCTTAAAACATTGTTAATTCCCCCAAATTAAGTATTTTATTACAGCTCCTAAACTGGGGGAATAGTTACTAAGCTCTTCGATAAATATTTTTTTGTAAAGGTGATGACGCAACGGCACTGCAGCTTCCTATTAGCTGCCAGACCAAGGCTGACCCCACATTATATTCTTGTGCAGTGGATATCCGGATTTTTAGGGAATTTGAGTGTCCCGGAGGTTGGAGGGCCATGGATCTGCTCCTGCAGACCCCACATTGATACTGTTAAAGAAAAAACGAGCAGCGCTGGGTGCTGTTTTACACATCACATTCAAAATGCCTGTCAAGTTAAAGCCAACATGGTTATTTTGTTAACTTCATGTATAGCCCCCTATTTATTTTAATAAGAAAAGAAAAAAACACAATGCAGGTGTTTTATATGTAATCTAGATTTCAAAATGATAGAAAATGTTGCATTGCTCTAGTTCAGGGGTGGCCAACTCCAGTCCTCAATTACCACCAACAGGTCAGGTTTTAAGGATATCCCTGCTTCAGCACAGGTGGCTCAATCCATGCTGAAGCAGGGATATCCTTAAAACCTGACCTGTTGATGGCCCTTGAGGACTGGAGCTGGCCACCTCTGCTCTAGTTAATCTGCTTGCAAGTTTACGGGGTTACTTATCAAAATCTTCAGGCTAAAAGTGTTTTTTTAGTGTGGAAATATTTAGTGCTCTTGTTTCAATCCGTTTTGTTGCGGGGAGAACATGAGAATTAACCACATTAGCGAATAGGCCCAAAACAAAGTGCTAACAATCAAATCGGATAATTCAGTAGTATACAGATCTCACTCCAGGATCCTGGAAGGGAGATTACAATTCTTTGGAAATCTTAGTACAGTTTCATTCTGTACATTAGTAGCGAGTGCAATGAGAATCTGCACGCTTTTTTTTTTAAGCAGCAGTCACATTTTTTAATTTTTCTATCCCTATTAGAACTTATTAAGTGCTCACACCGATACTGATCAAGCAGTAGATTTCTTATCTGCTATATAGAACAATTTCTTAGTTTACGATATGCTTAAACCTGTGAATGCTGGTTTATCATAGAGCACAAACATCAAGGAGAAAACTGCTTATGTTTAAAGCATAACACACATTTGAGTGTTATTTAATTTGAAATAAGTAATATAATAGAGATGCCCCGCTACAGCTAGGTATATAAGGTAATGATTGTAGGGTAAGGTGCTCAGTACTTACTCACCCGTTAATTTGAAATAAGTAAGCATCACAAACTTACAATGAAACAGGATAAGAAAAAGGCAAAAAGTTGTACTTTTTGTGTGTGTGTGGGTATATATATATAACGAACTGCTGTGTTAAAAGTTAAAATAGGGATTTGCAGTTGAACCCCGAGGTTATGACCTTTCACCTGTAATGTTTGTATTATACCAGAGGACTAGCATGTTAACAAGATTCTAAAACAGAAAACAACTGCGCTTAAGTTTTAATGAGAATTCAATGTGTGGCTCATTAGCACCTTTGTTTAATATTGGTTTGTTTTATTTATAGATGGTACTTATAGATAGCTTAAAATGCTTAATGATCTTATTTGTAAGGAATAATTATAATGGCTCCTTCAATTAGTATCATCAAGCATCTCTTCTTCCAACTCTATGGGAATAAAGGTGCAATTATGCCAATCTGTTTGACTCAAATTAAGAGAACTTCAAAGTAGAACATTAAGATTATTCAATAAGAATAGAAATCAAAACCACTACTATACAAAAAAAAAATACCCTTTTGCTCTCTAAAAGTATGGCGTTTTAAAATAAAAAGAATGCATGCACAGGCCTTCCTTCAATCAGTTGTGTTTATTCAAAATACAGGAGACGTTTCGGTAACGTCGATCCTGCGTTGTGAATAAACACAACTGATTGTTGAGAAGACCTGTGAGTGCATCAGTTCTGCATTTCTTCTATATTGACTTAAGCCGAAGCACCAAAACAATTGTTCATCGCACATGTTTACGGATATAGATATATACACATACCCAATATCTTTTAATTTGAACTAGTATGGATTTAATCTTTAAGTAAAACACATCTTAGCCTGAAAATGTGTTCTACATGTTAGCAGTCATGTTTAAAAAAAAAAAAAAAAGATACAAGTCTGAGTTGATCCTTTTAACGATGCGGAGCCACTTAAAACCAAAGTGAACTACTGGCAATGAAATAATGGATTACATTTTGGTGATTGATTTAATTTATTAAATAATAAATGTTTTAAATAACCTTTTGAAAGTTTTCATATACTGTACAGCCAGGCAGTAAAGGAGGGGATATTGTTTTGTTGTTTCTTCACACTCTTATAAAAATGTAATAGTTACAGTATGAACAAAGCCCTCATTGTGAGACTCAATTACAAAAAAAGGGGGTACTTAACATGCAGTAAAACAAATGCACAAAATAAGGGAAATAAGACAACCCCAAAGCCCCAATTTATATATTTTTTTGGTCTTATATGGCACCTAATTTTTAAGGTGATCTACCAATCACAAAAAGTAGCAGCAAACAGCATGCTTCAAGGTGCAGTCCCACTGAACAGCATACTGATCAAATGACAGTAATAGATTTAATTGGTTAAAATGAATTGCTGTTAAAAAAAAAAAATATTAACATTTAAATTTTTGTTAAAAATCACTTACAAAAGTTACACTGATGGGCTGATCAGATTTATTCACACCTGCTACATCTAATATAACAAAGTTAAAATGCAAAAAACAAAAAAACAAAAAACAACTACAAATAAGGGAAGTAAATCCCCAACCTTTAGGGCAGGGTGCGCAAACTTTTCAGTTTGCACACCCCTGTCTGCGCTCCCCCCTTGCTCGCGACCCCCCTCCTTACCTGCTACCGGGCTTCGGCGGCGTCATATGACATCATAACGTCGCCGAAGAGCCGACTGAGAGCAGGTAAGAGAAGTTGCAGAGGCCTCACACGCCTCCCCCGGCAATTAATTTAAATGCCCTGGGAAAGAGCGCAGGGCCTACCGCTGCGCCCCGCCCAGAAAATCCCGCATCCCCCAGTTTGCATATCCCTGCTTTAGGGTACAATGTTTGTGAATGTACACCAAGTTTGATTTTTGTTGTTGTCAAGAACCTAGCTTTACCCTGCACTCTAAACACATCATTGTCATTAGTTCAATTTGGTCCCTTGGGTGACGGCTCCATTATAGCTTTGCTAACTGCACACACTTGCCAACATATGGCCGAAGATTCAGGAAAATATTAGCTAGGTAGATCCTCACCTTTGTTGTCCAGGTAAAGTGTAAGCAGGATTAACATTTTAAGTACTTGAGTGCTGCTAAACTAATGGTACTTAACTAGCAACTCTTTACTGCTTTAAATTAGATTAAAGGAGCAATCCAAGTAATATATATATATATATATATATTCAAAATAAAGTAGTCGATACCGTTCTGTGGCTAACGAAATGCTTTTATTTGTGCAAGCTTTCGAGATACATCGAGATGTAACATCGCCCGAAGAAGAGATCAGTATCTCGAAAGCTCGCAAAAATAAAAGCATTTAGTTAGCCACAGAACGGTATCGATTATTTGTTTTTTATTATTAAGCTCGGCTAACACGCTACAGATAGATACATATTTATAATATTTTTTTTAAACAGGTGGTCTCTGGAGCTGAACCCCAATAATCTCCACTCCGGGGACCCCCTGCTTCCAGAGATACTTGCCTCCGAATTGGGTTCTGGTAGCTGCTTCAGCCGAGCAAGCACGGCTTTCAAGTTAAAAGCTCCCGCGTCACATGGGCCAATAGGAAGATGCACCGATGACATCACGGATTCCTATTGGCCTGCAGGACGCAAAATCTTTTAACAGCGGACATATTATGAATCCTGGTAGCGGAGGAGAGCTGCTACTGGCACTTAATTCGGAGGCATGTATCTACGGAAGCAGGGGGCCCCCGGAGCTAAAATTAATGGGGTTCAACTGCTTCAATACTATATTAAAAATTAAAAAAATGGTCAGGCTTGGGTTGCCTCTTTAATTGGCAAGTAAGCCTACAGTGTGCATCAATGTGTTTTAACACACACGGCGAAACAATCTTTACCATACTGGGAACCAACAGAAGATAAAGCTTTATGGTCTGGCTTTCTATAAATCAGTTATAGAATGTATGCAGTGATGCGTTTACGGACGGTCCTCATACTGTATGTTAAATACTGCCCAGTAGCAAATCCAGCTCAGTTGTAATTTTTTTAAAGGTTTGCTTAAAATGTTCTATGCACAAACAGGGACACCTGCACTTTTTACGAAGACGCCCTTACATTCACAGGTTTGGAATTGTCAGTAACAATCTGACCATGCTATACAAACAAAATGTAAGTAATGAACAGGATATAGTAGCAGGCAGAAATTAAGTAAGCTCACTGACACTCCATGCTGGCGGTTTGCAGGGTTCAGTCATAAATATACTATGCAATATACTCAAACATGATATAGCATACTTGACAAATAACGTTTTAGTCCTTCCACTGTTAGGGCTTTCTTTCTCTTCTTTCCACCTATCAGTGAAGAAGCCAGCAACATGGCACTTTGATGGCCCCTCCAGGACTAAAGGAATTAATCATTGCAAAGAGATGTGTTGCAAATCTCTCTGGAAGCAATAGGATGAAATGGCTTTTAGTGCATCATTCTATATTAACATACCCAAGTATGCCATGCTTTGAACATTGATTCATACAGAATATGCAGTAAGGAAGTTGGAAGCTAGATGCAAAAGAATGAAAATATGTAATACAAAAGTCATACATACATGTACCTATCAAATCAGTAATGTCCATTAAATAGATGTCAGATTTTTTTTATTTATTTTGCAGTTAACTGCAATAGGGCACTGTCCTCCGTACCACTCTGCAGGACTCCACTTCTCTTGTGCAGCTCTTCAAGTCTTATGCAGTCAGAAAAGGGGGCACGGAGAACTGCATAAAACAGTTCAGTTCAGTTTCCTTTTTTCCCCTAGTCACACATACACCTAAAGAGAATAGCAGAGAAGAATTAAAAGTGAAAATTAGGACTTGGTTTTCTCAAAAGACCAAATTTGCTTGCGGAGGACACATTTCTGCATGTGACTTTTCAGGTGATAGGCTGAATAATCCGTGAATGTAATTTTACAGGTTTGCCTTGTATGCATATTGTATGGAATTGCCCAGCAAGAAACAAAATCGCAAATTAAAAAGCAGTTTTAGTACAGGTTGGAAACGCGGTAACTGCTTAATAAATACGGGGAGATGCATTTCCATGGGAAAATTACCATTTCCGCATTGAAATGCCATTCTAACAGTTTAATGAATAGGCCTAAATGAATCTGAACGAATGTAGGCATAGCCATAGATGTAAGCAGTCACTGTTGCTGAGCGCCATATAGAAAGAACATTTAGCTGGTTGGACTTGGGAAGTTAAGTTCAGCTCAGCACTTTCATACGGCATACAATACTTCGTTTTTAGGTGCATTAGTAAAAATCATCTTGCTGGAGCCGTTACAATTATTTTGATGTTTCCGCAGCAAAAGTGCTGTTCCAAACGCACATTTTTTTTTTACTTGGTTGTTATATCACAGCAAAGCAATGTTTCAGAATCACGTTCCTTCATCTAAAACTGGTCCAAGACCGTTTGGGGGATGCATTTGGCCCGCGAGTTGAACAGCACTGCTATCCAGTTTATTCCATAGGTGCTTTTCAGACTGCCAAGACAACTTAACTAGGAGTAGATCATAATGCACCACAATAATTCTCTACAAAAGGGTAAGTTCTGTTCTACAAACAACTTTAATTATATATTTCAAATGTTTAGTTCTAATGTAAATGTGTATTACTAAAATAAAACTCAGACCAAAGTGTGCAAAATAAGATAATCACTGTCCAATGAGAGGCAAGCAATGCACTGCAAAAATGAAGGTTATGCTGGCCACTATGGCAGCAAAGTTATTAAAGAAACAAAACACTATTCAAGAAGGTACATTTTTTACCTTATGTCCTAATAAATAGATAATCTTAGCAGCCGCACTCCTGAGCACTTTGGGCCTGTGCTCGACGTGGTGATCTCAGCTGTCGCAAGGCAGCATCTCCATACTGAATACCTGAACCCATCCTCTCTGGATCAAGCTCCCCTAATGAAAGACAGAGTATACTCCTGAGTTGCCTGGTAGCGCCATGTTATATAATTGGATAAAGACATGTGAATATCACAGAACAACAATACAACTTGAGTTATAAATATACATCTGCATCTCTATTGCTGAACCAAAATAATTTGGCTATTTTCATTAAGCCATATAATCTACTGTAGTAACGGGCATCTTGCATACACCAGTATTTAAGAGGCAAAATTATTTACATACAGTAGACAAGTTTATCTGTGGTGCATATCGTGTTGGGAAGCAACAAAGGTTAAATAATAATCCCCTTTTGAGATTAGGGGTTACTTCCCAGGTGAAGCACAGCATTTTAGGTGCATACAGATAAAAGACACTTGCATCACTTAATCTCTATTTGGTTAAATGAAGAATGAACAGCTGGAAACACGGCAAGAAAATTTGTTTTAAATACATATGTAGTGTTTGGTTGAGGATTAACTGAGGAGATCTGAACTATCCAAATTAGTTTACCAAAAAGCAAAAAAAAAAAAAAAATGAAACTTGAAAAATGAAACTATTAAAAATAACACTTAAGAAGAAAGTGCACAGTTTACACTAAGAATGTATAATCAACTACAATATACAGTAGTTATCACAAATAACTACCTGGTCCAGAGTAGTCACTTGCAAAACATGGCCCGGGGTGATACATTTATTTTTTTTTAAATGGAATTTATAGTTTACGCTCATGGAATATAAATTGCATGTACACGTTTTTTATTTACCGGATTCAATTTTATTTAGTATTTTTCTTGCACACTGTACAAATGCCTCCTCCACGTTTTCTCCCGTTAGTGCACTCGTTTCCAAGAACATCAATTCTGCGAAAATAAAAAGTAGTGTTAACATGCAGTAACCAATATAAGACAGTCCAGGAGTCTGGGCTAAACTCAGTCGATCCAGAGTCCTGAGCCATGGACAGCTGGCATGCACATTGGACACGGCTAGAGAGTCAAGTAAGCATAAATGGAAGTCGGCAGGAGCATGTACAATCAAGAGATGGTAAACATACCAGGTCTGTGAACTAGTGCAAACTAGGGAGAAAGAATATAAGAAAGTAGGTACAATAATGTATGGGTGTAATGCCATCAAAAATGGTGTCTGGAATATGCACTCAATGTGATGCCTTTTTCCCCATTATTTTTTTATTACGTTTAAATTCTTTAAAAAATACAGATATCCAGAGTTACAGCATTTGCATGGCAATTACTGCTTCTTTTCTGCACTTGCTCCATCCCATCATGAAAGACAGGACCAGTTCTTTTTTTCCTCAGCTACTCCTTCCAGTCCCTTAACGTTACAAAGTGGCTTAAGCGCCATTTTAAAGCAACACTTCTTTCTAATGGAAGTTCCCCCCCCCCTCATAGTACCGCAGCCTGGGTTCCAACAGCTGATATGCCCCAGGTTTTTAAGATACCAACTATGTTCTCTCAAAGTAGGAAAGAGTCAGAGTCATCAATAGAAAGCCACACTGTCCTCTCTTTATGCTTTAGTAGAGTGATGAAGAGGAGGGCACAAACAGGTTTAAGCATAAAATACATTTATTATCCACAATCCGACATTGCGATTGAACCAAGCAACCTTCATCAAGGTGAGGGCTACATAATGAAAGACACACTTCTATACCTTAAGTTATCCCTCATGATCCCCAGAGTGCAAACCACAATCTCCCGCCATGCGCCTCTTATACCCAGTGACATCATAAGCATGTATCCTAGCAACGGATAAAATGTTCTGTGTGTCCATCAGGGCAGTAACATACGCCGATCTAGCAGATCTTAAAGTTTATGAATTAAACATTGCCTCTTGTCCCCTTTTCTCCACCATGCCCGGCTTCTCTTTACACTGCCTTACTGAGTCTGCTCCTCTGTGCACACTACACCCCCTCCTCTACTACTCATCTGTCTCTTCCTCTCCTTGCAGTCTCCCCCCCTCCTTGAAGCATTCCAGTTGTTGGTTGGTAACCCTGTAACAGCTGAACCTTGGTACGGAAACATACCTAAGCTGTGTGTGTGTGTGTGTTAGTTAAATTAAAAAGGACAGAGAATGGTATATTGCCAATATTGATTATATATATTTAGATCTCTAATAAATGCCCTGGGGGCAAGGGTGATGCGAATATAGAGCCTCTCATTATCCATTGACACCCCAGGCTTCACGTGGCGCCCCTCGTTTCTAACAAAATGGGCTCTGAAGACCCTTGGGCCTAGAGTCCCCTTGGGTATATCCAGCTAAATAACTTCCATGAATCTTTTTAAAGTGAAGTTTTCCATGGAAGTCGCCTATACCCATCCGTGGGTGAAGAGGCGGAAAGTAAAAAAGTAAATGAATGCCCTAAATGGCAGACCAGTATTACCAATACATCAAAACAAATTGTATAATAATAAACATTAAAAACGTAAGGAACCCATATTAAAACTACAGATAAGAAGGGAAGATCAAGTCAGAACAATACCAGTCGAGGTTACAGATGTACCTTTGGTGGTGGAGTGCTGTGACAAATTATTTGTGATCAATGAAGCACATCAAATTCTGTTGTTCATTCAGGCCCCATGGATGACTAGTTGTAGTTCATTTATCCAGAATGCCTCCTTCCTCAAAAGTAGTATGTCTATCAACACCCCTCTACTTTGTGGTACATGTTCTATACCCATTATTCTGAGTGCAGATATCAGATGTCTGTGTTCAATATAATGTTGTACATGGGCTGTAGTTTATGAACCGCCCTTAACACGTGTGCTCAACAAACGATTGTTTGAGCAATCTGGTAGGTTTGCCAATATAAACAAAGCCATATAATAATGTATATCACGTGTGTAGTTCAACAGGTAATACGTGTTCTTACATTCATCTTTTTGCCATTACGTGGATGAGTAAAGGAATCACCTGTAATCGTGCAGTTGCATACCTAACAGTTCAAACAATGGACATGTTCAGGTTTATCCTTAGTGGCATAATAGACCTTAACATTTTGTCTTGTCATCACATTTAAGTCTATCCGCGATGTTTATTTCTTTTATATGCTAAAACTGGGCGTTCCTTAAAGACCTCCGCTAAAATCTGGTCGTTTGAGGATGTGCCAGTGGTTCTGGATGGATTCTTTTTTCAAAACACTTGCCCTGTTGAACTTGGATATGCAAGGAACAGTGAGGGTTATATACTTCAATCCTGGTGCTCCCTAATCAGAGCTTTATAACACACACACACGGAAGTTACACACATTCAGCACAACAGTTTTATTAAGAAAGGTTCAGGAACTACAGTCCATGTACAACATTATATTGAACAGACATCTGATATCTGCACTCAGAATAATGGTTATAGAACATGTACAGTACCAAAAAGTAGAGGGATGTTGTTAGACATACTACTTTTGAGAAAGGAGGCATTCTGGATTCATGAACTACAAACTAGTCATCTATGTTGCCTGAATGAACAACAGAATTGTAGGTGCTTTCTTGATCGCAGATAATTCGTCACAGCAGTATGCATTGTGTATCGTTGGTTGCTAAATTCCAACCTCCAAGGGTACATCTGTAAACTCAAAAGATGATTCAGACTCAAGCTCCCCTTCTTATGCTTTTGTCTGTAGCTTTAAAGCAGCAAAAACACCTTACACTACTTTTTTTTTTCTAAGTGAATCTTCTTTGCTGGCATCTACTGAAATTTCATAGGGCAAAATCTCCTTCATTGGGAACGAAAATGTGTAACAGCAGTGACGTAATCACAGGTTGCTACCGGCGCATGCACATAAGCGGCACCGTCACCACGCGTATAAGTTCCCTTCGCCATGCGCATAATCAACCCCTCTAATCAGCTACGCCACACTGGACACACACACACACACACACACACACACACACACACACACACACACACTTCCCCCCATCCAGCTGTAACAGTGAGTTCAGAATATTGAAATCACACAGAGAGAAAAACATTTCCTCGTCACTGGAGCAGTCGAATTTATTTTCCAGACAAAAAAAAAAGGGAGTGTGCGCCAAGGACGCGCGTTGTGACACTTTTGTGTTTTGTCACTGAAATTGAATTAAAGACTTTTGAGTGGAGAATTACAATCAAAAACATCAAAATACAATTTCACTGCGAAAACGCAAAGAGTTTCACCTACAATGCGCATGCTCGGAAGACAGATACCGGCACCCCCTATGGAGTTAAGTATCTCAAGAAGCAGGGGACCCGTGGAGCTGAAATGAATGCTTAAATCCATGAAATAATATTTTTTTTTAAAGAGGATGTAGTGCAAGGGGTTTTGCTGCTATAATGTAGGATTCTTACTTTATGCTTTTCCTTTGAAATTTGTTTTGATGGGTCTTTGTGTTTTAATGTATTAGTAATACTAGTCTTCCATTTAGGGCATTAGAGATATATATTTATATCATTAATGTTGACAATGTATCCATTCTATGTTCTTTAATTTAGATGATAATAATTTATCTCCTTTATTAAGCTTTGTTTATATCTATTATAATTGGTATTATTGAACTTATTGACTTCAACTTCCTCTGCACAGGTGGACACAGGACGACAACTAGAGCAACGTTTACCCGTAGCTAGTATACATATGATGTAATCACGGGGGACGTCACTGTGGGTGTAGGAGGCACTCTGGCAGGACGGCAGATTATGGAATGCACTCTGGAGATCATGGGGGATAATTTAAAGCAGGCCTGCACAACTCCAGTCCTCGAGGGCCGCAAACAGGCCAGGTTTTCTGGATATCCCTACTTCAGCACAGCTGGCTCAATTAGTGGCTCAGTCTGACTGAGCCTATGGAAGAAACAGTTGGTGATTTTACACGCTGTTCGAAAGCTTTTGAATTTCAAGTACATTTCTGTGGAGCTCGACATGACAAAAAGGAGGATAGTTAGTGTAGACAGCATAAATAGGTCTTTTAGAAGGCAACACCATCCAAAATGAATATATTTTATTCTTATTCTAAATTGCAGTTTATTTGGGAATGTTGCTTTCATCTCTGCGAATGCCTTGTAAAAAACAAAAAACAAAATGAGTGTATTGCTTGCAAGTTACGTTATTTTTGTTGCACATTTATGCCATTTGGAATGTGATCTGGGCAGAGTAGTGAGTGTTATTGATCGTTGTGGAATATTTGTGTTGTGGTAAATACCAGACGCATAAGAACACATTAAAATGCTGCAATGGTTTCACAATAATCCCAGACTTCGTCATTAGGACTGCAGTGCCTTGTCGTCTTTTATTTCCTTAGCTAAAGCAAATGTGCAGTCTGACTTACAGATGTAATGCCACGTAAACCAATTACTAAATTTAGTTGACTCTGGTTCCAACAAGATGAACCTCTTCACAGCCAGGTCCATTTAGCAATGAAGGGTTTAAAATATACACTCATTGAGGTATTGAGTATGTAAAATATGAACAATTATATCCATTTCTATTCAAGAAATAAAATACAACCCACCATTTTCTTGAGCAAATCTGGAGGCTTCTAAAAATGTAACTTCACGGTCCGCATCTAAATCTTTTTTGTTCCCACACAGGATAATCACAATGTTTTGACTTGCCAACATTCGTGCGTCTGTCAACCAGTTGGTAAGAGAATTATAGGTTTCTCGGCTGTATGAAAGAAGAAAAAAAAAAAAACACCTTAGAAGCTCGTCCCTTCAAAATATTTTTCACCTGAGTGAGACATGAAATTACCCAACCCGAATGTCACTCTCGTAATGTCTGAAGCAGGAATACTGGAAGCAAATATATGTTAAAACATCCCTGTGATTCATATTTGGAATTAAACTTTGTTATACTTTATTTTAAAAGTAAATATTTGGATGTTTCTAAAAATATTGACTGAATGAACTTGGACCGTATCTAGGCAGAAATCTTATCACTGCCATCAGAGTTGCACAATCACTGGATGTTGGAGATCAAAAGGTTTTACGAAAGTACCTCATCTATCAATTTTTTATTTATTTATTTTTTTAAAGAAGCCATCTTTGTACATTTATTAAAACGGATTGAAAAACACAGTAAGTCCTAACAATACACTAGAAAATACCCTGTTTTAAAACACGCTACAGAAATAACTGAATTCTCATGAGTGCCACTGTAAGACTGTATTGTACATCAAGGTCTTCTATTTAATTGCTTTACTATAAGCCGACTGTTAAACATTCACTGATCAAACCTCTTTATTCAGCTTTTTGTAACTGTATATGTAAATATGTCACTGCACTGCTCTTAAATATAGTTACAGTGGGTGAAATTCAATGTATTTAAGCCCAGCCGGCACACCATTCACATTCCTGACAGGAGTGAAATGTGCGAGTTGCAATCTTTGATTTGGGATATTTGCAGTCCTTTTTTGACTCAAGTACTGTATCTTTCAGACAATTTAAAGGTATTAGAGTCTTCAGTGAATTAGTATCTGTCTAAAAGTTTCAGTGTGCGATAAGTGTGTCACACGCAAAGGCATGTGTGAGCTCTTTTATATATCCTCTATATAAATAGCCTAAAGGACACATTCTAACTATCCATATTGTGGCAGAAATGCCAACATTGACCCCACAATGCTAGACAGGGTCGGTTCAACCACTAAGCAGCCTAGTGAGAGAGAGTAAGAGGGGAGAGGAGTGAAAGAATGATGGAGAAGGAAAGAGGGGAGTGTGTGTGAGGGAGCGGGGGGTGGAGGAGTCTGTGAGGGAGAGAGGGTGTGTATGTGTGAGGGAGAGAGGGGGAGAGTGTTTTATGAAAATTAATTTTACCTTGTGATGTCATAAACAAGTAATGCCCCAGCAGCACCTCTATAATAACTTCTTGTAACAGACCTGAAAGAGAATCATTTAGCAAAAGCCCTATATATTGTATCTTAATTAAGACAGTCAAAATAATGGTTTGTTTTCTTGGTAAAACTGCATTTTAAATTCATATGGCAAACACTTTTTTTGAACTTCCTAATAGACAACAAAGGTTTTGAACTGTATAATGATACAAAGTATCCCTATAACGAGCCTAAATAATATACCGTATTTCCTCGATTGTAAGACGCAGGTTTTTTCCCTTTTTCACGTGGCTGAAATAGCTCTGCGTGTTACAATCGATGTGCTGGGGAAAAAAAAAAAAAAAAAAACAGTCAGGGGGCGCTGCTGGAGATGCCTGCCGGGTTTTCTGTGTGCAGCAAAAATGTCTGCGATCACGGGCCCCCCTCCTCCCCCTCTGTGCAGAGAGATCATGGCCGCCAACCCTCCATGAGGTGCAGAAAGTTCAGTGGAGATCCCACGGACAGGGGTATGTCTTCACAGCAGCAACCACCCCCCCCCCTGTCAAATCTCTGAGTGAGCTGCACGTGCAGAAGGAGATCTGTGTGTGCATCTCTATATCTGTGTGTGTGTGTGTGTGTGTGTGTGTGTATATATATCTGTGTGTGTATGTATATCTGTGTGTGTGTGTGTGTGTGCGTATATATATCTGTGTGTTTGTGTGTATGTATATCTGTGTGTGTGTGCGTATCTCTGTGTGTGTCTGTCTGTCTGTCTCTGTGTGTGTATATCTGTGTGGGTGTGTGTGTCTGTCAGTCTGTGTGTGTTTGTGTCTGTCTGGGTCCTTCCCCCCATCTCTCCCCCTTCCCTCCTATCCCTCTCCCCCTTCCCTCCTCTCCTATCCCTCTCCCCCTCTTCCCTCCAAACCCTCTCCTCCCCTCCTATCCCTCTCCCCCCTTCCCTCCTATCCCTCTCCCCCCTTCCCTCTCCTTCTCTCTCCCCCCCATTTCCCTCTCTCCCTCTCCTCTCCCTCCCTCCCCCTCTCCTCTCCTTCCACCATTCTCTCCATTCTCTCCCCCCTCTCTCTCTCCCCCCAGAAAAAAATTCTGCACATTTAATATAATGTCTTAGAATCGATGGCGTCTTAGAATCGAGGAAATAGGGTAGCCCTTCAGTGTATTAGCCGTATTTTTAAAGCAGCAATCCTCATCAGCATGGGAAACAGTGTGTCCCCTGGTGTTGAACCGTGCAAATTTAAGCTGTTTGAAAATCCAGTTCCTGAGACCGGTTTTAGGACTCCATCCAGAGGAAATGGTTGCAAAAATTTTGTAGGGCCCCACAGGCCAATAGAAAGCTGCAACGTCATTGGTTGCAGCTTCCTATTGGATGCCATTTAAAACGTTATTAAAAAAAATAGGAAGCAAGATCTCTAATCTTTCACTGGTATCTCAAGAACTGAAGAGTCCCAGGAGCTGAAAATAGCATGGCACAGCTCTGGGCGACCCTCCAGTTCCCATTCTGAATGTTCATTCCCCCCAAAGATGTTGATGTTACTAGTGAGAATGATCTCAACAATGCTGCAACCATAACATTTATAGTTGGGTCATAAATCAGGCATACAA
Source organism: Ascaphus truei (assembly GCA_036426205.1). Lineage (NCBI taxonomy): Eukaryota > Metazoa > Chordata > Amphibia > Anura > Ascaphidae > Ascaphus > Ascaphus truei. Next base: position 107,246,348 of record CM071570.1, on the reverse strand, counting down.
TTCAACTGAATGGACTGGCAGCCTATCCCACACAAGGCTTTTTTTACATACGACTATAGCATGCAACACTATATTTTGAAAGCAATGGCTGTTAATTTCAGCTGCTGCCCTCAAATGACCTGCGTGAATTTTATTGAAGATTCCTTCTACTACTCTTCTTTGGGCCTCTGAATGGGGTAGTTTGACAAACAAGTTATATTTTTGGGGTCACTGATAAGGACAGGTTTCCCTAAGGGTAAAGAAAATGGGAGTGTGAGAGAAGGAGCCCACTGGCTGTGCCAACTCTTGCTGTACATACAGTAGCATCACAAAAACGGAGCAGCCAAAGGAAATCAAACCTCAGCTAACCAGGCTTACAAACCAACTTTAACAAATGATTGCCATAGGAGTCAGATTGTGGCAAAAAAAAAAAAAAAAAAAGTATACTCCTTTAACATGTCATTGCCATTAATACACTTTGGTTCTAGGAGAGAGTGCACCTTAAACTTTTAGTGTCCTTATGACATACCTGTTATGGCATGCCAGAGACCCCAATGACGATCCAGGTACGTCATAAGCACTAAGTAGTTTTCCAGGGGGTGATGAGGCCAACCGATAAAAATAGAGGTGGTTCCACCGGATTCCCTGGCACTGTAAAGCTTAACCATTATTTCTAATAATGGCGAAGCTAGGCTCCAACTTAGTACTGTATGCATGTATGTATATACATACAGTAACCAAAAAATTGTGACATTTTGTTTTGTGTATGTCTGTTTTTAATAATCTCTCACACCACAGTTATTACCTGTACGCAACCAGAGATTTAAGTTGTACATTATTTAATACACAGATAGGAGATCTATTCTCTCAGAAGAGGCAGCAGTTGGTACTGTATTTATCAGATATGTAGATTTTTTCAGTAATCCAATAGTTTTCACACAATGAATTCACTGTGAAATAACACATAGGGACTTACAATTTGTACGTGCAAGTGCTGTGTTTTGCATGTAAAAAAGATGGTTTAAACAGGCACTGTCAGGAACTAAAGATGACGCAAAAATATTTTATTCACAGATCAATGTTTCAGTCCCACTCTAGAACCATTCTACTACAGCGCATCCAGGCAAGTTTGCAAATTGTTATGCGAGTGCCATCTTTCTCTTTATGGTGAGAATATGTATATAGACACACACACTTCCGCTTTCCCCACTCCCTTTAACCACAGAGTAGACAGGTGGGGCAGACACTTAGAGGTATGGCTCTGTCGCCAGGGGATGCCCATGATATCACGGGAGCCCCTTTTGGCCAGTACTGGGGGCAGAGCAGCAGGAAAAAGAGGTGGGCAAAAAAATGACTGGGGTGGGGAGAAAGAAGCACCTCGAAAATATAACCAATGTTGAATCCTGGTGTGTGAGTGTATATAAAATGTATTTACCTGAATCTTTCTTGTCCTGCTGTGTCCCATATCTGCAACTTCACATATTTACCCCCAACATTTATTATTTTTGAGCCAAACTCTACCCCTATTGTGTGATTCGAGTCGTCTTTAACTGAAATGAATAGGAAAGATAAATATAAGAGTCAATGATATAATAAGCAACAAAATCATGACCACCGAACTGGATAAAAGATGCAAATAAAATTAGTAAGGACAATAATACAGGGTCCATACAAAGCCAAATTAGGTCAATTCTAAAATGAGGGGAAGAAATACTACCAGAAACAGCATAAAGTTGCAAGTGTTGCCGTCTACAAAAATAAAAAACATAATGAACAGTAAGTAGAAAAAATATATGAACGACAAAATTTTTTTTTAATTTAAATTGACAAAGAGAAAAAACTTTAAAAACTAAAAAAGTCCTGAAGCCTAGAAAACTCCCGGATTGTCCAAATCTTTCCAACAGATGTAGAAAACAATAGTCCTCCTTGGCGCTGGTCTCCAATGAGGGTGCACAAGAAACAAAAAAAAAAAAAACAATTGTGTGAAATACCTGTGTCAGTGGATACAGATCCTCAAAGTGACCCCCCTCATAAATATAATTATATATGCATATATAGTATTAGTAGGTGAAACTAAAACATGTATAACAGGTGAAAACAAACCTTATGTACCAATAATGTGATTGTGAACTATAAACTTTCAACAAATACTAAGGTGATAACTCGATACAGACGCCCTGTCACTCAATCAGAGATATAATTCTTTACGTCACCCAGTGTTTGTGAGTTAAGATACTAGAAAACCTATTCTGGTCACTCATGTATGTGGAGGGAGACATGGCAAATGTCCCGTTAATGAAGTACTGTGTTACGATTAACTTGAACCCACTGGATTACACGGACATTATAACCATTTCATAGGAAAATAGAAAAAATAACATAGCATAATACTGATACAAATGTAAATAACAACAAAAACATCACACTTCTGGAATCAAACTCATGGATTCCCAAATTCTTTTGCGTTTGGTCAGAGTATACGACATCCCTTCTCGTGATAGCCAGGGCTGGAATACCAGAGATGCTGTGTGCTGGCGTTCTCCGTGCTCCTCAAAGCTCGTGCACTTCCCCACAGAGTTGCTCGGTCCATTCCCTCAATGTGATGACATCAGCGGTCACTGCCGATCCTTAGAGTGGATGTAGACCGCTTTCAGTAGACATGGAAATTTCTGATGCAGGCAAAAACACTAACCCTACGCGTTTCACGAAAGTCCGTTCGCTTTCTCAGGAGTTTTTGGTATACTCTGGGATTTGTGCAGGGTGAATCACCAGTGGCACCACCAGACAAATAGACTATGTGAGTGGTGCAATGGTACCCTGAAGCAGATGCTTCAGGCATTCATAGAGGCTGAAGGGAAAGACTAGGAGACTCATCTGCAGCACTTGCCGTTTGCATACCGAGAGGTACCACAAGAGTCCACTGTGTTTTCTCCTTTCGAGCATCTATATGGTCGCAGAATACAGGGACCGCTTGACCTATTCCGTGAGGAATGGGAAGGGAAAACTACCAACACTTCTGTGCTGAAGTGTGACGGTGATCCCAGTAATGTATGTATAAGCTGTACTTTGCGTTAATAAAGAATTGTTGTGTTTTTACCTTTCCAGGCATGCCAGCGAGCAGGTATTGCCAGGGCATGAGTTTCAAGGGGGGAGTTTGAGGAGGAATTGTTGTAAGAATGTGCCTAGGTAGTTGGGGTTTGAAGTTGTCGGATCCACTAAAAATGTACCCAGGAATCATGCTTGATTCTCTGATACATGCAGGTATATTGTCCCGGCAATAACTCGCCTTGAAAACGTTTGCACAACTCACCACTAGGGTTCCCTGCTTCAGCACAGCTCTGGAAGGTTAATGGGGCACAGGGATGAAAAGTGTCCCTGTAACTGAGGGGATCCCTAGGTTAAGGGGGGTACCCCAGGTAATGCCCAGGTAGCCCAGAACCTGTAATGGGTTTGTGGGTGCTCCAACCGTATACAAGGTTGTGAGGGGACTCTCAGAGTCTGGGTTATGTCCAATAGATAGTGTGTGGGGAATAATGGCTGATAGAAATAAAAGTACACTTTTCTATTCTATTCCCCATACCCAGGGTTTAGGGATGTATTAAAGTATATTTTATTAATACATTGTAATGTACTGTTATGTACTGTAATGAGCTGGGACCTTCAAAACCGATGCCCACACAGGTTATCAGGGCTACCCATAGGTGCCAGTAAGTCTGGTGGACATCGGAGTTTAAAGTAGCCAGAGGATGCAGGTGGTGTGAAAGCCATTTGGGTGGCAGGGAAGGGCTCAAGTACCCAAGTCTGGGGAACAATGGCAGTCGTCCGGGCTGCCTTTTTTTTCTGAAAAACTAAGGGGAGCCTGACCCAGCGGGTGGCATTGAATAGCGAGGGACGGAGGTGGCAAACTTGCGCACGTCCCTTGGCAGATTCAAATTCCCCACTAACCCGGCTTTCTATACAGGCTTTGCTCTTATTGGCTGCTAAGAAAGTTCCCACGCTGATTGGCTGCTGAGTTTCATTCAGAAATGCCTGAGCCAATCAGATTTGAGAATTCCAGAGGGCTTTTCAAAGATGCTTTTGCGCAGATAGCAGAGCAACCGGCTTCAATTTCAAGCCGAAAAGTCTGCCTGCCAGAGACCAAGTCCGTCTTTTTGTGGCCAAGTTTTCAGAATTGAAAATAGGGGTCGCAGCTGGGATCTGATGCCGATTTCGGTTCCAGGGAATCAGTGGTAGCTCGCAGTCAAGAAAAAGTCCAAGTTCTCAGAAGAGAAGGGAGCGGTGGCGTGTGGAACTTCACGCCGATTTGGGAACCAGGAGATTCCGGGCTAAGTCTCGGTCAGGAACAAACACGAACACCTCCCACCGGAGGAAGATACGATGCACCGCCGTAGTGAGGAATGAGATGGAGGCTGGTAATTTGACTAACATTAAAAAAATTTATTGCAGAGAAGTGTAGAGCTGACGGATCTGCAACTTCTCTGCAATAAAGTTTTTTTAGTCACATTACCAGCCTTCATCTCATTCCTCACTACGGCGGTGCATCGTATCTTCCTCCGGTGGGTGGTGTTCGGGTTTGTTCCTGTCTGCTTCTGGTAGCACGCCGGGTTGCTGTCTCGGCCGACAGCCTCTTCACCGCCGGTCACAGACCCCCCATCGCGACGGACGTGTTGCTTGAGGGTTGGCGGTGCAACAGACTGCATGAAGAGAACTCAGGCTTGGCGCCACTTGCTTTACAAACTATGAGTCCCTCTATCTCAATTTTTACGGTGCTCTTGGGGAGCCAATTGCTGGGAGAGACTCTTATACTCACTTGTTTAAAGCTTTGCCTAGACCTGCTGCACATATTGAATTATTTTGCAAGATTCAGCAACTATTTGTAACTTCTGGAGCACTTATTAGGTTAACTCCTTGTTTACCTGTCTATACTTAAGTCTCGGTCAGGGTAAAACTCTTATTTAGAGAGATAAATGACAAAAAAAAAAAAAAGACAGAGCACAAACCTCTCATAGTGAAATAAATTTTAGTTAAGTAAAATAGTAATAACGGGTGAGTATTCTGCGTACATCAGATTAGATGATTAAAGACATGTCATGTAACGAGATATGGGTTACCGGACACCGGATGTAAAACTGACAAGGAACGAAGTCGCTGTCTGTGCACCCTTCAAAGGACTTAAAGGCTTGGGTCTCCTGTATTAGTATTTTACTTAACTAAAATGTACACAACAGGATATCCTCACGGAAGAAAACGAGCACAGCAATGCAGCAATGAGGGGGCTAGATACGGTATAAAAGTCCTTATTTCCATGTTAGACATTGGCATGGTATAGGTTAAAAAGTCTCGACAGGCGTTTCAGTCCGTCGCCCTTTGTCATTCGGATGACAAAGGGCGACGGCTGAAACGCGTTCGAGATTTTTAACCTATCCCATGCCATGATGTCTAACATGGAATAAAGGACTTTTATACCGGTATCTAGCCCCCTCATTGCTGCATTGCTGTGCTCCGTTTTCTTCCGTGAGGATATCCTGTTGTTTGCCTGTTTCAACGTGATGCACGCCGTGGGATTCACCGCACAAGACAACTCTCCACTGTGAGTACCCCCATTAGCTCATTACGCTTTGGGAGTCATATACTTTGTGTCTTCTCTCCAGGGGAAAGTTATATACTGTATACTGGGAGGTCAGAGATTTGTTACTGACTCTCACCAACAAAGCACAGTTTTCCCCACATCTTAGGAGATATGAATAGAGACACTGTTCACATATACATTTGCAGAGAGTGGTGTTGACCTGTTCTCCTCATTTAGAGGGTATACTGTATACTAATTGGATGCCTAGAGACTCCCTACAGCTGAGCACGGTGCACTAGGAATGCTGTTTCCTAGTATCCATAACTAAAATGTACAGCAGAGACTGCGACTATTCTAACACAAACCAGTGGCAATCGCCAAAAAGACACAGGTACACGCCTTAAACTTGCCTTAAACTAGACCCAGCATTTCTGCATTGATTAATGTCCTATCAGATTAACAGCGGGGGTCCCTGGCAGTCCCATTCAAACTGAATGGGACTGCCAGGGACCCCTGCTGTGTTAATCTTATGGGTCATTAGTCTATGCAGAAATGCCTTAAACTTGCCAGGTTACACCCAGCACATACCCAGAATGTAACCGGGCTAGTTTAAGGCAAGCTTTAGAATAGTCGTGGTCTCGTCTGTATTTCACTATGAGCTGGTTGCGCTGTGTCTTTTTTTATAATTTTTCTCTTTTAGTGTTAGGGGGTGCTGAGCCACCCCCCTTGTTCACAGCTGCAGACACTTTCATTTCACCCACCTAAGGTTATGTATTTAGTGCTTACATTGTTAAACACTGTTCTAGTTTGGGTTTTTGGGAATTGATATTAATCAATATCATGGTTACACAATCATACCTATTATTCATGAATTTATATCAGTAGCGCACTTTATTATCTTTTCATTTTCTTATTTAGAGTTCCCTGCACCTAGAACAGTCCAGTTTTCAACCCCAAGACAGTGTGCTTTTCATCTGTATTTTGTGTATCATAGTGTGTAAGAGATTTGTGCGAATAAACTTCAATTTATTTAATTCACTTGTTTTGCTCAATTGATGATCCCGGATAAAAAGGTGTACAATAAACCTGGTCTCCCTTGACAGGCTTATTTACTGGTGGCAGCGGTAGGATCATTAAGCTCTATGTTTTAAAATCATGCGTGGTCTTATAACAAAGAGCAACTCGTAGTTTGAGAGCTCTCAAAACAAGAAGCAACTTACACCAAGCAGGAAAAGCACAGGTTTTCTCTATCACCTAAGTTTAGTGCCACCAGGCGAAGATGGACTGAAGGTCAGGTCGCTATCAGACCTGGAACCGTCCACGAATTGTAACCCGGTGTGAAAGCTATGGACACCCGACCGTTGGTCGGGCAAAGATAGTGCTGGAGGAGGATCTCGAGAAACATGAAGCGAGCATAGCTTCACCGGTATACAGGTGCCACTAGCCCTGCCAGGGTACCGGAGGATTGGCCAGCCCTGGGGGAAGTGGCATAAGAGGAGAGCGAGGTTGACGAGGAAGCAGATGGTGAGCATGACCCAGGGAATGCAGCCGTGGTAGCCCCGGTGGCCAACGGTCTCCCTGCTACAGGGCTTGCCACTCTCCTCAGCACCCTGGGAGAGGGGGTCACCTTCGGGCAGAGACTGCAGCTAATTGCTGACTCTCAAGGTGTGCAGCTCCCAAAACCCTGGCGGAATCCTGACCAACCTTCCCTGTCAAAAGTGAATCACTACAGTTTCAGTAAATATGTAGATGGCACGGACAAGATTGACGGATTCCTAAAAGTTTTTTTTTAAATCAATGTCTACAGTTACGTGTGCCAGAACGGTATTGGGTTGACTGGGGTATCCCTGGAGACCTTCTAGGCAATCCTGTCAACGTACTTCAACGACTACAGACACGTAAAGGCTTTGTTACTGACTCAGTATGTCCTCATTCCAGAGGCATACTGTGGCATGTTCAGGTCTGGGGAGAAAGCCAGCTGGGAAACAGACATGCGCTTTGCTTCAAGATTGATCCAGCATTGTACTCAGTGGGTGGAAAGATGTGATGCCACCAAGTACAGTACCACATTTAACTGGACTTGATATTCAAGGAGCATTTTCTCCATCAGTGCCCACCTAAAGTGCGGGATTGGGTCTTTGACCGTAAGCCAGCCACTTGCCGGGATGCCGCCAGACTGGCTGATGAGTACATCAACAGTCGTGCCCAGTCCCACAAGAAGGGGTCTGCCCAGAACGGAGCCAACCCGGCTCAGGCAACTAACGCACCCCATATTGGAAGCCAAAACCAACTGCTGGGGGGATACACCAAAGACTGCAGAGTTCAGGCATGAGAAGCAGTGCTATCAGTGTAACCGATCTGGGCACTGTTACGGTAGACCAGGTCTCATCAACACATTAATACCGGGATTCTGGATTGAGCACAACAAGTAGGGTAAAATAAATTGTAATTTATTTCCTTTTAAGACGAACACACAAATCTTCACAATTACACTTAATAAACACTTACTGGGATGGGGAAATGAAATAAAATGTCCACGGAACAAAATGACTTGAAAACAAAGTCTCTGGGCACCCCTGCAAGTGGGTGCGTGATTTGAGCCATGCGACAATCCATGGCTAGGGGCGCAACTTGCCACCCCTATATCTCTGCCTAAAGGAATCTTTTCATTGGGTCCTTACAGGATTCGTTCAGGAATCCTTATCTCAACCGAATTCTGGAAGTGGGGCACGATCCTTGGTTATGATGGTGTTAACCCCTCAAACGCCGGAATCGCTGATGCTGTAACTTGGACGAGACTTAGATGGAACTCAGATTAATCTAACTAGGACTGGGCTGCAGGCATTTATATAGGGTTATGGGTCCTATCTCTAACATACCCAGCCAATCCTCCCATGGGAACAACTTTTCCCACCTATCCCAGACATGCCAGTAGCTCACAAAAAGGGCAGAAGTTGCTTCCCGGTTTGATCAGAGCATTTACGAACTTGACACCTAAGCTGCTTAGCATACCGGGCCCAACCCCTTACCTGGCGACAGTAAGTCTGGGGTTTGGCTACCAAGTGTTTATAGCCCATACTTCGTACTGATACCTGGTACTTTGCAATAATCCGGCCGCCCTGACACCTAGGGTCTCTGAGGCTTTTCAACTCCAGACTTCTCTAGACACTGGGGCACCAACTCAGCAGGGTGCCCATTGAAGTATGGAGATGAAAAATTCCTCAGCTCATCCACCCTTAACACGTTAATGGATTCATTGACGGACTGGCAGGAAAGGGTTCCTGCCTTTACATTTTAAAATATACCTGAAACACATTTTATTTTTATATGTACTTTCTGTATGTGTGGGTGACATAAAAACAACATATATGTGAATGTTACATTCTCAACTATCTGTATTCCAAAAATTAGAGTGCTAGCTCCTTCATAACAAAAGTTAGCTACTTAATTGAATAGGCTCTGTGATGTGGGTTGCGGTTTGAGCTATGGCATACAATGCATCACTGCTTGCTTTGATCGGTAACCGCAGACGCACTTCACATTAAGTGGATAACAAGATGGCTGGATACATTGTACCGCGGAGGCACTTCAGCTAGACCGCAGATCACTTATCCAATTCACTTTGCGGTTCAGCCGTCTGCGGTTTAGGAAATGAGTGTGTAGGGGAAACATGGCATTGTGGTGGCCAAACAATTAACCCCTTCAGTCCAAACCAGGTTTAGGGTTAACCACCTGGGCACAACACCTTTATTATTGGCGTGGTTAACCTTTTCACCTCCACAGGCACATCAAGCCTGATTGTGCGGACTTGCTAAAGTCCGGTAATCCCCATCAGAGGCAACGCACTCCAGCTGTGAAACCAGTCGCTGTCGTGCGACTGGGACACACACAGTAGCAGCGGGCAGCCACCCAGAGCATCCCAAAGCGGACACAGACAGAGGATTGTACCACTTCAGCGGGCACAGCAGGAGTGGCAGAGGGACATCAGATTGCAACCCAACGCTGTCAGGCGGAAGCATTTGCGACCAGTGACCATCAGAGATCGCCAAGCAGCCGGCTGGCTCAAATCTGGTGCCACTGTTACTCTGGTGAGACCTGATATTGTCAATCCAGAGGATCTGCTCCCGGGCACAGGGATGCAGGTCACAATGCCAAACAGGGGACCTAGGTCAATCCAGGTCACCCCGGGTGTTCCTTGACTGGGTAGCCGGTCGAAGTATGACGGATGTGGGTGTTTTGCCTGGATGTTAACGACAATCTCATCTGCTCATTTGCGGAGGAAGCTGCACCGGCTGCAGCCATTACCAGAAGCAAGAGCAGGGCACTTGCCCAGGCAAAGGGGCCTTTGGTACCCCTGCCCACTGAGGATCTCGCCAGACCCCTGCATTAAGGACCAAAAGCTCAAGGTCTCTGAGGAGACCAGACAGGTAAGTCAGGGCTCTTGTATAGAGAGAAAGCCCTTACCGCTCCAGACAGTGTGGATAGGTAATAGACAGTTAGTGGTACCCAGGGAGTATAGGCAGCAGTTATTGCAGGTAGCCCACTCCATTCCACAAGAGGGGCATCAGGGGCTTACTCACACACTCGCACCAGAGCCCGTTATTGCAGCGTTTCAACTGGCCGGGGGCATCAAGGGCAGTGACAGTTTTTGCTGGTCCTGTGATGCCTGCCAGCGAGTAGGTACGGCGGGCGACCGTGTGAAGGCACCCCTGAACCCACTACCGGTATTTGGGGAACCCTACCCGAGAGTAGCTATGGACATAGTGGGGCTCTGAAGATCCCTAGCTGGACAGGCAAGCGTTACATACTCACGGTGGTGGATTTTGCCACCAGGTACCCTGAGGCTGTGGTGCTGGCCACCACTGAGGCGAGTGCAGTGGCAAAAGCATCGATTGTGATTTTTTTCTAGAGTAGGTTTTCCTACAGAGATTCTAACAGATCAAGAGTCGCAATTCATGTCAGAATTGCTACAGTAAATAAGCTTGTCACGGGAGACAAGGTTTTTATTGTACACCTTTTGAACCGGGATCATCAATTGAGCAAAAAACAAGTGAATGAAATAAATTGAAGTCTATTCGCACAAATCGCTTACACACTATGACACACAAAATACAGACGAAAAACACACTTACTGGGGGTCTGGGGTCGAAAACTAGATTGTTCTAGGTACAGGGATCTCTAAATAAGAGTTTTACCCTGCCCGGGACTTAGCCCGGAATCTCCTGGTTCCCAAATCGGCATGAAGTTCAACACGGTACCAATCCCTTCACTTCTGAGAACTTGGACTTTTTCTTGACCACTGCAACGGTGAGAGGGTAAGCAGGCCATCAAAAAAAAGGTATTATGCCCGGCTGGTTACCCCTGATCCATATTTGGGGTTTTAGAGTGTCAGCTCTTGAAACTGTCTGGCATACATGAAATGCATATGATGGTATGACAAAGAATTTGTGTGTGTTTTACCTTTCCAGGAGTGCTAACCAGTGGAGATTGAGAGTCTATGAGTTTCAAGGGGGGGGAGAGGACAGGGGGTTGCGGTAAAAGTGTTTGTCAAATTGTGTCTCGGTATCTGGGGTCTAGAGTTGCTGGCCACTCCAAAAATGTATACAGGAATCAGGTCAGATTCCCGGGGCAAATCACCACGGTCAAAATCCTCCCTTAAAAACAGTTACGGGACTCACCGTCAGGTTTCCCTGCTTCAGCACAGACCAGAAAGGTAAATGGGGGCATAGGGATGTGTATGCTGGGAACAGTCAGGGTTCTCCAAGTTGATGAGGGTCCCCCGTATATGCCCAGGTTCCCAGAACCAGTATAGAGGTTCTGGGAGTTACTCCAAGCATATATGAGGTTGCGAGAGTTTTTATGAAACCTAATCCTATTTTCACTAAAGGAAGGAGATTCAGCTCTGAGAACGAACCTAAGCGTTTTTTTTTTTTTAATTCTGAGTTTGGTTTTCTTTAAGGGAATGAGCTACAGCTCTGGGAATGAACCCAAGCATCTTTTCATTCTACTTTGGGACCTTGAAGAAATATAGTGAAAAATATTTTGTGTTTCATAAATGTGTAATAGCCCAGAAGGCTATTAAGTCTAAGTCAGGTTTGCAGTGTGTGAGGGATATGGCTAGTGGGAATAAAAGTATCGAGTCCCATTCTACCCCTCATAGCCAAAAACTTAGGCAGGATAAACGTGTAAAAGTATATTTTATTTAACGGGTACTGTATGTTTAAAATGTATATTGCTTATGCACTGTAAAATAAGCTGGGACTTTTAAAGCCGGTATTCTGAGTGAGCCAGATGGCTACCAAACTGTGGTGCCACTGTCTACTCGAGGTCCAGACTTGAAAGCCACAGATGCTGCCAGAGGTGTGAAGAACATTTGGGAAGGACGGCTAGGTGAAGTACACACGTCCTGAGATCAGTATTTGCCTTCCCAGACCTGGAGGCCCCTAAGCCAGCAGGGGGCTTCTGCATGACAAGTGGCAAACTCGCACATGCCCTTGTTTCATTCAGAAGATCCGCTTGCCCGGCTTCAGAAGACTGGCAGGCATCTGATTGGCTGATTGTAAAGTTCCCACACTGGGATTGGCTGTAGTATTTTGTGAATTAACTCCAAAATACTATAAGAAATCCTGCAGCCAATCTGGTGTTGAGATTCTCTAAGGTTTGAGTGCCAAGACAGCAGCCGCAAATTTGAAATCACCAAAAGATGCTCTTGGAGAAATAGACGTGAGCCAGCTTCAGAAATTTCAAGGCAAGACATTTTTTGTCCCACTTTTCGGGCCCAAGTTCTGAGAAGAGAACGTAGCGGTCCCAGCTGGAACTTCAAGCTGAAAAGGAGTACCAGGACGTTTGGTACAATCTCCTGGTCAAGGGATTTCGGCATCTTCGGAAGAGACACAGTGGTGGCATCTGGAACTACCAGCCGATTGGAGTTCCAGGACTTTTCGGGCTAAACCCTGGTAACCCAAAGACGTTGTTTTATGGACTATTTGAGCTAGTAAAGGTTAGTTTATTTTTAACCCAGATCCTCCAGTAAGTGTGTTTTCCATTGTGTATTGTAATCCATTGTGTGTACGTCTGTTTCCAAGGAACAAATCACAATTTGTTTTATCATTTGGTTTTGCTCAGTGATATGATCCCGCTATAAAAGGTGTAAATGCCTGGTTTCCCGTGACAGCTCACGGTTACCACGATACCTGGAACCAAAAGCGGCATCAGATCCCAGCCGCGACCGCTAGGTTCAATTCTGAGAACTTGGCCACAAAGACAGGACTTAGTCTCTGACTGTCACGGTTGACCAGGTCTTTTAACACCATTTATATTTAAGGGATCAATCACAGGGCAAAACAAGACATTGAAATAAAATGAGGTTTATTTTGGATAAATCCTCTGAAACACACAGAAAAACAAAATACAAAAATATACACACTTACGGGGGTCTGGGGAATGAGATCTATCTTTCCTAGGTGCAGGGACCAAATTCAAATGGGTTTACCCTATCTGCTTCAGGATATCAGAGTGCTGTGCACAGCAGCCACTCTTACATGTACCTCAAGCTGGTCACAGTCGACCTCCACACTCTTTCCCAGAGTGTCTCTCAGATGGTCTCCACACCCCTTCCCAGAGATGGACTACTGCTCTGATCAGCAGTGTTCCTTATATACCCCTTGGTGGCTATCCTTTTACATTGAGCACTGGAAGCCAGCCAAGAGAAACAGTGCCTGGGACTCAGACCAGGTAACTGATTCTATTAACTAGTGCCCACCCTTTGTTCCGATATGTTTTCTATAGAACAGTTCAGCTAAATGTTTAGCTTAATGTGACGGTGAGGGGGTAACCAGTCTCAATAATAAAGGTTAAGCCCACTTGGTTACCCCTAATCTGTGTGTAAAGGTCCTAGAACATGGATGGGGAACCTTTTTTCTGCCAAGGGCCATTTTGATATTTATAAAATCATTCGAGGGCCATCCAAAATTATCAACTTAAAAATTAGCCTGCAATATTTGGTCAAACATTTAATGAACTCACCACTAATGTGATGGCTGGAACTGCTTCTCTTTGGGTGACTGACTCTTGGGTGGTGGGTGACTATGACTGACTGTGGGTTGGTGTCTGTGCACACGCGCACAGAAATCGGGCAGGGGGTAGGGAAATCAGACTCTCTGACCCACCCTCTCTCTCAGAAACACACTCTCTCTCTCTGACACACACACACACACACACACACACACACACACACACACACACACACACTCTCTCTCTCTCTGACACACACACTCTCTCTCAGACACACACACACTCTCTCTCAGACACACACACACTCTCTCTCTCAGACACACACACACTCTCTCTCAGACACACACACTCTCTCTCACACACACACACACTCTCTCTCAGACACACACACACACACCCAAACCCTCTCTCATACAACACACACACACTCTCCTCCTCAACACCACCCCTCTTGTCCTCAGACAACACACACACACTCTCTCTCTTCAGACCCACACACCACCACTCTCTCGCGCCTCTCTCTCAGACACACACACCACACACTCTTCCTCTCGACACAAATCCAACCACACACACTCCTCTCTCAATACACACAACCACACACACTCTCTTCAGACCACCCCACAGCACTCTCTCAGACCCACACACAACACAACTACTCTCTCCGATACACCCACATCCTCTCTCCCGCCACCACACACACTTCCATAACACCCACACACCCACGACACTCTCTCATAACAACACAACACCTCTCTCCTACACACACACACCATCACTCTCCCCCCCCCGTTCATCCACAGCCCACCACCCCTCTCATCTCTCGGTCCACTGCTCTCTCCAGCCCACCCACCACTCTCATGCCATACACCCACCCACACACTCTCTCTCAACCCACACCCACACACTCTCTTTCCTACACCCCCAACACACTCCTCTCGCTGTCCGATCCAACCCCACACACTCCTCCTACACCCAATCGCACACGCGCACTCTCTCCTCATCACCCAGGTGCACCCACCTCCACCCACCGCTCGCCTCTCCCTCTCATACCCTCACACGACAACCCACAACACCCACAACACACTCTCTCTCTCTTCCTACTCACCCTCCCAATGCACACTCTCCCTCCTCACACCACACCACACACACTCTCCCTCTCATACACACACACACACACTCTCCTTCCCCTCCCCTCTCCGACACACCAACACACACACACACACACCCCACACACTCTCCCTCTCAGACCACCACACACCCCCCACTCTCTCACACACACTCTCCCTCCCTCTAAGACACACACCTCACCTTCTCATACACCACACACATCTTCCTCTCAGACCCACCCACCCACTCTCCCTCTCCGACACACAGCACCCTCGGCCACACACAAACTCCTCTCCCTATCCTACACTCATACACACCCCACACACCCACACACTCGGAACACACCCACACCGCTCCCAACCCACGCCTCCCACACACTCCGGGCACCCCACATACCCACACTCGCCTCGTCCGGATACACACTCCCCAACACACATCCACCCCAACCACACATCACCCCCACTACACACCCACACACCATCCCACACACACACCCACAAGCACCCACAAGCAAGCCGCTACGACTCTCCCTCTCATATACACCATCCTCTCCCTCTCATACACACGACACTAGCACACCCACACACTGCTCTCACCAACACACAACACTCACACGCCTTCTCCTCTCTCATACCCTAACACACTCTCCGCTCGTCAATTCTCATACAACACAACACTCTCCCTCTCTCTACACTACCACATACACTATTCTCACCTCTCATTGAACACGTGGTGAAAGACACAGCGCCCTGTTCACTCTCCCGCCTCTCACACACACAACAACACATACACACATACAACCACACAATTCCCACACACACACACCACTCATATCACTCCCTCTCATACTACAACATCATCACCCACACACTCTCCCCTCTCATACGACACACCCACCCACCCATGCACACACACGGAAACTCTCGCGCTCTTCCACACTCACACACACCCTCTCGCTTGCTCCTCTCATACGCACAGCAGCCCGACCCAGCACCCTACACAGCACTCTTCTCCCTCTCATACCACTCACAGCACACACACACACCTCCCTCCATACACACACAACACCATACATCTCCTCTCATTACCCCACCCCCTAGCACCCCCTCCACACACGCCGGACTCCATCACCACACGCACCCACCCCACCCACACACACCTCTCATCTCCTCTCGACACACCACCCAGACCGCACCCCACACACACACCACACTCACCCACACCACAACACCCCACAACCACACAACACATACCGCACATCACCCACCACAGAATCATCCACACACATTCACACACACACACAAACAATTCCCACACTACCCTAGTCACACACACACACTCTCCCCTCTCATAATCACCACCCTCTCTTCCTCATCATACCACATCATCTCTCTAACAACACTACCATCTATCTCTCCTCTGCATACTACACACACTACACCACTTCTCCCTCTCCTGACACACACACACCCTCACACTCTCCCTCTCTACAACACGACACGACCCACACACTCTCTAACTCCCCTCTCATACCACACCCACAACTCCACAGCTCTCCCTCTCTCTTACACACACACTTCTGGCTCTGTGCCTCTCCCTCTCATACACCCCCATCCCTCCCGGGTTCCCCCAGGCACACACATCACACACACACACACAGCACCACACACACACCAACACTCACACACTCACACACACACACACACATACCCACAAGCACACATCACACACACACTAGCAACAGCAAGACACACATCACACACCTACAACAACACTCTCACATCTCCCTCTTCGTTTTTTCTATACTCTTCCGTACTCTCATACGATACAGGTCCCAACCAACCCACGACACAACCCACACCCACACCCCCACACACACACCACACCACACACACCCCACACACACACACCCCATCACACTACACAGCCCACACACACACACAACACTCTCCCTCTTCATACACCCACAACACACAGCACTACACACACACACTCTCCCTCTGCATACACACACACAATCACACTCTGCCCTCTTCTACAGCCCACACCAACCTCACACACAACCTACAACACCCACACACATAGGGGTACCACCACACACACACATCACACACACACACACACACACCACTCTCCCTCTCATACACACACACCTTGACCCACTCTCCCCTCTCCTGACACCACACCCACACCACACCCTCTGACCTTCCTCTCAACACTCCACACACACAGCAATCACTCACCCCCACCCAACGTACACGCCAAGAGCCACCCCCCACCTCACAACATCCCACTGCCCGTCTCCTCCACGACATCCCTATCTTCGGCTACCCCTGGATGCAAGCCACAATCATCCCACGACCCCACACTCTAATGAACACCCCCCGATCTCTCACCCCACACATATATCAGCACTCTCATGATGGCTCATCTCCCCTAATACACACTCTCTCCTTGACACCCCCACACTCACCCCCCCCCCGCTGGGTGCAACCCTCATTAGCCTGGCGCACTCTCTCATTCACACCCCCCTCTCTCGTCACTCGCACACCCCCCCTCTCGCTACCGCCGCGCTCACCCTCTCATCCACCACCCCACGCTTCTATACCCGCTTTAGACTCCAGATTGAGGGAGGCCCCGCCTTATCTCTCCTACACCTCACCCCCGCTCTCCTAGCACCGGCACCCCAGCACACCACCCTCTCAGACACACACACACACATTCGACAGGAGTATAATCTGATCGTATCGGAGCGTGCCCTCCGCAGCTGCTGTGCTCGGTGTGGGAAGGAGGAACCGTGTAATTGGCGCAAGGGGGGGGGGAATCTGAGCATGGGGATCGGAGCAGTTGTATCGTAGCAGTGCTCGCCCTCCTCCCAACTGCTACCCACCCTTTGGGGAGAGAGGAGGAGAGGCGGTAGGGAGTGTCCTCCCCACCGCAGATTCGTTCTTCTCTCCCCCAAGCCTCTTATACCCCATACCCCCCCATCCCCCACTCCTCTTTAACCCTCTCCCCCCAGAGCGCTGCTTACCCGCGCCGCCTGGTGATACATCAGTCCTTAATCACCTCACGGCTGCTGCCACACACAGACAGTGACACACAACACAGTGACCGTGACACAGACAGTGACACACACACAGAGACACACACACACAGAGCGACAGTGGACACACACAGCGACCGTAGCACAAAGAGTAAGAGCAACGAGGCTGAAGACAGAGAACATGATACACACAAGAACAGTAACACCAGAGAGACAGTAGACACACAGAAACGTGAGACACACAGAAGACAGTGAAACCACGAGAACAACAGGAACACAAGAGACAGGAACACACAAACGTGAGAACACAAGAGACGTGAACACCAAGACACGTGAGACACACAAGAACAGAGACACACAGAGAGACAGTGAGACAACACAGAGACCTTGAGACACACACAGAGACCGTGAGACAACAACATAGACCGTGAGACACACGAGACCGTGAGACACAGACCGAGACACACAGAGACGTGACACACCACAGTGAAAGTACAACCCCAGACAGTGACACACAGTGAAAGTGCCAGTGCCACACACACACACACACACACACACACACAGCCCACCTCTGCAAACACACACAAAATAAGGCCTCTCCCCCCTTGGGCGGGTAGTGGTGCCTGGGAGGGGGTATAGGGGGCATGTGTGTTACCTGGGGCCCGTGGATGGGCTGTCTGGAGCAGCATAGGAGCCAGTGCAGCTGAGAGACTGGCAGGCCCGCGGAGCCTAAAGGAGGGACAGAGGGGCGGAGCCTAAGGAGCCCGGCATTACTGGAGGAAGAAGGGGAGGGGGCAGTGCTGTAAGAAGAGGCGGGCCAAAAAATCTGGCAGAGTGACAGCACGGGCAGCCAATCAGGAAAGGGGGAGGTTTTTTTAAAAAAATTTTTTAAACCATTCTTGCAGGCTTGCTTCCCGGGGGCCGGACCAAATGATTTCGCGGGCCGTGTTCCCCACCCCTGTCCTAGAATATCAGCTCTTGGACCCAACTGTCGTTTATGCACCACTGAGACTGCGACAATTCAGTATTTTTGTGTTCTTGCCTTTCCAGGGGTACCAGTGACGTCACTAAAGGGGGCGGGCCGCGCAATTTGATTGGTTTAGAGATAGTCACACGTGTCGACTGTCTCCAAAAAAATCAAATGGACCTGGCTACCAATTTTCCAGACGCTCTGTCGCGCTTACTATAAGCTCTGGCGACGGAGTAAATTGTTTTGTATTCGAGCAACGTCATGTCGCCGTCACAATAAGTGCAGCTTTAGTGTTTAACCTTGCGTAATAAGTTTAAAAGAAATAAGTCAAAACCAATGTGGCTAAATAAACAAGTAGGGGTGGAAATGGAAAAGAAGAGGCAGGCGTTTAGATTCTTGAAGTCAGAAGGGACAGAGGCATCATATCAGAATTATAAGGAATATAACAAAAGTTGCAAAAGGGCAACCAAATAAGCAAAAATGGATAATGAAAAAAGGATTGCAATAGAAAGTAAGATCAACCCTAAAAAGTTCTTTAAGTATCTTAATAACAAAAAAAAAATGAGGAAAGAAAATATTGGACCCTTTCAGTGTGAGATTGGCAGGCAGATTATGGAAGATAAGGAAAAAGCAAAGGTATTAAACAAATTGTTTGCCTCTGTGTTTACCAGGGAAGAATCAATTTCAATAGTAGTGCAGTAGGAGGAAGCCACAACCTCTATATTAACAAACAATTGGTTAAATGAGGAAAAAGTTCATAGGCGGCTTGATAAAATGCAAGTAAATAAGGCACATGGCCCCGATGGCATACATCCAAGCGTTCTTAAGGAGTTACGTTTAGTAGTAGCCAAACCATCACATTTAATATTCAAGGACTCCTTTTCCACAGGCTCAGTACGAGAAGATTGGCATAAAGCAGATGTGGTACCTACATTTAAAAGGGGAGCTAGATCCCAACCAGGGAATTACAGACCTGTAAGCCTGACTTCAATAGTGGGAAGCTACTTGAAGGTTTAATACGGGATAATATTCAGGAATACATAATGGAAAACAAAATTAGTAATAGTCAGCATGGATTTATGAAGGATAGGTCTTGCCAAACTAACCTTATTTGTTTCTTTGAGGAGGTAAGTGAGAATTTAGACCAGGGTGATACAGTTGATGTGGTCTACTTAGATTTTGCAAAGGATTTTGATACGGTTCCACACAAGGAGGTTGGTGTACAAAATAAAGCAAAGTGGACTCAGTATAAATATATGCACCTGGATTGAAAACTGGTTGAAGGATAGACAGAGGGTTGTCATAAATTGAACTTTTTCAGTTTGGGCTAAAGTCGTGAGTGGAGTACCTCAGGGATTGGTACTGGGACGTAGAACAATGAAGGAAAAACAAAGCACCAAGTCCAGCCGTAGAACAGCAATGACACCAACAGGGATACGTACCAAAAAATAAGCTGTTTAATAGGATCAGAACAAAATAACAAACACACCTACGCGTTTCGGACCTCTACAGTCCTTTATCAAGGTGAATCTGGTACTGGGACCCCTGCTTTTTAACTGGCTAATTAATGACCTTGAGGTTGGCATAGAAAGCAAAGTCTCCATCTTTGCTGATGATACTAAATTGTGTAAGGTAGTAGAATCAGAGCAAGATGTCACTTCTCTCCAGAAGGACTTGGAGAGACTGGAAACTTGGGCAGGTAAATAGCAGATGAGGTTTAATACAGATATGTAAGGTTATGCATTTGGGAAGCAAGAATAAATAGACGACTTACAAATGAATGGGGATAAATTAGGGGAATCCTTGATGGAGAAGGATTTAGGAGTGCTTGTAGACTGCAGGCTTAGCAATAGTGCCCAAAGTCATGCATTAGCTGCAAAGGCAAACAAGATCTTATCTTGCATTAAATGGGCAATGGATGGAAGTAAACAATTTCCCTGCTCGCGCTGAAAAAAAAATCCGGCAGCCTGATTTTTTTTTTCCATCCAGGCTCAAGCCAAGCAGGCACATCCTCTTCCTGCTGCTTGAAGAGGTTAGTACTCCATTGCATCCCCCCCCTCCCTGTCCCCGCCGCTTTCCCTCCCTGTCCCCATGTCTGCCGAACGGAGTGTGGTGATGGTAGGCAGGGTGTTTCCCGCCCCCTTTTCCCCCCCCCCCGCCCCCCCCCCCCCCGCCCCCCAGTCCTCACATCCCCCCCCCTCCAGTCCTCGCTTCCCCCAGGTTCCCGTGGTCTACCCCACTAGGTGGGATATGGTAGCGGGGTGTTCCCCCAGTCCCTGCTTCCCCCCTGGTCCCCGTGGCTGCCCGCGTGGGGCGGGAGATGGGCGTGAGGGCAGTGTGGTGCTGGTCGCGGCCTTTCCTCTCTTCGTTTCTACTACCACCCCCCCCCTATCCTGCTCGTTCCTCCCCCCCAGTCCTCTCTTCCCCCCAGGTTCCCGTGTCTACCCGCTAGGTGGGAGATGGTAGCGGTTGTGTTTCCCCCCAGTCCTCGCTTCCCCCCTGGTCCCCGTGAGCTGAGAGAGGGGGGGGGGGGAGGGGGGTCATCTGTGGTGTCGGCTTCTTCTGTGGTGTCGGCTACTTCTGTAAACTTTCTTGTGAGCTACCGGAGGTGGGGGGAGCTGCTGCTTCTTCTGCTCAACGTTGTGTGAGTGTGTGTGTCAGACAGTGTGAGTGTGTGTCAGACAGTGTGAGTGTGTGTCAGACAGTGTGAGTGTGTGTCAGACAGTGTAAGTGTGTGGCAGACAGTGTAAGTGTGTGGCAGACAGTGTAAGTGTGTAAGTGTGTGGCAGACAGTGTAAGTGTGTGGCAGACAGTGTAAGTGTGTGGCAGACAGTGTAAGTGTGTGGCAGACAGTGTGAGTGTGTAAGTGTGTGGCAGACAGTGTAAGTGTGTGGCAGACAGTGTAAGTGTGTGGCAGACAGTGTAAGTGTGTGGCAGACAGTGTGAGTGTGTGTGTGTGTGTGTGCATGGGAGAGAGTGTGTGTGTGTAGAACACCAGAGGTACCCCCCAATCAGTTACACCCTCCCAACCCAGTAAGTCACCCTCCCCATCTCCTCTCTCTGTCTCCCCCATCTCCTACCACCCCTCTATGGATATCTTATTTACCCTGTATATCTTAACTGCCCTATACCTACACCGAAATAACCTATACTGTACTGCTTTCTTCCAGATCTGACTCTCAAGCTTCAGACGGGAGGCATCGGAATCCCACCTAACTGTCACGCCTGTATGCCTGTAGACCTGGCAAGACCCCAGTAGTGAGGTGGGAACGGTATTACACCACACACCCACAGCAGTGGGAGCAAGCCCGGAGTGTGGTATAGCGTTGCTGGGCCTGTAGAGAGAGTTGTTAATGATACTTGCAACGTCTGTTGGAGTAAGCGTAAGCGTAAGAATAGTCGTGTCCGTGTGCCAATATCCAGGGGTCCAGAGGGTAGAGTCGTCAGGGTACAAAGCCAGGTCCAAGGATGCCAGAGGTAAGCGTCGTAGAGTTCGTAGCAAGGTTCAAAGGGGTACAGAGAGCAGAGTGGCCATGGACAAGCAGGGGTCAAAAGCCAGGGAAATCCAAAGTAAACACAGGAGCAGGATACAGCAGGGACACAGAGGGAGCACAGCATAGGTCAGCACACACAGGGAAACAGGAACTATGCAGAGCGAGGAAGAAGAGGACAGGCAGGGATTATAAAGGGAGACACACCAATAGGAGAGAGGGGAGGAGCAGAGAGAGAAGTGGTAGACAACAGAGATAGGTCAGGGAGAGAAGAGGAGGAGACAGAAGGGGCAGTCAGAGGAATGGCCTGTAGGAGTCAGGAACGTGACCGGCCAAATAAGAGGAGCGTGTGCGCGCGCCCTCTGTAAATTGAGGGTGCGCGCGCACAGGCTGTGACAGGGAGATGGCCCGCAGGGACTGAGAGGAGGGAGCAGAAGGGCGACAGAGCCCAGAGGAGGAGCGTGTGCACGCGCCCTCTGTGAGCTGAGGGAGCACGCGCACAGGCCGCGTCACAAGGCGCGGGGAGCGCCGCGGGCATCCCGCTGGAGGAAGGCAGAGGAGCGGACGGAGCCGCCAGGGAAGGTGAGGTACTGGCCGCGGGCATCAGGGAGCGTCACTGCAGGGGCTCGGGGACCGTGCGAGACCTGCGGGGTATACGCTGAGGTAGTGGGAGAGAGGTAGACGGAACGGGACAAGAGTGAGGAAGAGTAGAGGGATTGGCAGGAGATGGGACAGAGGGAAAAGCAGGGGAAGGAATCCCCTGAATCGTCACACTAACCCAGAAGACAGGTAGAGAACACCTCCCCTCCAACTTATAACATTGCGGGAATGAGGTACCTGGACATTGAGGGACTGCGGATCAGGTAAGATCCCAGGTGGGATTGCTGCTTTAGATATTGTGAATTGGGGGCATCCAGACACTGGATAAAGGGTGCAGGAAACTAGTCATTCACATCTGGCTTTTTTTGTAAATCTGTCATTTACACACAACTTAACCAGGACTAATAGTATAATGTAATACAATAACTAAACTTATGTCAAAAACGAATGTTCTTACTAAGTATTTATTTAAAAAAAAAAAATTCAAGCGGGCCTGGGGGCGGGACTAGGTGCGGTGCTGGGGTGGGACTAGGTGCGGTGCTGGGGTGGGACTAGGGCGGGGTTGGGGGCGGGACTAGGTGGCGAGTAGATTTTTTTTGTTCGGCGAGTAGATTTTTGGGTGATTTGTCGACCATTGATGATAACTATATACAAATATATCCGGAGACCGTACAAGGAGCTTTCAAAAGAACTATTCATCCCACGGGCAGTACAAAGGACATGGGGTCATCCCTTAAGGTTGGAGGAAAGGAGATTTCACCAGCAACGAAGGAAAGGGTTCCTTACAGTAAGGGCAGTTAAAATGTGGAATTCATTACCCATGGAGACTGTGATAACAGATACAATAGATTTGTTTAAAAAAAATAAAAAAAATTAAATTGGACATTTTAGAAAGGAAAGGTATACAAGGATATACCAAATAAGTTAACACGGGAAGGATGTTGTTCCAGAGAGCAATCTGTTTGCCAATTCTTGGAGTCAGGAAGGAATTTATTTTTCCCCTTATGAGATATCGCTGGATGATATTTCACTGTGGTTTTTTTGTTTACATTCCTTTGGATCAATATACTGTAAGTACGGCTATAGGATAACGTATCTGTCGTCTATATTTAGCATAGGTTGAACTTGATGGACGCATGTCTTTTTTCAACCTCATCTATTATGCAACTATGTAACATTATTGGTATACAAGGTTTACTTTCACCTGTTCTACACATTTTTTCGTTTCACCTAGTAATATTATATATGTATATATAATTATATTGGTGAGTGGAGTTTGAGGATCTGTATCCACTGACAGAGGTATTTTACACAATTTATTTTTCTTTTTTCTTGTGCACCCTAATCTGAGATCAGCGCCAAGTAGGACTAATGTTTTCTACATAAAGAATAGCTTTAGCTCAAGATTACAATACTTACATTTCTTCTCAATAAACTGATGAAGTAAGCAGGACTTGCCAGTTCCAGCATTTCCAATAACCAGAAATTTGAAAAGGAAATCTAAATAGAAGACATAAAACAAATGTTCAGAATAATGTAAATGTAGGCCATTTGATGCAATGTAGTCAAAACTATGTGCATTATACGAATCCATTGTGATGGCTAATAATGATGCCTCGCTGCAGCACTTAAAACAGCTGCTGCCTTCACTATCTCCATTATTATTTCAGGTAACTACATGTAGTATAAATACTTAAATTGTTGCCTAGTTTTACTAGTGAACATGGCGAAAATATATATATATATATATATATATATATATATATATATATATATATATACAGCTAAACCCCGTTATAACGCGGTGCTCGGGGTCCACCCCGAGTCCACCGCGTTAGTAACGGGGTCGCGCTAATTAAAAAAAAAAAAATGGCCGCCGCGCTCCTGATCAGGTGTGAGGAGGGAAGGAAGTTAAATAAATAAATAATTTTTTTTTTTTAAAATGGCGGCAATTCATTTGTCCTCCCTCTCAGCCCCCTGGTTTTGCACGTGTCTGTGTCCTCCCAGCGTGTGTGTGTGTGCGTGCATGTGTGAGAGAGAGAGAGACAGAGTGTGTGTGTGCGTGCGTGTGTGAGAGAGAGAGAGACAGAGTGTGTGTGTGTGTGTGAGTGTGTGTGTGTGTGTGTGTGATGGTGAGAAGGGGTGGGCAGGGTGAGGAGACACTAATCTCTCTCAGGCTTTAATGCAGGGTCCCCTACCTGTTCGTCATCACCGCTACGCCCAGCATCAGAGCCGCTGTGTGGGGTCAGGGAGGGTGTGACAGATACCAGCACCTCGCACAGCCTGCGGGACTTGGGTTAGCTGCAGCTCCGATCACTGAGTCCTGGTGAGCGGCGGGAAGGAGGGAGAGGGGTGGGGAGGAGAGGCTGGGAGAGGGTCCCGGAGCGCGAGGCTCCCCCTCCCCGGCCGGGTCCACCACGCCCGGCTCTGACTCACCTCCGCCCACCCTGCACTGCAAATCATCCGGGCAGGAGGAGTTGCCATAGAGACAAAGGGGGGTAAAGGATGCAAGCCACGCCCACTTACCTCCTCCTATATGGCACCAATGACTGCAGAACAAGCATCCCACATCCGGGCACTCTTACTGCCTGGCCTCATTCAGTCGCCCCGCCCACAGCCCTCTTCTTGTCAATCAAGCCGTCCGTTCTCCGCCCCCTGCGGGTGATGTCATTATTCCAACCTCCACCGGGCTGGTGGGCTGCTGACATGTGAAAAACGGGCTGGTGGGCTGCTGACATGTGAAAAACGGGCTGGTGGGCTGCTGACATGTGAGAGGAGGGGTGGGGTGGGCTGCTGACATGTGAGAGGGGGGGTGGGGTGGGCTGCTGACATGTGAGAGGGGGGGGGTGGGCTGCTGACATGTGAGGGGGGGTGGGCTGCTGACATGTGAGTGTATTGTGAGAGCTGTGTGCAGTAAGTGAAAACTTCTTAATCGTGTGAGTAGGGCAACGATTTTACCCCCCACCCCCGGATTGATGTCTGCATACCACGGAACCCTGCAATTAGTTGTTAATAAATTGCTTTTCATTAATTTATAGTCTGGCTTGTGTTAATGTTAGTTTGTCTAGTGTGTCATGTTTGTAATGTGTTGTTAATGTTATATGTTCCATGGTTTTATATCTGCATTGACTGATATACTGCACCATAATTTATTTTCTTTTATTTTCACATATCTCACCATCCCTCGGAGAGTTTCCACAGTCCGTTTGATCACCCACTGACCATCTAAGGACATCAATTGGACTACCACCCATTTGGTTTGGACTTTTTCAAATATACTTATACTGCACCGACACACTTTATTCGAGCAAATACCCGGTATGTACCTGGCAGATACCTGGAATGCGCCGCTCCTCACCTCTGACAAGCCCCGTTGCATTTGCCTTCCCAGCCTGGGTTCATGCCTGGCTGATGGGCGGCTGATCTGTTAAATGATAATGATTAGGATTTAATAGGCTGCAATGCTTCGCGTGTCTACCAGATGGCATAAATTCATGAATTGTAATGCAGTATATATATATGTACTGTGCAGTATTGCAGCCAGCGGGAATAAAATGCTTCAATCCCTGCCTGAAAAATAACTCAATGCACTCGGGCAGAAAACAGTCACAAACCTCAATACACCCGGGTATACCCGAATTCGTGGAACTAGCCGAGCTCGAATAAAGTGTGTCGCCAGTGTAATTCACTGTCACGTTTGGCGCCGGCATTTTCTTTTTCCTTCATACTGTTACTCTAATGCCAAAGATATTTTTTTTGTGCTTGACAATAAAACCCAAATGTACCACACTGTGCTCTAAACAATAAGGCAGCATGCGGCCCATTCAAGTGGCTACTGTAGGTCATATGTTGGCTTGCATCTTAGCACCACTTAGTAGATGTGAACCATGGTCTTGACGGGGTTGTCATGTCATCCTCGTCAACGGCAAACATGTACACAAATTCTTCTGGTGGAGGGGGTGCGCTTGGTGATGTAGGGTGGTCGAAGGTCCCATTCATCCCATCCATTCCACCCTCCTGCTCCGGCGGCGGAGATACAGGGGCATGAACTCCGAGCAAATTATGTATCCCCGCTATGTCAGTCTCTATCTTCTCCATCCGTTGATCCATCTTCTCCATCCGTTGATCCATATTTAGCATGGTCTCTAAAAGAAGATAAATCTTTACCAGCATTGTAGAGTTCCCGGGGATATCGACACTTAACCCATTCAGCATGCGGTCTAATGAGCTGGATCTTGTGCATGGGGTGGTGTGGACATCTGGGTGGATGGGTGCTACGGAGGATGAGATGGGGGTTCCCTGGAGAGAAGCGGCAGCATCGTCGAAGAGGGATGGAGAAAGTGACCTGTGGATTTCCGGGAGAGAAGCGGCAGAGTCGTCTAAGCGTAATGGAAAAAGTGACCTGTGGATTCCCGGGAGAGCAGCAGCAGCGTCGAAGAGTAGTGGAGAAGATGGGCTGTGGGTTTCCGGGAGAGCAGCGGCAGAGTCGTCTAAGCGTAATGGAGGAAGTGGCCTGCGGGTTCGATGGGATGGCTGCCATTTGTTTTGCTTTGAGTGTACATCTGCGAATTTCTTCTTGACATAATAAGGCTTCTTAAAACCCTTAGCCTTTGGGGTCAGCAGGTTTTCTTTATTAGCCTTAGCCTTTCGCTTTAGCCTTGGCTTGGAAATGGCTCCCGCCTTTCGCTTTTTCTGCATGACAGGCACGGCAGAGGCGAGTGGGTTCCTGCCTCCGTAGAATCGGGGTTGATCCATGGAAGCAGATGGCACAATGCAGTATCTGGACAAGGGAAAGTTCAGATACAGATCATCGAGTGGTGGGCTATGCAAAGTGTGCAACCTTTCATGCATGGCAACGAGGTACAGGTGTTAAGTGGGCGTACTCTAATGTGAGTCATTAACGTATAAATACACCATCCATTTTGTGGATTAACTGCACATTGAATACACATCGACTAAACATCGAATATACATTCTTGTGCTTGTATTTCTTTCTACTCGCAGCTATGCCTGTTAAAAAGATTTCAAAGGATCTCAGCATGAGAATTAAGGATATGTACACGAGCAGACAACGAATTGCAGATATCCAACGCTGGTTAGCTGCTTCTGGCCTTGTTGTACCAATAACAACCGTGTGCTATCATGCACGCGGTAAGACCAAACAACACACGAGAACACCAACGGTAACTAACGCGTAAGTATATTATACTGTGTATATATCTATTACTGTTTATATTGCTGCATATTAATATAACTATATATTATTGATCTATTGTTTATATCGCAGTATATTTATAAAACTATAAAATACAGTACATCTATTATTGTGTACTGTAAATGATGTGTTGTACTTGTGGCCTACTGCACTGTAACTTACAGGATTGTTGTTTTTCTTTACACTGTAGGGAGACAACTCTTCTGGTCGACAAAATAAGTGAAGAGAATGATAAGAGTGCCTTAAGGGTCAAAGACACTCTGCTGAAAAATCACAATCTCACTGTATCCGAGACCAGCATAAAGAAGAGGAGACTCAGAATTGGATGGAAATATGGACGTGTGAGGTTAGTACTGGACAGTACAGAAGGTTAAAGTGTTTAAGAAACTACAGTACCTATAAAATTATTCCATGCCATTACAGAGCGTACCTATGATAAGGGACGTCAACAAGATCAAGAGAGTGGTCTAGGCCCAGGCATGGATCGACAGTGGAGAAACTTTTCAGGATTGCATCTTCACTGACGAGTTTACTGTATCGCTGGAGAGATTTGCAACCTTTGCATTCCACAAAAAATGTTGCATATCTATGAAGCCGCGTCCAAAACACACAGGGAAGATGCATGTGTGGGGTGCCATCTCTAGGCGTGGACCAGGATGCATTGTCATCTTGAAGGTAAAATAAGTCACACGCTTTTGCCTTATGCACTGTACTAGTGTGCAGTATTTTGAGCACTTTTCTTTTCTTGTTATAGGAATCATGAATAAAGCTTTTTTCCAAGAGCAAGTTGTGTCTGAGATTGTGGAATACATCACACGTGAGTTCCCAGATGGTCAACGTTTCTATCAGGAAAATGATCCAAAGCACACCGCGTCAACAGCGCATATTCTTGAGCGCGGTATCAACTGGGTGAAGACGCCAGCGAAGTAAGTGCGGTAACCGTGTCTCATTTTTCCCCCACTGTTTACTGTGTATCTCTTTAATTAATTCTCCCTTTTTTTCCCCCTCCAATGACAGATCGCCAGACTTCAATCCTATCGAAATGGTCTGGCATCAGCTGAAGGATCATATCCAAAAAGTCGTGAAACCCTCCAAAAAGGATGAGTTGGCGCAAGGCATAATGAGTTTTTGGAACGATGCATTCACCGTGCAACGATGTAATAAATATATTGACCATATTGCGACTGTGTTGCCCATTGTGATAGAGCGTAATGGGCAAGCATCAGGAAGGTAGTATGGTACAGTACTGTAGTATGGTAAGTACAGGCACACCAAGAACAGTATGATACGGGTAAGTATGGCACAGATTGTTTTACAGCATGCACCTAGCTGCACAAATGTTTTCTTTCCTGAGAGAGCAGCACTAGCCATCTGGTTACAAAGTATTTAACAGTAGTTCCAGTATACAGTAGTTCCAGTATAGACTAGTTTGACAGTACTAACTGCATACTGTAGTCCAATATGGAGTAGCTATACAGTACACAATGCCATAATACTGTATGCACATAAATGCACTAATTTTTTATTTTCTTGTCTTTTCAGAGAAAAAAGGATGGAAAGGGGGGGGGGAGGGTATTATGTGTAAATTGTGTGAACTGTGTGTACAGTTAAGTGTATCTAAACTGCAGTCATGATTTACACAAAACCTCCCCTCTCACAATGAACTACACAGAATGAGGAAGATAAAGACGGAAAATTTGTATTACTGTTTTTATTATTATCAATGTGCATTAGTCATGATTATCCACTGGCCCTCAATTTTCAACTGTGCTGTACTATTTTGTTATTTCTCTTCTGCATACTTCAATAGTGTATCTCCAGTCATGATTTACACAACCCCCCCTCTCTCAATGATTATTTGTATTTTTCTTTCCTGATAAAATAAAACACATATTTAATTACATTCAGATTATTATTCTTTGAGCTTTAAATTCACTGTGAATGTGTGTGTAGGGGATTCTTCAAGAAGACATACAGTTTTATTAATTGGTTACATAATCAGATTAACATAAGGGATTAGCCAGGCATTTGAAAACGAATGGGAAGTTATACACACATGCGCATTAATCCTCAACTGGCTCCCTTCCCAAAGACCATTACACAAAGCCAACAATAGGTAAATTAACGAATGGTCTGAGAGAGGTGTCGATAAGAGGTTGAAATCCTTGAGCGAGCCTTGTGTTTGTCTGCGGGAGGGAGGGTGGTACATCTGCATTAAGGATTAGCTGTACTGTAGTTCAAAGACATGACATATTTTCAACAGGTCATCAATGATTTGATCCCCACACCCCCAAATACATAAAAATCACACAAATCATGTGCAGTCAAACGCACAGGGTCGCAGTCAAAAGCTACAGCACCGATTGAATATCGTAAGATCAAGTTGGTTTAGGCAGGCACATGTTGAGAAAATAAAAATAAAAAATGACGAGAATTTTTTTTTAATTTTTTTTTTGGTCACTCGAAATTTCCCTCCCCCAATGAGCATTAATCAACACAGAAGAATAAATCAAACCAGGCTCTGCTCTGCAGTTATTCACGCAGGAATGTGATGACAGGAATGTGATTGAAGACAGAAAGCCATCCATTCAAAGGAATGGTGTGGGAGAGGTGTACTGTAGATAAGATAAGAAGTTGAAATACAGCAGCGCAGTACATTAGCCTGTGTCTGTGCGGGGGCGAGCGAGGGGAGAGCCCTGTGTACGCCAAAATGTGATACTGTTAAAGTACACGCCTATGCGGTTCAACAATGTTCAAATGAGACACAGTACTGTACATGCATGTATACATATGCAAATTTACAATTACTGCGCGCGCACACGCAGACTGTGTACTGACGTAGGTTGAACTGCTACAGTATTAGACTTTGAAGATAACAGCTCACGAACGCCCCCCTGAGTTTTTAGACGAAATTGCAGACAGCGCTAATATGCTAATAATACGATTGGTAAAATACCGTAACATATTCCGGAAAGAGAGAAAATATACTGCATCTGCCCGCGGTTATCAGCGTTACGCCGCTACGGCCGCATTAGGATAAAGGGGGCCACAGCTGTAGGTGTAATATAATTATAAGTTAAGATACTTCAGACAGCTTGTAAATACGGGAAGTTCTGTTGATTATAGGAGGTGCGCTAAGTTATTGTGACGGTAGGGGTAGCTGGCATCACAAAATAAAGGTCAAGCCCAGCTAGCTACCCCTAAAACCGTGTAAACTAGCTGACTCAGTAATATTTAATTCAGCCAAATGTATTTAATATCTGGGGGAGAAAAAGGAATGTATAAATTTTACTGTGACGATTAAGAGTTTAACCAGGCTCACTAATAAAGGTTCAGCCCACTTGGTTACCCCTGATCTGTGTGTTGAGATCCTAGAGTATCAGCTCTTGGACCCAGATGTCAGAAATGCGTTACTGTTACTATATGCAAATTATGCGACAAAGATTTGTGTTTTGCCTTTCCTGGGGGTGCTGGGACCGGGAGATTTCTAGGCTGTAAGTTTCAGGGTGGGTTTGTCAGAGAAAGTCTTTACAGAATGTGTCTATGTATCGGGGTTCCAGAGTTATGGAATACCTCAAGAGTTGGATCCAGGAATCAAGTGAGATTCTCGGAAGCAGCCAAGTGCATTGCTCCAGGCATACTCTGAAAAAGCTATTACGACTCACCGCCAGGATTCCTGCTGCAGCATCTTCCAGACAAGGTAAATGGGCATGAAGGGATTAATGTATACCTGCAATCATACATGGGAACCCTAGTATAAAGAGAGGTTCCTGATATAATGAGGTGCCCAGATACATGTCCAGGTACGCTGAACCTGGCATAGGGGTTCAGGGGGTGCTCCAGCTAAGTGATAAAGCTGAGAGAGATTTCTTGTGTGAAATAGTTTTAAAGGTTATTTTTCTAAAGTGTGCCAAGTATGAGGCTAGTGAGTGTAGGCAACATATACTCTCACTCCATCCCTGACACCAGAACAGGGACTTATATATTTTATCATCACACAAAAGACAGGACACAGTATATTTTATTAAAGAGTTATATTTAATTAGGTATATGTACTGATAACACGAAAATGAACTGTGGGATTTCCAAGTCATGGATTCCGAGGGACCAGATGGCTACCAAGCTTGGTGCCTATGGGTCTGTTCGAAGTCCGGACTTGAAAGCCTCAGTGATGCCAAGGTGTTAGAACATGAGGGGTACTGCAGTTCTGCTTGAGTACCCGCATCCTGGGCTAACTACAGGGCAATCCAGCAACAATTTGTCAGAGCCCAGACTCTGGAGTCTGGACAGCGAGTGGGCTCAGTATGCAAAGAGGCAGAGGTGCCAGGTTGGCGCATGCCCCTTTGCAAAATGAGAAATGGTGCCTCCCCCCCCCAGCTTTACAATACCAGTAAATTGGTGATTGGCTGGCAAGAGAATTCCCACGCTCTGATAGGCTATAGAGGTTTGTGAATGAGACACTGAAACCCATAAGGAGCCTTGCAGCCAATCAGGAGTGCAGATTCCAAGCGCCAAACGATCAGCGGCAAATTCAAAGATGCTCTTTACGGAATAGACACGAGCCGGCTTCAAAGATTTTGACTCAAGAATTCTTCTACGTCCTACTTCTGAAGAACATAGTGGTCGCGTCTGGCATTGCATGCCGAAATCAGTTCCAGGACTTTTGTGAATACCTACCGGTCATTGGAAAGGGCTCCTACAGAAGTCATTTTTGTGAATTTCATTTAAAGGATAGTTTAATTCTTTACCACCGTTCCCAGTGTGTTAACCCTGTAAATTGTGTTACATTGCGTGTATGTCTTTTCCTGAAATAAATTACAATTTATTTTACCTCCTTGTTTTGCTCAATGATCCCAGTATAAAAAGGTGTTGATAAACCTGGTCTCCCGTGACAGTAACCCTGTATGTATGCATGCAAGAAGGTATTTCAAGCACTTTATTCCCTGTAAATTCAACCCCCCAGTCTAGAGAGCCAGCCACATAAAGTGATTTGTAATCTAAGTCAGCGGTACGCAAAGTGGGGGGCGCGGGGTTTACAGAGGCCCCGTGCGCTTCCGGAATGCATTTAAATTAAGTGCCGGGGGAGCTGCAGGGCCTCTGTAAACCTGACTTACCTTGGCTCCGGCAGCTTCTTAGACGCGTCACCATGGCAGCGCGGCATCAAATGACGCTGCGAGGGCGTGAGACGTCATGTTGCTATGGCACGGAGAGAGGGGAACTACCGGCAGAGGGCGCAGGGAAAAAAGTTTGCGCCCCCCTGATGTAAGTACTGCAATGTATTTGGGAGGGTCAGCCCTGCAAAGTGTAAATTATGTTATGTGACTAAGTATCATTTAGTTGGAAAGAGACTCAGCAATTCACTTAGCTAAGCTGTTCCATGGAAATCATATGATCAGGCAAAGATGGGATGGCTGAGGTGCCAAGACTTATGGTGAGTAGAGAAGGACAGCCATTCAGATCTGGGAGTAGAGCCCATTGTATTCCACAGACTCTGAAGCGCATACCCAGTAGGAGGTAGAGGACTGGCTAATAGAATCAGTGGCCGGGTTTGAGCCCCGCAGGCAATGTTTCTCTTAGGACGTATACTGATGTACCTACCGCTCACCTAAGAGTATTGGTTATTTACGAAGGTATACCAGTTGCATAAGGGAATGTAATGCCTACATATTATACACAGAATGGATGAATGTAAGAAAAATCCTAAATCCAAAAGAATCCTTTTTTGCATTGCACTCATGGACGGTGGGTAAATAAATCAGTAGTCCTCCTACCCTGATAAAGCGTGGATCTCACGCAAAATGGTCCGTCGGATTTTAGGGATGTCCTTTCTGCCGTCGGTGGTGGAACAGTAATGTCGGGAGCAGACTAGCAGGACGTTGATATCTGGTTGTATAGCGTTGTAATTTCTTTATACTGAGGAACTCCGTTTTGCTATACACTCCTGCAAGTGTTTTTGACGTATAATGCTTATTTTGACTGACCTACTTTGCAGGATAGGGTGTTTCGGTAACTGATGGTAATTGTACATAGCGAGCTATATGGAGGCAAGGACGGTACACATCTCCACTTGCTCCTCATGAATTTGAGTCTGCCATTTACCCCAGCGGGCATAGATACCTTTGCTTATATTACTAAACGTTAGATACACCATATGTGATACCCATTCATTTTACCATCAGGTTGTTACTAACATCCTATAGCAACCTTTAGTGATTACAGGTTTTATTATAACTTAATATATTCACTTAGTGTTTCACAGTGGATATTAAGGACATTGGAGTCTGTTGGTTTTGTGTACCTGAATTAGTGACACTGTTGCCAATTGTGAATACCTTCCTTCAACAATGAATACGGTCAATCATACAACCATTATTTATATGTATACATGAATCGATTGTGCATTAATGTAATTCCACACTAACACTCATTGAACTGCTATTATCTGTGGAGGAATATTTATACTCAGGGAGTATTAAACCATTGTGGGGTAAACTTATCTTCAATACATACAGAGTACTCCCTATCCCCAGTACAGTATCACCACCAAGATTTTAAACATCTATTTGTATATATCCTCACACCCTGTGTCCCATATTTGATATTAATAAAACATTATTTTTTATTTCTTTGGTCTACTATTCAATAGAATGGCTTTAAGGGATTATTTGTACCATGGATAACGTTATTCCTTTATTTACCCACCGTCCGTGAGTGCAATGCAAAAGGGATTCTTTTGAATTTAGGATTTTTCTTATATCTTTCATCCATTCTGTGTATAAATGTTTCTCTTAGGCAGTTTCAAATTCCCTGCTCCCTAAGGCATCGTCCACGGCGGTGCTGAGCGGGCGCACCCGCTCACGCTGGATACGTTGCGACAATGCACGTGGACTGCATGAGTGGGCGCGCCTGCTCGGTGCTCAGCCACTTGCCGAGCAAGCAAAATTGATTTTGCTGCTCGCAAACGCATCACGCGAGAGGTTCGCCCTCAGCTCTGTGACGTCGTGGCCGCGCCCCCAGACACGCGCACCTAGCCGTCCAGGAATTGCCCGGCCAAGCAGGGCACAGCGCTGGAGCGCCAGTGCTGGACGAGGCCTGAGTCTTGAGTCCCTAAGCCCGCTCCCCTCCTCTCATTGGCTGTTAGCTTGGTGGTTTGCGCTGGGATTGGGTGACAGCCCGGCTCAATGTTAAAGATAGCTCTCATGGACTATGTAAGGAACCGGGCAGCACAGCAGTTTAGATTCATCCAGCTTCAACAGCAGATTGTGTGGGAGTGGGATCCTGAGAGAGATCCCCCTTGCCTGACGGAGCTACAACCGGCAGCAGATCCAAAGTGGCTGATGTGTTTTCAGCACTTTTTATACCTAGAGAAAAAGCAGACAGGGTAAACCTATTTGAAGCGGGTCCCTGCACCTAGTGAGGCTTGAGACTTCCTCCAGGTCCTCATTTTGGCGAGTGTATGTCATACTTTGTATTTTGTGTAGTTACTGGTTCCGCCAGAATAAACCCCGTTTATTCAATTACTTTGTCCTGTGGTTGGTGATCGTGATCCCTGAAGGTTTTGGTGTTAAAAGTGCTTGTCTCCTGTGATAGTTAACACATGCAGCTTGGGGGAGAGATATGATTGAAATTCACAAAATATATTGGAGGGTTTTTACAAGGTGCAGCAAGGAATCATAATTAAGAGTGAAAATTGCTACAAGAGATGATGCTCTGAAGCTGGAGGGTGGCATGCTCAGGGAACATGAGCAAGTCCTATGTCACAGAAATGGTAGCGAGTTTGTGGAATAGCCTCCCAACAGCGGTGGAAGAGGATAGGATAATACAGCAAGCGAATTAAGAAATTAATGGAATAGAGAAAAGGCTATCCTAAATATAAAAGCAAGCCAATTAATTAATTAGGGTCTGAGGTTTTACAAAGAAAAATGGGAGACTGATTGAGTCAAATGGTTTTCATCTTCTGTCAAATTTCTCTGTTTCTAGGTCTATCATTTTTAAAAGACCCCAATTATTTTTTTTTTTTTTATTCTCTAAACAGAGTACTTTTTAGCCAACAGGAAGTGTTCAGTCAAATTTAGTATGACTTCAAATGGTCGAATACTCATGATCAATGCGGGCGGCAATGAACCTCGACGACAGCTCTAGCAAAAAGGCAATGATAACCTGGGATGACCGTATCAATAAACCTGGGATAAAATAGCAGGACTGTCATCCCACAATCCCTTACGTGTTGAAGGTGCTCACCAAACTCACATTCAACATTAGTTTGAGTCTGTGGGAGCCCGCCTACCCCCCCCCCCCTCGTCGGCGGGTTTGGTTTTAGTTTGGTACTCAGGGCATTTGTGACCATAGGGTCTCTGTGTATATATGTGCTGTGTGCCTTTTGGTTGTTAGTATTAAAGCAGCGGTTTAGGAGCCGCCTACTTTGAGGTGTTGCGGTCCATTAGGACCCCAATTTTAACTATTGTATGTTTTCATTTTGAATCAATAAATTGTTCTTTCACACCTATTAGGTGTTATGTGATCATTGGTAAGGTCACAGGTACTCATAGTATGTATGTAACCCTATGAGTAGAGCATTGCTCAGTATTATTGGGTTTTAACCCCCGGTGCGCTCTGTGCGCTGTTTTTTGTATCTGGGGACTCCATCTTTGGAGCCCTCTTTAGGAGTGCTTTGAGGAGGCACTCATGCACGGTCAGCAGCAAGGGGGGACCTAACTTCATCGGACGGCTCGAGCGCGGATAGTTCACCTGTACTTTTGTTTGCAGTCCTGCATTTCTAAATAAATACAACTTTATTATAATTCCCAAATCCTTGATGGCAGTTTATATGCAGGATAGCCACAAGCTGGTACCTTAAGTTTAGTAAGCAGGTTTTCGAAAAATAGAGATGAGGTTTAGGTCATTTATCACATAGTGTAAACAAATCCTATAAATGTTTAAAATAATAAAGTGCTCAATGTGCATAACATAAATTGAGCATTATACATCAATGCTCAAAAAGTGCAATACAGTCCAGTGCAAAAAACTGAATACAGTGCAATAAAAAAGTGATAAACCAAGCCTCCCTTTGTCTTCGCTCTACCCTCTCAAGACCCTCTTTCAGGGTCCGATGCAAACAATAGAAAAAAAGAAAGCTGACAAAGGAAAACAGATAAACAGTTCTGTGTGCGCTGTGCATAAAAAGTGCAAAAAACTAAAATGAAGGTCAGATCTCACAGGACATGGTTGCTATCTTCAGTCACAGGTGTGGACTCCCAGTGTGATATGTTTTTTCTATCATTTATCACATAGTTCTTAACAATTTTCTTAATAAATTCAGTTATGCTGGCAAGTAGAAACGACATGTCACAAATGTGACATGTCACAAATGACAAATTGTGACATGTCACAAATGACAAATTGTGACATGTCACAAATGAAACGACATGTCACAAATGAAACGACATGTCACAAATGTTACACTGTTGCCAATTGTGAATACCTTCCTTCAACAATGAATACGGTCATTAACGTACGCAATGGGACCAGAGCATGTATGTAAAGTGAAAATGTACTTAAAGTGAAGCACTCCCTTTTTCCCACTTATCGATGCATGTATTGTACGGCAATCGTCATATACGTGCATAACTGATGTAAATAACGCATTTGTAACAGGCTCTATAGCCTCCCTGCTTGCGCACAGCTTCGGTACAGGTACGGAGCTGGTATTGCTGTTCAGGAAGTGCTGACAGGCGCATGCGTGAGCTGCCGTTTGCCTATTGGGGATTATGTCCTTACTCGCGAGTGTACTTAACGTGACTGTCCTTAAACCGGGGTATGCCTGTACACACAGGAATTGAATTAAACACACAAAATACCATTTTAAAAAAAACCACCACATTATTCCAAATAATAAAAAAATGGAAGGAATAGGGTGAGGTTAAAAACGAATTCATTTCTGTTCATTTAATCTTTTGAAATAATTTTCTGATTAATGGCAAACATTGTTCAGGCTGTTTTTATGGATAAAATCTACCGATCACACCGTAACAGTAATAAAAAGCCCTCCCCTCATGAATCTTCCAATAAATAACGGGGTTTTACATTTTAATGCAAAACACAATCATTATGGGACATCTGTAGCAAGCTTGTTACTGCCACAACATTGAACGTCAGAAAAAAGTATTCTAAATATGTGGCTCAATTATGGGACATCTATAGTATGCTTGTTACTGCTGCAATATTTAAAAAGGTCAGAGAAAAGTATTCTAAATATTTGACCCTTACCCAATATGGCTCAACTGATTGAAAGTACCACTATACCTGGACTTTTTTTATTTATTATTAAAGCAGCACTACAGGTTGCAAATTATTTTTCTTTTTATTTATAGGATTGAAGCAGGGGCTCCCCAGAGTGGAACGGCGTTAAGTTTGCCTCAGGGGACACACTTCTCCAGAGATACCTACCTAATTAATAGGAAGCTGTGATGTCATCCCTTATAATAAAAGTTTGTTCTTGTATAGCACTGCTAGTTTACATAGCGCTTTACAGAGACATTTTACAGACGGTCCCTGCCCCGTAGAGCTTGCAATCTATTTTTTGGTGCCTGAGGCACAGGGAGATAAAGTGACTTGCCCAAGGTCCCAAGGAGATGGCACCAGAAATTGAATTGAACCAGGGGGGGTTTACCCAAAGCTAAAAAGAGTGCAATTCAGCTTCAAAAGATCCTCCGTTCCAATACTGTAAAAAATAAACACGTAAAATTTAAAAAAGAAAAATACATTGATTTTTGATTGGATTGGTTTTGTAAACACTGACATCTGGTACAATTACAAGCACAGTTAGTGTTTGCGGTCCTTGAAGACATACAGCAGGGCCCCAGGTATACGGCGGGTTCCGTTCCAGAGGCCCACCGTATAGTGAAAATCGCCGGAAAGCGGATCCGGCGATTTTCAGTGCTGCGCATGCTCAAACCAGCATTTTCGCCGTTCTGCGCATGTGCGGCCTGCGGTCTACGCGTGCAACCTGTGGTCTGCACACGCCCGTTCTGTGCATGCGCGATTTCAAATTCAACATGGCGGCCCCCTTCTCTGTGCCGCCGTATCAGCGGATCGCCGAGAAG
Organism: Ascaphus truei; assembly: GCA_036426205.1. Taxonomy (NCBI): domain Eukaryota; kingdom Metazoa; phylum Chordata; class Amphibia; order Anura; family Ascaphidae; genus Ascaphus; species Ascaphus truei. Next base: position 107,207,256 of record CM071570.1, on the reverse strand, counting down.
TGGGGCCCTGCTGTATCTTATTTTTACAATGACAAATTGAGTTAACAGCGTTTGTGTAGCCAACCTTTTGTGTGATAATAGGGTGCTATTTAGGGGATTCCTGTAAGACATCAGGTCTCCACCTCATGTTACCCTTGTATCTTCCAGGAATCCTATGTGCAAACAGCACTAGTCCCATGAAAGCTAGGATACACTAACCTTATTAGCTTATATGAGAAAGACAGATTCCTTGATGGGACCAAATAGAATTGTTTTCCTGTTTTCCAGGGGGGAGGTGGGGAGGGAAGGAAGGCACCAGAGGGGGTGGGGAGGAAGGCACAAGAGGGGGGTGGTGAGGGAAGCAAGGCACCAGAGGGGGTGGGGGGAGGTGGGGAGGGAAGCAAGGCACCAGAGGGGCTGGGGGGAGGTGAGGAGGAAAGCAAGGCACCAGAGGGGGTGGGGGGGAGGTGGGGAGGAAAGCAAGGCACCAGAGGGGGGTGGGGGGGGGGAGGTGGGAGGAAAGCAAGGCACCAGAGGGTGGGGGGAGGTTGGGGAGGAAAGCAAGGCACCAGAGGGGGTGGGGGGAGGTGGGAGGAAAGCAAGCACCGGGGGTGAGGGTGAGGGAGGTGGGGAGGGAAGGCAAGGCACCAGAGGGGGTGGGGGGAGGTGGGGAGGGAAGGCAAGCACCCAAGGGGGTGGGGAGGGAAGCAAGGCACCAGAGGGGGGGGGAGGGCAGCAAGGCACCAGAGGGGGGGGGGGGAGGGCAGAGGAGCATCAGAAGGGGGGGAGAGGGAGGGCAGCGGGGCATCATCGTGGGGGGGAAGAGAAGCAAAGCACAACAGAGGGGTCATAAAGCACCAGAGGGGGATAATCACAATAGTGATGTTCTAGAGGGCGGTAGTGTGGTGCAATTCAGGCACCGGCGGTGAACTTTTAGGCGCCAAGATTTTTCCATCCGTGAGTATATAGATTTTTATTTTTATTTTTAACTTGGCTACTGGAATAATCAAAGAGATGTTGTAAAAATGAAAGCTACATTTTCAGACTTCCAAAATATATAAAAAAATAAATAAAAATAATAATAATTTGCCACGTCTCCTTTCCTAGTTTTAACGTATTAATCTAAATCACTGCGGTTAGTGCACTCTGCTCCAAAATGCAATTGCACAATTAGCAAGCAAGGTGAAAACCTTCATATATAAATCATTATGACCCAAGCGGACAGCATACATTGATAGACTATTTATAACATGGACAGAGGGCGAAGAAAATCTTATAAACAATTTTACGAGTCCTTGAATTCATTCCACCCATCAATTAAGCTCAAAATAGATAATTCAGCAAACCAGTGAACTTTCTAGATACCGCAGTAACACTGAAGAATGGCAAACTACAAACTTCTGTATACAAGAAACCCACAAGATGTATTTACCGCCATAACTCCAGCTTGTATCCCACTCATCCAAAACGAGCCATCACACAGCTAGGCTATAAGATACCATTTCATATTCTCTGAGACTAGAGACAGAAACGGACACATCACAACAATGATTCATTCAGATAGAAGGGATAGAAGCCAAAGACTATTGCCACAACAATCGTAATTGCACTTAAAGCCCCACAAGAACACTTGCTCAAAAAAAGAGAGAGAAAAAAAATAAAACAATCACACGCATACAACCAGTGGCTACATACAACACTGCCCTAGTGAGAATGCGAAAAATAATTAAAAGGTCTGCAATCCATGCTGACAGAGCGTGAAACATTAAAAATAACTTCTTCCCCAATCCTCCTATCCTTGCATTACGGCAACCGTCAAACCTCAGACAGAAGTTAGTCAATACAAAACTTCATAAACTGAAAGACGCTGTTAATGGCACAAGACCATGCAAAAGACACTGCAAACATATATGCCAAGAACCCACTGCCAGTCACAAGCATAGAACATTCAATGATAAAGAAACATTCTGCTGCACATCACGGAATATGGTATATAACAGCTGAACCCGTTATAACATGGTGCTCGGGGTCCACATAATGAGACAGCGCTATAACCGGGACAGCGAAATGGCCGCCGCACGAGGACTTACCCGGCATCTGCAGCTCTCTCCCTGCTTCATCTGGCTGCGTCCACATCTCCAATATATACATATATAAAAACATTCAATTTTATATAACATAAAAAAGAGAGGACACACACCTCCCCCCACCACTAATTTTAGCAAACCATGCAGGAATCGAACCCACGACCCTTCATACACTGGGAGCTATGCTTTACCTGCTAACGAAAGGCAATAAACGTACTACAGACATCTGTTTCGACCTTTTAGGTTTCTTCAGTTAAGAGATAAGGGCAAGAATGGGTGCTCCAAAGTCAGTGGAAGTTTCCAACAAATCAGACTAAATAATAAACAGGACTGGTGGACGGACTCAGACGTGGAGTGGATTAACTGCAATATGTGATATGTGAGTGACCTATTAAACACATATGTCTCCTGAAGTGGACCAGCTATTGTACCTATCAGATACTCTAGTGACCCCTCATTGGAGACAGACAGTGCCAAAATTGTACTCGTCTATAAGAATCACAAATGAATTGAATAAAAAACTTTTACCCACTCCAACTGTAGAACAGAATCCGTCATAGTCCTTATCCAGGCGTGCAAATCCATTGATTAAAGTCCAATTGTGTAGAAAAATAGCAAAACAGAGCACTGCCAGGGAGCCAGGTGGTGTAAAAACAGGTCTATTTATTCAGCGTTACTTATCATAAGGACCCTCATGGTCCGAAACGCGTAGGAGGTACTGCTTTCTCCCCCTGGGGGGGTATGTGTTTTGTGAAGTAACGCTGAATAAATAGACCTGTTTTTACACCACCTGGCTCCCTGGCAGTGCTCTGTTTTGCTTTTTTTCTACACTCTTCAGTTAAGAGTCTGGTCATACAGGCTTTACCGTAAATATTTGCTTTGGTCAAATAAAATGTAATGAAATAAAATGAAAATTTGGCTAAATAAAAACAACAAATTGAGCAGATATGTGTTCTATATTTGAGGAGTTGGTGAATAACTCAAATATTGAATAAATATTTGTCCAATGAATAACGGTTATTCACATATTGATGAGAATGTGAGAAGCTTACCTCAATGGGAGGAATGAAAGTGCTGACCGGAGTACCTGTGATGCATCTCCTTAAGCTGCGGCCAGGGTGGCGCCGAGCGTGAAGGTGCTCATGTGCGGAGGCGCAAGCTAGCGGCAAAATCAAATTTCAAAGCTGCACATGCTCAGGCGCTTGCTCACGCTAGCCACACATATTGCAGCAATGTGTTTCATCGTGGCCAGCGTGAGTGCGCCCGCCCGCTCAGGTCACTCTGGACAAGGCCCAACGCAGAGAGAGCCCGCTGAGGCGGTGTTTGAGGAAGTTACACCCGACTTCTGGTGGGGCATAACTTCCATGTTAGGACCACCTGGATGGGCTCCCACCACCACTGGGTAAGGCCCTGCACCACAAGTCCTTGGGAGGGGGTGTGGAGAGAGGGGGCCGTACATGTGGATGGCCGGATAGAATCATTTGGCAGGCCAGATTTGGTCCGTAAGTTGTATTTTGAGCACCCACGATTTAGAAACTGATGCTTGTGCAAACTTTTAGCAAAGTCCCGATAAGCTGCTTTGCCAATTTACAGGCATATCTTTACACCTACTGAAACAAATATTTAAAATCTAATTACAGATGTGTTTGTCAGTATAAAGGCAGTACAAGTTTTCTGTACATCTGGTAGCTATGAAGGCTAAGCTTATAGCGCCGGCGACGGCAGGCTGTGTCGCTGGAAAAATCAAATTGAGATGACTTCCAGCGATCGTGACCATGCCACCGCTCCATTGCGTCGCAGTTGCGTGCTCTTAAAGTAAAGCATTTGTTTTGACGCGGCGTCGCATCGCCGGCACTATAAAGCGCAACCTTATACAGAACAATTTCTACAGACACTGCAATAGTTGGCACAAGTAGACAGGTTATTTCCCTGCTTTTACTGAATATTGCAAAATACATTCAAGTTCTCTACCTGCGGCTGACCGCCTGCACAGATAAACATCTCTATAAACTAAAAAAAATTCTGTATTTAAAAACAAAACAGGAAAGGCGTGTAAAAACCCACAATCTCCATAAAACCTTTCCATAAATGATGATTTTGTGCAAAGTTTTAAAATGCTTTTGCGGAACACGCAAATTTGTGTGCGTGCTAAAAATCACAAGATTGCTCCAAGGTTAGGTACAGGTCTCCTTGATAAAGGGCGGATTGCCCGAAACGCGTAGGAGGGTACATACCTCCGTTTTTTTTAACTATGGATTAATAAAGGATAATATTTTTATCAGTCTTTTTGGTGTGGGACCCACTCTGTTCAGGGCTGTGCGTTGGAGTGTTTTTCCTTAGGTACAGGAAGTTTACTACACTGTAAAAGTTTTTCAAATTCAATGTCCTTCTTCAAAATGATTTAAAGAGGCCAGTCACACTGCAATTAGCCTAAAATTGCCAATGAAGTCAATTGCAGCTTCAGACTGTACTGAATTAGAGGGATTCAGCTAAGCAGATTTAAATATTTGAGGGACCATTTTCTAAAACCCTTCTGTGCTGGAGGGGCCTGCACAGAGTTTCAATGTAGGCCCCTTCAGCACTAAGAGGTTAAAATGAACATGCTCCAACCTGCAATGACTATTACAAATACAGCTCAACCCCTTTATAACACTGTGCGTGGGGTCCAAAGAATCCCATCGCGATATAAGCGGATCGCGTTAGAAATAATGTACAACTGTATGCATTGTACAATATAGCATTTAAGACACAGATAATCGTGTTGTAAAGTATTCCTATATATGAAAATTGGGAGCCACGCTTGCATCACGTTATAACAGGGTTGAGCTGTATTGAGAATCTCAGACGACATCCAATTAGATTCCTCTAATAGCTGTTTGACAAAGTAAACTTATAATAGTCTAATAAAACAGACCCATACAAGTATTCATAGGAGTCATCACCAGTTCACCTGCCTCTTACTTTAGCCGGAATACAGCAACACAAACCTGTCCTGTGCCCTTATTGCTTATTATCTGCTGAATTACCTTGCTGCAAACACATTTTGCGCTTTTCAAGAAGGGAATATTTAAGGAACCAGAATCACTGCAGGTACTCACAGAAGTTTATTTTTAACTAGCTGAAAGTACCCGGCATTGCTCATGAATTCTAAGGCCTAGGATATAGTAGCTTCAGCCTCGCTGAGCCGGGCTGAGCAGATGCACTAACCCCCTGCATCTGTCATTAGCGCGGCTATAGTTTCCCCCTCCGCATGCGTGCTGATGTGTGCGGAAGCTCAGAAACTTTGCCGAGACACGCGAGTTTCAAATTTGCCGCTCGGGGAAGCGATGTGAGCGGTCACGTGACCGCTCACATCAAATGGGAGCGAGGGACTAGCCCCGCCTCCCGCTCCGCCTCCTGACACGCCTCTGCCCCACCCCCAGAGCATGCTCACTGCCTCGCCTGCAAGGACAGGAAAAAGCTAAATTTTGAGCAGGCGAGGCAGAGCAGGAGCGCGGCTGAACCCTCTATGTCCCAGGCCTAAGAAACCAACCTCATTCCCTCCCCTCATCTGTCACCTCTCTCCCTCCCATCCCTTTAATATCTTATGATGTCCCCAATTCTTTGCACTTCAATAATCCAGCATTCTTACTTTTCTCCACATGTGCCAACTGACTCTCCCTCTTTCTTCAGCTGCTTTCTGTGTCAACTATCTGACTTCAGGCTATGTGCATTATGATATCATCATTATGATGTCACGCCAAATACATAGCCTACAGGTACAACACCCAGTGGCTGACTTGCTTAGAGAAATTGTAATAACTCAGAATTAAAAATACAATGCATCCAAAACAGACAAAAACCTGCTCTCAGGAACCATCATGCAACATTTAGTTACGATATATATTAAGGTGTCCAAATGCATAGTGAACAGACAACAATTATCCAAAATATATATATTACAGTCAAGGTTTCTGCATTGTTAAAGTTGCAGTACCACTTATGACTAAAGAAAATTCATGACAAATGGGTCCAAATTATAGTGTTTATACATAATTTATAGTGTTTAATTACAGTGTTGATTCCTTAAGGAAATATCCCGAGATACATGCTGGAAAAACATGTATTTAAATCACCAGCATCATGCAGGCCAATAAGCCGCAACCGATGGAGTTACAGCTATCACGTTACAAGGGAGATTTAATCTAGTTTACCCTGGAGGGGGAAGCACTACCTTCAGCAATAAGTATCTCAGAGCTGTAAATACCTGTTTCCCATCCAGGGGGAATGTTTGTTTTTGTTAAGGAAATTCTCCTTTAAATTGAGATAAAAGCAGTTTATTGGTAATGCTCCTGGGTAACCGCATAAATTACTTAAAAAAATTGGTGTTTGAAATGAACTAGTGGGATGGTGTTTTTTTTTTTTTTTAAACAACTTTTATTGGGTTTACAAATTATAAATGGGGAGGGAAATCATTTCCATTTGGTATTTTATTGACAAACATGTTTAATGACATACAACGTTATAGTTCCATTAAAAGTATTTAAATCATCGTACACCTCCTTAGTGCTACCGTCCAGCTATCAAGCTTGATTTTGTTCCCAGCAAGTCACCCAAAGATCCCAGATTGTCAGGAATCTGTTGTATCTGTCTTGAATTAAGACGAGAGTTTTTCCATGGTCATTATATAGTTTACCTTGTGTGCGACTACTGTGATCGTCGAGGGGTCAGCCTTTTCCCATTGTCTTGCAATCACTGCTTTAGCTGCCGATAGAATCTGAGTTATCAAAAGATTTATATTCCTTTCCAAGTCCTCCATCGGCCTCTGTATTAGCACTATTTTCATGGCAGATCAATTCCTGTTCCTTTTTTGAGTAATCTTCTGAACTTACTTCTGAATAATACAATCTTGGGACATGACCTGTTTAAAAGGTGCTTGTCAAGGGAGACCAGTACTTTTACACCGAAACCACCGGGATCACTAGCACCAGACAGGACAAGGTTGTTGAATAAAATTGGGTTTATTCTGGCACACCAGCAGACAAAACAAGATTCAATACCAACTGGGGGCCTGGGGAGTAGACTAGCCTCGCTAGGTGCAGAGGCCTGCTTCAAGAAGGCTTGCCCTGTCCGCTTTTCGACCAGGATATCATTGTGCTGATTACACAGTAGCCGCTCTGACACAGATCTCCAGCTGGTCACAGTCAAGATCCAAACTCCTTCACAGAATGATTCTCAGTCCCTCTCAGATGGTCCTCTGAGGGAATCTCCACACTCCTTCCCAGTGTCTCTCTCCAAATTTCTCTGACCAGCAGTGCCTCTTATATATCCCTCTGTAGTTATCCTTTACATGGGACAGGGGCTACTGGCCAATCAGAGCAAACCTGATTGTCCACTCACACACACTCACCAAATGTCTGTAACACCTCCACGCTCCCAACCATTGTCTCAATACACATTTATCTGCAGGAACATCAGCTGATCACAGAGTCCCCTCCATAGAAATGCAACTCGCATGCAAATTACAAGTCTACAAATTAGTCCATACAGTAACATAATTCAATTTACACTTTACAGGGCTGACTCCCAAATCACATCAAATGTTGATTCACTCAACTGGGAGATTGCATTTATAGGGAATAAAGTATACAGGCTTTGAAATACGTTCTTTCAGACATAGTGCATTATACATTCCCTGTTCTCCTCCAGATATTAAATACATTTGGCAGAAATAAGCCTTACATAGGTGACCAAGTTACATGGAAATAGAGGTAGCAAGCTGGGCTTCATCCCAGTTTTGTGATGCCAGCTACCCCTACCGGCACAGTGCCGACAACATAGGGGGAAGAATGAATGGAGGCGGGCAGAGGTATAATACCATCTATGTAGGATTTTGAGGTCAATTTCGCCAACTGCGGAGCATCTAGATCTGGCTATTCTGTCGTAGATGTCCTCCCAATCTCTGTTTTTCCAAGGGACAGCCTATATCTTTTTTCCACTCTAATACATTTTTATTTGTTTGTTCTTTGGTTTGTGATAATAAAATTTGTTATAGTTGAGCAATTGTACCTTTATGGTATTCTCTAGTCATGTATAGGTTCTCGAAGGTGGTAAGAGGCCTATTTACACTTCCTTTTGCCTGGATCGAGGAGACGTAGTGTCTTAGCTGAATACAGTATATATTGATGTGTGTGTTTGGTAGGTCGAATTCTTCACTTAATTTTATAACTATTTTAGTTTTATCTGCCTTCTGAATATCTTTGAGGGTTAGTCCTTTCCCTTCCCAAATCTTGTATATATTCGAGTGGTAGGCTGGAGCAAAAATAGATCTAATCCTAAGTGGTGTCAGAGGCGACGGGATAGACGAGACATTTGTATCTGCAGTTCTTGTCCCATATTTTAAGGGAATGCGCTATAACTGGTTGGCTCCCGGTTTGTAAGTTCCTGTGCTCTTTTTTTTAGCCACAGAAGTCGCCATATCTGTGGACTGCGCCTCTGATCTTTCTATGTCTACCCATGGTTTGGTGTCCATCTTCTCTGACCAGTATATTAATGAACGCAGTCTAGCTGCTTCATAATATTTGATCAGAATCGATTGAGCCAGGCCCCCCCAAGTGTCGTTGGTAATGTCATTTCTTTTTTCTGGATTTTCTCCTTTTCCAAATAAAATGTGTTATTTCTTTCTTCATGTGTTAGTACAGAGAACAAAGTTCTTGGCGCACTATTTGTTGAGCGGGAGCACTGCATTTGGAGAATCCAAGTCAACCCTGCGAGAGACGCATACCTCCGGTTAAAGATACCTTTCAAGGTTTGTCTGCATCTATTTAGCAGCTGTGTGGATGAGGTTTCGATATACATAGGGTACTGCGCAATGGTCTCCTGTTCTCTCTGATTACAGATATCTGATTATCGGATGAGAAGCAAGAGGACAGACTGTGAAAATCTAAGAACTGTTCCTTCAAGAACCAGGACTAACATATCAGGTTCACGCACTTGATAGTGCGCCAAGGACTTTGTTCTCTGTACTAACACTTGTTTACAGCTATATGGAATAGCTTGTTTATAGTCCTAGGCAGCCTCTCTATTCCCTTACCCTCCCTCAATTTGGTGGTTTATGGGCTAATGTGTTAAGTGGTTATCCTTACACAGGTTGGATATATTATTTATCACAATAATTTGTTATTCACTACAATTCATTTTTATTTAATCATTGTATACACTATATACACTATATTCACAATAGGTTGAGCGCTTGGTTTGTAGTTTAGTTTTCTTTTCTTCACTATTTCTTTCTTCATACCTCCAATTTCTTTTGGTGGTGCCATTACCAGCAAGACCTGGAACAGGTACAACAACCAAGGAAGCAGATTCATTTTTACCAATATTCTTCCTGTCCATGAAATCTGATACCCGTTCCATAACCGTCTTTTTTTATTTTTTTTATTTAAAAAGTCCAGGGTAGTTTGCCTTGTATAGATCCCCATAAGTTTTAGTAACATTTGCTCCCAAGTATTTTAATCTTATCTAGTTTCCATTTAACTGGGAATTCTTTTTTCAACTCTGCCTCTTCCACTATTAATATATGCAAGCCTAGCCCTTCCGATTTTGCGCGATTTATTTAGAAATGTGACAGTTTGCTGAATTAATCTAGTGTAGGCTCTGTAGGGATGTTTTGGGGCTAGTCAGCGATAGAAAGACATCGCCTGTGAACAGGTATACCTTGTATTACCTGTCTCCTATAAATACCCCCTCTACCTTAGGGTTTAATCTAATTTTGGATGCCAGGGCCTCTATACAAAGTGCAAACAGCAAGGGGGACAGTCGACACCCCTGAAGCGTACAATTTGTGATTTTGAATGGTGTCGATGTATAGCTTGAAGTGCAGACAGTGGCAGATGGGCTAGAGTATAAAGCTTTTATCCTGTTATTAAATCTATTGTGCAGGCCCTCTATTCAGAACCTGATACATAAATGATCACACAACTGTCCAAGGCTCTCTCAGCAAACAGCCCCAAGATCAGAGTTGGTTTTTGGTTCGAATTTCTATTATGTAGATTTCAAATAACCCTAGCTATATTGTCTGAGGCTTTCCATTCCGGGGTAAATCCCACCTGGTCTGGGTGGACAAGCGAGTTCAAAACCTTGCTTAGACATGTTGCCAAAACTTTGGCAAAAATTTTGATATCCATGTTTATAACATGGGCCGATAGCTTCGGCATAGTGAAGGGTCTTTCCCTTCATTTGGAATAACAATTATCGAAGCCTCAAGCATTTCACTTGGCATTGCTTCTCTTTTCAGAATTTTATTAAACCATTTGACTTGGTATTGTTTAAGCGTAGCCTCAAACTTTTTGTAGTACAGATTTGAAAACTTGTGGGCCTGGGGCTTTAGAGTTTTTAAGGGTTTTAATTGTCCAAACATATATAAGGTTGTGAGGGGATTTTTAAAGTCCAGTTCTAAGTCTATTTTATAGTGTGTGGGGAATATAGGCTAATAGAAAATAAAGTGCAACTTTTTATTCTATTCCCCATACCCCTAGACTTAAGACCCAACAAGCCTTCCGTGACGGACACTCAGGACACGCGGTTTCGTGGTCCCAGTACGCGCGCGCGGATCTTGTGCGGCCTGATCTCACGTCCGCGGATTCAGACCCCGCCTCCCGCTTCGACGCACAACGGGTGCGTTCGGCCAGCCTCCCTGCTAACGTGCGGTATAAGTCCCGCCTCCGCTCATGGACAGGATAGGCGGGAGTGACGCGCGCATTAGGCTCCGCCTCCTGACCGTGACGCGCGATTGATCCCGCCCCCTCTTGCCCTAAGGTCACTCAGAATCGGTGTGGGAGTGACGCACGCTCCAGGCTTCGCCCCCGGACCTCCGTGACGCGCGCAGCACGCCGCGTGAGCAGTTCCATCCGCATCTCCGATTAGGCTGCATCATAGGGCACACCTGTGTGCACCAGCAACCTATCAGTGTTTACTTCCTGGTTCCGCCCTTGCTGTCTATTGGAGGCTCCGACTTCATATACCTTCAGTCTGCATTAAGTCTTTGCTGAGCATAGTTAAGTGTGACGCCGTGCCTTGCTGCATTCTTGTTCCTGATACCTTACCTTGCCTTGCCTGTTAACCTCTTGTTGCCTGAACCCTGCTAGTACCTTGGACTCCGCTTCTCTCCACTCCTGATCCGGCTTGTACGACCACTCTCCTGTCTCCAGTCCTGACCATGGCTAAGTACTCCAACGATCCGATATTCTCCTATTTTGAACCTGGCTACGTACCCCGACGATCCGCAACACTCCGCTCCTGAACCTGGAAAATACTTTGACTATTCTCCAATCTGTAATCCTGACCTGGCTTTAACGACTACTCTACATCCTAGGCGTGCCCGCGTTCCTGTGGATCGGCGTTAACAGATTCCCTACCTCAGCACCGTGGTCGCGCTTCGTTTGTGGTGAGCTACATGTTACCAGGACCTGTAATAGTATATTTTTATTAACATTTGTGGTGGGTATAAAATGTATTTGTTGTGCACGGTATTATGAGCTGAGACTTTCAGAACAAATGTTGTGAGTGAGCCACTGGGCTACCAACTTGGTGCCAGAAAGTCTACTCAGACATCGGACATGAAAGCCACAGAATATGCCAGAGGTGTGAAGAACATTTAAGCAGAAGGGCTAGGCTCAAGTACTCACGTCCTGGGATGAATGCAAGTCCTCCAGACTACCATTGGCCTCACCAGACTTGGAGGAGCCTAACCCAGCGGATGGCCTCTGAATAGCTAGTGGCTGAGGTGGCAATCTTCTGCATGCCCTTGGCAGATTCAGAATCCCTGCTTGCCCGGCCTCAGAAGACAGGCATCGCTCTGATTGGCTGGTGAGAAGGTTCCCACGCAGAGACTGGTTGTAGTGTTTTGTGAAGGAGTTCCAAAATACTATAAGAAACCTTGCAGCCAATCAGCCGGGAGATTCTCAAGCTCCAAAACAGCGACGGCGTTTTTGAATGAAGAAAAAGATGTCTCTACGTGAATAGAGTACCGGCTTTAGAAAAACCAACCCTAAATATTTCTAAGTCCAGCTTTTTGGGACCAAGTTCTCAAAAAGGAGCGTAGGTGTCACGGCTGGAATTTCAAGCCAATTTTAGCTTCAGGACGTTTGGAGCCAAGTCCCGGTAAACAAAAAGAAAGTCCTCAGGAGACCAGGGAGGGGTGGCGTCTGGAATTGCATGCCGATTTGGGTTTCAGGACGTTTCGGGCGTCTTGTTTGACGCACCATTTAGCTAGGAAAGTCTATTTTTTTTTTACCCAAGCAAGGTGTGTTTCTTATGTAGTTTGTGTTCCATTGTGTGTATGCCTATTTATGCGAATAAATTTACAATTTATTTCCCTTTACCCGTTTTGCTCAATGTATGATCCTGGTAAAAAAAAAAAAAAAAGTATAAATGCCTGATCTCCCGTGACAGTTAGTGGCTGTGTTATCCAATTTGAGAAGTCTCCATGTTTCGAGATACTAGTCTATTTTTACTCTTATGGCTGGGTCCTCTTGTTATGCCTTGTTCAGATTGCATAGCTTGTTATAATAGTTTACAAATGCCTTGTTAATTTCTGGAGGGTTGTAGGTTAAGACATCTTGACCTGTTTGTAGGCTATAGATGTTCTTATTACTTAATTTTTCTGCAAGAAACCCGTCTGTCTTGTTACCTTTTTCATGGTACAACTGGTTGGTCCATCACATTGCTTTTTCGGTATCATTACATTTTTAAGTTCCACTGTCTGTATTTTGGTCCTAATTGTGGTTGACAGGTTTTGCTAAAATGCCTCTTTGTTTTTCCTTAGGTTATCATTTAAACTTTCTATTCTCTTTCCTTTTTTTCTATGTGAAGATATGTTAATTATTTTGCCCCTCAGATTTGCCTTATGGGCAGCCCAGAGCGTAGTTTCTACCACTTGGCCATTGTAATTTTGTAGGAAATATTCCAGCAGGGCAGCACCAATTGCTTCTTTAGTTTCAGGTATCCCTAGCAGCAGGTCATTTAATCTCCATCGTGCATTGGGTGACCTCTGGTTTATGCCTCTCACTGTCAGCATCACTGGGGTGTGATCTGACCAGGTGATATTGTCCATCTCTGATTTGACTATTGCTAGCTCGCTCTCTAGACAGAAGTATAAAGTCTATATGAGTATATTGTTTGTGGGGAGTCGAGAAGAATGAGTAAACTCTGCTCTTGGGATTCATCAGCCTCCATGTGTCAACCAGGGCATACTCTATCAAATTTTTCAGGGTCTTAGAATTTATTAGTTGTAAGTGATGCTCTTTTTTGGGGATTCTCGCCCTGTCTCTAGCACCGTCTAGTATAGTGTTTAGGTCACCTCCTATTATCAAGTGGCCTCTTCTAGGCCGGCTTATAGTGTGAAAAGCCTCATTTAAGAATGTTTCCTGGCCTTCATTGCGGGCGTATAGAGTAACTATGGTTAACCCAACAGTGCCCAGCTTGCCAATGATTATTAGTATTCTATCTTATCTCCTTTTATTTTTTCCACTGCAGAAGGCACGCTTGTTCTGAACACGATTGCTACTCAGCTTTTTTATTTTTCGCTCGTGAGTGATATATATATGTGGGGGGAAAGATTTATCTTTCAGACGAGTAACATTCTCTCTGTTTAAGTGTGTTTCTTGTATTATGTATATATCGCCTTGTCTAGCCTTAAAATCTCTGATCAGTAATCTTCTTTTCATAGGTAAGTTCAGACAATTTACATTCTGGGTAACTATTTTTAGATTGTCAGTCATTTATTGATTTGTTTCTTTTTTTTTAATTTTATTTAGCCGTGTCGTACGAAGTTAGCATAAGTACTTTATAGTGCTGTCGCGTTCTGCCTTGTGTTAGGAGACTTAGTTTGACTTGTGTGTTACCTGTAGTGTTCCCGACATGGGAAGATGGATGCACACATGGTGTAGTTGGGGGGGAAAAACAGAAAAAGGGGAGAAAAAAAAAAATAATAAGTCTTAATTGGGTTAGATGGGGCCCTTCCACATTTTGGGCCTTTTACTCTGCTTGTGGGGTGTTTTGTGCATTGTCTAATACAGGCATACCCCGCATTAACGTACGCAATGGGACCAGAGCATGTATGTAAAGCGAAAATGTACTTAAAGTGAAGCACTACCTTTTTTCCACTTGTTGATGCATGTACTGTACTGCAATCGTCATATACGTGCATAACTGATGTAAAATATGCATTTGTAACAGGCTCTATAGCCTCCCCGCTTGCGCACAGCTTCAGTACAGGTAGGGAGCCGGTATTGCTGTTCAGGACGAGCTAACAGGCGCATGCGCGAGCTGCCATTTGCCTATTGGGCGACATGTCCTTACTCGCGAGTGTACTTAAAGTGAGTGTCCTCAAACCGGGGTTTGCCTGTAATGTGTTCGGGGTGCACCGTGGTACCTCATGCCTTTTGTCTAGAGTTTCTCAGATTCTTGTCCCTTCAATTTGTGTGTGGAGGTTTGTGTATTGTATGTCTTTATATAGTGCTAAAAGTGTACTTAGTGCTTCACAAAGAATACAGTACAGAGAATTACAATGCAATAAGTGCAGCAAAATCAGACAATAGGAAAGGAAATCCCTGCCTCGAAGAGCTTACAATCTAAGGTTTGAGGGGAACTTGCAGAGACAACAGGTGAGGGAATGAGTGCTGTGTCTTACGTCAATAGTCGTGCGTCCTTGGGAAAGTGCCCTCAACTTATACCGTGCAAACAAAAGCATTGATTAGTCAAACAGTTTATACATAGTTTGTTTAAGCAATCTACTACAGTTTTAACCATTTTTGGCAGACTTCCAGCCTCTGGGTCATTGCTGCACAACTTACTCCTGGCCACTTCTCCCACACGTATCCTTTTATAGCTGGGCCAGTCTTAACCGTTGGCTGGATTCTCTGCAAACCATGGTCATCCTCAACTTTAACATCTATTATTGGAACTTTCGAATACAATTGTACAATTATATAATTAGACTTTAATATGTATACAGTTAACTTTTTATCTATCAAAAAGCTAGCCTAGTCTAATTCTATTTTCAAACAAATTCGTTTTGCATGGTAGACCTCGAGTGGGTACAGTACACCATTTGATAAATGAATATGGTCTCTCCTAGTCATGATACATTAGATTGATCAGGTTACCTTACCGTTTTTTGTTTTTTTCCCCAATTAGCCTGGGATCTTATCTAGCTGAATTCAAGGTCTCTGCATTTTTCAGGCCTTTCTTATTCATTGCCGAGACTATTCCATGCGTTGTGGTAGGGGGTGACTGTTCTCAGACCTTTAGAATGTTCCCGGAGGGGCTTCTAGTCCAATGGCTGCTACAAAGTCTGGACCTTCTTCTGGTCTTCTCATTGTGGCCTGTTTGCCTTTGTGAGATGCAGGAGAGGTAAGATAATATCCCCCTGCACCGGTCAACTCTGTGGCCACGCTGAGCTCCCTCACATACAGCTCCATTGTCTGAGACACCCAGGGGGTGGTTGTTGCTTACTAACACGGAAGCGCAGGACAGTTTCTTTGTCTGTTGCCTTTGTGAGAGGCCTGCAGTGGAAAGGGGAATCCCAAGCGGTATCTAATCCCGGTTTTTCTCAGTAGACTCGTAATTTCCCTGAGCTCTCTTTTTGCCAACGTTGATGGAGCTAAATCCATTAAGATCTGTATGTTCGAATCCTCGAAATGAATCATGTCTAGTTTCGTGGTTGTTAGGAAGCTGTGGTCTCTATCTATTGAGAGTTTGCCGTTGGTGGCCTCTGGTAGTATATCTTGGAATAGATTGATGCCAATCCAAAAAAATCCAGTGCTCAAAAAACCATTACAAACAAATAGAGAATTAATTGTGCAGTTCAAACTTAATTGATATTAGTATGCATATGGCAGCGGAAGTCATAAATCCATGAATCTAAAAAAATTTATATAGCATGACCACGCATCCAGATGCATGACCGTGAAAGTGTGCGAGTATGATATGTAAAAACCCCACCCACGGAGGGAGAGAGTCACGGGTGTTCCGCACAAGCAGAAGTACCGATGCGGTCAGTCCATAACAAGCAAGGATGGGGTATGTGTACAAATCAACAGGCTTAAGCACAAAAATTTGGGGGGAAAAAAACCCACACATTTAAACAACTCAACGTCTGCTGCGATGACTCCCACCAGGCGTGCTCCCAGGCATAACCAAGTGGCAGAGAAGAATCCAAATAGGAACAGCCGGTTCACTGTCTTGGCTTCTTCTCTGCCTATATCTTGGAATAGCCTATGCAGGTAAGATCTACATTTCATCTGGTGTAATTGATTCTGGAACAGTTCTTCCTCTGATGTTGTTCCTTCTTGATCAATTCTCAGCTTCCTAGGCCTCTTGCAGCTGGGCTATTTCTTCTGAGCTGCTGGGCTATTTCTTCTCTGAGTTGGGTAATGTCAGTCTGTTATCTATCTCTGTTATAGCCTCCATGGCCTCTTCCAGCACTGTGGTTCTCTCCTCAGCAGATATCTCAGATCTAAGGCTGCTCATCGTATTTTGTAATTCTTCATGAAAAGTTTGTTTAATCTCTTTGAGCTCAGTCCCAAATCTGTGTCAGCCTCCTCTTGTTCTCATGTCGTGGCATTAGCTTGCTTTTTCTGGAGATATTGGGGACATGCTCTTTTTACTGAAGAACGACAACACCTTTGGTTTTTCTAATTTCGTGGGTGCCATTCTATTTCTCAGGAGTCAGTTGTTGCACTTTATTTTTTGTGTGTGCGTAGCTCCCTTCCCGAGTTGCATTGCAGGGATTGACTCAACTGCTGTCGTGTATCTTAGCTTTTCACAATTTCAAACTCCATCTTCTAGTATGGTACCACTTATTCACCCCTTCCTCTGTGCATTTTTTTTTT
>CM071570.1:106890852-107190200 GCA_036426205.1 Ascaphus truei | reverse complement strand
AGACTAATAGAACTTAGAAACATTTTCTGGCAAACATCCAATTTGTAAATAGGAAAATCTGGGAGGAAATCCTGGACAACTAATATGAAGGGAATCAAGGATTCATCAGAATAATTTTTTAGATAAAGAACAACAAGGCCCGTGATATACAGTATTTAGACTGTGTGTTGGTTAAGTTAGGAATAAGAGTAGTTGTTTAATTTGGTTTATCTTATCTATTAATCAGAAAGCACTGTATGTCTGCGTCCCAAGGGCCAATCGCATAGGACCTTGGGTCTGTCACTCCGGCTCAGGCCATGCCCCTCCCCCCGCACACCTCTCATTGGGCCTGCTGTCCAACACCAATGCCACACTGTCCCACCCCTCACTAGCTAAACTTCCACACACTGTCCACCCCTCACTGAGCTTTGGAACGCTTTGCATTTGCAGCACAACCTTCACCTGCTCTGGGCCACGCTTCACAGCTATCAAAACCCTCACCGTCTGCTACCACAGACTGCCCAATCAGTGTACAGATCATCTACACACACCACCTACAGACAACGCCCGTACACATAACACCAAACACTGCACACACACACACAACATTCAACACAACACCAACACTGCAGACACTGCACACACACACATTCACACAACACCAAACCTGCAGACACTGCACACACACACACATTCACACACACCCAACACTGCAGACACTACACCACATTCACCAACACCAAACCTGCAACACTGCAGACACTGCACCACACACATTCACACAACACCAAACACACTGCAGACACTGCACACACACACACATTCACACAACACACAAACACTGCAGACACTGCACACACCACATTCACCCACATTCACACAACACCAAACCTGCAACACACAACACCATCACACACATTCACACACCCACACCTGCCAGACTGCCTCTTCAAAACACCACCCTCGCCCACCCCCCCATCTCCCCTCCCCCCCCCCGGTCCATGCCACAATCTCCCTCCGCAACCGCACACCCTCTACGGCCGCGGCCTACAGTCAAACACGATCGGCACCGATCTCCCCCCGCTACCGCACACCCTCTACGCCCCGGACCGGGACGCACGCCACAGATCTCCCTCCCCTACCGCGCCCCTCCCTCTCCCCTAAACAACATCGCCACCGGCTACCTACTCACTTCGGCAGCGGCCCGCACGGAGCTCTTCCGAACGGCAGCGCACGACAACACATCTCCCTCCCGCTACCGCACCCCTCTACGGGCCGCGGACCGGGACACATGCCACAGATCTCCCTTCGCAACCGCCGACCCTCTACAGCCGCGGCACCGATCCGCCCTCCCCGCTACCCTCACACACTGACGCCCGCGACCCCCACCACGCCACACATCTCCCCCCGCTAACCGCACACCATCTACGACCCGCGGACCGGGACGCACGCCACAGTCTCCCTCCGCACCGCAACCCTCTACAGGCCCACGCTTGCGTGTGGGGGGACACAGTGTGTGTGTGTGGGGGAGGGGGACAGTGTGTGTGTGGGGAGAGGGGGGGGACAGTGTTGGGGGAGGGGGGACAGTGTGTTTGGGGGGGGGGGAGACGTGTTGTGTGGTGGGGGGCAGTGTGTGTGTGTGTGGGGGGGGGGAAACATGTGACTCCCGGGCAACGCCGGGTCTCTCAGCTAGTCTCAAATATTAAGCTGCCAAGTACGATGTTGCATCTTCAAAAAGGAGGAGATAGGATTAAAATAAAAAATGGGGGGAAAAAAACATTAGATCACAGCCAGGTATGCAGCATTTTTAGCTGGGAGAAATGTCCCCCCAAAATGTGACTAATAACAGGGAGGTGTTGGTATTGGAAGCTAAGCACAGACAGAAAATGATAGTACGACAGATACGGTATAAAGTATATTCTAGAGTATTGTATAACAAAAAGCTGTGTAAGAACCAAACATGTAATATGTATGTGTGAATTGGGTGCTCCAATCTCCCCGAGAAAACAGTTACAATGCTTAAGTTTATGTGGGCTAGAAGGACCTTCATCAAAAAAAAAATGACTATAGAACATTAGAAACATTTTCTGGCAAACATCCAATTTGTAAATAGGAAAATCTGGGAGGAAATACTGGACACGAATATATAAGGGAATCAAGGATTCATCAGAATAATGTTTTTAGATAAAAGGAACAACAGAGGCACGTCGATATACAGTATTTAGACTGTGTGTTGGTTAAAGTTAGGAATAAGAGTAGTTAGTTTAATTTGGTTTATCTACTATATATTTCAGAAAGCACTGTATGTCTGCGTCCCAAGGGCCAATCGCATAGGACCTTGGGTCTGTCACTCCGGCTCAGGCCATGCCCGCCCCCCAGCACAAACGCTCCATTGGCCTGCGTCCACACCAATGCCACACCTGTCCCACCCTCACTGACTAATACTTCCACACGGTCCCACCCCTCACTGAGCTTGGGAACGCTTTGCATTTGCCACACAACCTTCCACTGCTCTGGGGCCACCTTTCACAGCTATCAAAACCCTCACCGTTCTGCTACCACAGACTGCCCATCAGGTTACAAATCAGCTACAACACAACACCTACAACACGCACGATAACACCCAAACACTGCACACACACACACACATTCACACAACACCACAACACTGCAGACACTGCACACACACACATTCACACACACACAAACCAAACACTGCAGACACTGCACACACACACA
Source organism: Ascaphus truei (assembly GCA_036426205.1). Classification (NCBI taxonomy): domain Eukaryota; kingdom Metazoa; phylum Chordata; class Amphibia; order Anura; family Ascaphidae; genus Ascaphus; species Ascaphus truei. The sequence goes on along the minus strand of CM071570.1, from coordinate 107,187,482 downwards.
CATTCACACAACACCAAACACTGCAGACACTGCACACACACACATTCACACAACACCAAACACTGCAGACACTGCAGACACTGCACACACACACATTCACACAACACCAAACACTGCAGACACTGCACACACACACACATTCACACAACACCAACACTGCAGACACTGCACACACACACATTCACACAACATTCACACAACACCAAACACTGCAGACACACACGCATTCACACAACATTCACACAACACCAAACACTGCAGACTGCCTCTTCAAAACACCACCCTCGCCCACCCCCATCTCCCCTCCCCCCCCCGGTCCATGCCACAGATCTCCCTCCGCAACCGCACACCCTCTACAGGCCGCGGCCTACAGTCAAACACGATCGGCACCGATCTCCCTCCCGCTACCGCACACCCTCTACGGCCCGCGGACCGGGACGCACGCCACAGATCTCCCTCCCGCTACCGCGCCCCTCCCATCTCCCGCTAAACAACATCGCCACCGGCTACCTACTCACTTCGGCAGCGGCCCGCACGGAGCTCTTCCGAACGGCAGCGCACGACACACATCTCCCTCCCGCTACCGCACACCCTCTACGGGCCGCGGACCGGGACACATGCCACAGATCTCCCTTCGCAACCGCAGACCCTCTACAGGCCGCGGCACCGATCGCCCTCCCGCTACCTCACACACTGTACGGCCCGCGGACCGCCCACCACGCCACACATCTCCCTCCCGCTACCGCACACCATCTACGACCCGCGGACCGGGACGCACGCCACAGATCTCCCTCCGCAACCGCAGACCCTCTACAGGCCACGGCTTGCGTGTGGGGGGGACGACAGTGTGTGTGTGTGGGGGAGGGGGGACAGTGTGTGTGTGGGGGAGAGGGGGGGGACAGTGTGTGGGGGAGGGGGGACAGTGTGTTTGGGGGGGGGGGAGACGTGTGTGTTGGGTGGGGACAGGTGTGTGTGTGTGGGGGGGGGGGGGGGGGAACAGTGTGACTCCCGGGCAACGCCGGGTCTCTCAGCTAGTCTCAAATATTAAAGCTGCCAAGTACAGGAGTTGCATCTTCTAAAAAGGAGGAGATAGGATTAAAATAAAAAATGGGGGGAAAAAAACATTAGATCACAGCCAGGTATGCAGCATTTTTAGCTGGGAGAAATAGTCCCCCCAAAATGTGACTAATAACATGGAGGTGTTGAGTATTGGAAGCTAAGCACAGACAGAAAATGATAGTACGACAGATACGGTATAAAGTATATTCTAGAGTATTGTATAACCAAAAGCTGTGTAATAACCAAAATGTAGAATATGTAGGTGAATGGGTGCTCCAATAGTCCCGGAAAAACAGTTAACAATAATCCATAACGAATATTGTGAAATAATGGCTTCTTTAAAAGGAGTGGGTATACTACTAGGTGAGAGATAATGGTTCAGCTTGCCTTTTTATATCTCCTGAAGGTAACAGAAAAAATGATGATAATCCCACTTCACTGCACCTCATTGGAGACAATACAATGAAAGATCCAAAAAATAACTCAAAGTTTGTAGTAAATATAGCTCTCAGTCAGATAATCTTCTTTGTATCTTAACCACTCCTTGAGCCAAACGATATTTCTTGACGGCGTGTCCAGATGCAAGTAGAGGTCAACACAGCAGAAGAAATGCAAAAAATGCATACAGCAGCGCACTGCCCAGAAAAATGGGACACAGGTGGTGAAAACAAAAAATGTATTGCCCGACAAACATTGACAAAAAAAGGGAGGTGTGGACCCTCCTACGCGTTTTACACCAAGTGTGCTTTATAAAGGAGTACTTGGCTAAGCATAGATGGCTAAGCATAAGACTTCATTCAGTATGAAGTGCTTACTGCATTTCTGCCTCCCTGCCTTGTACCCTGCATCTTGGTTCCTGTGTTTCTCCGTGTCTGACCATGGCTAGTACCTGGACTCCGCACCTCTCTACTCCTGACCTCGGCTTTACCAACGACTATCCACACCTCTCCAACCCTGATCACGGCAAGTACATTTTAAGACTCTGACCTCTATAACCCCAACCCGGCTAGCCACTACCAATCTACACTCCTGACACATCCCAACGGCTGGAGGTTGGCATCTTCACAATCCCCACCTCGGCCCCGCAGTCGTGCCCTGATTATGATGAGCAACCAGTTACAGTACGCTCTGGCCTGGGCTTCACCCACCTGGGAACGGAGATCTGATCTCACCAGCGATATCGCACGTTTCACCCGGGAGTTCCGCAGTGTTCCATACGCCTAGACGCAAGGTAACTGCTGCTTCTTCCTTGTTGCACATCTCCCAGAGTAACCATCCCGTCGCCCAATATGCCCTTGAGTTCTGCACCATAGCAGCTGAGACGACGAGGCTCTGTCAGAACCCTTCAGGCAAGGTCTTTTGGAGTCCCTAAAAGATGAACTTGCCTTACAAGAACGCTCCACGGATCTCTAGTAACTCATCGCTCTGTGTATCCGGGTGGACCAGCGATTGCAGGAGAGAAGATCCGAAAGAACCCGGCACCGGCAAGGTACTCCAAGATCCCACAGTTTCTACATTGGTACGGCCGAACCACTGACACCGAGGAACCCATGCAACTAGGTGGCAACAAGCTGTCCTCCAGCGAGAAACTATGCCGACTCAGTGCCGGACTTTGCCTGTACTGTGGCAACCCCGGACTCCTGGTACTCAATTATCCCTGGAAATCGGGAAACGTCAAAGTCCCAGTAAGGATCAGGGGAATCACACTGGGAACACTATCTACTTCCCCTACCAATATAACAAAATAATGCCAACTAGGATCCTAACCCGTTACGTTAATCTGCGATAATGTCCACACCACTGCACGGCCTTTCTGGACTCCGGGTCAGGGGGTAATTTTATTGATCAGGCGTTCGCCGAGAGAAACAAAATCCCCCTTGTTCGTAAGAAGCGCCCTATTGGTCTGGAAGCTATTAACAGTCAGCCTCTACAACCGGCATTTATCTCCGTTCAGAATGTTCTTTTCCAATTACAGACAGGAGAGGATTCAGCTGGATTCCTCTGATTTTTCGGCTCAAGTCAGCTCTTATCTTTCCCGATCCACGGGTGGGCTCCAAAGTTTGTAGTCTTCTCTCCTGCACAACCTCAGGCATGGTCTTGCAGCTTCCATCAAAATGTCCCAATGTCATGGCAACGCGGCGCTGCAATTTTCAATACAGTTGCAAGAGAATGCCCAGAGCTAGAAGGGGAGGAGAAAGCCGGGAGACACCGCCAGTAAGTCTTGCCAGCGGGTAAAATGAGGGGAATTAGAGAGTATGGGGGAGTGGCTCTATTTATCATCAACACACGTGTGAAAAATAAAGTACACCCCCTATGAATTCTATGGTTTTACATATCAGGACATAATAACAATCATCTGTTCCTTAGCAGGTCTTAAAATTAGGTAAATACAACCTCAGATAAACAACAACACATGACATATTACACCGTGTCATGATTTAACAAAAATAAAGCCAAAATGGAGAAGCCATGTGTAAAAAACTAAGTATATCCTTACAGCTTCCATAGGAATTAAGATGCTAAGTAGCAGACAGGTGCTGCTAATCAAATGCCCTTGATTAATTGATCAACAAGTGTGACCACCTCTATAAAAGCCGAAGTTTTAGCAGTTTGCTGGTTTGGAGCATTCAGGTGTGTGTTAACACAATGCCAAGGAGGAAAGACATCAGCAATGATCTTAGAGAAGCAATTGTTGCTGCCCATCAATCTGGGAAGGGTTATAAGGCCATTTCCAAACAATTTAAAATCCATCATTCTACAGTGAGAAAGATTATTCAAAAGTGGAAAACATTCAAGACAGTTGCCAATCTTCCCAGGAGTGGACATCCCAGCAAATTCACCCCAAGGTCAGACCCTGCAATGCTCAGAGATATTGCAACAACAAAAAACAAGAGTTACATCTCAGACTCTACAGGCCTCAGTTAGCATGTTAAATGTTAAATTTCATGACAGTACAATTAGAAAAAGACTGAACAAGTATGGTTTGTTTGGAAGTGTTGCCAGGAGAAAGCCTCTTCTCTCTAAAAAGAACATGGCAGCACGGCTTAGGTTTGCAAAGTTGCATCTGAACAAACCACAAGACTTTTGAAACAATATCCTTTGGAAAGACGAGACCAAAGTGGAGATGTTTGGCCATAATGCACAACGACACGTTTGGCGAAAACCAAACACAGCAAATCAGCACAAACAGCTCATACCAACTGTCAAGCACGGTGGTGGAGATATATATATATATATATATATATATTAGAGATAGATATATATATATATTCCTCGTTTTTACAACGAATGGCTTATCCAACGCTATGCAATGCATACCTATGTTCATTTTTACAATGATTAAACGTCTTATCCAACGCTTTGCAACGCTGTGCGTATGTACACACACACACACACACGGTTAATACTGAGAGCATAAAAATGCAAACACGCATCATCTCCACAAACTCCGTTCAAGGACTGGTACACACTGAAGTGAAAAAATGTGGTACAAATGGTATCCCATAATCTTTCTATGTGACTATTAACCCATCATAGTATTATGGTGTCACTACATCAATTCATATCACATCACAACATTTACAAACATTAACAAGTAAAGAATTTAAAAAAATGATATAGATAGATATACACACACACTTATACTTCGCTTACCTAAAGGCATCAATTTGTCTATGTAGCATATCCTAAACATATTAATGGTATTTCAATGAAATACTAGGTGGGATTGCATATCAATGATGTTAAAACCGAGCACATACATCCTTAAACTATAGTCAGGCTGAATTTATTATGATAACACACTGTTGTCATAATACATTTGTGTCGTATTGCCTTATAATAGGTGTACCTGGCGTAACATATGCCGATCTAGCAGATCTTAAAGGTTATTCAACATTACTCTTTGGTTTCACCTGTCGCGTACGGTACCCTGCTAGCACGCGACCTGCATACAAGACAAGGTTAATACTCACGCCCGCAAGCGCTTCCACTTTTCACCTCTGCAAAAGGTCCATCAAATGGACAATATCTCAACTACAGGATTCAGGATTAATACACAGCTCACAAACTGCCCCACTCTTCACCTTCACAAAAAGGTCCGTCAAAAGGAGTTATATCTCTCCCCAATCTGTCCCAATATACAACCACCACGAACAGCACACAAGTGAGCACGTGACTTAGATATGCAAACAGGGTTAATACACACAGCTACTCTAGCCAACCCAACATTCTCCATCGCAAGGAGCCAGTGAGTTAATATTAACCCCTACTCAATTGCAAATCATGTATCTATCCACTGCCACCACATGTGGGTATGCAAATATAATAAGAGATGTCAGATTAATATTTGCCAAGGCCCCGGGTCCCTGTTTTTTATAGAAAAACTATGCACTTTAACACACAAAAATCAGTTGTAACCAAAATGTTTTATGTTATGTCTCTGGTTTTAATGCATATTGCCATGCTCAGTAGCACTACCTCTGAACTACATAATGCTGAGATCTATATGTTGTGGTATTTGGGGGTTTAATAGGAGCTTGTTAGGTGTCCAGTATTTTAACAATTCTTTCTCAGCTAGTCATGGCTGATTGGAGGTTGGCAACCTCCTACTTAATTTAAGCTCACCCCCTACCCCCACATTTAAATGGTTATGGGCTCACCTCCATAGCATCTTCACTCAGGGGAACTTGCCTGCTTGCAGTTGGCTGTGACATCTCTAATACAGAGTGCTTTCTCTGGTAATGTACAGTTAATAAAAGCTTCAGTCAGACAGAACTTTGCAGCTAATATTGACAGATTTACTAAATCATTCTTCCTGTTATTAAACAGGTTATTAAGAATTTATATTAGCGTTAGGGACCCCTGATATGTGGTCTGCCTTGGCGTTGGCTCAGGGGCTTACAACAATTTTGGCCAAAATGTCAAACTAAAAGACACATTTACTTATTAGATATTTATCCATATATATTTAGGCACTGTACCGTGTATGAGTCTCACTAGATGTGCTAAAAACTGAGCTTTGTCTGTGTTTTATGTTAGGTCTCTGGTTTTAATGCATATTGCCATGCTCAGTAGCACTCCTCTGACACTCATATGCTTATATATATGTTGTGGTATTTTGGGGGTTTAATAGGAGCTTGTTAGGTGTCCGATATGTTTTACAATTCTTGTCCAGCTAGTCATGGCTGATTGGAGGTGGCAACCTCCTACTTAATTTAAGCTCACCCCCTCCCACATTTAAAGGTTATGGGCTCACTCCATAGCATCTTCACTCAGGAACTTGCCTGCTTGCAGTTTGGTGTGACATCTCTAATACAGAGTTGCTTTCCTGGTAATGTACATGTAATAAAGCTTCAGTCAGACAGAACTTGCAGCTAATATTGACAGATTTACTATAAATCATTCTTCCTGTTATTAAACAGGTTATTAAGAATTTATATTAGCGTTAGAGACCCTCTATATGTGGTCTGCCTTGGCGTTGGCTCAGGGGCTTACAACAATTTTGGCCAAAATGTCAAACTAAAAGACCATTTACTTATTAGATATTTATCCATATATATTTAGGCACTGTACCGTGTATGAGTCTCACTAGATGTGCTAAAAACTGAGCTTTGTCTGTGTTTTATGTTATGTCTCTGGTTTTAATGCATATTGCCATGCTCAGTAGCACTCCTCTGACCTCATATGCTTATATATATGTTGTGGTATTTTGGGGGTTTAATAGGAGCTTGTTTAGGTGTCCAGTATGTTTACAATTCTTGTCCTAGTCATGGCTGATTGGAGGTTGGCAACCTCCTACTTAATTTAACTCACCCCTCCCACATTTAAATGGTTATGGGCTCACTCCATAGCATCTTCCACTGGGGAACTTGCCTGCTTGCAGTTGGTTGTGACATCTCATACAGAGTGCTTTTCATGGTAATGTACAGGTTATAAAAGCTTCAGTCAGACAGAACTTTGCAGCTAATATTGACGATTTACTATAACATTCTTCCTGTTATTAAACAGGTTATTAAGATTTTATTTGGCGTTAGGGACCCTGATATGTGGTCTGCCTGGTCGTTGCTCAGGGTACAACAATTTGGCCAAAATGTCAACCTAAAAGACCATTTACTTATTAGATATTTATCCATATATATTTAGGCACTGTACCGTGTATGAGTCTCACTAGATGTGCTAAAAACTGAGCTTTGTCTGTGTTTTATGTTATGTCTCTGGTTTTAATGTAACCAAAATGTGTCCGAAACGTAAATACTCTCCCCAGAGCATGCATTCAGTTAATTCAGAGCCCAAAGCATTTCTTATTAAATGTTTAAATATATATAAAAATACAGTGCTTAGTGCAGAAAAGGTATTACAAGAAACATACAGTTACAATAAAATGCATAACAGCTTCTTAAAATAAAAGGGTAAAACATAAAAGAAAAACCTATATACTTTACCAAATGCCATAGATTTTCCCAGAGACCGCTGGATCATGAATATGATAAATCAAGAATTTTGTCCTAAATTCACCTGTGATAGTTGTATTTAAAGCTGAGCAGAGATTATAATACAATTCTTTATCATTGAACACAGTAGAGATGGTTAACAACCAGTGCTTCAAAAGGTCAACTGTATCCTTACAACATAAGCACTCCGCAGGACGACTCCAATGAGTAATGTATATATTATCAGCATCCCATGACTAGGAACTAGTACCTAGTGCTAACCAGCACATATCTATAAGTACATAATGTGTCCCATTTTAAGCTGACATAAAGCACGAGTAAAAAAACTCAAATAGGAAAAAACTAAAAAAAAAAAAAAAAAAAACAATTAAAAATCAAGGTTTCTCCCTACGAAGTCCAAAGTGCGGGTTACAAACAGCGAGCTGAATCTGCCCAGTAGGATAAGCAAACAAAAATAGAAAAGGCAGAGCACTGCCTAAAACCAGCCCCTATCGTAAATCAGCTGTGAGATTGACAGTTTTATGACAGAGTAAAACACCTCCCACCACATGACGTTTAAACTCCTTTTCAATATAGCATATATGGAATAATGGGTGCTATAATAGTCTCAGAAATATATTCAATAAATCTTCATCAAGAATAACATGGAATCATAGCTTTTCTTATTAGGAGTGGGTATACTACTAGGTGAGTAACAATAGATTCACTTTCTTAGGCCTTCTGAAGGAAACAGGGAAATGATGTTCTCACCTCGCTCCACCTCATTGGAGACAATAATGTAATAAAGTCCATAAAACTCAAAGTTTGTAGTAACTCTTATCAATCTTTAGAAATCTTCTCCATACCTTACCCACTCACTCACTAGACCAGATGAGTTCCTTGAAGGCGTGTCCAGCCGCAGGTAGAAAATCAGTACAGAAGGAACAAATGCAAGAAAAAAAAAAAAAATATGCATGAAACAGCGCAATAATCGGGAATCGGAATTTTAAAATAAAATATATCAGAAGTAAAAAATTAAAGTATTATATATTTGTGGTTCCTGGGAAGGATGAGTTTGTATTTAGTTTGTCTTGTGTAAATGGTAGGTGCTTTCCGTGAATAGACTATCTATATGCAAATTGGGACATATGTTGAATTAAATATACACCAAGTATTTTTAATTATTTTTTTAATACTACCCAATCTGCGTAGTATCTTTTTTTTTGGTGTCAACTAATTGTTTATCATAATGGTACTGTCAACCGGATGCTTCTTGTTGCTTTGCCTTTTATTACATTGTTATTTTGGGCTTAAACCCTTTTTTTCCTCTTCTCTAAGTATTGATGTAACTGAGGGGCGGGGAGACATCGGGCTCCTGTTTGACTTGGCCCAGAGGGACAGGCACGTGCCAGCAGTAGCGGCAGTGCATGTGCCTTCTTAGGTTTGATGGCAGGGGCGTGTTTGTTCCCTTCTCCCCTCAGTTTATAGGCGGATTGGCTCTTGCGTCACAGGGGGAGCAGTATCAGTGTGGGATCCATGACTAACCAGAGCAGGACGCGCGATTTGAGCGTGCACACGCTTGCGGTGTAGCTCTCCATACACACGGAAGGCATGCCCGCAGTGACGTCATGCACATCCGCTCTTTGGCGCCAAAATTCGAAAACAGGATTTGATTGTTGGCACTATAATAGGGGGTCCTTTGGGCACCAAACCATACTCCTTGATAAAGCACATTTGGTGTGAAATGCGTAGGAGGGTTCACACCTTTTTTTGTCATGTTGGTTGGGCAATAAAGGCTTTATATTTTTATACCACTGGTTTCCTGATTTTTCTGGGCAGTGCGCTGCTTCATGCATTTTGCATTTGTTCCTGCTGTCCTTTTCAATATATAAATGTACTCCTAACTTTACTTCTGTAATACTGACACACACGAGACACATCAATACATTCAGGCACTCACTGCAGGCGCGACAAGTGTAAATATACCTGTCTTAATCCCCAATCTAGGCGACAAATCAATATCTGTTACTTATAAATTTAAGAAAGTGCTCCTCAGTGACACGGTTACCGATTTGTTATTTTTATTATGCAGAGAAGCTGACATCACAGGATATTCTCATTTTTAATAAAGGCACTCTGGGTTTAATACGTTCTTTGCCACGCCCCCTGAACTTTGCAGAACCATCTAGAGAATGCCTCTGAAACTTGCATCTTTATAAACTTGTCACAGGGGCCATATTTTATTCCCACGTCTGTCGCCCTCATCTATAGACTATATCAGCACATGCAACCCATCTGGCACCTTTAGTGGCTCATACAGTATAGGCACCCCCAATGAAGCTCTTTTTGAAGCCAAGCACCACCTGGAATAAGCCTGGGCTTGTCATAAACCCAATATATATTGTATTTTTAACTTCAAGCTGTAGCTCATTAACCCCTGAAGCACCAAAGGGGATTAAATAAAATACCAAATATCTCATGACATTATCATGACAACCACTCCGTGTAATGCCTTGCTGTCTCTTTGCGACGGGGAAGAGATAACCAGCGTCACTAATTAACGTTAAGCCCACTTGGTTGCTCCTGAACTGTGTTCTGGGGTCCTTGAGTGCTGACTGTTGTACATGTACTGCTATGCATTGTATGTAAAATGTGCGACATTAAAGAATTTTTGTGTTTTACCCTTTCCAGGAGTGCTAGGAAGCGGAGATTGCTAGGCTACGAGTTTCAGGGTGGGTTTTGCACGCGAAACTTCTTTCGGATTGTGGCTATGTAGCGGGGTGCCAAAGTTATGGGACAACCCAAACCTGTACCCGGGAATTTTATGTTTGCTTTCTGTATCTAACTATTATATTTTTTATTTTTAGATATATTCTGCATTGGACCCACTAACAGTCATTATGTAGAAAGGGTTAATTATTATTTGTGAAAGATTCTCGGGCACAGGAAAGCACAATGCTCCGGTCAAAATCCTACCATGAAAACGTTCTTGCAACGCACCGCCAGGAGGTCCTGCTGCAGCATAAACCCGGAAGGTAAAACGGGGCACAGGGGTGCAAGGTATCCCCAGAACAGTACAGGGATCCCTAGTTTAAAGGGGGGATGCCGAGGTCACCCTTACCCTGGGATAAGGGGATACTCCAGTCAGGTGTGGGACTGAGGGGTTTAATAAAAACAGTTTAGTTGCAGAGTGTAAGGGACATAGCTGGTGGAGGAAAACAGTTTAGTTCTATTCTACTCTGTCTCTCACACCAAACAAAATTGGTACATTTTAATAAGGTTTTGTGTTCTATTCTGCTCACCTATTCATACAATTGATACTTTGCATAATTTTAAATCATGGTGCAAGTAGAGGAAATAATGCATATATTGACAAATTGATCCAAGAGATCAAAAAAAGACCCTCCAAAGATGCACTCTTATGATTAGTTATTTATAAATGACTTGGACAGCTAACTTATGGTTTCTCTAAAGTAGGGTCCGTGTTAAAATCACAAAATAATGAAATTTTATTACATCCAAAAAAAATTAAGTGACAATGTGAAAAATCTTAAAATATAAAATCAAGTAGAGAGATGTTGATGTAAAGCACAGCCACGAATTCCAAATCAGCATGGACCGGAACAAATGATACAGGTGAACACTCCAATCTTGCAACAGGTCAGGTTTATGCATGGTGGTGCAGCAAAAATATGACTACAAACGAACGCACCTACGCGTTTCATGCACAAGGCACTTTATCAAGGTGACAAAATAAATATATGCTGCGTGATTATACTCACCTAACCTCTGGTCCCGCGCTGCTGGGTGTGACGTCATCATCCCGCGTCGCAACGGGTCGCGGTGACGTGGCATGCACAGCCATTGGCTCGGCAGGTCAGGTGGTATGCTAATACTAGCTGACTGTCTCTTTTTTCCGTTTTTTTCTAAAACAAACTTTATTAATACAGAAATAATGAACACACAATAAAAAACTTGTTAAAAACACACTAGAGTACTGAACTAGCAGCAACCCTGCACAGAAGATGTCTATAATTTATACAATATTCTAGGGCAGGGGTGAGCAAACTTTTTATGCCGAGCCCCCCTTTTCATCAATGATATTTGTCGGGGCCCCCCTGCCTGATGTGAACAAAAATCACATGAAAAAAAAAAACAAGTTTAAACGGTATACAATACAAATGTGACTACAAATACATATAAATACTTACATATTTCAACATTATATCAATATGTACGATATCATGTGTGACAATCTCAAATAGATTCTCATCATCTCCTCTCCTCAACCCCCTTGGACTGCGGCCCCGCTGGTGCTGAGCGCGCAGTAATTGCCGCTTTTACTTACATAAATCTATATGTGTAAGTCCCTGCTCATGTGCTGTGCGGGCACGCACGCTCACTCAAGTTAGGTGCTTGAGTAAACAAAAAATTAACTTTCAAGCGTGCTCAACTTGCCCGCAATAACATCCCCACCTCCACGCGCGCTTGCGAAATAGCCAGGACACCCAGCGCTCATGCTTAGAGAGCTGGTGACATCACCGCTTTCAAGCATGAGTGCGGTCAGCGCCAGCGGGGCCGCAGTCTTTCTATTGACGTCTATAGACACCTGCTGCAAATGCATTCTTTAATATTGTTTACATTTTCAATGCTTAGTTAGGGACATTAATTATTATCCCCCATGGACTGTAAAGTGTCTGTAGAACTGCAGGGTTATAGCGACCAGAAGACAGTAGGACAGGAATGAGAGAACCATGAATGCACTCAAATCTTATTCTCAAATTCATTGCACTTATCATAACATTTGGAGCTGTAACATGTTTATGAGATGGATCACTATCTGTTTATTTGGCTGGTATCTGGTAATATTTGTTTCTTTTGGTGCACTGTCAATATCACACAGGCAATTATTTGGGGGGGGGGGGCATTCATTCCACCCCATATCTACCTCCCTTCCCTCTTCCCCCCCTTTTTGTCATCCACCCTCCTACTTAGCAGTATTATTTTGTATACCTTTTTTAACTGTTATGGGGCGTTTTTCCTTGTGTTTCAGTAATATTAGAGTACATTGGGTAAAATTCAGATAGCCTACCCTTTCTTGCAATTTCAGCTGTGCCTCCTGTCCTGTGTGACTGAAGAGAATTGCAAAGCAGGGTGCCAGGTCACGAGCATTAGCAGGAGCAGAGTGCTGCAGGGCAGGCACCAGAAGCAGGGACATTCCACGTCAGACATGCCTGCTCCTCCCCTGCAGTCCTCCTGCATTCTTGCCCTCTTCTTCCGATCCACCAGCTACTCTAACAGGGTTCTTTTGCAGCTGGCTGTCCTGCCCTCATGACCAGACTAATATATCCCCCCTTATAGACCAGGACTACAAAACACTGTGAGCCAGAACATACAGCTACATACATATAGAGAGGGTACATTCCCTGATATATGAAAAGTTAGTAGATGTTTCTTTAATCCTGAAACAATCGGTGCACTTTGTGCCTGTTGAGTGATTTCACTGTATTGTAGTGGATCTCTGGACTGTGACTGCACCTTTAATTGGATGCCGTAAGGGCGAGGGGGGGTGATGGAGTTCGAGTTTATTTATTAGCAGTCTGTGCTCTGTCACTGACTAAACAACTCTTCCAATTCCACACAATGTACACTGAATGCTGACCTACCTTATGCAGCAAGCTCAGTACACAAAGCCCTGCTACACACACCTGACCAGCCCCTAATCCGTCCTCTTCCTGCTCTGTCTGCACAGCGCTGCTACAGGGCAGACACAGGAAGCAGGGACATTCCACATCAGACCGCTGGGGCATGCTCCTCCCCTGCAGTCCTCCTGCGTTCTGGCCCTCTTCTTCCGATCCTCTAGCAGCTCTGACAGGGTTATTTTGCAGCTGCTGTACCTCCGCCCCCCCTCCATCATGTTCTGCCGCCGCCTGCACACAGCATGTTTCGCCGCCCCCAGGCTGCATCGGCCCTGCGACCCCCTTAAAAGATCTTGCGCCCCCCCAAGGGGGCGCGCCCCCCAGTTTGCGCACCACTGTTCTAGGGGATAAGTATCTATACTTACAGTATGTATTAGGTATAAAACTTATAACCCCTGCCAGAGTCCACATTATATCCTGGCATGTAACTGTGCAGGTAGTGATAATGGATTTGTTATCCGTGAGAGAAAGAAACATATTCACAATACAAAACAAGTGATACATAGATTATAACAATAAACCTATTTAAATTTACATGTAAATAGTGATAGAAATTGATAAAGATTAAATCTTATCTGATCAGTGCAATCAACATAACTAAAGTATTCTGTATACTAGGTAATGTGTATGAAGTGACCCTTCAACTGGTGATGATAATTACTGATTAAATGCTATCATATTTAGCACCCGTTGGGATAAGTATTATATATCCAGAACTGCAGTGTATTTAATTACATATATATATGTTGTTGAGAGAACATGAATAGTATCCAGTATTATTCACACATATTGTGGAGGATTTCTAACCAATTTGGATGCATCACATCGCTCTCTTCTATATATGTTTCTACAGTGATTGCTCATTGGGCTGATTCCTATTTATACTCGGAGTGATACACTCCATACAGGTCATTCATTCATTGGTAATTGCACAAGTGGTTGTGCATGCACTTTTCCCCCTTATCTATACACAATAGAAAGGGAGATACAAATATTTTAATGGAACCTATATAGGAATTTATCATATTAAAAGCTTATAAAATAAAAATTCTCCTATATACACACCTATTAAAGGTTTTTCCATTTTTTGTAACTATGGACATAGAAGAAACTGAACAGATTGACCCTGAAGATCCCGTCAATTACATCTCTGGTTATTTTGACAACACACTTAGGCTTAAAAAAGCCAAAAAAGTTTTTGATCACCAAACAACTTTGGATTGTGATGATCCATCAGATTTAGAAGACCATTTCCAGAAACTTCAAAAATTAATGATCAATGATACCAGAATATGGTGGGATCTGATTTCACTGGAAAATTATTTGCTTGTTAAGAGGATCCCAAGAGGATTAAGCGTTAAAAAATCCCCCACGTTTGGGTTTGTAAGCCCACAATTTGAAAATGATTGGAAGAGCATTCTTAATGACTGTTCATTCAAGTTGATGGAATTAATTGTCAAATTAAAAGCAAAAGAAAAATTGGTTCTTGAAAAAGAAATTAAGGACTTACAAACTTATCTGACCAAATTTTGCCGAAATGAAAGGGTTTAAAGAATTAGATAAAAATCTGGAAAAAAGTATTAAGGATTTAGAGAAATCCATAATGGATAAAAAACAACAAAAATTTGAAAGGGACAAATTAGACTATGATCGCCATCAGTACCTAAACATGTGTCGAATTGTCCTCTTGGCAACGTAAATTTACTGTCGGTCCAAGGTATAGAACATATCCCTGTTCCCCTAAGAGGTGGAGACAGGGTTAAGATGTTAGACAGACGTGAATCCTATTGGATTTTTACTGTTAGGACCAGAGAACCTTTTGGCATGAATATTGATTGGGATATCAGTCATTTTTTAAATTAATCTGTAAAAATTAACTTATATATATTCAATATTAGTTCATTCAGTAACAAATAAATGATGTATTCAATTTATTTTTTATTTAAACACTATTTAAGCACTGATATTATAGATTAATATTATTGTACTATATAATTGATTAAGTATTGTTTACTTTTTTAGTTTCAATACACTTTATATTACTTTGTTTCCCAAACTCTATTCATGTTCTCTCAACAACATATATATATGTAATTAAATACACTGCAGTTCTGGATATATAATATTTATCCCAACGGGTGCTAATATGATAGCATTTAATCAGTAATTATCATCACCAGTTGAAGGGTCACTTCATAAACAATTACTAGTATACAGAATACTTTAGTTATGTTGATTGCACTGATCAGATAAGATTTAATCTTTATCAATTTCTATCACTATTTACATGTAAATTTAAATAGGTTTATTGTTATAATCTATGTATCACTTGTCTTGTATTGTGAATATGTTTCTTTCTCTCACGGATAACAAATCCATTATCACTACCTGCACAGTTACATGCCAGGATATAATGTGGACTCTGGCAGGGGTTATAAGTTATATCTAATACATACTGTAAGTACAGATACTTATCCCCTAGAATATTGTGTAAATTATAGACATCTTCTGTGCAGGGTTGCTGCTAGTTCAGTACTCTAGTGTGTTTTTAACAAGTTTTTTATTGTGTGTTCATTATTTCTGTACTAATAAAGTTTGTTTTAGAAAAAACGGAAAAAAGAGACAGTCAGCTAGTATTAGCATACCACCTGACCTGCCGAGCCAATGGCTGTGCACGCCACGTCACCGCGACCCGTTGCGACGCGGGATGATGACGTCACACCCAGCAGCGCGGGACAGAGTCTAGGTGAGTATAAATCACGCAGCATTATATGTATTTGTCACTTTGATAAAGTGCCTTGTGCATGAAACGCGTAGGTGCGTTCGTGTAGTATTATTTTGGCTGCACCACCATGCAATAAACCTGACCTGTTGCAAGATTGGAGTGTTCACCTGTATCATTTGTTCCGGTCCCATGCTGATTTGGAATTCGTGGCTGTGCTTTACATCAACATCTCTCTACTTACTGTCAGCAGGAGAGATGACTGTAGCCATTTTACAGCATGGTTATATATATATATGCAATACGATACCGGATGAGTGAATATCAGAGCTAGCACTCCACGAGGTAGTCAAAAAAGATTTGTATTTAGTGAGACATCATATCCAACGTTTCGGTCCTACACACGAGACCTTCTTTCTCAAGTTTTTGTCATTGTATTTACGTGTATGGTAATACTCATCACAACATTATATCATATATAGGATATAATTGTCTATTCACCATATTAGTTTAGGCACTTAGTTTAGATTATATTTATTCACATTAGCACATATATTTAATATATCATAATTATTTCACTTATACCCTCACTAGGCGCTGCTTTATGTTTCTGTTTGTCTCATATATCTATATATCTCTATATATATATATATATTTCTAGTGAATATCAGGTGAGCGAAAATATCTATGCAGCCCGAATGCTGGTTTTAACACAAAATGATATCAGCTGCACCTGGCGCACTTTAGAAATGTAGCAATATTTAAGTAGAGTAGATCGGTCAATAGAGGGTTAATAGGACTATATAGCTGTGAAGAGGGTGAGAATTATATCTCTACTTGTGCACAATTAGATAGATACAATATATCATTGTTTGAACCACTTGCAACCTTGTGCCAGATAAAACATTAACACATTTGCTATAAAGTTGGAAAGAAATCACAATGTCTCTTTGCTTATACGTGGAGAGTTCAAATGGGAGTTGGCTGAAATCTCTTTGCTGGATATGAAGGGGTTAAGGTGCGTAATGGGACCTTCACGCTGCCAGTTTATATATTGTGCCTGTTCAATTTGGCATTGCAGCGCCTTTGCTTATAGTGGGGTGAGAGGACGACTTGGCTATAACCTAAGGCGCTGCAATGCCAAATTGAACATTGAATTGTATCTAATCTAATTGTGCACAAGAAGAGATATAAATCTCACCCTCTTCACAGCTATATAGTCATATTAACCCTCTATTGACCGATATACTTAATATTGCTACATTTCTAAATTGCGCCGGGTGCAACTGATATCATCTATATCTATATCTCAAAAGTGTACAGGTTTGATTCTGACCAAAATGCTTAATGTAATGGAGTAACTGTTACTAACTAATAACTGTTGTTATCTCGATACATTTCCTATTTGGGCTTTCAGTTAATACTGTGTTCTCTCAGGATTCATGTGCTGTTTTATTTGCAGCGGATGCATTGCAGTGTTATAAGAGCGAATGCTACAGAGACCGTGAATGCAACCACACGACTATCACCTGCGACTCACGTCTCAATTATTGTATTCTTCTGCAGGCGGATCTCTCCATCCGTAAGTTACATGAAATAACACGTGATTCTAAAATAGTGTCATTGTTTATCAGCAACCAATCCATAAGTGTCGAAGAACCTTTAAATGATGTATAACCAACAGAAAGAAAGCGGCAGAGGTAACATTTTACAAAGCATTAAGGAAATCTCACCTGCTGGGCCCAGTTCTGGAATCCTCATCTCCAACATACTGAATTCAGATGTACCAAATGATGGCATCAAATAGGGTGAAGGATTTACTTTTGTGCCCGGTCCCCCCTGGGTCCTCTTCATCCCCTTACCTTCCGCTGTGGCTGTGTCCAGCAGCGGAGGATGGGGAGAGCTCGGGGAGGGCTGTGGGCAGTTGCGGCGGGTGACCGATTTGCCGGAGGCTCCCGACGGCTCCCTATGCAGGTCATTGCAATTTTTGTACTCTGGCGCATGCGCAATGGCCCAATAGTTGTCGTGGCCATGTTGGTTCACCCAGCGCATGCGCAGAGGCTCATCGATAGCGGCGGCCATTCCACAAAATGCTCTGCAGAGGAACTACAAGCCCCATAGTGCATAAGTTACATGGCGCAAACCAGCTAATAGGGCTGCAGCAATTCCCCTGCTCAGAGAATAGATACCTTTGGCGTGCTGCGAGCCACACCAGTCAGAAGAGGGAGCTGGATCAAGCAGGTAATGTCTCAGAGCCAGCGGCTCTGAGACAAGGCCTAGTATATGCCCCATTAGGCCCCAGCTAGGCCCCGACTCACAGTAGCTTGTGGTTGCTTCAGGGAAGGCCCTTTAGATAGGGACACTTCCTCACTCTAGTGTCAGGGACGACGCACAGTGATTGCGGCCTGTGGTCTGGGACCAGGCCACCTCGGTTTAAGAGACTCTATATGGTGATATTATCTACGCCAAAATTCAGCCCACGCGAGACAGACGCCATTGCGGATGACAACGGTGGATCAGACGGATCCCCTTTGCTAATCTGCCTTTCCCGGGTGCTAGAGCTCCAGGCAGGTACCCAACTAGGTACACCAACACTTCACGGGATAGCTTATCTCCAACACTTTTGGGTGGACCCTGACATTATGGGAGAAGGACATCAGTGTATTGGTGCCAAGCACCCTATGTACTTTGGGGATACTAATTCATGGTACAGGGTTTGGCCTATTATACTGTGCGGTACATGGTACTGTTATAAAGTTTTCAGAAAAAGTTGTTAGTATATACTTAAGTGTGTGTATTATTGGTATTGTTCCTGTAAGAGGCTTATCCCACCAAGTTGTTATCCCTTGCAGGTGGAAGCGCTGTCACTAGACTAATCAGCTACACTGCAGGCTCCCAGCGGCAGAGGTTCAGGCCTCCTGTGAGCCACAGGTAACGCACCACACACTGTAGCCGCCATATCTCTCATAGAGTGGGGGAAAATGTGCTACATTTGGAGGCACTGCTGAGATGTCAGACCTGGGTTGCCCTACTCAGCAGTTAAAATTAGTTACGAACAGAGCACCATGGTCGTGCCCTCTCAGCAACATGTCTACAACTGGTCCTTATAATATCACGTACCCCCGCGCCACTTGGTCGCAGTGGGAGGAGTCTCCATCCTTACATCTATAAGTGCCGTCTGCGACCATGCAAGAACCTCCCTGGATCTGGCCAGTGCCAGGATCCAAGGACGCAAACTTGACACAAATTTCCATTCTAGTACCATTCTATTGGGCACTGACCATGAGATATGCATGGTAGATGCTCCTCAGGCCCTAAACCAATCCAAGGTCCTGCCCAAGGTTTACCCACTAATATACCCAGCCTGTCACCTCCCATGGCCGCGTTCACTCCGGGGCCCTCCTTAGCAGTCCCCTATCATGCTGAAGTGTCCACCACATCCTACACCCCTGGGAGATGGATGGCCACAAGTACACCAGTCTGGGCAGACGTACCTGTGCCTAGGCTAACCTTCACCCTGTGTTGCAACTGAGACATCTACCGCTAGCCGGTACCCGAGCAGCCTCATGAAAAAGCCTAGCCAAGACCCCGACTACCACAGTAGCCTGTCAACTTGTGGCTCCACCAGGAGTATAACTCTACCTCAACTAGTAGAAGCCATAACGCAGTCCGCTCACAGTCACCAGTACCATCGACTAAAAACCTTCTCCGGATGCGACCCACACCACAGGGTGAAGAAACTTACGACGAATGGCATGACCACGCGGAACAAATACTGCCCGGTGGACGTGTTCTGACACAATAAAAAGGCAACGGATCATCGAGTGCCTGCGGCCCCCGGCCGCCAACATCGTGCAATTACATCGCACGATGCCACGCCAACGCGGAAGCTCAAGATCTGATACGAGCCTTGACCAGGATTTATGGCAAAAAGGAAAACCCAGTAGCTCTATTGGTGCATTTCCATGCCCTCCAACAGAAAGAAAATGAGGAATTGTCTGAGTACCTCCAGCGATTGCAGCTAGCCTTGTGGACCCTGCTCCATAAAGCGGTCATCCGGATGCCAGACCTGGACAACTACAGGACCAAGCAATTCCTGCACGGATCTTCATTCAACCATCCCCTAGTGGCCCGCATAAGCTGCAATCTATCTACGTAGAACCCTCCCATTATGAGAACCTCATGGACCGAATCAAAGATCAGGAGGTTATCCTCCAGTTTCAGAACCCTGGGCAAACTCATGACTCATCTAGAGGAGACCGACCTACGGCTTACTCCAAGGAGTCTCGAAGGGAAGACTCCCACAAGGAAAAGGCCAAGGAGGCCCTCCAAGCCGAAGACTATCCTTCTATCGAGGTACATACTACCAAGCCCCCCAGTGCCTCTGCTCATTATATATTGGTTACTAGGGTGGGTGTGTATGGTGACTCAGCTGTGGAGGTTAAACAGACCCCACTTAGACACTTAGCCCACATCTGATAATTGGCCATATTTTTCATGGACTCTTTGTTGTCATCCAGTATTATTCACACATATTGTGGAGGATTTCTAACCAATTTGGATGCATCACATCGCTCTCTTCTAAAATATAAAATCGAAAGGTTGGTGCTAGCTGCGGTGAATCTGATTGGTCCTCAGCCTCTGGCCAATCAGATTGGTGGGTCTGACGTCACCCAACTGCCACTCTCTTCCCCCTCGGCCACACACACACACACACACACACACACACACACACACACACACACACACACACACACACTCTCTCTGTCCTCTCCCACCCCCCATCACACTCACCTCCCTCCCCGGTGCTCACTCACCTCCCTCCCCGGCGCTCACTCACCTGTCTCCCCGGCGGGGGGACAGGCAGTAGGCAGCCTGCAGCTGCCTCGCGACGCTGAGTGCCTAAGATGGCGGCGCCCGGAAGGAGAGGTGACATATCTGTGTGTGTGTGTGTGTCACTGTGTGTGCGTGTGCGTGTGTGCCACTGTGTGTGTGCGTGTGCGCGTCAGACACTGTAGGGTGGGGACCGGAGCTGCGCATGGGGGGGAGGAGCCGAGAGAGAGGGGGGAACGGAGAAACATACAGGGGGAGTGGAGAGGAGGGACACGGAATATTTTAAGCGACCCCCCTCCTGACCACTGTCCCCCCCTCATGTCCACTGCCCCCCCCCCCCCCTCCCCCCCCCCCCCTCCCGCCCCCTGCCCCCCCCCTCCTAGCAGGAAATTTAACTCACGGGCAACGCCGGGTCTCTCAGCTAGTATATAAATAAAACTAAAAATCCCCGTAACGGAGTAGTAGAATTTTTCTTAGTATAGAATTATTATTGTTGTTTTACAGTTTCTACTGCGACATACCAAATTCTATCAAATAGAAGTGTTGTTTGACTGTTAGAGACTCTGGGTGTACGACTCCTTAATTAGAGTTCTATTTTGTAAGGAGCTATTGCATTAAATATTCAATTGTGACACAGAATAATTTTTATTAAATAACCGTTAGGTATTTAATTCATGTGTCTGAATATAAAATTCTGATTCCCAGTGTCCCGACAAGTTATGTGAAGATTCTGCTTCTATGAGTCAGAATAGTGAATCTAATACTGTACATATAAACTTATTTGTTGGTTAGCACACATTATGTTGTAATTTCACCATGAGAGGTTTTAATCCTGCCTCAGCGGGTCAGAAAAAAACGTGGCTATTTAAGGCAATGTAATCGTCACTTATTCTCCTATAGGTTTTCAATATTCATATATGCACTTTCATTTTATTCTGATAGAAGTCTATGATGGATACTCTCCATGAAAGCATCTTAGATTTAATATCATAATAGATTACTGCATAGTTCCAAGTCCACTTAAATAAGCCGTATTTTCCGTAATGTGTGCTAACTCTGTGATATGATGAGCTTCTAATACATTAAGAGCCACAGATGAAAACACACTTATGAACTTGGTTGTATCTCCTATAAGCATGAAACGCTATTTGACAACAAATAAGTTTATATGTATTAGATTCACTATTCTGACTCATAGAAGCAGAATCTTCACATAACTTGTCGGGACACTGGGAATCAGAATTTTATATTCAGACACATGAATTAAATACCCAACGGTTATTTAATCAAAATAATTGTGTCACAATTGAATATTTAATGCAATAGCTTATTCCCTGATATTTCATAACAGAACCCAGAAAAAAAATCACGGATACTGTAGAACAGGACGCTAGCTCCCCCCCCCCCCCCCCCCCGAGTGACATCCCACAACAGAACACGCTTCCTCCTCCCCCCGTTATAGAAACAGTGACGTGCTCTCCCCCCCGACATTCCCCAGAGTACCCCCCCCCCCCCCCCGCCTGTGCATCTCCACATTCCACAACCAACCCTCCACCAACGGCTATCACTGAAATAAACAACGGATGACACAGAGCTCAGGCCCCGCCTCCGTACCGTAAGTCTCGGACATTGCTGTCTGCGACATTTCGAGAGCCCCGGCTGTTTTCTTATCTATCCTCCGCTGTGTCCTTGTCCTGTCAGGTGCGGAGGGTCGCGCAGACAGGGTCCCTCAGGGGTGGGCTGGTGGCAGTGTGGAGGAGGAGAAGCCGTTATCAACGCGACCGGGAGATGCTCAGGACTCCGGACTCCCCTCCCTTCTCTCTGTTTCTCCTCCCGTCTCGCCGTCGGTGCCGCGCACGCAGATTGAGCCGGGCCGCGTTCACGTCCCTAGTTGGGGGGAGGAGCGCGTCAGCACAACCTGTGCTGGAGGAGCGACCAAAACAACGAGCACGTGCTGTCTCGAGGCGTCACGTGATCGCGGGTCGGCTTGGCATTCCTGACTGAAAGGCATCCGCGAATCAGTGAGCGCGCCCCTTGCAACCAACCGTCGTGGAGGGGTTTTGTATCTGCGTAGTTGCCGCTCTGCTGCGGTCAGTGACGTCAACTCTGATTGATTTCGTAACAGTGCTTGCTCAATAGGGTCAAAACGTGCTGCAGAGATATATGATAGAAAAAATCCTACTCATGTCGATGGCATATTTTATATTACGTTTTTTTTGCTCTGCCCTAAAATGTACCCTAGTGCCTAATACATATACATATTTTTGGGGGGCATGAACAGCCTAATAGGTCTGTATATCAAGGTAAAATGGGTGCAATTCTAGGGCAAAAAACAAACAAAAATACAGTATACATATCAATGGGGAGAAAATCACAGCAGACTAGGGTAACACTAGGAACAGCAAAACAAGAGTAATAGAAAAAAACATTACATTTTTTTTTTAATAAAACCTAAATGAAACAAAGTAAACTGTTTTGAAAGTGAGGCGCTTGAAGAAGAAAAAAATCACTCATTGCACAAATACCAAAAACAAATAAGTAACACTTGGGACCTAGTGTTACGAAAACTTTCTCCCAGCAAGTACAAATAAGGCCTCGCCCAAGCTTCCCGCTGGCATGCTGAGGCGCGCTGAGGCTCAGGGAAAGCAGGTGCTCTCCCTGGCTTTGCGGGTGCTTTCCCTGTGCGCCGTCAGGGGGCGGGCCAGTGACTTCACGGAACTGGTTCGCCCTCATTGGGCGAACTGCTCACGTGACCGGCCGTGCGCGCCGGCAAGCGGGGAAATGTTAAATTCTGGTAAGACCTACGCTTCCGTGCGCTTGCGGAAGTGTAGGCGAGCCCCTACTAAAGCCGCTCTAATTGCGGCTGTAGGGGCTGAGCGGGAGCGCGCTTCAGCGCGCCTCCGCCAGCAAGCAGGTAACATGGCCGAGGCCTTACTGCCCAAAGCTATATCTATTAATTTCACTGCTTTAGGTCTTTAGCCTTTGTAATCTATCATTTTGGGTAATCAGTCCTGGAGGTGAGGCATCAATCTTGCCCCACAGAAAACACACATAGACCCCGACCAACAAAGGGAGCTAAGCTTTAGCACACCTTCATAATGTGAGTAATGGTGTGCTTAAAGTTGAGCACCCTTTTGTGGATTTGGCCCATAGAAAGCACATTGGCACTAGTGTTCCAAGTATCCTGCCCCAGACATTACCGTGACTCCACAGCATGGGCGTCCGCAGGAGGGGGCATGGGGGGGCAAGCGCCCCCCCCCCCCTGGATCCAGGGCCGCCAACAGGGGGGGCACAGGGGGGACAAAGGGTACTGCTTCCCGAGCCCCGTGGGTCAGGCCTGGCCCCCTGCGCGGCCGGGCACCAGTTAATTAAATAAATTAAAAAAAAAAAAGTTTAAAAAAATGGCGCAGATTCCCCGCGGTCCCGGCGCGCATGCGCAGGGCAAGCAGAGCCCGTTTCCCCCCGCTCCCAAAGTGGGACGGAGGGGGAAGTACAAGCCAAGCTCCTCTGCAGCCCGCTCCCCCTCCCGCTCCCAACGTGGGATGGAGGGGGAAGTACCAGCTCCTTTGCGGCCCGCTTCTCCCCCTTGGCCAGCTTCCCGCGCACCCACCTCCCACGTGCCCCCCCGCCCCCCTCCCGTGGCCCCGCCCCCCCCCCCCTCGCCCCCCTCCCGTGCCCCCCCCCCGAGCCCTCCTCCCGCGCCCCCTCCCCAAGCCCACCTCCCGTCCCTGGCAGCTGCCGCTGGGATATCGGGGGCAGGAGGGGGAAGCGTCCGGCGACAAGCTGCACCCATCCGGTCAAGGTAAGTCACCCCACCCAGTCACTGTCACCCACTGTCACCGTCACCCACTGTCACTGTCATCCACTGTCACCGTTACCCACTGTCACCATTACCCACTGTCAACCTCAACCACTGTCACTGTCACCCACCCAGTCACTGACTGTCACTCACCAAGTCACTGTCAGCCACCCAGTCACTGTTAAGTCACTGTCCCACCCAGTTACTGTCTCCCACCCACCCACTGTCTCCCACCCACCCAGTAACTGTCTCCCACCCACCCAGTCACTGTCTCCCACCCAGTCACTGTCACCCACCCACCCAGTCACTGTCACCCAGTCACTCTCTCCCACCGTCATTCACCCACCCACCATCATTCAGCCACCCAAATTCAATATTCACCCACCCACCCACTGTCATTCACCCACTGTCATTCACCCATCCACCCACTCACTCACTATCATTCATCCACCCACCTACCGTCATTATCCCACCCACCCACCGTCATTCAACCGTCATTCACCCACCCACACACCCAACTGTCAGTACCCATCCGCCCCCACTCATCACCCAAACATGCATTCACCCCACCACCACTGTCATTCTAATGTAATCACCCACCCACTAACCCAGGCAGGCAGACACATGTTTTTTGTTGAAAGAATAAAAATAAACAGGTTGCCATTGTATGTTATTATGTATACAATAAGAAAACATGTTAAGTAAAAGTTGCGCTCTAAAAGATATTTTTGTGGTAGGTGCGCTTATGGGATTCGGGGGGGGGGAGGGTGTTATATGGTTCGGGGGGGGGCCTGCTCACTTTCAGTTTTCCTGGGCGTCCATGATTTCTGTTGGCGGCTCTGCCTGGATCACTCGCAGTCCTGGGCTGTTTTTGGCATTTATGGCGCCGTACAGTACGTTAACGGCGCTATAAACGCCAAAAACAGACTCTGGGTGGACCGGGACGGAGGTGGGTGGACCGGGACGGAGGTGGGTGGGTGCCCCTGGTGCCGCGGCAGGCAGCTAGTGGTAGGCTAGCCTATGCTGCTACGCAGGAGGAAGCGCAGCGCACTATCATTGGTAGCACTCGGGAGTGATGCGGCTCTCATTGGTAACACTACCTACCAATGAAAGCCGTCTCACTCCCAAGTCGGGACCAATCTGTGCCGCAGCCGGGACCGCCATTGCGCTGCGGTTATAAATTATGCCCCCCCCTGAAAAAATTTCTGCGGACGCCCATGCTCCACAGAGCTATTTTAAGGACAAACGTAGCATACAAATAAGGAGAAAGAACTGGTGCGCACATAGTTACATAGTTACATAGTAGATGAGGTTGAAAAAAGACTTCCGTCCATCAAGTTCAACCTATGCTAAATTTAGACAACAGATACTTTATCCAGGGGTGAGCAAACTTTTTTTTTTTTTTTCCAAACAGTTTTATTAGGCATTCAGGTAAACATACAGTGGCATTGTGCAAAAAAGCCTAACATTTTCAATTGCCAGTAGAAAAAGGGAAGGGGGCCTTCGAAGAGAGAAGGCAGAGGGGGGGTACTGAGGAGGGAAAAAAAAGGGGGGGGCAGGAAGGGTGGGGGAAAACAGAAGGTAAGAAGAGACCCATCTGACTGTTTTGAGAGGATGGCCTTTGGTGAGCAAATATTTTATGCGAGCTCCCCTTTTCATCCATTAAAAATTTCGCGCCCCCCCCCCTGCCTGATATAATCAAAATCACAATGAAAAAAAAAAAAAAAAAAACCTTTATTTACACGGATATATTACAATATAAATCCAAATATGTTTAAATACTTACATATTTCAACAGCTCGCGCTTGCAAAATTAGGCTGCGTCCACGCTTCCGCTGAGAGCGGTGACATCACCAACTCTCCAAGCATGAGCACAGGGTGTCCTGCATAATTTTGCAAGCGTGGATCGGGGCTATTTGTGTGTGTGTCTGTGTGTGGCTGTGTGTGTGTGTATTGACTGCTGCTGAGCGCACATCAAAGTCAATTTTGTTTGTCTCCCCAAGCGCCAAGCTTGGGAGATCGTACATGCACAAAGGCAATCCTTTGGGGGGGCATTCATCCACCTCTTTGCTACCTCCCTTACCCCCCCCTTTTTTTTCTTCCTTCCCCTCCATGCTTTTTGTCTTGCTATCCCCATTGTCATCCAAACTCCTACCTACAGTATTATTTATTTTTTCCGTTTTCAACGTTGTGTTTTCACAGTTTTTTTTACATTATTTCTGTACATTCATAGTATGATTGATATAGTGCAGCCTACCCTTTCACTTGCAGAGGATTGCAGCGAAGCAGGTTGCCAGCGGAGGAGAGCAGGAACACAGCGCTATTGCAGGGCAGACACCGAAGGAGGGGCGTTTGACTTCACCGTGCTCGGGCGTGCTCCTCCCCGTACCTCCGAAGCCCCTGCGCGTGCACTCACACACCATCACGTTGCCACCACCTGCACTACCCTGTTCAGCCACCTGCACACATCTTCGGCTGCCCGCCCGTGCACATCTTGCTGGCCGCCCCTCGCGCACAGCGTCTGCCGGCCCGCGTACCCAGTTTTCGTCGTATGTCGCCTGCGCCCCCCTAAATAATCTTGCGCCTCATTGCCCCCCCAGTTTGCGCACCACTGCATTACAACACACTCTCTCAATCAATTAATTACCACATACACACACTCACCACATACACTCAATCAATCACCACACACACACACTCACCACATACACTCAATCAATCACCACACACACTCCAATTTCACCTGGGGGGGCGACATGCTCCGATCCCCCAACCCCCCATGCTGCTGAAAACTGGTGCGGGAAGCAGACAGGAAGAGAAGGAGGGTCTGTCTGTGTGCAGAGAGAAGCCCCGCCCCCTCTGCAAGACACAGACACATAGAAGGGGTTCTGGGAAATGACATGCAAATGAGCACAGGGTGTCACCTTTTGCTTCTTATCCATTTTAACATGAACCCTCTAAAAGCTTAGGCTTTTCAACAAAGCCAGTAAACCTACTCTGACTGGTTATACTGGCTTTGCAATATGAAGCTGGGATAGATTTCAACCACGCATTAAATAAGTTATCATGGGGAACAAAGTGACAAAACCCTCCACTGTAAGGTATACAGCAAATACAACTATCACTTGTGAGCATATTCAGATGTCTCAGACAGGTCCCTGCTTTTAACCATTAGACCCAGAGGGGTGCTCAACTCCAGTCCTCAAGACACCTAAACATTCAGGTTTTCAGGATATCCCTGCTTCAGCACAGGTGACTCAATCAGTCCGTGCTTCAGCACAGGTGCCTCAATCAGAGTCTCAGTCGAAAGACTGAGCCTCTGATTGAGCCACCTGTGCTGAAGCTGGGATATCCTAAAACCCTAACCTGTTTAGGGGGCTCGAGGTCTGGAGTTCCGCACCCCTGACCTAGCATACAGTGCTTCCACTGCAGCTAGGGATTCTGGGAAATAACATGCAAATGAGCACGCCGTGTCACCTTTTGCTTCAATTCCATTTTAACATGCTAATGCTTAAAACTGCAGACAAAGCAATATCCGACATGTGTTTTTTTTTTTTAATAAATCAGTTCTGTATATAGCACCCTTGCTAGAGTTAGAAAATCCCTGCATGCCAGCCCTGGGAGCTGCAGGCAGTGTAGGGGTTAAATCCTCACCAGGCCTCAGACGTGTGAGTTAGTCATATTGTTGTTACTATATGTTGCCTTTTTAGAGGGGCAGTGTTAGTCACATTGAGTTCTTGAAGTTGCTAAATGGTCACAGGGTAATGGTGTGACCAGGGCAATGGTGTGACCAGATACTGGGGCAGACTGTTGTCCAAGCCCTTGGGTATAAAAGGTGCTTTCCTCAATTTGTAACAAGACCAGACCCCTGGGAGGATTCTAATACCATCAGCGAAGACCCCATTTGACATCAGGAGGATCCCCTTAACATCCATGGGGTCTCCAGCCTATCCTGGCCTGTAAGGCAAGCAGCAAAATCCCTTTTATTGTTTTCAGCGCTAGGGCAAAGTTTCCCAGTGTAAGGGTTGCCCTTATGGAATAGGGATCCAGTAAGCCTAGAGAGTGGTTCCCCATCTTGGGGTTTTCAGAAGAAAGTCCTAGAGGGGACTCTGTCCTGAGCAGGCAAGAGGCTCTCAGAGAGAGTTGAGCACTGCAAATCTCATAGCAAGAGGAGAATGGACTCTAGAGTCACGAAGCGTTGAAAACCTGTTCTGTTTTGTATGCCTAAATTCTGTTCCAATAAACTGAAGTTAAAAGTTCATGGCATCTTTTTTTATTCACCACCACTCCTCACACAAGCCAGCGCGGATCCAACTACCCTGAGATGCACCTGAAGACCTGTCCTGTTTATGCAACCAGGTAAACCGCTGAGCATTTACACTCTTTGAGCAGGTACAAACCCCGTCAGTTACCAAGACTTTTCTAACTACCTCCTTTTTACTGTACACTCTATCCCTCATGCTGGGGTGGGATTGGGGTGTTGCTTGTACTATGAGAAAATACTAGTAGCATTTAAAAACAACAACTCTGAATTAAAAATTTGATGTAGTATAATGTAACAAGCATTTTTGTTTCTATAGCAACCATTTACAAAGTCACATCCCCTTCATCTTCTGAAACCGTCTCTGACACACCTTTTCTACCATTTTTATTGCCATTTCAGAAATATTTAGTAGATTTGTCAAAATGCGGCTCAACAATGAACAGCAGCACAATAGTTACTGTTCAATATAACACACATGCTACTGCACTTGTGCTAGGAGCCAAAATCTAGACGGTAATTTGAGGTTTTACAATGCAAGTGTGTTTAAATAAAAGCACCAAAATTATATTTTATATCAGTATTATGCCACATACAAAATATTCTGGAGTTTCATAGTGACTTCTCATAATTTTCCAATGAAATATGCAATCAAGATGTGAAAGGAAAAGTAGAGGCTGTAAATCTGTATTTTTGGATGGACTAAGTGGACTTTTTACCTTAATTGTCTTACTATCTGTATTTTCTGTCCAACCACCAGCTGGTAACCATTCCTCCCAGAGTGGGATAAACTCAGACAATCTGTGATGTATGAGAAAAGAGCTGTGCAGAGATGAAAGAATGATTTTACCAGATGATCACACCCACTGCTTAATGCCCATGTGCATCTACATCTGGTCAGTAAAGACGTGCTGTCATTATAACTGGCCATTTGGTGAAAACTCTCTTGTATGCAATGCAAGCTAGAGTGGGACATTTATTCCCACTAATAATAATTAACTATTAAATAATCATTTGAATGCACTTCTATTTAGCTTTGCATATACGTTAATCTCTTGGGCCAGACAATGCCTGCAGCAGAAACCCTACAGTATAATATATGTTTTGTGTAGCATAGGGGGATACATTGACTTGACCAAGGTCACAAGGAGCCAGCACTGGGTCTCAGTGCAGTGTGCCACTGACCAGACAACAACTGATAATATTTAGCTCCCTGCCACATATTTCTACTCAAATCAAGAGCTGGTAGTCATGAAACATGTACTGCCACCACAGAGATGGAATAATATCTCCAATGTTAGATGGGGGGGGGGGGGAGGAAAGCAGCCAGTGTTGAAGAGACACAACTCAAGAATGGCAAATTGAACCAGTGTGACAGTAGGAATAATAGAATAGAGTCACTGAGCAGGGGATTATAGCTCACACTTGTAATGGACTCCTGTCTTTGAGATTACAAAGAAAAGAGAGCTATGGAATACTAACAATATAATCCCTTCACAAAATATCATACAGTGCTCAAGCTTCTAGCACCCTAATCACAGCAAACAATAGTGTCCCTTGTCCTCTTTATGAACTGTCATACAATGTCCAAGCTTTTAATTTCCCAACCACAACCTTAGCAGCTGTGTCCGGCTAACAATATCATCCTTTGTGCCTCTTACAAACTACCATACAGAATCCAAACCACCCAAGTATCATGCACACTACCATACAAGACTGTAGAAATTAACACATTTTCCAAAACATATACATTATACATGCCAACATTTAAAAGTGTCTATTAGATTTTAGATAGAAATGAGAAGGGTCTCTTAATCGTGCAATAACTTTCATGAGAGAGAGAGAGAGAGAGAGAGAGAGAGAGAGAGAGAGAGAGAGAAGCTTTGGCCTCTTGTTAATCACAATTGGTTTGTTTTATCACGTGTATGTTACACTTTAATAGGTTTAGCGCTTGAGTTAGGGTATTCACTTCTTTTTACAGTATGTTCTAAGAACTGTTTGGTCATTTCGGTGAGACCATTGGACTGGGGATGGTAGGAGGAAGAGAAATGTAAGGAGATACCCATTCTTTGGCAGAAGGCCTTCCAAAATCTAGAGACGAATTGGGATCCGCGATCTGAGACTATATCCATTGGGAATCCATGGAGGCAGAATACCTCCTTAATAAACATCTCAGATAGTTCAGATGCTGTGGGTAGCTTCCTGAGAGGAACAAAATGGGCTTGTCGTGTGAATCGGTCGACCACTACCAGTATGGTAGTCATACCCCTGGAAGGAGGCAGCTCCACAATAAAATCCATAGAGAGGTGGATCCATGAGCGGGTGGGGACGGGTATGGGTTGGAGCAATCCATAGGGTAACGTCCTTGGCACCTTCGTTTGAGCGCATATACCGCAGGCTGCCACAAACTCCTGTACGTCTTTGCAGAGCTCTGGCCACCAAAAGATTTGTTCGAGGAAATCGTAAGTCTTCCTAACTCCTGGATGACCAGCCGTCTTGGAGTTATAACCCCATTGCAACACCTCACTTTGAAATTGGGGAGGAATAAATAATTTAGACGAACGTGTGGCCGTTGATCTAGGATCCTCTGCCTGAGCCTGCGAAATCTGTTGCAGAAGTGATGAAGATATGGCAGAGATGATCTGTGCAGGTGGAATGATGGGTCCATGCTCTATCTCCTCGGAGCTGTCAGGAGAGAATTGCCGAGATAGAGCATCTGCTTTGGTGTTCCTGGATCCTGGACGATAAGAGATCACAACGTTGAATCGAGTGAAGAAGAGAGCCCACCTCGCCTGACGCGTCCTGAGTCTCCTTGCCCTTCAATGTATTCAAGGTTCTTGTGGTCTGTAAGGATTGAAATTGGAGAAGCTGTCCCGTCAAGCAAATGTCTCCATTCTTCAAGAGGAATATACAAGTGAAGGTGATCAAATAAGGTGCAAAAAACAACAAAGAGTGATCATTATTCTTAAAGTGAATAAATAAGTCTGTTAAATACAAAAATGTTATAAAAATGGTGATAAAGTGACTTGTGTAAATACAAATATAAGGTTGAAAACTCCCTGCTCAAACCCTCTGGTGGGGCCTGTCTTCACTGGTCCCAGAACGTAGGAATGTATTCTCACAATCCAGGGGGAGCATATGTAAAAGGAGAAACAGCAACACAAAAATCTAAGTGCAGATGTATTGCAAATATCAGATTTTTATCGTGGCTCTATATTCAGCCTACTCACAAGATACAAGTGGTTTTCAGGCATATATCAATAAGCTTTGGTAATCTGTGGTCTGTGTAGCAGGAAAAGCTGTATAATCTCCCAGCAAGGTCAGGAAAGATGCACCTCAACAGTAAGAGACAAATAGCTCCATAGAACAGATCAATTGAGTATAAAAATGTTTTTATGAAAAAGTTTAAAAATCCACTTATAAAAATGCAATTGTAAAAGGGCACATAACACTAACGAGTGTGGTGAAGAAACAACATATCACGACCGCTCATCACCCCGCCTCTGTTGGACGTCCGTTCATTCACAGATAGACTCTCTGGGGTCAGTCGTCAGCCAGCTGTTGTTCTTTGCTGACCTCACGTCCCGAGGAGGATGACCTCACCCTTCCGGCTTCTGTGGTGCGTTTGCAGTGGGCAGCGCGTCTCCTATTTGCTTGGTGTCACGGTGGACCAGTACTTATTAACACTATTATATTTTTGGGATTCTCGATTGAGCATAACAAGGCGGGCAAAATAAATTGTCATTTATTTCTTTACAGACAAACACGCGACAACCTCAGAATACACTTAATAATCACTTATTGGGATGGGGAAACAAAATAAATTGTCAATTGAACGAAAGATGAAGAAACAGAGTCTCTGGGTTAAAATCCTTTTGTTTAGGGCGCAACTTGCCTGCCCGATATTTCCATCAAATGTAAAAAGTTTGTTCTGGTTCGCTGGGGTTCATTCTGAGATCCCCAGCGCTAACGAATTCCTGAAGTAGGGGCAAATCCTTGGTTACGATGTTTTAACCCCTTGCGTTCCGGAACCGCTGCCGCTGTACTTGGATGGGGTCTTGAATCACGCTTGAAGAAATCATGAATCACACTGGGGCTGCAGGCATTTTTATAGGGTTAAGGGTCCTATACTTAACATCTGCACCCAATCCCTAGTTCATAGCATGGGCAGAAGTGGCTTCCTGGTTTGCACGGAGAGTGGGCTAACCTCCCACCTGAGCTCCATGGTATATCATGTGCCTGGTACTTCACAATTTCCTGGCTGTCTTAACACATGGGGTCTCTGAGGCTTTTCAACTTCGGATTTCTCATAGACATTGAGGCATTCACTTCGCAGGTGGCCCTTTGAAGTGCGGAGATGAAAGACCCTCAGCTCATTTACTCTTAACATATATGCATGTTAATACATTCATTGCTGGGCTGCCAGGAAAAGCTTCTTGCCGGTACCTTTTAAAACATAACTAAAATACAGTTTATATATATATATATATATATATATATATATATATATATATATATATATACTTTCTGTATGTGTGGGGGACACCAAACAATATGTATGGGCTTAGTACATCCTTAGCTAGCTGCACTCCAAAAATTAGTGCTAGCTTCCTCCTTGTGTCTGAAAAACAATTGGCCCAATTCGCATACATTGCTATTACTGCAGCTATGGACTGTGCTGCAAAATGGGACAATGAAGATGATGATGGGGAAAATATGATATTGGGGTTACAATAAACTTTAACCCCTTCCATCCCAACAGGGATTAGGGTTAATAGCGGTGGTGTAGGGGAAAACACATCAGGGTGATGCACGTACATTTAATCCCTTCATTCCCAATGCGATTTAGGGTTAATCACTGCAAAAAAAGGACAAAACGGCGTTTGTAGGGGAAAATATGACATTTGTGGTGTACATAGAATTAACCCCTTCTGTCCCAACACGATTTAGGGTTAATCAGCCGGCATATTGCCTTTATTATTGACCTGATTAACCCCCGATCGTCACACTCGGTATAGTGTTTGTGCTCTAGAGGGATCCTCCCACTCTATAAGTTTGCCCAATCAAATCACGGCTTCATCAGGAGTGTAACTCCCACAACTATCCTATTGGTCTTTATACTCTATGCAATCTATCATTAAAACGTACTCACAATCTGTGCTCAATTAATTAATGGGGAACATATATGCAAATAAAGCGATGGTGTCAGAGTATTGCTGCTCACAGATGCTATCAATTTTAATGTTATCAAATGTATGATTATTTAAGCAAATAGAAATTCACAAACGTACACAACAAAAGTACATTATAAGGGGAGAGTAAGTGAAAAATCATTCAGACGCAGAACATATTAGACAGATAATAGTAATACCTATTATTTATGGTGAAAATAAATTTCACTTATTTTCAAGTTGGATTATTGAAAGAATATCCCTGAGTAATCAGGGTATACACCCATAATTATCAATATTATTGAAAAATATAGCTCCAAGAGATATGCTTAATCCTATATGGCTAGGAATATAGCGCAAATGGAGATACTGGTAGGGATTTCCAAATGGTATTCCAAAATAGAATTATTGTTCACTTAATACTGTGCTCTGCGTCATTTTGACTGGGATTGATGTGAGTCACATATGTTTAGCCATTGACTATTCTATCTGTATCCTATTTGATAGTACCAACCAGTGACATTATACTATATTATCTGGTATATTAATAGAGTACTACCTAACAGGTGACTACATATTTGGTATTTCCCAGTCTGGGTTTTTTTCATGAACCACCCCCTAGGGGATTTTATTTATTTGTTGTTTTGTATTCATTTTAAGTCGTCGAGGTTACATTAATAAAATGTCTTTATTTTGGTTTTGTGAGCTTTTACTCGTGTGTCATTAGGCAGGAGTAATTATACTCCACCTGGTGGGACAATTGATATCCCAGGCTATTATAGCTGTTTAATTTCTTTGAGTGCAGATATATGGGTTTCTTCGTGTTAACTTTGAGTTAACTTGTGGTGCTATGAAGAGATGAAGTACCCAAGGAAAGAAATCTTCTTCTGTTCGAATTGACACTTCTCGAGCTTGGCGTAGAGGGAGTGGTCCCGAAGTCTTTGGAGAACCAATCTAACCTGTGCCCGATGTTCGGTCAAAGAACTGGAAAAGATAAGGATATCGTCCTGATACCACGAGAAATTGGTCCAATAGATCCCGGAAAATCTCGTTGCCGAAATTTTGAAATACAGCTGGTGCGTTGCATAAGCCAAATGGCATGACTAGGTATTCGTAGTGGCCGTCACAGGTATTAAAGACTGTTTTCCACTCGTCACCCTCTCTGATCCTGATCAAATTGTTGACTTCTTGAAGATCCAGTTTGGTGAAGATGGTAACCTTGCGTAAGCGGTCGAAGAGTTCAGGAATGAGAGGTAGCGGATATCGGTTCTTTACAGTGATTTTATTTAGGCCTCTGTAGTCGATACATGACCTGAAAGAACCGTCTTTTTTGGAAACTAAGAAGAAACCCGCTCCAGCGGGAGAACTTGATTTGCAGATATACCCATGCTGAAGGTTTTCTGAGATATATTCCCGCATAGCCTTGGTTTCTGGTTTCGAAAGGGGATAGGTGCGGCCTCGAGGAGGGATGACCCCTGGGAGTAGATTGATTACACAATCATAAGTTCGATGTGGCGGTAACTCCTCTGCCTGTTTTTTGTAGAATACGTTGGCAAATTCCTGGTAACAAACTGGAAGGCATGATGCGGGAGTCTAAGTAGGTAGCCGAACCTCAGAGATGGTGCGAGACACCGGAAAACACGATCCATGGCAATGTTGTCCCCAGGCTGTCACTTGATTGGTCGCCCAATTGATCTTGGGATTTTGGTGCCGAAGCCAGGGAAGTCCTAGAACCACTGGCGTAGAGGGAGAGCAAATCACGTAAAATGATATGAAGTGTACCAACCGTGAACAGCAAAGGATTAGTCTCGAGAGTGATGGTCCCAGATATCAGAGGTCTTCCATCGATAGCCACTACAGGTAAGGGAATCTTCCTAGTACGGAGAGGAAGGGAGTGGATGTCACGGGAGACCAGGTTTATTAACACCTTTTTATACCGGGATCATTGATTGAGCAAAGCAAGAATTGTAAATTGTAATTTATTTCAGGAAAAGACATACACACAATGTAACACAATTTGCACAGTTAACACACTTACTGGGAAAAGGGCTAACGAATAAACTTGTCGTTTAAACAAAATTCACAAAAATTACCTCTGTAGGGCCCTTTCCAATGACCGGTAGGTACTCACGAATGTCCTAGAACTGATTTTGGCATGCAATGCAATTCGACCGCTACGTTCTTCAGAAGTGGGATTTAGAAGAATTCTTGAGTCAAAATCTTTGAAGCCGGCTCACATCTATTCAGAACAGAGCATCTTTGAATTTACCGCTGTTGGTTTGGCGTTTGGAATCTGCCCTTCTCATTGGCTGCAAGGTTTCTTATGGGTTTTTGGATCCCATTCACAAACCTCTATCAGAGCGTGGGAATTCCTCTGCCAGCCAATCACCGGTTTGCCGGTATTGTAAAGCTGGGTGGGTACCTTTTCTCAGTCTGTCATGGGCATGCGCCAACCTTGCACCTCTGCCTCTTTGCATACTGAGCCCACCCGCTGTGCAGGCTCCACAGAGTCTGGGCTCTGGCAAATGGTGGCCGGATAGCCCTGTGTTAGCCCAGGATGTGGGTACTCAAGCAGAACTGCAGTACCCCTCCTGTTCTAACACCTTGGCATCCCCGATGCTTTCAAGTCAGGACTCCACACAGACCCATAAGCACCAAGCTTGGTAGCCATTTGGTCTCTTGTCTTCTGTGTGGTAAAGATGTATGAGTACCTATTCTGGTGTCAGGGATGGAGTGAGTGTATATATTACCTACACTAACTAGCCTCATACTTGGCACACTTTAAAAAAAATAACTTTTAAACTTTTACACACAAGCAATCCCTCTCAGCTTTATCACTTAGCTGGAGTACCCCCTTAACCCCTATAGTGGGTGCAGGGTATCTGGGCAAGTATCTGGGCATCCTTCCTTACACTAGGGACCCCATGTATGGTGGCAGGGATACCTTGTCTGAAAGATGCTGCAGCATGAATCCTGACGGTGAGTCATAATAGCGTTTTCAGAGTCAGAGTTTGCTGGGAGCAAATTCCCGGATTCAACTCCTGGGGTATCCCATAACTCTGGAACCCCGATGCATAGACACATTCTGTAAAGACCTTCTCCGGCAAACCCAACCTGAAACTTACAGCCTAGAAATCTCCCGATCCCAGCATCCCAGGAAAGACAATTATAGGACCCAAATTATTGGGGAACCAACCAGGAGAGGGGCAATACTGGATTTGGTCATATCAAACAATGTAGAAGTAATAACAACTATTCAAGTCCTAGAACATTTGGGTAACAGTGATCATAACATGGTCTCATTTGAAATAAATGATCAAAAAATAGATTTCTTGGGTTCAACAAAGACCTTAAACTTTTGAAAGGCAGATTTTAATAAACTGAGGTCTAATCTAGTAGTAATACAATGGGATGATGTTTTTGCAGGGAAAAATGTACAGTACCGACACACTTTATTGCAGTGTGGTCGGTACCGCAAGCCGGGAAATCTCCCGGCTTGCTAGTGGCCGCCCCTCGGCGTGCCGCGCGTCATAGACGCGCGGTCACGCGTCTCCGGGAGCGTGCGCCCCCTGCACGCGCGTCCAGGGGCTCCCCGA
This sequence comes from Ascaphus truei, assembly GCA_036426205.1. Taxonomy (NCBI): domain Eukaryota; kingdom Metazoa; phylum Chordata; class Amphibia; order Anura; family Ascaphidae; genus Ascaphus; species Ascaphus truei. The sequence goes on along the minus strand of CM071570.1, from coordinate 107,149,911 downwards.
GGGAGCCCTGGTGTCCCGCGATCGCGGGACAGCGGCAGGGGGTTCCGGGGGACCCGGCGGACCCGGCAGCGGTAGGGAGAGCGCCCCAATCGGAGGGCGCTCTTCCGCTGCTTCGGCGCGCGCCCGTCACTCTCGGGCGCGCGCCAGGCTACTGCTGCGGCAGAGAACGGGCAAATGCTCGAATAAACTCTGCCGCAGCAGTAGAAGATAAATGGCCAGTCTTTAAAACATTGTTCAAAAAGCACACTTATCAGTGTATACCCTTGGGTAATAAGAATAAAAGAAATAAGTCAAAACCAATGTGGCTAAATAAACAGGTAGGGGAGGAAATGGACAAGAAGAGGAAGGCGTTTAGATTCTTTAAGTCAGAAGGGACGGAGACATCGTATCAGAATTATAAGGAATGTAACAAAAATTGCAAAAGGGCAATCAAATTAGCAAAAATTGATAATGAAAAAAGGATTGCAATAGAAAGTAAGGTCAACCCTAAAAAGTTCTTTAAGTACCTTAATAACAAAAAAAGAGAAAAGAAAATTTAGGACCTGTGACAGGGTGAAGTCAACCCCTATCAGTTATGCCTGGGAAACATATGCCTGAGTGCTTCATCCAGCACTCAGAAGTTTAACTCAGGAGGAAGCTAGGTAATCAGGAGGTAAGCTGACACCTGTTAACCAGCAAGGTATAACAGGATGTTGTTACTGGCAGTAGCTGGCTGCCTTCGACCAGAGAACTCTGCTATGTGAGCTGCTAGCCAGACGGATTCACCAAACTAACTACTTCAACCAAAGTAAGACTTGTTCATTTGTTTTCCTGACTGCTTAATATACACTTACGGTTTGGTAAATGGTTTAGCCAGCCAGCCTGATAGATAGGCCTGGAGTGTTAGTCAGTTCTCCCAATGTGGAGCAGGATTTGTTTTTGTTTAAAGGGACAGTGTACCCACATGTTATGTTATGCTGTGGAGAAATAAAGCCACGGAACGTTTTCATTTATCCTGTGAAAACTACACGTGTGTTCCCTGACCTCGGCTACAGGCCGTCCTGCCACAGGTGGTGTCAGAAGTGGGAAATCAGACGGCCCCTGTATCTGAAGGGCCACACACAAAAAAAAAATGGAGACAATTTATTCTCAGTACCTTGAGCAACAGCACCAGCTAGCAGAGAAGCAAGCTGAGCGACAAGCCCAGCAAGATGAGCAACAGGCCCGGCGAGAGGAAAAGCTACTCCAACTGCTGGCCGAAGGCCCAGCCACAGTCAGACCAGAGATTCCAAATAACCCACCGGTGATGCTGCCTAAAATGAAGCCAACCTGAAGACCCAGAGGCATTTCTCCTCACTTTTGAAAGGGTAGCCACAGCCCACGGCTGGACAGTTGATCGCTGGGTAACGACTCTGGCTCCACTCCTCATAGGAGAAGCTCAGGCAGCCTACCAGGCTCTTCCAGCAGACGAGGCAATGGACTATCAGCAACTAAAGGCTGCTCTTCTGGATCGCCCAGGCCTCACTCCAGAGACCTACCGACAGCGGTTCCAGACAGTCAAATATGCAAACAGAGACCGACCCCGGGTCGTAGCCCACCGCTTAGTAGACTTATGTACCAGGTGGCTACAACCGGAGAAGCATACCAAGGCAGAGATCCTTGAACAGTTTGTGCTCGAGCAGTTCATACAGATACTGCCCCCCTCCTCCCGCTCCTGGGTAAAAAGACACACTGCATTTTCCCTGGATTCAGCGGTCCGCTTGGTGGAAAACTTCCTTGGCAACGACACCCAACAGGATAGCTGGGAACGGTCCGTGCAAACACCAGTTGCTTCCGGTGATGCCAGAGGCAGGAGAGCAGACAATCGAGGGGTCTACAACCCGCCAGCTCGGGAGATCCAGTCAACCCGATCGGAAGACCCTTTCCCATCTCGGAGGGTTCCTGGTACAAACTCCCGCAGAGACGCCCGTCCCGGGTCTGAAGACATTGGATCACTCAAGGGAGGCCGCCACCCACAGTATTCCCCGAGAACCTGGACTCCCGTCACCCATCCGGTGGAGAGGATACCACCACCAACTAGAAGGGAGGATCCCATCCAACAGCGGAGAGGTCCAAACACCGAACCCCGTCGAGAGCTTCCGCTGACGACCGAGTTTGCGGACTCCGGAGATGATGAGATGGACTGTTCATATGGCAGAACCACTGCCACAGCTTCTCTCCGAGGGGACCACAATCCGTGGTTAGTCCCAGCATCTCTGGAGGGGAAAATAGTAAAAGCCATGCTGGACTCGGGATCTGGAAAAACCCTGATCCTAGAGGGCCTAATTCCAAGCAACAGACTATCCTATGACTCTCCGTGGAATATCGAGTGTATCCATGGGGATACAAAGAGATACCCGACGGCGAACATTCTACTGCGTATCAAGGATCAAGAGGCTAGCCTGCTAGTGGGAGTTGCTCCCTGGCTACCTGCTCCTGTTCTACTTGGCCGAGACTGGCCCTACTTCGAAACATTGTTGGCCCCTACTCCTACGGAGCCTACTTCTCTGGTACCGGAGAAGCCCGGAGACTTGTTTCCTTTTCCCCCAGAGATTTTTCCCCATAGACACCACGTCCCAAAGACACGTAAACAGAGACGTGCGGAAAAAGAGGACTTGTTAAGAAAAGCTGGGACTCTTGGTAATATTAGTCAGCCCAAAGGACTGCAGGTCATGGCCGGAGATGACCAGGGTGGGGAACCGATAGATACGGGAATTTTGCCAGACCTGGATCTTCCTGACTTTCGTCAGAGACAGAGGGTAGACCCAGCTCTGGCTAGACAATATGAGAAGGTGGTACAGGTCAACAACAAGATAATAGATGAACAAGGTGTAAGAGTGTTTCCACATTTTGAACTATTGAAGGACATCCTATATCGTGTGAATAAGGTTACACAAACAGGTGAGGTCATTCGACAGATGCTAGACCCTAAAGGGTTGATTAAAACAGTGTTCACCCTAGCCCATACTCTCCCATGGGGTGGTCATTTGGGCAGGGATAAGACCACGGACCGCATCTCGTCCCGGTTTTACTGGCCAGGCATACATGGTGACATCATGAAACTATGTGAGACATGTCCTGAATGCCAGTTAACTAGCCAAAAAGGACAGAAGCCGGCTCCCTTGGTCCCTCTGCCCTTGGTAGCCGTCCCATTTGAGAGAATTGGGGTAGATCTGGTCGGACCTTTAGAACCCTCTGCGAAGGGACATAAAATTATACTCGTTGTTGTAGATTATGCCACCAGATATCCTGAGGCCTTCCCGCTGAGATCAGCCACTGCTAAACAGGTTGCTCACAAGCTGTTAGAACGGTTCTCCAGGGTAGGACTTCCCCAAGTAATGTTAACTGACCAGGGAACAAATTTTATGGCAAAGTTAATGCAGGATGTCCTGAAGTTATTGGAGGTAAAATCCGTCCGGACCTCAGTCTACCATCCTCAGACTGATGGATTGGTAGAGAGGTTTAACCGTACTTTAAAAACCATGCTTAGGAAGTTTGTGGACACTGAAAAGCGAGCTTGGGATGAACTTCTCCCTTTTCTATTGTTTGCGGTACGAGAAGTTCCCCAATCATCCACAGGCTTCTCCCCGTTTGAGCTCCTATATGGACGCCAACCTCGGGGTATTCTCGACTTACTGAAGGAATCCTGGGAGGAGGAGCCCTCCCCCTCCAAGAATACCCTTCAGTATGTCATAGACCTTAGAAACCGCCTAGACATGATAGGTCGGTTTGCTAAGGAAAACCTCAAATCTGCTCAAGAACGTCAAGAGAGGCAGTACAACCAAAATGCCCGCTTGAGGGTCTTCCAACCTGGGGACCAAGTGATGCTATTACTACCGACATCAGAGAGTAAACTCCTTGCAAAGTGGCAGGGTCCTTTCCAAGTTCTCCGCCGCACCGGGGAGGTGAAATATGAGATCTCTCAACCAGGGTCCAGGAAGGGTAAACAAATCTACCACATAAACCTCCTGAAACCCTGGAAAACGATGAGATCGCTATTCATCCATCCTCGGGAAGGAGAAACGGATTTGGGTCCACAGCCTCCAAAGGGTAGTACGTACAATGACCATCAGGTTCCCATGGGAGGGCAGTTAACAACGGAACAAAGGTCAGACCTACTAGAATTATGTGACCAGTTCCCAGATGTTTTTTCTGAGCTGCCAGGGCAGACTGATTTAGTGCCCCATAGGATTGAGACAGAACCTGGCGTAAAAGTACGGTCCCATCCCTATAGAATGCCAGAGGGCCGAAAAGACCTGGTAGAGAGGGAGATAATAGACATGTTGGGTTTGGGCGTGATCGAGGAGTCCCACAGCGAATGGTGTAGTCCTATAGTGTTTATCCCTAAACCAGATGGGAAGGTGAGGTTTTGCGTGGATCTGCGAAAGGTAAATGCTGTATCCAGATTCGATGCATACCCAATGCCTAGGGTGGATGAATTGCTTGACTCTCTTGGTAAAGCAGAGTATATCTCCACTCTAGATCTAACGAAAGGATATTGGCAGATACCTCTAGCGGAAGAATCCAAATGCAAAACTGCCTTCGCCACCCCTCTCGGTTTATACCAATTCGTCACTATGCCATTGGGGTTACATGGGGCTCCAGCCACGTTCCAAAGGTTAATGGACAAGGTACTACGACCCCATAGGACATATGCCGCGGCCTACTTGGATGACATTGTCATCTATAGCAGACACTGGCAGTCTCATATAAAAAGGTTAAGGGCAGTCCTAACGTCCTTAAGAGAAGCAGGGCTCACTGCAAATCCGAAAAATGTGCCCTGGGTAAATCCACTACAAAATACTTGGGCTATGCCATTGGGGGAGGGATAGTAAGGCCACTAGCTAGCAAGGTGGCCGCCATAAAGGAAGTCCCCACCCCACAGACAAATACACTGGTCCGCTTACTTTTGGGGTTAGCAGGGTATTACAGGCGGTTTATCCCCAATTTTTCAGAACTTTCTGCACCCCTAACAGATCTGACAAAAAAGAGTGCCCCGACCCAAGTTAAATGGTCTTGGGAGTGCCAAGATGCCTTTGACATGCTAAAAAAGTGCCTGTCAGAGGGGCCCGCTCTTCGGAGCCCAGATTTTAAAGAGCCCTTCATCATCCAGACGGATGCCTCAGAGGTAGGACTGGGAGCAGTGCTGTCCCAGCAATTTGATGGTGTTGAACACCCCATACTGTTCATCAGCCGGAAGCTGTTCCCAAGGGAAGTGAGGTATTCCGTCATTGAGAAGGAATGCCTCACTGTAAAATGGGCAATTGAGGCCTTGAGACATTATGTCGCCGGAGTACACTTCACCCTGCTCACTGACCATGCGCCCTTGAACTGATTAAACACCATGAAGGACATAAATTCAAGGTTGACCAGGTGGTATTTGGCCCTCCAACCCTTCTCTTTTGATATACAGCATAGACCTGGAAAGGACCATGGAAATGCCGATTTTTTGTCAAGAGAAGGAGTGGAGGGTCGGGCTTCAGCCGTGTGGGACCCTAGCCACACACAAACAGGGGAGGTATGTGACAGGGTGAAGTCAACCCCTATCAGTTATGCCTGGGAAACATATGTCTGAGTGCTTCATCCAGCACTCAGAAGGTTAACTCAGGAGGAAGCTAGGTAATCAGGAGGTAAGCTGACACCTGTTAACCAGCAAGGTATAACAGGATGTTGTTACTGGCAGTAGCTGTCTGCCTTAGACCAGAGAACTCTGCTATGTGAGCTGCTAACCAGACGGATTCACCAAACTAACTACTTCAACCAAAGTAAGACTTGTTCATTTGTTTTCCTGACTGCTTAATATACACTTACGGTTTGGTAAATGGTTTAGCCAGCCAGCCTGATAGATAGGCCTGGAGTGTTAGTCAGTTCTCCCAATGTGGAGCAGGACTTGTTTTTGTTTAAAGGGACAGTGTACCCACATGTTATGTTATGCTGCCCCCCCCTCTCCACCACCCCCCCTCCCCCGCCCCTTGTGATAGGAGGATACCCAACAATAGAACGAAACAGTCTAACCAGAAAGGGGATAAATCCTACAACTGACCTGACAAGACATCACACATTATGTACATCCCCACCCACCCCCCACTGGACTATACCCCAAGTAAGACACCAATCTTGCTAAGAGATCCCCCTCCCCCCCCAGGACCTCCCTGTTGCACTCCGGCCTCGGGCTCCGGACCCACCCCAGAAAGGGCAAGTTTGCCCAAATGCCGGTCACTGCAAGACCCGGCAATACCACATTAGGACCTGCAAAAGGCCTAATCCTACTACTTCTCCATCTGCTGACCCTGTCCCAGCAGATCTACTCCCCCCTCCTCCCCCCCTCCCCTGCCCCCCCCTCTCCTTGGCAGTTCAAATGTAAGCCTCAAAAGACTAACAGAGAAGTAACACCCTCCACCCAACGAGTACACAGACTAAAGTATATCATACCCCCAAGAAATAGAAGCAAGGTCTCCACTAGTGGGAAAGGCGAGACCCCGAGTCCCCGAACCACAAAAAAAAATTACAACTACAGCCCCTATTAAAGTGCGTTCACTAAACGTCAAAGCTCTACAAAACAACAAGAAGCGGAGATTAGCTCTCCAGGACATGAAAAAATTAGGGGGGGACATTATATTCTTACAGGAGACACACTTCACATCCCAAGACCCCCCAAATTTATTCAAAAAAATGTTCCCAACAAGCTTTTTTGCTTCATTTAGTAGTAAGAAGAGGGGTGTGGCTATCCTAATCAGACAAGGCACCCCATTCAACCATGTCAAAACAACAGTGGACCCAGAGGGTAGATTCCTTGTGGTATATGGCTCCCTAGTGGGCTCGACAATTGCCGTGATTAATGTATACGCCCCAAACGAAAACCAAACAGAATTTCTCCAATCTGTTCTTGAGGGCGTAGACCCGGGATATCTATCATCGATGATAGTAGGGGGAGACCTAAATATGGTCTTAAACCCTACCGAGGATAGATCAACCACAATGGGTCCCCCCCCGCACAACCTGCTCCCAAATCAAGGGGAAAAGGTTTAGGGGAATTCTAAACGAGTTCTCACTAGTGGACGTTTGGAGATCCCAACATCAAGGCCAGAGAGACTATACCTTTTACTCAGCACCTCACCAGACTTACTCTCGAATAGACTATTTCCTGACCACAAAAAACGTGATGCGGCAGCCATTGAATCAGACATTGGCTCAATCACCTGGTCCGATCACGCCCCAATCACCTTGACACTGTCAATCCCCTTTGAAAAAACAACAAACTATTCCTGGAGACTGAATGACTCCCTATTAAACCACCCGGAGATAGAAAGAGAAATTAGAATCTCACTTAAGGACTATTTCTTTTTCAATGCAGGAACAGTCTCCTCTCCAGCAATCCTATGGGAAGCCCATAAGGCAAACATAAGAGGGAAATTTATCTCCATCGCCTCCCATAGGAAAAAAGCCAGCCTAACACAAATCAAAGAACTTACAGATAGCATCAAAACAATAGAACAAGCCCATAAGGCTAACCACACACAAACAGGGGAGGTATGTGACAGGGTGAAGTCAACCCCTATCAGTTATGCCTGGGAAACATATGTCTGAGTGCTTCATCCAGCACTCAGAAGGTTAACTCAGGAGGAAGCTAGGTAATCAGGAGGTAAGCTGATACCTGTTAACAAGCTAGGTATAAAAGGACGTTGTTACTGGCAGTAGCTGGCTGCCTTAGACCTGAGAACTCTGCTATCTGAGCTGCTAGCCAGACGGATTCACCAAACTAACTACTTCAACCAAAGTAAGACTTGTTCATTTGTTTTCCTGACTGCTTAAAATACACTTACGGTTTGGTAAATGGTTTAGCCAGCCAGCCTGCTAGATAGGCCTGGAGTGTTAGTCAGTTCTCCCAATGTGGAGCAGGATTTGTTTTTGTTTAAAGGGACAGTGTACCCACATGTTATGTTATGCTGTGGAGAAATAAAGCCACTGAACGTTTTCATTTATCCTGAAACTACACGTGTGGACTGTTCCCTGACCTCGGCTACAGGCCGTCCTGCCACAGGAGGGCTATGGGGTAATCATTAAAACGATTAGGGTTTCTGTATTTTAAACTTTCATAAAAAGTAATGAATGAAAGTCCCCCTCTTCTTGGTGTATTAAAATTATAAGAGCAAGGGCATTTACATTCAAGCGGGTGGAGCAGTGAAAAAACTTGATTCACAAGTAACACGATCAAAAGGTATATGGCAGGACATCCCTGCAAGTGAGTCATGCATAATTTAACCCCGGACTTCTAAGGCACCCTGCGGGGATGGTCCCAGAATGTCTGACCAGGTCCGGAGTTAACAAAGGACTTGACAGGTTAAAGTGCTAAGTGGGGACGTGGAGAGGTAAACAGTTTGTCCCTGATAGATGTCCAGGTTTCAGGGGGCAGGGAGACAACCTGTCACCAGGGAAGTGTGCTTGGCTAGGTATGCTAAGCAGCTTAGGGCCGAAATTAGCACATGCCTGTGGCATACCTTGAAGCCTTTGTCTGGCTTCCTGAAGTATGGGCGAACCTTGCCAATAGGTGGGATGTTTTGTTCCCACACTGCGATTGGTTGCACAGTGTAAAGATAGGACTTGTGAGGTTTTAAAAGTGTGTACAGCCAGTGAGGAGGTAGATTCAACATGCTGTAAAAAGATTCACCTTAGATTCCATCTAAGATCTTTCCTGTAACCAGATTTAACATCGTAACTAAGTAAATGTATTTTCGTATTATTTTGTAAATCAAACTGTGTGTGTTTATTGTGTGACTAAATAACAATTTATTTTATCTCGCGTTTTTCTCAAAGGATCCGGGTATTTTTGTGTTAAAAGCATTGGTCTCCTGTGACAGTGGGGTACAGAAATCTTGTCTTTGATTGCATCTAATAATATTGTAATGTCTTCCTCGTGTGGTATTGAAGTAGCCTGCACATCTAGAGTACTAAACATTTCAATGGTTGTAATTTATTAAGTATTCAAAAAGTGATAGGTTAAGGCGCTTAAACACACATATATTAATATAAATAGTGATCTAAGGTGAAAGATATCCTTAAACATACATTACAAGATTTAGTATTGTATGTGTCAAAAGGAGTGTAACAAATAATAAATAAACATATTAGTGTGACTAATCGTGATGTGAAAACAAATGTAAAGTAATACAAATGGTTCAAGGTATTATCTTTTTGTGATTGTTGAAATCTCAGGACCTCTAGAGGGAATTTGGTTCGAATTCCCTTTAGCATGTACACTTTTCCAGAATCCAGAGGGAGCGTTTCTCCAAATCACCCAGAAAAGAAGAAGAAATATATAGTGTGCACCTGGATAAGATTGCTGCATTTTTAAATTACCTGAAAATTGCAGGGAACCCTTTAGAGATGCCTGGGGAACCCAAGGGTTCCTAGGAACCCCTGTTTACACTGGCATAGTCTATTCTGTCTCAGGGTCACTTCCCTTGTATAGGTGCATTCTGTAATACCCATATTTGTCAGCTGCCACATCTTGTGCCATATTTTGTTCTATTCAGCAGAGTTTACGTTTCAGAGATCTAAAGAACAGAGGGTAAAGGACAAACCTTTAGAAAGAAGTTAAGTTCAATTAAGTGTCTATTAAATATATTTACTGCTAACATCGGAGCTTGCTGTTTCTTAAAATCCGTTGGGTGTCTGTGCCCCTCCTGGATTTCTTATGGGGCCTCTGTCCCATGAAGTCTGTGCTTTTTTCTAAAAAAGGCTCAGTATCAATTGATGAAGCTGACGAAGCAATGCTTTAACTCCTTGTGGCTGTGCTGAGCTGGTTCCCCTGAGGAAGTGTGAGGTGGCTTGGTGAGAGGCACATAAGATAGCATTCACTGATATTATAGGTGACACATATAAAAACATCCCATGAAGCCAAAATGTTTAGATCACAGCAGAGCACTGTTGATGGAAATCAGGCCCAAAGAAACATGATTCTACAATTTATTTATACAAATGTTTTACCAGGAAGTAATAATTGAGAGTTACCTCTTATTTTCAAGTATGTCCTGGGCACAGAATTATAACAATACATGGATACATTAAAAAAAAACAGAGGTTATACAGTCAATTCACAGACATTTCATGGACAGATGAGTTGGAAGAATTGGGTACAAGGGATAAAAGGGCTGGTGAGTTTCAGATTGAAATAGAGAAGCTTTAACATCACCAAACATCAGTGAACAGCAGCAAATGGCTCACACCCTTTAGCTGCCCTTTGATTGCGCCAAAGACTGTCTGCCTTTGGGGCGATGCAGATGTACACTGAAGGGTTCATATTAAATGCAGCTATGAATTCAAAGTCCTTTGTACTCTTTGCTCATTAACATTCCAGTGGGTGGGGTTGACATTCCACATAGTACAAAAAATTTAACCCTTAGCACACTGGTACTGTATAGAGGGGCAAAGATAATATACCAAAAATGGCGCTCTACTTCTAATTAAAAACACGTGTTAACTCAATATTAACATATAAAACCAATTATTAAGTAAATAAGGTGATACAAACAAATCCTTTGAATGCTGCTGTAACCCAGTGCAGGATTGCTCTCTCAATCCCAGGTGAGTATGGCGACGTGACGATCAAAGGCAAGCGCAAACATGTGGAAACAAAAGTTATAACTGATGGTGCAATATTGTCATATAACAGGTAAGTAGTCTTCTCTAGGTCTAGGAATATTATACTCACAAATGTGAGGATGAATCAGTGTACATAAAGGTATCTTTAAGTAGTTCTCTTCGGTGAGGAGGGATTAACTTCAACCGTGATGTAAAGGCGTGTGGACTGTTCCCTGACCTCGGCTACAGGCCGTCCTGCCACAGGACCCTTTCAGTGTGAGATGGGTAGGCAGATTATTTTAGATAAGGAAAAAGCTGAGGTATTAAACAAATTCTTTGCCTCTGTGTTTACCAGGGAAGAATCAAGTTCAATAGTAGTGCCGCAGGAGGAAGCCACAACCTCCATATTAATGATCAATTGGTTAACTGAGGAAGACGTTCATAAGCGACTTGAAAAAATTAAAGTAAATAAGGCACCTGGCCCTATGGCATACATCCAAGAGTTCTCAAGGAGTTAAGCTCAGTAATAGCCAAACCATTATATTTAATATTCAAGGACTCCATTTCCACAGGCTCAGTACACAAGATTGGTGTAAAAGCAGATGTGGTGCCTATATTTAAAAAGGGAGCTAGATCACAACCGGGAAATTACAGACCTGTAAGCCTGACTTCAATAGTAGGGAAACTACTTGAAGGTTTAATACGGGATAATATTCAGGAATACCTAATGGAAAACAAAATTATTAGTAATAGTCAGCATGGATTTATGAAGGATAGATCTTGCCAAACTAACCTTATTTATTTATTTGAGGAGGTAAGTAGGAATTTAGACCAGAGTAAAGCAGTTGATGTGGTCTACTTAGATTTTGCAAAGACTTTTGATACGGTTTCACACAAGAGGTTGGTGACAAAATAAAGAAAATTGGACTCAGTAATAATATATGTACCTGGATTGAAAACTGGTTGATGGACAGACAACAGAGGGTTGTCATAAGTGGGACTTTTTCAGGTTGGGCTAAAGTCGTGAGTGGAGTACCTCAGGGATCGGAACTGGGACCCCTGCTTTTTAACTTGTTTATTAATGACCTTGAGGTTGGGATCGAGAGCAAAGGCTCCATCTTTGCTTATGGTACTAAATTGTGTAAGGTAATAGAATCAGAGCAGGATGTAATTTCTCTTCAGAAGGACTTGGAGAGACTGGAAACGTGGGCAGGTAAATGGCAGATGAAGTTTAATACAGATAAATGTAAGGTTATGCATTTGGGATGCAAGAATAAAAAAGCGACTTACAAATTAAATGGAGATATATTGGGGGAATCCTTGATGGAGAAGGATTTAGGAGTGCTTGTAGACTGCAGGCTTAGCAATAGTGCCCAATGTCATGCAGTAGCTGCAAAGGCAAACAAGATCTTATCTTGCATCAAATGGGCAATGGATGGAAGGGAAGTAAACATAATTATGCTCCTTTACAAAGCGCTAGTAAGACCACACCTTGAATATGGAGTACAATTTTGGGCACCAATCCTAAGAAAAGACATTATGGAACTAGAGAGAGTGCAGAGAAGAGCCACCAAATTAATAAAGGGATGGACAATCTAACTTATGAGAAGAGGCTAGCTAAATTAGATTTATTTACATTAGAAAAGAGGCGTCTAAGAGGGGATATGATAACTATATACAAATATATTCGGGGACAATACAAGGAGCTTTCAAAAGAACTATTCATCCCACGGGCAGTACAAAGGACTCGGGCCATCCCTTAAGGTTGGAGGATAGGACATTTCACCAGCAACAAAGGAAAGGGTTCTTTACAGTAAGGGCAGTTAAAATGTGGAATTCATTACCCATGGAGACTGTGATGGCAGATACAATAGATTTGTTCAAAAAAAGGTTGTACATCTTTTTAGATGGGAAAGGTATACAGGGATATACCAAATAAGTATACATGGGAAGGATGTTGATCCAGGGATTAATCCGATTGCCAATTCTTGGAGTCAGGAAGGAATTAGTTTTTCCCCTTAATGGGGATTTTTGTTTGCCTTCCTCTGGATCAATAAGTATAGATATAGGGTAAAGTATCTGTTGTCTAAATTTAGCATAGGTTGAACTTGATGGACGGAAGTCTTTTTTCAACCTCATCTACTATGTAACTATTTAACATCAATCTTTAATGTAGCATAATTTGCACACAGTCACAGTAATGCATTAAGGACATCTGGGTCCAGGAGCTGACACTCTAGGACCCTGTAACGGGATTTATCCCCGTTCAAAAATGTGCCTCTAATCCAGCAGTGTGGTGGTTAACTGCTGGTAGACAATTAACCAACACCACCTGGCTGATTACAGGTGTCAGAAAAAGCCTGCCTCTGAGACAGGAAGGGAGATTCTTCCTGAGCTCACACGTGAGATGAGCTGACCTGACCCAGAAAGCAGAATGACCGAGTTCCCTAGTCCTCAACTGGGCTGACCTGTGGAACAAACAGATGTCTTGAGCGGCAGAGACTGCCCGCTGCCAGTAAGACACAGGGGACAACACTTCTAAACCTGGATCCTGACATTACCTTAGCACACAAGGGTGCAGAAACCAGGAGAACAAAGAAGCCTTCCCCTACAGCTACAAGAGACAGATAAGACTTTTCTTATAAGACTGATATCTATAAATAAATGTCTCTATGATTTGGGCTGGTGAATCGCTGGGCTAACCATGCAGTTAAAGAGGGCTGGACTGCAATTGTAATTATACTCCAAAGTGGAGCAGATTTTGTTTGTGGATTTTCATAAGTTTGCTGTGTTTAAAGCAACAGGCGCAATAAAGCCTTATTTTAATTTCACCTTAAAACAGTCTCCATTGCGTACCTCTGCACATGTCCTGTTACATATGTATGGCGCAATAAAATTGAACTTTTAAAATCCGTGGAGTGCTGGATCCTTCTATTTATTCAAGACTGGATGATTGTTACAGGTATCCCTTGAACCAGCAGCACCGGTAATACTGTTATGTATATGACTTATGGTGTGCAGCATATTAATAATTTTGTACTTTTACATATGGTGTCAGAAGTTGGGATGAGAGGTGGCCCTTGCAGTTAAAAGGTGCCCCGGAGATTGCCTGTGAATTTTTTTTGTGCTTTTTCCCGCATGCAGTCTTGCAAACAGCCTGAGCAACAAAAACAAAGATTCACCTGCAACAGAGATCAGAATTAAAGGGCTACACTGCACTGAACAAAGCCACAAAACCACAGATGGACTCTTTTCCCTGATCCCAAGAGGAGAGAGAGACTGCGGAAACAGGTAAACCTTACTTGCCTATCACAATAATGTGTAATATGGTTGTTGAAAAGGGGCTTTTCCTTCCAGCCATAGTCAGGGTTCAAGAAGTGAGTTAGCACTCCAGAGGAGCTAGGCTTTGTTTATTGTTTTCTTTTAAAAAAAAATGGTGTAATGCCTCTGCTGATGCAAGGAAATGGGCATCTAGCAAGCATTGTACTTAAAGAAAAAGTGCCCCAATAGGTCAAGGTGAAGAATACACCTGGGTGGAGGAAAAAACAACAACAACAACAACAAAAACCCTGGGAATTTAAAATGGCCGCCCAGCTAAAGTCAAATACAGACTCTGAAAAAATGGGGAAGAAAATGTGTTCCTGGTGTAAAGAACCCCACCACTCGGAGCAGTTTCCCTTCAGGCCTTATTCAGACGATGAGAGTGAATGCATACACAGTTCTGCTGATGTTTTAAAACTTACCAAAGGAAAGAAAAAGTCTACAGTGATGCCTGTGAGAGCTATGACCTCTACAAGCAAAATATGCCCACCTGTAGGACTACCACAATTTGGGGTTCTAGCTAGAACAGTGGGAACAGCTGCAATAGCGCCTCCGGAGGTCAGGAAGAAAAATACACCTGTTAGCCCCAAAATGGAGGACAAGGTGCAGTGTTCCTGTAATGAACCCTACCCCACGGAAGAGTAGCCCTTCCAGTTCGATAAGGAGGAAGACATCTCTTATGGGGAACCCGAACCGAGTCACACCCACAAAACACCCCAAAGAATGATGGGGGTGCCTGACCTCGGTACGAACCGAAAAGACCGCTCTCTATAATGACGAATGCGATCGGCAAGAGTGGGAGCAGCAGAGCATTGAATATCTACGCAACCTAACGCAGCTGCAAGGAAAACATGGCGGATACTGTGAAGCTGCTGAAGTATTAAATAAAGACGGAGACCCCAGTATTCCTGATGGGACAGAGTCACCCAAAACAAAAAGAAAAAGAAAAGCGAGCCTTCATGTACCGTGGAAGGAACAGATACGTCCGCAGATCCCGTAGAGAAAAAGGGGGACCAAGATGCCCTGCAGCCTAGAGAAAATGGAGGATTCGCCATGCGGATGACAGAATATCCAGAGGGCCCCAGGCAGAAGTCGGGTAACCCAAAGAAGTGTCTGTCTGGTGCCAACAGTGAGGAACCCTCAACCAACCATCGCAGGGAAGTGGAGCCGGAACCAGTGAGTGACGATCCCTTGACCAGCCCTGAATATGCACTGCAAGCTGCGATCTGCTCCGTGAAGAATTGGAAAGGGAGAGAGAAAATAATGCTGAGCTACAGAAGACTGCTCGCAATTTACTCTGCGGCCAAGACCGAATTGGAGGATCTCAAGACTGAGCTAGATACTGCAAACGCTACTAATGCCACCATGGTGAAAAAGCAGAGCCAATCCAATAAAATAATGGCTAAGCTGAAGCAGAAGTATGAGGAGGCACTGAAGGAGATTACAGTTTTTCAGCAAGAGGTTCACAGTCTCCGCCTAGAACTGAATACCTCACAATAAGAGGTCAACAGTGTCCGGACAGGTGTGGACGTATTCCAGAAGGAGGTTCATACACTCCGCACAGCACTGGGTGCCTCACACCATGAGATCGGCAGCTGCCGCACAAAACTGGAAGTCTCCAAAAAGGAACTTCACAGTCTTGCTGAGGAGCTGGACAATTCTAAAAAAACTATTGTCAATCTTAATATAGATCTCAAAGTCTCTCAGAAGGAGCTTCAGACCCTCAATCTGGAGACGGAAATCTCTTGCTAGGTGACAGTCAGTCTCCAAGCAGAGGTGTGAAAATGGAAGGCGGACTACAAGAAGGCACTGAATATTACAGAGGCTGAAAAAAGAGAAAATGTAAGACTAAAAAAAGAAAATTCTGAGTTGACAGACCACGTCAATGGAAAACAAACAAAATAGGGGAGCAAGGGGTTACAACTTTCCAGCCAAAAACATACGAATAGTAGAAAACCACAAGAGGGCTGTGGTTTTCTAATTCGTATGTTTTCGGCTGGAAAGTTGTAACCCCTTGTCCTCCTCATTTTGTTTGTTTTCCATGTTTCATAAGGGATTTGGATGATCCCTCCATTGGGTTGCAGCAGAGGGATTAAAGGTTGTCTCTCTGTATTTTGGAGATCACATTTGTTGGTTCAATTATTTATTTTATTTGATTTTATTTTCACCTCTGATCCGCAACTTGGGGTAAGTGCCTGGGTTTTTTTTCTGTTTTGCAGACCACGTCAATGGAAAGAATGAAAAGCTCCACGAGTTGAAAAAAAAAAGAATCTTCTGGAAGGTGAAAAGGTTGAAGCAGAGCACTGACTGCAGAACCAAGTACAAGGTCTGCATAGACTGACTCCAGAATACCGAGGAGAAGCAGCGAACTCTGCAGGAAGAAAATCTGCAGGCTGCTAAAGATGGTACAAGTGCTGCAGGAACGTCTGAATACCCAGTGCATCCCCACAGAGCGTATGAGGAGCTAAAGGCCACGCTGCATGTCACCAGAGCATCGTTGAGGCGGAGCTCTGATACCAGGTAACTCGGTATGAGAGGGAGCGGAGAAGGCCCAGAAACTGGAGCAAGAGCTGGAGAGACAGAGAGTCTGTTCCATCCCCTTCAGTCAGTTCACAACAGACGGCAAGACACAACACAACATCACGCAACTTGACGACAAACATTACAGAGCTCCGAATGAAGGATGACACTGATGATACAAACTCAGTAGAAGCAAAGTGCGCAGATAAATTCCCTGAGAAGAGACTTGCAAGATGCACTAAAAAACAGGGATCTCTCGCGTATGAGATTATAGTACTACAGGACAAGTATTGACCCTGGCCAAGCGTCAGTATCCCACAGCCACAAAAACCCAAAGAAAAAAGGGTACAGTGACAGCTGTGGAACACCGCTCACCTAAAAAACAAGGTTGCAAAGATCTAAACCACCTAAGCAAGCACTAGCTAAACCTTCAGCGGCCCAACAGGCAACACAAAAAGGTATACGTGCCGAATGAAAACAGAAAAATCCTTAGCTGGTGAAGCTGGAAGATTGGACGTTCTCTGGAAAGGGAGGTGATAGTGCAACTCAATCCCAAAGAAGCTGAACTGGCAACTCTGTTGATGGAGGATTTGGAGTAGGAAGTGCAGAAAGATTAAAAGAAAGTATCAGCTTCATAGCTGATGGATGTGATTGGAAAAGGAAAACTCAATAGGGCTGGTCCTAACTGCACTTACTCAACTGTCGCCATAACAGTTTATCTAACAATTAAGAGGAGCGCCTGGTATTGCGCTTGGTACGATGTTGTTTTGTGAGATCGCGTTGCAAGTAGTGTTGGGGCACGGGGTTAGTTCAGAAGGGGAGGCATTTAGAGGGAGAGATTAAAGAAGGACGAGAGAGGAAAAAGATAGAGGAACCCCCGGCTCCCCGGAAAGGGGGAAGGCCACGGCACGTAGGGAGAGGAATGAGGCCTGAGACCGGGAGAGACCCTCACCGCTGTGGACAGGGGTTTGGGCACCCCCCTGCCCGCCACAAGCACTTTCTCCCACCTTTGCCCCTTTCTCATTAGAGGATCTTTGCCTTTTTTTTTCTTCTTTTTTTTTGTGCTGTAGTCTCCAATTAGCACCTTTCGGAAGGAGACACAAATAATAAACAGGAGAAAGGGCCCAATCCAGCGGGACTGAGGGTTCTCTTCCTCCATCCACTCTCATTTAAGTCACAGAATGATCTCTAATGAGAGTGGAAGGTATGGGCATTGACCGTGGGCCAAGCCTGGACAGCTTCCCACAAACAGGGGAGGTATGTAACAGGGGATTTATCCCTGTTCAAAAGTGTGTCGCCCTCTAATCCAGAAGTGTGGTGGTTACTGCTAGTAGACAATTAACCAACACCACCTGGCTGATTACAGGTGTCAGAAAATGCCTGCTCTGAGACAGGAAGGGAGATCTTTCTGGATCACACGTGAGTGAGCTGACCCA
The DNA here is from genome assembly GCA_036426205.1 of Ascaphus truei. Lineage (NCBI taxonomy): Eukaryota > Metazoa > Chordata > Amphibia > Anura > Ascaphidae > Ascaphus > Ascaphus truei. The sequence goes on along the minus strand of CM071570.1, from coordinate 107,132,035 downwards.
GGAAGCAATAACGACCGAGTTCCCTAGTCCACAACGGGCTGACCTGTGGACCACAAACAAATATTGACTGATCTACTGCGCAGTAGACTGTACGCTGCCAGTAAGTCACAGGGGACAATATCTTCTAAACCTGGATCCAGACATTACCTATGTCACGCCTGTATGCCCGCACAGACATGGCAGGACCCCAAGTAGAGGTGGGGAACGGTATGACACCGCACACACCCATAGCAGTAGGGAGAAGAGGAGGGGTGATAGCGGGTGGGAGCAGGCGTGGAAGAGAGTCGAAATAGGGAAACCTTGGGAGGGTTTTGTTTGTATGTGCTGAGAATAGTAGGTCCGTATGCCAATGTCCAGGAGTAGAGAGAGAGTAGAATCGTCATGAGTACAAGCCAGGGTCCTAGGAAGCCAGAGGTAAACATAGTGGAGTGCGTAGCAAGGTTCAGAGGAGTACCAGAGAGCAGAGTAATAAACCAGGACTAGCAGGAGTCAGGAGCCAGGGAAATCCAAGAGCATACAGGAACAAGGAAACAGCCAGGATGTAGAGGGAGCACAGCATAGGTCAGGTACACACAGGGAAACAGGACTATGCAGAGCGAGAGAGCAGATAGAAGAAGTGGACAGACAGGGGTAATAAAGGAGGGGGAACACCAATAGGAAAGAGGGGAGGAGTAGAGAGAGAAGTGGAGACAATGGGATAGGTCAGGAGGAGGAAGAGGAGGAGACAGAAGGACAGACAGGGGAAGGGTGTAGGGTTTGGGAGGCTGGAGACTGAGTAGGGATATTAAAAGGAGGTGTGCGGCACACCTTGTAAGGAGAGCATGCGCGCGCACAGGCTGCAGCACCGGGACAGCCGCAAGGACCCTGAGTGAGGGTGAAGGAAGCGAGCGGGAAACCGAGCCAGAGGAGAGGGATGATCGAGCGCGTGCCCTCCATGGGCGGAGGAGACGCACGCCACGGCTGCACCAGGGAAAGGGGGAGGGGGAGGAAGGAGGGGAAGCAGCCGCTTCACAGCACCCAGAGGAGTTGCGCTTGCGCGCACCCTCCGTGGCCTGAGAGGGGGACGCACAACCAGGCCGCGGAGGCCACACCGCAGACGCACACTGGGAGAAGTAAGGAAGTAGAGGCACAGCAGGGTAATTGGGCACCGTGGGAGAGGGTATAGACGGAGAGGGAGAGGGGAGGGACAGCGAGTGGAGGAGGTGGGATGAGGTACGCGGGACTGAGGAATGGGGGGAGAGGTAACAAGGCAAAGATAGAGGAAGTGGAAGGATTAGAGGGAGGATAGAGAGGATGACCAGAAGGGAAGGAATCTCCAGAGTCGTCACACCTTAGCACACAAGGATGCAGACACCAGGAGAAAACAGAGAGCCTTCCTACCAGCTACAGAGACAGATAAGACTTTTTATAAGACTGATATCTATAAATAAATGTCTCTATGATTTTGGGCTGGTGAATCGCTGGGCTAACCACGCAGTTAAAGAGGGCTGGACTGCAAGTGTATTATACTCCAAAGTGGAGGAGATTTTGTTTGTGGATTTTCATATGTTTGCTGGTTTAAAGCGACAGGTCAATAAAGCCTTATTTTAATTTCACCTTACAAACAGTTTCTATTGGTACCTCTGCACATGTCCTCTTACAGACCCCAACACACGGATCAGGAGGAGTAACGATAGTGGTTGAACCTTTATGAGTGTGAGCCTGGTTAAACCCCTTCACAGTCAAGTGGAGTTTCGCAAATGCGTGGTCTATGAAGTTCCCTGTGGTTCCTGAATCCACAAAAGCTCAGTGAAAATGGATGTGTCCCGGTCCAGGAGCAGATGAAAAGGCAGGAAGAGCCGTGGGAAGGTTGTTGGTTATGGAAGAATAGAAGAAATGCCTCGGAATATTCTTCTATCTTCACTGGGCATTGGGGTTTCTTTTCTGATTTAGGACAGTCTCTGACACACAGTGACCTTTGAGCCCACAGTACAAGGCACAGCCCCTGACACATCTCCTCAGGTGTAACTTGTTATCACTAATTGCATCGGTTCCTCCTCACAAGGGTGGTAGAAAGAGGGGTCTGAAAGTGGGGTGCAAGATGGATTTTAGGGGTCTTGAGAACCAGTCTCGTTGGTCTGTCGTCCCACATCCAGAGATCCATTCTGATCAGACAGAAAGCAATGAATTCCTCCAATCTTTGGTTTTTAGTTCCTCCTTTAACCCCTCGAAAGCAATGCGTCATTGTTCCAGCGTTTCTGCACAGCAAGGGTTCGGAATTCAATCTCATACTGGCCCCCACAGTATGGATCCTTGCGGATTCGAAGGAGCGAAGCAGAAAAGACGCGACCAGGAGCATAAAAAACTTTTTTGAATGTTGTTGAGAGAAGGCAGCTGAGTCATTCATTAGTGGAGATTCTTTTTCCCGAGGGGGAGGCCCAGGCCAAAGCTCGTCTGTCAGTAGAGAGAAATAGGTAGGCTAACCGGATCGATGAGTGCTAAACATGGAGGGCTGGAGTTCGAACGATCGAAAAAATCTATAAGTCATATGGTCACCTTCATAACGTTGGAGGTGGTAGGATCCGTGCTCTCTGGGCGTAGGAGATGATGGAACCGGCACCGGGGAAGCTGACAGCAATGGCGGAGATGGGTAGAACCACATTAAATGTATCCAGCCGGATATAATGTCCTGAAGTTGGCTGGAAATGAATGTCATACTGTTGGGTTTTGCTGTGCCCCCCAACCAACCCCGACGACTTCTACACCCAGCCACAGCACACCATTCCCGATCCCCATCCCCTCCCCACCATCAGCCCCCGACAGGCACCCTAATAAAGAGTTTTAAAATTGGAGAGAGATGGGATTGGGGGCATAAAGAAGAAAGAACGGTAAAGGGGGGGTTTCATGTGGGGTCATGTGCGTTTGTGAGGCAGTATGGATTCTTACTTTTTTCGTTTTTATCTGTTCCCCCCTTTTCTTTTTTTTCTTCCCTCCCCCCCCTTTCTCCCTTCTTCTCCTTTTCCGTTCTCCTCTATCGAACAAATGTGACGGTTGCTCGTCTCAAATCAGTAGTTCTGGCACCCCACCGCACCTGTCGTGATGACCTTTCTTTCCCCCTCTTGGGCCCTCAGGTCCCGATACATCAACATTAACCATACATATCATCACACACCCTCCCAGGTTGACAGGTTTTCCCTTTTCACGTCCGTGGGTAACGCAACCCCCTATTCACATATGTACTTCTGGCATACTGGACGTAGACCGAATGGAGGATCTCAAGACTGAGTAGATACTGCAAACGCTACTAATGCCACCATGGTGAAAAAGCAGAGCCAATCCAATAAAATAATGGCTAAGCTGAAGCAGAAGTATGAGGAGGCACTGAAGGAGATTACAGTTTTTCAGCAGAGGTTCACAGTCTCCGCCTAGAACTGAATCCTCACAATAAGAGGTCAACAATGTCCGGACAGGTGTGGACGTATTCCAGAAGGAGGTTCAACACTCCGCACAGCACTGGGTGCTCTCACACCATGAGATCGGCAGCTGCGCACAAAACTGGAAGTCTCCAAAAAGGAACTTCACAGTCTTGCTGAGGAGCTGGACAATTCTAAAAAAACTATTGTCAATTTTAATATAGATCTCAAAGTCTCCAGAAGGAGCTTCAGACCCTCAATCTGGACGGGAAATCTCTTGCTAGGTGACAGTCAGTCTCAAGCAGAGGTGTGAAAATGGAAGGCGGACTACAAGAAGGCATGAATATTACAGAGGCTGAAAAGAGAAAATGTAAGACTAAAAAAGAAAATTCTGAGTTGACAGACCACGTCAATGGAAAACAAACAAATAGGGGAGCAAGGGGTTACAACTTTCCAGCCAAAAACATACGAATAGTAGAAAACCACAAGAGGTGTGGTTTTCTACTATTCGTAGTTGTTTTCGGCTGGAAAGTTGTAACCCCTTGCTCCCCTATTTTGTTTGTTTTCCATGTTTCTATAAGGGATTTGGATGATCCCTCCATTGGGTTGCAGCAGAGGGGATTAAAGGTTGTCTCTCTGTATTTTGGAGATCACATTTGTTGGTTCTATTATTTATTTTATTTTGATTTATTTTTCACCTCTGATCCGCAACTTGGGGTAAGTGCCTGGGTTTTTTTCTGTTTTGCAGACCACGTCAATGGAAAGAATGAAAAGCTCCACGAGTTGAAAAAAATAAAGAATCTTCTGGAAGGTGAAAAGGTTGAAGCAGAGCACTGACTGCAGAACCAAGTACAAGGTCTGCATAGACTGACTCCAGAATACCGAGGAGAAGCAGCGAACTCTGCAGGAAGAAAATCTGCAGGCTGCTAAAGAGGTACAAGTGCTGCAGGAACGTCTGAATACCCAGTGCATCCCCACAGAGCAGTATGAGGAGCTAAAGGCCACGCTGCATGTCACCAGAGCATCGTTGAAGGCGGAGCTTCGATACCAGGTAACTCGGTATGAGAGGGAGCGGAGAAGGCCCAGAAACTGGAGCAAGAGCTGGAGAGACAGAGAGTCTGTTCCATCCCCTTCAGTCAGTTCACCAAGGAGAAAACAGACGCAGCAGCAACCTTGACGACAAAAATTACAGAGCTCCAGAATATGAAGGAGACACTGATACAAACTCAGAGAAAGCAAAGTGCGCAGATAAATTCCCTGAGAAGAGACTTGCAAGATGCACTAAAAAAACAGGGATCTCTCGCGGATGAGATTATAGTACTACAAGGACAAGTATTGACCCTGGCCAAGCGTCAGTATCCCACAGCCACAAAAACCCAAAGAAAAAAGGGTACAGTGACAGCTGGGAACACCGCTCACCTAAAAAACAAGGTTGCAAAGTCTAAACCACCTAAGCAAGCACTAGCTAAACCTTCAGCGGCCCAACAGGCAACACAAAAAGGTATACGTGCCGAATGAAAACCAGAAAAATCCTTAGCTGGTGAAGCTGAGAAGATTGGACGTTCTCTGGAAAGGGAGGTGGAAGTGCAACTCAATCCCAAAGAAGCTGAACTGGCAACTCTGTTGAGTGGAGGAAGTGCAGAAAGACAGCTTCAAGGGCGGAAAACTCAAAGGGCTGGTCCTAACTGCACTACAACTGTCGCCATACAGTTTATCTACAAAAAGAGGAGCGCCCGATGCAAGGGAAATCTCATGACCACGCACTCAAAAAGAAGACGATACTTGGGAAAAGTCCTCCTCGAGCGACCGAGGAGTGCTGAGCTCCAGCACCTTCGGAAGGAGACACAAATAAACAGGAGAAAGGGCTCCAATCCCAGCGGGACTGAGGGTTCTCTTCCTCCATCCACTCTCATTTAAGTCACAGAATGATCTCTAATGAGAGTGGAAGGATGGGCATTGACCGTGGCAAGCCCGAGCTTCCCACAAACAGGGGAGGTATGTAACAGGGGATTTATCCCTGTTCAAAAGTGTGCCTCTAATCCAGAAGTGTGGTGGTTAACTGCTAGTAGACAATTAACCAACACCACCTGGCTGATTACAGGTGTCAGAAAATGCCTGCCTCTGAGACAGGAAGGGAGATTCTTCCTGAGCTCACACGTGAGCTGAGCTGACCCAGGAAGCATAACGACCGAGTTCCCTAGTCCACAACTGGGCTGACCTGTGGAACAAACAAATATCTTGAGCGGCAGAGACTGTACGCTGCCAGTAAGTCACAGGGGACAATACTTCTAAACCTGGATCCAGACATTACCTTATGTCACGCCTGTATGCCCGCAGACCTGGCAGGACCCCAGTACTGAGGTGGGAACGGTATGACACCACACACCCATAGCAGTGGGAGCAAGCCCGGAGTGTGGTATAGCGTTGCTGGGCCTGTTGGAAGAGAGTTGTTATTTATACTTGCAACGCTTGGGGGTGTCCGTGAGAATAGTCGTGTCCGTATGCCAATGTCCAGGAGTAGAGAGAGTAGAATCGTCAGAGTACAAGCCAGGTCCTAGGAAGCCAGAGGTAAACATAGTGGAGTGCGTAGCAAGGTTCAGAGGAGTACCAGAGAGCAGAGTAAACCAGGACTAGCAGGAGTCAGGAGCCAGGGAAATCCAAGAGCATACAGGAACAAGGAAACAGCAAGGATGTAGAGGGAGCACAGCATAGGTCAGGTACACACAGGGAAACAGGAACTATGCAGAGCGAGGAAGAAGTGGACAGACAGGGGTAATAAAGGAGGGAACACCAATAGGAAAGAGGGGAGGAGTAGAGAGAGAAGTGGGAGACAATAGGGATAGGTCAGGAGGAGAAGAGGAGGAGACAGAAGGGACAGACAGGGGAAGGGCCTGTAGGGTTTGGGAGGCGGAGACATGCCAGTCAGGATAAAAGGAGCGTGTGCGCGCACCCTCTGTAAGGAGAGCATGCGCGCGCACAGGCTGCAGCACAGGGACAGCCCGCAAGGAGTGAGGGTAGGAAGCAGCGGGGAAACCGAGCCCAGAGGAGAGGGATGCGAGCGCGCCCTCCATGGGCGGAGGAGACGCACGCACCGGCTGCACCAGGGAAACGGCCCGCAGGGAGCGAGAGGGGAACGCAGCCGCTTCACAGCACCCAGAGGAGTTGCGCTTGCGCGCACCCTCCGTGGCCTGAGAGGGGGGACGCACAACCAGGCGCGCGGAGCGCCACACCGCAGACGTCACACTGGGAGAAGGTAAGGAAGTAGAGGGCACAGCAGGAGAGGGTAATGTGGGCACCGTGGGAGAGAGGGAGCGGGAGCATTGCAGCAGGGGCTCAGGGACCGCGTGGGCATGCGAGACCTGCGGGGTACGCGCTGAGGCAATGGGGGAGAGGTACAAGGCAAGATAGAGGAGTGGGAAGGATTAGAGGGAGAGAGGGACCAGAAGGGGAAGGAATCTCCAGAGTCGTCACACCTTAGCACACAAGGATGCAGACACCAGGAGAACAGAGAAGCCTTCCCCTACAGCTACAAGAGACAGATAAGACTTTTCCTATAAGACTGATATCTATAAATAAATGTCTCTATGATTTGGGCTGGTGAATCGCTGGGCTAACCACGCAGTTAAAGAGGGCTGGACTGCAAGTGTAATTATACTCCAAAGTGGAGCAGATTTTGTTTGTGGATTTTCATATGTTTGCTGTGTTTAAAGCGACAGGCGTAATAAAGCCTTATTTTAATTTCACCTTACAACAGTTTCTATTGCGTACCTCTGCACATGTCCTCTTACAGACCCCAACACACGGATCAGGAGTAACCGAGTGGTCTGAACCTTTATGAGTGAGCCTGGTTAACCCCTTCACAGTCACAGTGGAGTTTCGCAAATGCGTGGTCTATGAAGTTCCCTGTGGTTCCTGAATCCACAAAAGCCTCAGTGAAAATGGATGCTGGTCCCCAGGAGCATGAAAACGGCAGGAAGAGCCGTGAAGGTTGTGGTTATGGAAGAATAGAAGAAATGTCCTGGAATATTCTTCTATCTTCACTGGGCATTGGGGTTTTCCTGATTTAGGACAGTCTCTGACACACAGTGACCTTTGAGCCCACAGTACAGGCACAGCCCCCTGACACATCTCCTCAGGTAACTTGTTATCACCTAATTGCATCGGTTCCTCCTCAAGCAGTGGTGTAGAAAGAGGGGTCTGAAAGTGGGGTGCAAGCTGGATTTTAGGGGTCCTTGAGAACCAGTCTCGCTTGGTCTGTCGTTCCCACATCCAGAGATCCATTCTGATGCAGAAAGCAATGAATTCCTCCACATCTTTGGTTAGTTCCTCCTTTAACCCCTCAGAAAGCAATGCGTCATTGTTCCAGCTTGTTTCTGCAGCAAGGGTTCGGAATTCAATCTCATACTGGCCCACAGTATGGATTCCTTGCCGGATTCGAAGGAGCGAAGCAGAAAAGACGCGACCAGGAGCATAAAAAACTTTTTTGAATGTTTGGAGAAAGGCAGCTGAGTCATTCATTAGTGGAGATTCTTTTTCCCAGAGGGGGAGGCCCAGGCCAAAGCCTCGTCTGTCAGTAGAGAAATTAGGTAGGCTACCCTGGATCGATGAGTGCTAAACATGGAGGGCTGGAGTTCGAACTGAATCGAAAAATCCTCTATAAGTCATATGGTCACCTTCATAACGTTGAGGTGTTAGGATCCGTGGCTCTCTGGGCGTAGGAGATGATGGAACCGGCACCGGGGAAGCTGACAGCAATGGCGGAGATGGGGTAGAACCCACCTTAAATGTATCCAGCCGGATTATAATGTCCTGAAGTTGGCTGGAAATGAATGTCATCTGTTGGTTTTGCTGTGCGAAGCGTGTCTCATGATCTCTAAATAGTTCCCCTTGGAGAGATATGGCTTGTGCTACCTCAGAAGGGTCCATGTTTGGCCGAACAAAATGTGACGGTGCTCGTCTCAAATCAGGAGGCGGACCCGCAGGGCTGAGGTAGGGATACAAATAAACCAACCACAACCCAGGGACAGAGTCCTGTAAGAATATCCATATTTGGTATGGAAGCAGGGGTCAGGGCTGGCGGCAGAGTTGCAAAGTCCAGGGGACAGGCAGAGATCAGGGATGGCGGCAGAGGTGCAGAGTCAAGGAGGGAAGTGGAGGTCAGGGCAGGCGAAGCCAGCAACGTCGGTGTCACAGTTCGGGGTCAGCAACAGGAATTCAAAACAGGAAAGAGGGTAAGCCATAACTGCAAAGACTGACAGGAGCTGCAAACACAAAGAACTTTGCTCAGCGATTACCTATGGTAACTGCAGCCTTATAAAGCAGACCGCCAGTACCCAAAATGGCCACAGAGAGCAGAAAGGGCAGGAGAGAAAGAAAACCCAGACCACAGTGAAAACCTGGCACCGATCAAACAGAATCCTTACATATATAAGGTTGTGAGGAGAGTCTCCGAGTTCAAGCTAAGTCCAAAAGATAGTGTGTGGGGAATAAAGGCTGATGGGAATAAAAGTACATCTTTCTATTCTATTCCCCATACCCAGAGACTTAGGAATGTATTAAACTATATTTTATTAATACTGTGTTAATACTGTAATGTACTGTTGTGCACTGTAATGAGCTGGGACTTTCAGAACCGATGCCCAAACAGACTGCCAGGGCTAACCCATAGGCGCTAGCAAGTCTGCTGGACATCGGAGTTCAAAGTAGCCAGAGATGCCAAAGGTGTGAAAGCCATTTGGTTAGCAGGGAAGAGCTCAAGTACCCAGGTCTGGGGAACAATGGCAGTCGTTCGATCTGCCATCTGCTCTGCCATACCGGTGGGAGCTTGACCCAGTGGGTGGCATAGAGATAGCCTGGGACGGAGGTGGCAAACTTGCGCATGTCCCTTGACAATTTCATTTTTCCTGCTGACCCGTCTTTGTGTACCGGCTTGGCTCTTTTTGGCTGCTGAGAAAGCTTTCACGCGACAATTGGCTGCTGAGTTTCATGAATGAAACTCAGAATACTATAAGAAATGTCTGAGCCAATCAGATTGGAGATTCCCAGTAGTGAAAGCGCTGGCAGGCTTTTCAAAGTTGCTCTTGCGTGAATAGCAGAGCAACTGGCTTCGATTTCAAGCCAGAAAAGCCTGCCTGCCAGATTCTAAGTCCCGACTTTTGCGCCCAAGTTCTCAAAATTGAACGTAGCGGACGTGGCTGGGATTTGATGCCAATTTTGGTTCCAGAGGATTGGTGGTAGCTCGCGGTCAAAAGAGTCCAAGTGTGACGATGCACGGAACACGCCCCCTGCGGCGTGTTCCTTCCTTACCTGTTTTCTTCTGATCGCCGCCCTCTAGCTGCGAGTCAAGATCCTGTGTCTTTAAGGATTCTGAAGCAAACTACGCCATCTTGCTTCCTGGCAAATCCTGCCCTCTTCCTCCTGACAGGAAGTAAGCCTCCCTCTGACTTTCTCATTGCTTACAGCTGCCCCTTCTTTTTAAAAGCAGTCAGTGGCTACCTGCCCAGGACCCTGCAAAGTACTACCCCAGTACTCTATGCTGTTCCTGCCTGAACTTCCTATGGGACCTGTACTCATCTCCTTTGGATTCCGGAAGACTGGGACAGTCACTCATTCTACCACTGAGCTTAGTTTACCGTCGGGTAGTGTAGGACCTGCTGATAGGGTTTACCTTGACGTGGTAGCAGGCTTACAATACCTTGGCCAAAGTATTCAACTAAACAACCCTTAGTTTGAACTTAGTATTTGCTGTACTCTTCTGTTACTGGCACTATGCCTTTAAGGAGGCTGGACTTCCTCCAAGAAGCAACTCTATTGTTACCTTGTGCTCTGGACTCTACCTCCCCTGCTCCTCTCTAGTTCTCGTTATTAGTACCTGAGTATCCTGAGGCCTGCTGCTACTCCATGCAGAGGCCTGTGTTTCCAGAGTATCCTGAGGCCTCCTGCTACTCCTTGTAGAGGCCTGTGTTCCCGTGTACCATGTTTCCTGCGACCTGCTGCTACTCTCCACGCAGCGGTCAGTACTGCTACTTTCCACGCTATGGCCTGTGTTCCTGAGTTCCTAAGGTCTGCTGCTATTCTCCAAGCAGAGGCCTGTTCCAGACTCCTGTGCTGAAGCGTTGCTTTTCCCCCACGTTGGTGCCTGAGAACACGCGCCTCCCCGCTCTGCTGCCAGAGCATGCGCACACATGCAGCTGGGCTAGTCATGTCCCTGAGCTTGGCTCTGCACCTCTGGACGCTTCGCGCATCCTCCTGCGCACGGCGCGCTCACATGACTACGTGCGCCGATCCCCAGCTGCCCGGCAACACACTCCCTTTCGTCTCGCCTGCGGATTTCCCACCTCACTATCAGGTCCCTTCCCTTTCTCTGCGCTTGTGTGTAGGAGCACAAGCGTATCACCAAGTTCTTAGAAGAACTTCACGCCGATTTGGGAACCAGGAGATTCCGGGCTAAGTCCCATCAGGGTAAAACTCTTATTTAGAGTTCCCTGCACCTAGGATAGTCTAGTTTTTTTTACCCCACACCCCCATTAAGTGTGTCTTTTCATCTGTATTTTGTGTATCATAGTGTGTAAATGAATTTGTGCAAATAAACTTCAATTTATTTCATTACCTTGTTTTGCTCAGTAAATGATCCCAGTTAAAAAGGTGTAAATAAGCTGGTCTCCCGTTACACTCCCGACAAAATCAAGTGAAAATAGATGACGAGGTCCTGAGGCTCAACAAGGAGGTAAGAGGCATGATAGACAGTCTGGATGACCTTGAGAACAGGGAGCGAAAGCAAAATTTGCGAATCCGCCACATCCCAGAGTCAGTATATGCGAAGGCACTGCAGCCTTATCTTAAAAGGCTGTTTCTTTCAATTGACCCCCAACTAGAAGACAGCGAACTGTTGATAGACAAAGCTCACTGAGCGCTGGGTTCGAGATTTGATGACTCTTAAAGAAGCAGGGATGGGGTGCTGAGACTTCATCAAATTGCGACTGAAGACAAGATATTAAAGGGGAACAGAAACAGGGGTTCAATCAACTTCGAAAATTCCCCCATCCAGATGTTCCAGCACCTGAGATGTCTCATGGGAGTCTTTTTGCTGGTCACTAAATCCTGGAGTGGACCATTGGAGTCTGTGGGGGATCATCCGATCGATGACTTTACGGCCTAGGATTTACCAAGAAGCCCAAGTTGGAGCTGTTTTGTTTTGTCTCCCTCTGTCTCCTTTTCTTTGATTTATAGGTCTGGTCACCGAGATTATTTGCCCACTCCCTGGGCGATAGGATCAACTCTGCGGAGAAGAGAAGACCCTTCTAGGTGTAGAAGAGACTAAGGACTGTCCGGAGAAGGGGAAAGAACTTTTTGTAAGCCCGGAAAAATAATTATTGACTGACGTTCTAAGAAAGGTAAAACAAAGGTGCAGTTAGGAGATGGAGATTAAGTAGTGGGGGTGAGTAAGGATTTCAGTATGCCCGATGTTAGGGCGACCCCAATAGGATCATATGCCCATTAGGCCAATCCACGTAGGGACTGTCCGCAAAATTTAGATGAGTGGCTGCTGGTTACACATCTTATTTTTCAATTTAATTTTTGTTTTTTTTTGTTCTCCAAGTTCCGATTTGGGAAAACGTCCCGCTCCCCTTCATATTTTCACAACCATCGAGATTTTTGGAGCATAACTTTCACGAGAGAGAGAGTGATACCACACTGGAAATGACTAGTCAGACGCCATTGAAGGTAGTATCTATGAATGTTAAGCGTCTGAACAGTAATGATAAACGTAGATTATCCTCAAAAGAATTTAGGAATCTGAAAGCAGATATATTTTTTTTTTTTTTGCAAGAGACACACTTTGACACTCAGGACCTCCAAATACCTTTAGCGGGATGTACCCTATAGCAGGGGTGCACAAACTTTTCCCCGTGTGCACCCCTGCTTGCTCTCCTCAGTTCCCCACGCCTGCTCGGCCCTGGCATCAAATGACGCGCAGGTCATGTGACGTCACGTTGCCATGGTAACGTGACATCACTGTGTCAGTTGACAATGCGTCGCTGGAAGGGAAGGTAAGTGTGTTATAGCGGCCTCGCACGTTCCCCCAGCATTTAATTGAAATGCTTGAGGTGGAGAGCGCGGACCTCTATAACTGCCGCGCCCCCCCCAGAAAATCTAGGGCCCCCTGTTTGTGCCCCCGTGCCCTATAGCACTCTGTTTGTCTTTTACAAGCAAAAGAAGAGGGGTAGCAATTTTGATAAAGCATGGTATCCCGTTCCAGACATTGGAGATTAAGAGAGACCATGAAGGGAGGTCCCTTGTGGTCCATGGTCTACTTTCAGGCCTACATATCTCACTAGCAAATGTATATGTGCCTAATGAGGGACAAATTGATTTTTTTAAGGGAAACATTGGAATCTTTGGGAGACAGTCGAGAACAGTTAATGATTTTAGTAGGCGATTTTAATATAGTCCCAGACCAGGATATGGATAAATCCACTCATCCAGGGCAGTTACACTCTGCAATGACTTATAGTGTATCAAATAAATTTAGACTATTAATTAGAGAGTTTGGCCTTTTCGACGCCTGGTGTCACTCACATAAAGGGCAGAGAGATCATTCTTTTTTACTCAATTCCACACGACTCCTACTCCAGAATTGATAATATTGTTTTAACTCCAAATATACTGGAAGTATTGGTTCACTCAGATATAGGTTCTATTACGTGTTCGGACCACACTTCTGTGGCGATCTTGTTAACCCCCCATTTACCAAGATTCAAGCATTCCATTGGACAATGAATGACTCACTGCTAAATTACCCGGAGATTAGCACAGAAATTGGAGATTCACTTAAAAATAATTTTCAGATTAATAATGGGTCAGTAGAATCGACAACAATATTATGGGAGGCATATAAGGCCACGATTAGAGGACATCTTATCTCAATAGCTTCCTATAGAAAGAGAATAAAAATGGAAAAACAAAAATATTTAACAGAGAAAATTGTAATGTTGGAAAGTTCACATAATAAACCCAGTCGATGAAAATGTATAAAATATTGAGCCAGTCAAGGGAGGAGCTTAAGAGATTGCAGCTGGTGGATGTAGAGAAGCCCTTAGATGGACCAAGCAGACGTTGTATGATAAGGGAGATAAGGCGGACCTTTTATTGCCAAATAAACTTAGAGGGATCAGGGCGAGGGCTTCAGTTCCCGCTATTAGGATAAAGGGAGGAGGAGTCACATGCAATCCCTCAAAGATTGCAGAAAAATTTGCTGCATTTTATGCAGATCTCTACAACCTAGATAATTCAACCCTGAATGCTAAAATCCCAGCCTTGGCCCATATCTAGGAATATCTGAGAAATTGTAATCTCCCAAAATTGACAGAGGAGGATCTTAAAATTTTAAATGCTAAAATAACTCCGGTTGATCTTGGGAGGGCGGTCAGCTCATTGAAGCCCTCAAAGGCACCTGTGTTACGCCGGTGCTGCCCGCAGACCAGACTCGTCCCTTATACTGAGGTGGGGACATATATGTGCACGCACCCGCAGCAGAAGGAGCGTGTCCGGATTGTGGTGTTTATATGTTGCCAGGCCAGGTGGAAAATAGCTGTAGCAATACTTGCCTGTACCGGTAAAAGAAGAGACGTAGTAGTTGCCGTTAGTCAAGGTCAGGGAGAGGAGAGATCCGGAAGGTCGGGGTCCAAGCTGAGATCGAGGGACGTTAGAAGCAGCGAGGTCAAGTGGGAGCCGGGGTCGAGAGCCAAAGAGAGTAGTCCGCCAAGCCATGTCGTAACCTGAATAAACGAAGACAAGAGAGAGCCAGAATAGACATCCGCAAGCAGAGACTATGTCGAGCAATGTGAAAGAGGTAAGACGGGTACTATATATTGCGGCTGACCAATAGGGAGCGGAGACAGTCCTGGAGGAACACGAGGAGCTGTCCTGGATTGGTTCCTATGATAGGCAGCCAGGTGGGGAGCTTTAGGGTTAAGTTGCAGCCTCTGCGAGAGTTGGGGCGTGGTTTCACTGCTAGTGCAGTGAATAAATGATCCTTGCACGCTCTGTAATGTCGGAGAGCGCGCGCCCGGGTCCAAAGGGAACCGCCAGAGTGCTGAGTGTCCGCGGGGCGGTGTTGGTCCGTCGGGGATGACGCGGGCGCCCCATGCATAGCGGGAGTCGGTTGGGACAGGCGAGGGAGCCGTCTCACGGCAGCGGGGGCATTCAGAGGTAAGGAGGGTTCGCACTGTGAGCGCCGCGAGCCCTGAATCCTTACAACCTGGTCCAGACGGTTTTTCAAATTTGTATTATAAAAATGTTATAGGGATTCTAGGGCCTTGTCTGTTGGATTTATTTAATGATTTTCTCAGCGGAAAACAAATCCCCCCACAGATGATGAAGGCTAATATAGTGGTGATCCCTAAAGAGGGAAAGGATCCTTTATATTGTGGCAGCTACAGGCCAATCTCTCTTCTTAATACGGATTTGAAAATCTACAGTATATTAAAATCATGGCTAACAGGTTGAATCCAATACTTCCTAGATTCATTCATTATGATCAGGTGGGATTTGTGAGCCAACGCCAGCCGTCGGATAATACAAGGAAAATTATTAATGTTATTGACCAGATACATAAATCTAAATTGAAAGCTGTGTTGCTGAGCCTAGATGCGGAGAAGGCATTTGATAGGATTAGGTGGGATTTTCTGGATAAAACGCTAGAGGCATTCGGATTCTCCGGGTCTTTTTTTACAGGGGGTACGTGCCCTCTATCAGTCTCCGACAGCCACTTTGAAGATCCATGGGGGGAGTGGAATCTGATAACAATTAAGAATGGGACGAGATAGGAGTGCCCCCTATCTCCTCTTCTTTTTGCCTTAACAATTGAGCCTCTCACGGCCTCAATAAGAACCTCCCCAAATATACAAGGGATCAAAATAAAAGATGAGTATTATAAAATGGCATTATTTGCAGATGATATTATTCTTACTATATCTAACACATTGACATCTCTCCCGAATTTGCAATCTTCTTTTCGGAGGTTTGGTGAACTGTCTGGGTATAAAATGAATATGGGAAAGTTGGAAGCTTTACATTTAACGTTAACTGAAGAGGAGGTTGAGGTCGTTAAATTGCATTTTTATTATAAATGGAAAAAGACCCACCTGAAATATTTGGGGATATATCTTAGTAGAGACTACAATTTATTATATACTGTAAATATAAATATCCTGACATTTTTTCAAAGATAAAAAAAGATTTGCAAGTTTGAAATTCTTATTGTATTTCCTGGATAGAGCATATTACTGCGGTTAAGATGAATATTCTCCCTAGACCTTTATATTATTTTCAGACATTGTCAATATCGCTCACATACAATTATAAAAGATATCCAAAATTGAATTATACAATTGTAACACTGTGCTCAACACAAACAAGGTGGGATCCCGGTACTGAGGTGGGAATGGATATAAATGCCAATCACAGCCATGGGGGTACGTCTGGAATGTGGATGGTCAGGCAGCTGGGTCAGGATTGGAGAGAGTAGAATGGTCAGGTACTTGCCGAGGTCTGAGGTAGGAGCCGATAGAATGGTCAGTGTCCATTTAGCCGTGGTCAGGGATTGGAGCCAGTAGAAGCGTAGAGGTCCGTAAGCCGTGGTCAGGATCAGAGAGATGCGGAAGGCCAGAGGTAAGCTGGGTCGGTAAGCAAGAAGTGCAGAGTCCAAAGTAATAGCCGGGTCGGTACACAGGAGGTCAATCTGAAACAAGGAGCTAGGAGGCAAGGCAGGACAAGGAACCAGAAAGTGGGAGAACAGCGCTAACTGGAACTATGCTCAGCCAAAGTGCAAGTGGCACAGCTGAGTATATATGGGAGATGTAAAAAATAAGATATATATATAGTGCAGATGGTAGATCACTGCTAGAATAGCATTCAATAACAGGAATAGAACTCACAAAAATCGTGGTAGGTTATAGCATGTCAGAGATCCATCCTCTCTGACTGGAGCCCTTTGTATAACAGGAATCAGGATATCCCTCAGTGGAGTGGATTGATATGTAAATAAAGAGAATCACAATAGTGCATACAATTTGAACATAAGTCATGTATTGATCACAAATGGTTTAGAAACTCACATTTTCCCTAGTAAAACTGGTGGTGGAGAGAACCGCCGATTGAAGGTTGCGTTGTGTATAGCTGCTGCCCGGTGCTTCACTTGCACCTCCCGGTGGATTTCTGCATCAATCTCTGCCGTCGCGGTACTCCTGACGAAGCAGTGTGCGAAACGCGTAGAGTTAATCAAGAGAATCCACACACTGAAGGACTGGCAATCTCATCGCTGACACCAAGCCCTTTTGGCTTCATCACCACGCCCTCACCGTGACGAGACCAAGTGACGCACCGGAAGTGACGCGACGGCGAGAGATTGATGCAGAAATCCACCGGGAGGTGCAAGTGAAGCACCGGGCAGCAGCTATACACAAACGCCACCCTTCAATCGGCGGTTTCTCTCACCCACCAGTTTTACTAAGGAAAAATGTGAGTTTCCTTAAACCATTTGTGATCAATACATGACTTATAGTTCAAATTGTATGCACTATTTGTGATTCTCTTTATTTACATATCAATCACTCCACTGAGGGATTCCTGATTCCTGTTATACAAGGGCTCCAGTCAGAGAGAGATGGATCTCTGACATGCTATAACCTACCACGATTTTTGTGAGTTCTATTCCTGTTTTTTAATGCTATTCTAGCATTGATCTACCATCTGCACTATATATATATCTTTTTTTTACATATCACGATCCTTCCCTGCGCTCCTCCTCAACTCCAAGAAAAGAAATCACACTCCTGGGACTTGGAAACTGTCCACCAGAGGAAGTTGAGCTGCTTTTCTTACACTATATATTTTTATTCACCTTTGGGTGTAAGTTTATTTGTGTATTCACTGGTGTGTTATTCATTACACCAATTTATTACTATTTGGGAAGCGCCCAGTCCATCCACTTTCCCCACTCCCCCACCTTTTGTAACATATATATGGGAGAGCATGACCAATGAGAGAGGGGGGCGGAGTGGAGGCGCGGCCTCCACGGAGGCACAGATAGGAGGAGAGAGACAGGAGACAGGTGGGCATGATAAAGAAAGTTTGACACGCAGCTTGGGAGCGGTGCACACACGTCACGTGTGCGCGACGCTGATGCGCGTCACAAGCGAGGGGCGGAGCCAGTCTCCGCGATGTCTAGAAAGCTCCTGCGGGAGCGCGTGCACACTGTAAGGACATCAGGTAAGGAGGGAGTGTGCCGCAGGGGACGCGCTCCCCAATTCCTTACAACAATTTATTTGGAAACATAAAAAAACGAGAATAGCCAGGTCAATTATGTTGGAGGCTAAAGAAGGAGGTGGTTTGGCAGTCTCAAATATTTTAAAATACTATATAGCCTCTCATATGAAACAAATGATGTACTGGCACTCCCCGAGAGGGGTCTATGCCTGGGTGGATTTAGAATGCTCGCTCAAAGACCCAGTTGCCATCTTCCCCCACTTGTCATGCAAGACCCCCTGCCGGCTCAGCGCCGGAGAGTCTGGACCGAGTAGCCATTTGCCAAGATGGCTTATTGAACTTCTCTTCCTTTTCTCCTCCCTGTTACCAAATGATTAACACATCCATATCCTTGCTAACCCATGGTTAACACCTTCATCCTGGATGGCCTGTGAAGCTGATTCTTTGAAGCTCAGAGGCGGACAGAGTAGCTTCCCCTGCTTCCTATGCAAATGGATTTTTATCCATTCTAAATGCCTTTCTCTGAACAGTACTGGAATAAAAATATAAACTTTGGGGATTGTTAAAAACCATTTTCTTATCCCCTTATACAGAAAAACATTGTTACAATAACCCATACCTTTAAAACAGGATATGATTCTAGCCCCCTTAGCTCTGGTGGGAGACACATAGATTGTCCCCAATACAATTACAATATTCCAGCCCTCACTGGGTTACAGAGCTGACACTCTACACTTTAACTTAAAACCCCTATAACTCTCTTCGCCTTATACCTTGTGAGAGATTTACGGAACCCCCCGCTGGGTTCTAGGATTTGGGCATACCCCGGGACCTGTAATGTAACCCAGTTCCCTGCCTGGTCTTGCTGCCCTGGTTTGTGCTGAAGCAG
Source organism: Ascaphus truei (assembly GCA_036426205.1). NCBI lineage: Eukaryota > Metazoa > Chordata > Amphibia > Anura > Ascaphidae > Ascaphus > Ascaphus truei. The sequence goes on along the minus strand of CM071570.1, from coordinate 107,113,486 downwards.
GGAGATTTGGCGGCAAGCTGCAAACTGCTTTCTAGGGAGGATATTATCCGGTGGTCTGTGGTCCTCATGTCCTCAGAAGTCTGGGGAGATTCCTGAGTGCATGTTTCGGGGTAACCCGCAACATTCGCCCCCTGCTACCCCAACACACCCTGAAAACATTGTACCGTAAAATCATCCCTGAAACTCACGCCTTGCATATCTCCGCTGGTTAGCACTCCTGGAACAGTAAAAACTCACATATCTTTATTACACATGTGAGATGCCACAATCGGGTTGAAGAGCTGGCACTCACAATTCCCCAATATGGCTCAAGGGCACCCAGCCGGGCCAAATGCCTTTATTAATGGCCTGGGTACCCCTTCACCATCACACCTAGATACTCATCAAAAGTGGTGAGTGGGCAAGGGAAATCTCCCTGTGGACATGCTCTCCTTGAGTAAGGAAAATACAGTGTAAATGACTGTTAGGTAAATACCCCAAAATTAACCAATTAATGAAAGAATGTCCCTAACAAAGTAAAGATTAATGGTGAGGTTTAAAAACCAATTTATTGAATCCATAGACACTATTTAAAATAAATGGGACACTTGTACATGTACAACAAAAATATATCTCCTATAAAATCACACATCAGTGTGGTAACTGGAAGGATAAGGTATTGTCTCCCCCCGGTGGCAAAATGTATAACTGCACTCCGTAAGTCCAGTTTGCATACACTACCAACAAACAATGGGAAGCTGCAGCGAGGTCACCCCGCCAGCAATAACCACAGTGCGTATGGCAATATGGTATATATGTGGATGGGGAAGGAGAGATCCCACAGGGAAGGGAAGAAATATAAAAACACTGGCTATGGGTGAGATGTAACTGGAAGGAGTTAATCGACACAGTACAGATCGTGCTGGATAGGCAACGCAGCAGCAGCCTAGAACAGTGGATAGACTGTAGATCGACAAGAATACTAATGACTTATTATATCCCTATTTCTAGGGCCGTAGGTGAACGGACAAGTAAATACATCCCTGGTAGTAAAATTAGACTAGTTGGAGTAGTGTAATCCACCTATACTAGTCATTGTGGACCCTATCTACAGTAGCTGTGGGTGCAATGTACCTAATATTGGTGGAGTGTGCAATATGATACACACAATACTCACCCTAATCAACAGTTGTACATATTAGAAATATCAAAACATAACAATGTCCCTATATCTAGTGTAATAAAGGGATGCTAATGTCCTGTTATGTCCCTGCTGCTAGGGGCAAGGTGAACGGACAGGAAGGTGGGTGATTATAACTAATACATCCCTAGGAGTAGTGTAATGTATCTACTGTACACTGGCCACTATAAATCCTGCACAATACTGTGTGTGATAGGGTGCCTAATATTGGTGGAGATTGTGTAGTGAATAACCCACACAATACTCTCCCTAAAGCCTTCAGTGAAAATCACGGAGCTTCAAAGTGAAATAGACAGGTAAGTCCTGTGAAGCCATTGTAACGTAATGATCAGCTGTGCACGGACCGTTTGGCGGTCTGTGTATGTGTCTGTGTAATGGGGTAGCTCAAGCCGTACCTGCTGTCGTAACTAGCAGTAGCTTGTTAGTATATACTGCTATAGTAAAAGAATACCAACTACCAATACAAAGATCATTAACAGTACTGTCTTGGTAATACATGAGGTTCTAGCTGTCAGTAGTTGCCATGAAATGTTCAGGATTTGCAGTGATTGCTGTTTAGGTTTTAGCTCAGTACATATACTAACAATAGTAAATTATGATATTTTTGTCTCTCCATCATAGTATAAGATTTCCTGACTAATCCATGACTTTATTTTAGACATCTCACATTTAGAGAATTGAAAGCATGTTCCTGAACAAATACAATAAGCATAAAGGCAGACATCAATGCCACAATAATGGGAGTTTCCATGAAGAGGTAGGCCTGTTGGTGAATGAAGAGCCCAGTTTATTGGGTACCCACTCTCTGTCTCATCTAAGGTAGTAATTCAGTTTTGTAAGAGACTTATAGTGGAAGAATCCATTCCACGCAAAGAATTCAAATAAGGAACTTGTCAATATTTTAAAACTACTACTGTATGCATGAAAAGAAGAATGGACATGCACAACCAATATAAGTAAATAATGTAATAAACACCAGATAAAAACAAGTACTGCTCACTTACATGTGAGAAAATATCACCGTGATATTACCGGCTGAATGCGGATAGGCGAACCTGAGTCTTAAACGGGTCCTCCGGCGTCCTGAGAGAACTAAATCACCAGTCCCTGCGGTGTTTGGCGTTCCGCACCAGATTAAATGCAGAACAGCTTCTTAAAATAAAATGGTAAAACATAACAGAAAATCCTATGCAGTACCAAATGCCATAGATTTTCCCCAGAGAGGCCACCGGTTCACGAATATAAGAAATCACGAATTTAGTCCTAAATCCAACTCTGTTGAGATCTAATCTTCATAATCCTTGCTCAGACTTTAATACAAGTATTTCCCATTGAACACAACCTAAACCCAGCCCTAGGGAAAAAAAACTCTTACCAACAACATTTCAATTGTGCCTCAGTATATAACTGCACTCATAACTTTACTTCTGTAATACTGACACACACATGAGACACATCAATACATTCAGGCACTCACTGCGGGCGCGACAAGTGTAAATCTGACTGTCTTAATCCCAAATCTAGGGGACAAATCAATATCTGTTCCTTATAATCTTTTAAACATACAGTGTGTGAAGTCAGAACGTGCCCCTCTGTGACATGGTTGCAGATCTGTTACTTTTATTATGCAGAGAAGGTAACATCACAGGGTATTCTCATTTTTTTAATACAGGCACTCTTGGTTTGAAACGTTCTTACGTCACTCCACAGAATTCAAGAGGGAGCAGGATCACCCCAAAAAAGATAAAATAATACACTGTAGACTGTGTATATTAATTAATGAAATGTGGCTAGAATCTTGGCTCATATGTCAGTCCACTTACAGGAGGGTTGAAAATAATACATCTCCTCCAAACAGTGGCTGATATGTTTCTTTTTTGTGCAGTTGATACTTTTGATTCCGTGGGGTAGATAAATATAAAGCTTTCCCCAGAATCGGTTACAGTTTTTCTGCTTATGTAGATGAGAGTGGATGTTCCCTCAAAATAAGAGAAAAGTACACATACAGTAGTGCAATCCAACATGATACACCTTTGTATAAAAAACATGTACTCCAAGTACTCACACTTTGTACATGGAAAACAGCCAATGTATGTGAAGAGAGAAGCTGGGCTTCAGTAACTGGTGCAGTGTTAGGGCTCCGGACCCCGATCAGCTGCAGTCCTGCAGTCCTCTGGATGGTATGAGGAATCCCCTTCTGCAACACTTTACTCGCATGCCATGCCGGTTCCCCTGGCATCTGACGTCACTTCCGGTAGTGATCCCCACTTCCAGTATCGTCGGCTCCGAGCGCTCTGGTGTAGTTTCTGGTGCTCTGCCTCTAACCACTCTTTCCTCGGCAATCTCTACGTGTTTCACAGCCCAACGCCGCTTCTTCAGGAGTTATGCATTGCCCCAAATCCTCCCTCTATTTACAGCCCTCTTGGGTCAATTAGGGTAATGTGGGGCAAATGATATTAATGCTATGCTATAAAGTGCTAATTGCTATACATAATACAATAAGTTTAATATATCATAAAATAAAATACACAATAGCATTATAAAACAGCCTGCAAGTGATATAAGTTACTGTTCAAAATGAATAGTTTATACAATTGAGTTAATAAAAAATGAACAATTAGCAGCGAAATGAGTTGTTTATTAAAATAAACAGAGAATTCCCTACAACTACAGTACATATTCCTCATCATGTCAAACCCCAATGGCACATAATAAAGGGAAAGAGAAGAGGTGGGAATAATAAACAGAAAAAGTGGATTAATAAATCATCATAAAAAAAGGCATTAATTTTAGCCCACATAAAATTGAATACATACTAAACAGTATTCTAAAACCATTAAAGCAGAGTTGGTACAAACATATGTAATCCATAAAATTCTTAAAATACTTAAATCCTTTGTTTAAATTTTTTATTTTAGAAATCATTTCAAAAATGGTATTAACTTGAATTCAACCCTCTTATAGCCCCAAACCAGGTGTCATGAATAGTCTTATTAGTCCAATTCAGTCCCTCATCATCCAGCGCCGTTCGCTCTGTTAAAATCTCATTCCTTGCTGACATCATGTGTTGGTATATCCTCCAATAGGAATGTTTTTCTGTATTCTCGCGAGAGTTCCTGCACCAAATCTCCTCTGGCAAGATGGAGTGGTGTCAAAAAGGAACCTCCTCGTCATGTGACGTCATTCCGTTGCCGTCCTCATCAGCATCATGGCGTCCGGATCCCTGTGGTGCTCCCGATGTATTAACTCCCTATACAGATTGGCAGAGTAGCCTGGCGTGTTTCCTGATTGGCGACGTTCTGGCGGAGTGACATCATAGTGTCTGTCTCCTAATGCCATGTCCTTATTGATCCGCTGCCATGGAAACCATTGACTGTAAACAGAGTGAGAGGAATTGAGTACACAGTGTAACTAAAGTACTGTGGAGTGCTGTCACATGTAACAGATGGATGATGGATTATAGTGCTTAACCCTATTACACCCACTTTAAATAAATAAAATAATATATATATAAAAAAGTAATATATATATATATTTAAAAAAAAGTGTAGGTACCATACAGTAATGATATTAGAAGGAATACAGACCGTATCATCAGACAGAGTACATCAACAGCAGCAAAGCAAAGGCCTATAGAGACAGTGTGATATTAACGTTCTGTCAAAAAACAACCAAGGGTCAGATTGTCATTAAGACCCCTTGAGAAGACTGTATTGAGTGTATAAATCCAATACGCTTCGCGCTGTAAAAGTGTAATATCCTTGTCTACTTCTGCAATGGGTTTCTGGACCTGTTCGATGCCCATAATCCTAAGCGATGCTATATTGTGCCGATGTGACACACAATGTTTAATCAATTCTGTGTCATCTTTAGCATGTGATATCTTGCTTTTGTGCTCGATATACCGTGTCTTTAACATGCGTGTTGTTTTGCCAATATACTGTACCTGAGACCACAGAGGCAGGTAATCATATAAATGACGAAAGTGGAGGTACATGTTATTCTTTCTTTAGTGGTGTACCTTTTACCACTTCTCGGATGTGAAAATTCTATCCCTATGTTCAAGCTATTGCACACAGAGCAGTTATAGCATCGATAGCGTCCTGGTTTAGGAGTGTCAAGGAAATGCGGTAAGGTATAATGTTCCCTTTTATCCGCTTTTATAAGCATGTCTTTCAGGTTGGCACCCCTCTGATATGCAAACCTAGGCAGTAATTTACATATATCATTGAGTGTAGAATCACTACTTAAAATGCCCCAATGTTTGAGGACACTTTGTTTCATAAAGTCACTACCTGTAGTGTATTTTGTAACAATAGTGATTCTTTCTGTATTTTTACGTATGTCTGGTGGTACCAATGGTTTGTTGAAAGCCTTTTCTACCGCAGATTTGTAATGCCCCCTTGCTAGAAACCGCGATTTAATCTCATCATATGTTTCTTGCCGTTCTTTGGGTCTATCCACAATACATGATGTGAATATGGTAGCATGTGAATATGGTAGCATGTTCTTGAGTGAATCTGGGTGGAAGCTAGTTCCATGTAAGGTGGCATTTCGGTCCGTAGGCTTTCTATACAAATCCGTATGGATTTTATTGTCTTTGATGGTCAGTAGAACATCCAGAAACGCAATTTGTTTATTACTCCAATTGTGAGTAAATTTAACAGGACTATCTAGGGTTTCTAGGTAGTTAAAAAATTCAATCAGTTCCTCCGATGTGCCCTTCCAAAGGAAGAACACATTGTTGATGTAGAAACAATAAAAGGGCATTTTGGCAAAATACGTAGTGTCATAAATATACCTTGTTTCAAAATCCACCATAAATAGGTTTGCATAAGCGGGTGCCACATTGCTGCCCATTGCAGTGCCTGTCGTTTGTCTGTAAAATGTATTCTCAAATCGAAAATCATTTTTTAAAAGAATAAAATGCAATAATAGCAAAATCAACTGGGTGTTTACATAACTGGATGGCCTCTAGTCTCTGCCTAACTATCCCCAAACCAGCCTTGTGTGGAATAATGGTATAAAGACTTGTCACATCCATAGTCACCATCAGCAGGTCCTGATTATCTAGTCTAAAAGCACGGACTTTATCCATAAAGTCAAATGTGTCTTTTATACAAGCATCGCTACCTGTGACATGTGAAAGGAGGACTTTAAGAAGCAAGTCCTTACCAGAGGTTTTTGAGCAACTTTTACACCTAAATCTATCACCTATGAACTTATTTTCTTTTATCCACTCTTTTTAATTTGTATAATTGGGAGAGGGATCATAAAAAAAGCACATACATGGACAGGGAGCCCACACCTACGTGTTTCGCACTGTAGCGCTTTGCCAAGGTGAAGAAAAGTACTTATCGGAGTGTTTATATACAGTACCTGTTCTGTGCGCCATCATCGTGGATCTCCCCTCCACCTTGGAGCATCAAAATGATGCGAGAATTGTGATGTCAGCGTGCAGAAGTCGTGACTTTGAAATTGAAAACTTTATTAACACAAAAAAAACCTCTAAGAAGAAAGATAGTATGTATACTTCTTGATACAATAGTTGAAATTGAGACTTGAAAGAGGCAACCATAAAAAAATTATGCAACTATAAAAGATCATAATAATTGAATATTTAAATGATAATCAAAAAAGGAAAAAAAATCTACAGCAGAGGCATCTGTAGTCGACGTAAATTTAAGATTACATTTATTATTATTAAGGTAATTTACAAAAGGTTCTAAAGACTCCACATCACCATCCCATATGCACACTATGTCATCTATGAACCGTCGCCACATTATCATTTTAGAGGCAAACGGATTATGGGACCAAATACATTCCTTTTCCCAAAATCCAAGGCCTGTATGTCTCATTTTACCTTTAGGCCTGGGACATAATAGATTAAGCTGTGCTGAGCCATGCTGAGCCGCGATGAGCAGATGCACTTACCCCCTGCATCTGTCATCAGCACGGCTTTAGCAGCTGCTTCCGCATGCTTCCGCATGCGTGCGGAGGCTCAGAAAATTTCAGCAGACAGGCAAATTTAAAATTTGCCACTCAGGGAAGCGGAGGAGCGGTCACGTGACCGCTCACATCCAATGGGAGCGAGGGACTAGCCCCGCCCCCCGCTCCGCCTCCCGACATGCCTCTTCTCTGCCTCCGCCCCGCCTCCTTCCTGCCCCCAAAGCGCGCTCACTGCCTCGCTTGCCAGGACACAAAAAAGCTCCAGTTTGAGCAGGCATGGCAGAGCAGGAGCGCGGATCAGCGTGGCCCAAGGCACCATGCCCGAGGCCTAAGAAGTCGACGAGACAACATCCTGTTGTGGATTTACCATGGAGTTTTTGATTGAAAGAAGAAGATTGAAGATTAAAGAAAAGATAAAAAATAATTACAGATGAAGATAGAAGACGGTGATAGAAGATAAAAGAAAGAAGGTTTGTTTTACCTGATGTTTGTCTTCAAGCTGGATGGCGTTGGATTGCGGGTGATGACAGCATGGTACGAGAGCTTGCAGATACGCCGGAATTCGGAGGGTGAAAACTTCTAAAGGTAAGTAAAATATTGAATGTATGAAATTATTTTTATTTCAGGATATTTGATTGTATTTACTTATTTTTATGTATTTGCTTGCCCATTGACTGATCATGTATTAATCTGTGCCCCTTTAGGGTACAGATAAATAAAGTGACAGCAAATGGATTTTTTGGCAAATGCTTGTTTTCTATTGATTGTTATTTTTTTTATTTCTGTTTATTGTTTAGATTAAATTGTTTTTAATTTGGATGGCTTGTTTTTAGTACATTTTAGGATTGGTTAGTGTTTTAAATTAATTATTTGTTTTGTTGGCTACTGGTTTAAATTAATTAATTGTTTTGTTGGCTAGTGATTTTATTTCTTTAATTGATTGGTTGGCTAGTGCTTTTATTTATTGAATGGGGGTGTGTGGGTGCTTGTGTATATCTTTTATTATTGTATATTTTTGTCCTTCATGCTTTTTTTATTAGTGTGGCCATTGACTGCTATAGTGGCTTATCATGCCCATATTATATGGGTATGATGTACCACTATGTCAATCAATGGGTAGAGGGTGGGTATAGTGGTCCCGGGGTGGGTGGTTAGGCCTCCCGGGTGGGAAGCGTGGAAAGGTGGGTTAACCCCTTAATTACTATAGTGGTTATTAACTGCTAAGGTGATTAAGGGGTTAGGGACCATTAGATTGTATTGTTTCTTGTATTCTTTCTGGCATTGGAAGCAGGGAAGAGGAGTATATGATCAGCGCAAAATGTGAAAGATATATAATTAAGACCAATTAGTGTTGTTACACTTTATAGACAGTTTTAAATAATAGGTCAATGGTGGACAATGATAGGGAAATGTATAGATAATACAGCTAAACCCCATTATAGCGCGGTCCTCGGGGTCCACCCGAAACCACCGCGTTAGTAACGGGGTCACGAAAAAACAAAATGGCCGCCGCAAAAATTAAACAAACAAAAAATGGCCTCCGTGATCTGGGACTCCGCGCTGCCGAAGGGGGAGAGCTGAGATAACTCTCCCAGAGCCCAGTGTCGCAATGGCAGACCCCCGGACTCCCCCCCCACTCCCAGCAGCACTTACCCTTACCCAGCATCTGCAGCAGTTGATCTGTGCAGAGAAGCTGCGAGGGGGAGGAGAGCTCACGGAATGTCAGCTGTTTCTGAGTTCCTGGCCAGGGATCAGCTCCTTTCAATTCTCCCCCACAGCAGCAGAGATACAGGCAGGGAGAGGGGGGGCTCCCTGCCCCAGCGTCGCACCAAACCACAGCACCCCCCCCCCCCACACACACACACACCACAGCAGCACTTACCCAGCATTTGCAACAGTTGATCTGTGCAGAGAAGCTGCGAGGGGGAGGAGAGCTCACGCAGCCTTTGCTGGGATGTTAGTTGTTTCTGAGTTCCTCGGCCAGGGATCAGCTCCCTTCAATCCTCCCAACAGCAACAGAGATACAGGCAGGGAGAGGGGGGCTCTCCCTGAGCCCAGCGTCACAGCGACAGGCCCAAAACAGTGTGCTGTGAGTGTGTGCTGTGAGAGTGTGCTGACTGTGCTGTGAGAGTGTGCTGTGAGAGTGTGCTGTGAGAGTGTGCCGTTAGAGTGTGCAGTGAGAGTGTGTGCAGTGTGCAGTGAGAGTGTGTGCAGTGTGCAGTGAGAGTGTGTGCTGTGAGCAGTGTGCCGGGAGTGTATGCCTTGAGCAGTGTGTGCAGTGAGAGTGTGTGCAGTGAGCAGTGTGTGCAGTGAGAGTGTGTGCAGTGAGAGTGTGTGCAGTGAGAGTGTGTGCAGTGAGTGTGTGTGCAGTGAGTGTGTGTGCAGTGATTGTGTGTGCAGTGAGTGTGTGCAGTGTGCAGTGTGCAGTGAGAGTGTGTGCAATGTGCAGTGTGCAGTGAGTGCTGGGAGTGTGTGCAGTGTGGTGTGTGGTGTGTGCAGTGTGGTGTGTGCAGTGAGAGTGTGTGCAGTGTGCAGTGAGAGTGTGTGCAGTGAGAGTGTGTGCAGTGAGAGTGTTTGCAGTGAGTGCTGGGAGTGTGTGCTGTGAGCAGTGTGCAGTGAGAGTGTGTGCAGTGTGTGCAGTGTAGAGTGTGTGCAGTGTAGCGTGTGTGCAGTGTACAGTGTGCAGTGAGTGATGGGAGTGTGTGCAGTGTGCAGTAAGAGTGTGTGCAGTGAGAGTGTGTGCAGTGAGAGTGTGTGCAGTGAGAGATTGTGCAGTGTGTTCAGTGTGCAAAAAAAAAAAAACGGGAGCCACATGAAAACCGCGTTATAACCGATTTCGCGTTATTCCGGGTCGCGCTATAACAGGGTTCACCTGTATTTATACTCACACGGCCACATGTGAGCCACTTTCACATCAAGAGTATCTTTAGACATTGTGTGTCTCTCCTCCGTATAGATTTTTCAGTAAACCGGCAGCTAAGAAGAAAGACCACCGGCGTCTCTCCCATAACCCGGATAGGGATGTCATGCACGATAGGTAAAATATAAATGGTTTAATACAGTGGCGGCCGACCTGAGTCTAAGTCGGCTAGATCCGCGGCTCTCAGATTATCCCGGTTAGGTGCGGTTTTCTGTTTGTTTCTCCCGGAGTGAACTGCGTTATTTTAGCGCTCGTGATTTTAACATTTTATTCTCGTCGTCTGCAATACTGCAATGCCGTGTAAAAACTCAGGGGGGCGTTTGCGAGCTGTTGTCTTGGAAGTCTAATACCTTCGCGGTTCAACCTACGTCAGTACACAGTCTGTGTGTGCGCGCGCAGTAATTGTAAATTTGCATATTTAAAGTATACATGCATTTGCAGTGCTGTGCTGCTGTACAGTATGTCTCATTTGAAAATTGTTGAAACGCATAGGCTTGTACAGTACAGTAACAGTGTCACATTTCGGCATATACAGCGCTCTCCCCTTGCTCAGGATAATTAACTGCACTGCAGGGTATTTCAACTTCTTATCTTCTCTACAATGCAGTACATCTCTCCCACACTGTAAGGTTAAAACTGTCTCCTGTCAGCTCTGTTCCCCTCAGGTATTGATAAGGTTAAACAGTAGATGCTGGCTTTGCTATTTCTCAGAGACTATTGTAAATAGCTTGGAAAGCAGCTGTGTTGAGCTTGTCATATGCTGTTAAAGCAAGATTACCAGAAGACAGGGCTGCCTTATAAGACACCATTGTATATCTCTTGCTCAGCAGTTAAATGTTTTAAGATTTACAGAAAAGGCATTATGTAAAGGTTACATGTAAATTTAGATGTGTATCCATATTTGTAACAGATGACAACGGTATTTTTGTCCCTGCCTTATGTATAAAAAACTGCTTTGTGAACCATTAAATCCAGTTGTAAGAAGTCAGCCATAGTCTCCTCTGATTTCTTACAGCTCCGGGCCCGTCTGCTATACTATTTGAGAAACACATATCCGTGCCGTTTGATGCTCCCGGGAGAAATTGTGTGTTAGCTTGCCCTAACGGATGACTGGATCTGTAAGATCTAACAGTTTGGTGACAGAAGTGGAATTTCGCACAGGAAAAGGGGTGAGTAAAAGATTCTTTTATATTTGTTTCTCACCTTTTCCTATGCGAACTAAAGTAACCTAAATTATAAGGGCAAAAGAACAAAGGGTGAGAGTCCCTATATTTTAAATCGAGGGTAGTCCCTGATTTAAAGTAACAGGGTGAGAGTCCCTATTGTTTAATTGAGGGTAAGTCCCTGATTTATGTAGCATAGGGTGAGAGTCCCTATTGTTTATCGAATAAGTCCCTGATAAGTAAACGCGGTATATGGTCTCAAATATGATGGTAATTTAGGATAAGCTAATAATTGTTTAGGTTAAGATGATTAAAAATGATGAGACTAACCTTATTGTATGTTGTTAAGATAAAATTCCTTTATAAGTTGTTTATGGGATTATAAATATATGAAGAAATGTACTGTAGTATGAGTTAAAATGACCCGTTTGATGCTCCCGGGAGAAATTGTGTGTTAGCTTGCCCTAACGGATGACCTGATCTGTAGAGATCTAACAGTTTTGGTGACAGAAGTGGAATTTCGCACAGGAAAAGGGGTGAGTAAAAGATTCTTTTTATTTGTTTCTCACCTTTTCCTATGCGAAACTAAGTAACCTAAATTTATAAGGGCAAAAGAACAAAGGGTGAGAGTCCCTATATTTTTAATCGAGGGTAAGTCCCTGATTTATGTAACAAAGGGTGAGAGTCCCTATTGTTTAATCGAGGGTAAGTCCCTGATTTATGTAGCATAGGGTGAGAGTCCCTATTGTTTAATCGAGAGTAAGTCCCTGATTAGTAAAACGGACGGTATATGGTCTCAAATATGATGGTGATTTAGGATAAGCTAATAATTGTTTAGGTTAAGATGATATTAAAAATGATGAGACTAACCTTATTGTATGTTGTTAAGATAAAATTCCTTTATAAGTTGTTTATGGGATTATAAATATATGAAGAAATGTACTGTAGTATGAGTTAAAATGACCCGCGGACCGGAAAATATATCCACGTTGGACTTGACAAAAGGATATTGGCAAATACCCTTAGAGGAAAAGTCCAATGCAAAACAGCCTTTGCCACTCCCATGGGTTTATACCGTTTGGACCATGCAAGTTGGACTGCATGGAGCCCCGCCACATTTCAGGCTCATGGATAAGGTACTAAGGCCCATAGCACTTATGCCGCAGCCTACCTACTGTTGCGGCAGCTTTTATTCTAACAATTACTGGTTTTTACCTGGCTTGTTCCTGGAATGGACACACTGTTCACCCGGAGCATGCCGCGTTCCTTTTGCGTTCCCATCCACGGGTCATGCCCGGCTGACGCGCGGTTGATGCGTGTTATTGATAATGGTTCAGGATTAATAGGCTGCAATGCTTGCGGTGTCCGCCAGATGGCAGAAATTCATGAATTGTAATGCAGTATAATATATATACTGTATACAACAACCCCTATAACCCCTAACATACACATACTGATATGCACATCAATGATACTATAGGCCGGCGGGGCGTTGTCGAGCGTTTGTTCTTGAAGCCGAGAGCCGTTGTGACGATAGCTTCCACAGGCTATTAATATTACACAAAATAATTGGGTTTGAACTGAACGAGGCTTAAGATATAATAAATTGTATTTATTCCTTAGAATAAAGGTGAACCAACAGAAATGCAGTAACAAACAAGAAGTACACTTACAATTGGGGTTGGGGAATGAGAAGTATGATGTAGCATTTCTCTCAGCAGTCAGGAATCATTCAGGTGAGATCAGGTTACCATATCAGCAAACGAAAAAGAATGAGACTTTGCATGAAGACCAAAAATAAGACAAAGGAAGATGGGGAACAGCAGGTTATAAACCTTTTGTCCCTCTATCTGTAACATAAGAACTTGTGATTGTTTTGCAATTATCTCCAGCCAATCTTGATGTGGGGGACACATTTTAGGACAGGCCCCCCTGCTGCTGGCACATGTGCAGTAGAACTCTGGGGTCTCCTTTCTGAGGCCCCACATGTGCAAATGGAATTCCAGCCCAGCTACCCCTCGGATCTTGGACAAGATAACCTGTGTTGGACAGTGATAAGTGGGACACTAAAAAATGCTATGGTATGCGCCCCCTCCACCTCACATAGACAGGGTGATAAAATCTTTTGAACAAAGCTTAAGTTCTAGCCATTGGGACCCTATGGCCATCTGTCATCCTGATAGCAAGGAATTTCTTTGAAGCTTTGTCCATACCTTGAGACACAGTATTAACGGACTATTAACCCTTGTGCTCCGCCGATGGATTCTAGTGTGTGTGCAGACACTGATGACAATAACAGAGGGGAAACGGAAAATACACATTTACAGGTTAAACAGGGGTGTGAATCACATTCTGGACCTCAGTCCAGTTAACCCCTTGTCTCCCGGGTGGGGTCAGGGGTGGCCAAATGGGTGCAACCCCTTTAATACCGGCACCCCCTTTCTCCCTCTACAAGCCGTCCCCTGGCGAGATGTGTTTGCAGCAGAGAGAGATCCGCTGCCTCTCTCGGCAAACATCGGCACATTAAAAATTATTTAAAATACATTTTTATTCATAGTGTAGATGTGCAGGGGGGTCTCCGGAGCTGAACCGCATTGGTTTCAGGTCGGGGACCCCCTGCGTCCGAGATACTGGCCCCTTTATGGGGTGCGGTTCCCTCTGCATTTCAAGGTCCGATCACGTGGACCGCGGAATGTAAACAAAGCAGAGGGATACCGGCACCCCATAAAGGGGCCTGTATCTCGGGAAGCAGGGGGTCCCCGGACCTAAAACCAAAGCGGTTCCGCTCCGGAGACCACCTGCACAACTACAGTATGAATAAAACACCCATATCAATAAACACTCATTCCTTACCTTTGCGGCTATGTGCTATGGTAACGAAGCAGCATGAATGTATTTTTAATAATATTGTACAGTGAGCAGGGGGTTCCCTGAGCCACAAATCAAAGCTCAGGGGACCCCCTGCTCCTGCACAATATTATTAAAATACAGAAATGCTGCTTCATTACCATAGCTGATAGCCGCTAAGGCAATGAAGGGGTTAACCTACCGTGCCCACTTTATTGTGGGTAGCTGGGGTGGGTGAAGGGGGTATTTGGCCCTTGGTGTGAGTTTAGGACTTGCGGGGGGGTTGCGGGTGCACTTAACCCCTTCACGACCGTAGCAGTTAATACCGCTACGGTCATGAAGGGGTTAACCCCTCCCACTACCCCCCGCAAGCCCTAAACAACCACCGTTGGGGCTAATACCCCCTTCACCCACCCCCGCTGCCCACAATAAAAAAAAATTAACACACAGCAGCCCCACAATAAATAAATAAATCTAAATAAATAAATAAATACATGAATATAAATAAATATATATATACAATATATATATATATATATTTATAACAACAACCCCTATAACCCCTAACATACACATACTGTATATGCACATCAATGATACTATAGGCATGAATGTATTTTTAATAATATTGTACAGTGAGCAGGGGTTTCCCTGAGCCACAAATCAAAGCTCAGGGGACCCCCTGCTCCTGCACAATATTATTAAAATACAGAAATGCTGCTTCATTACCATAGCTGATAGCCACTAAGGCAATGAAGGGTTAAGGCAGAATAGCATGTTTATTGGGGACATTTGCCCCCAATAAACATTGCAATAAACAACATACAGTACACCCCCTGTGTATTTAAAATACATAAACAACAATAAATACATTAAATACATATTTTTAACATAACTGTTCCCTTTTGGTTATAACCCCACCTCCTTGACTGTAATCTGTGTAAGGCCCCCTCCCCCTAATTTGTCTGTTAAATCTCCCTGCCTTCACTGTAATCTGTGTAAGGCCCCCTCCCCCTAAGTTGTCTGTTAAATCTCCCTGCCTGTGTTCCTGTGAGTGCAGTTTATGTAAATGTGGGGAGGGTGAGGGGGATCCCGATGTGCATATAATGCAGCGCCTCACTGCCAATGGCCCACCCCGTGAGGCCTAACCATCCTCACCAAAAAGAAAAGACTGTCTTGCGCTTCAGCTAAACAGTCAATATCGTCATGTGGGCAGGGTGGGAGGAAGTTAAGTGCGACCCTAGAGTGACCGGAGTGAGTGGAGAGGCAAAAAAGTGAAAAACTCTTACCTTAATCTCCACTCCGGTCTGGGTCCTGCTAACCTCTGTCCTCCTGCGCTCGCGTGCTGCCTTCTGTAAGTATGGCTGTGTAGGAAGAATTCCGGCGCAACTGCGCATGACATAATCCACGAGGTCCTGGATGGAGTCAAAAAACTTTATTGGCACATAAAAACACCAAGGCTACACCACGATCTCCCCCTCTACGCGTTTCACCCTCTGGAGCAGGGCTTCGTCTCGGAGTGGGGAGATGTGGTGTTGCCTGAACATTTAAAGTAAAAAGCCCGTGAAAAGCGGGTAATAATGATTAACCCCTTCATGGGAAAAATTGCACACAGTCATTACATATTCATAGACATAAGTATAGTGATAACATTCAGAAGGTAACCTTTATAAAGGATTAAATAATAATCACCAATGACTTAAACTTATGGCTAGTCAATTTTACATGAAGGTACTTAAAAAGCTGCTTGCAACATTGCAAAAAATCAACCTTATTGTACCTGTGATTCCCTTATTAGACATGCAGTCTTAATTCCATTGATATAGGTAAAGCATATCTTAATGCATATAACCTTAGCTTAAAGTGGTAAACACTTTAATGAGACTGCTAATTGGAATCCAAATGCAGGTTGAACAGCAGAGGTTGAACAGAAAAAAGAAAAAAGAGTTAAGAGAAAAGTCATTATGAGGGAGAGAGGGTGGGGAGGGGTGGGTAGAGGGGGTGGAGGGGGAGGGGGAGGGAGGGGGAAGGCGGAGGGGGGAAGCAGGGGGGGCAGAGGGGGGGGGGAACCCAGAAAAAGAAAGAAAAACAGACACAGTAAAATCTAATAAAGTATCGAAATGCATTATTCTATAATATGCAAAAACATAGAAGAAGACACAATTTATTATACAGACCTTTTACACGGTAAGATGCATCTATTATGTATTATAAAAAACAACGTAGATCCCATTCCTGATTGAGTCCATTGGGTTGCAGGGTATTCAAGGCAAAAATCCAATGAGCCTCTCGTTGATACAGTATTTTCTTCCGATCTCCTCCACGAGGAGGTAAAAGAATATGCTCAATGGCTATACATTGCAGTGAATTTACTGAACCCAATGGACAGGTGTTAAAATGTATGGATACTGGATGCATCATATCGTGGTTGCGGATAAGTCTCAAGTGCTCTAAGATGCGAATCTTGAGCACTCTACTCGTGAGACCAACATATTGTTTCTTACAACCACATTGTAATAGATACACTACAAAAGGTGTCTGACAAGACATGAAGGAACTAATTTAAAAATTACGAGTTTCATCACAATTGGAAAAATGTGTGGATTTTCTCATAAATGAACAAATTTTACAATGACCGCATTTAAATGAACCCTGTAATTTAGGGAATAAGGATAATCTGTTTTTCTTACAGGTATTAGGCTGTAGCATACTTGGTGACAAGAGGTTGCCTAGTGTGGCCGCTTTCCGGAAGACTACACGCGGGCCAGTATATACCATTTTTTGTAACAGTGGGTCCAAATATAATGTGGCCCAGTGTTTCTGAATAATAGATTTGATGGCATTCGCTTGTTCACTGAAATTGGTAATGAAATAGGGCGCATCAGTGCCCTCTTGGGGCGTAATGGTGTCAGATCTTTTAACATTCATGTTAATTAATGAATCTCTTTCAGTGTCTAATGCCATTTCATAGGCTGTATCAAGGTCTTGTTTGGCATACCCTCTTGCCAGAAATCTGTCCCTCATCTCACCCGCCCTGTGTACAAAGGCACCACGAGAGGAACAGTTCCGACGCAAGCGAAGGAACTGGCCCCTCGGGATGCCTCTGACCAGAGGGCGGGAGTGACAACTTCTCGCATGAAGCAAGGAATTCCTTGCATTAGGTTTCCTAAAGATGTCTGATTGGATTTTGTTATCAATATCAATGTACAGATTAAGATCAAGGAATTGAATTTGATGCATGTCAAACGCATGTGTAAATTTCAGATTCAATGTGTTGTCTGCCAGATAAACAAAAAACTTTTTAAGTTCCTCCTCCCCACCCACTCCAGATCAAAAGCAGGTCATCAATATAGCGCTTGTAGAACGCTATATGATGCCTGTAGGGATTGGAATCTCCAAACACGTGGGACGCCTCCCACCAACCCATGAACAGGTTGGCATAGGAGGGGTAAACGAGGTCCCCATAGCTGTCCCACATGTTTGGAGATAAAACTGACGGTCATAAAGAAAATAATTGTGAGTGAGTGAAAATCTGATGCTATCCATTAAAAAAGCGGTGTGAGCAGGGGAAAGGGGGGAAAAATCAGTGAGAAAGAATTCCACAGCTGCTAGCCCGTGGTCATGGTGAATAATATTGTAGAGGGAAGCTACATCTAGTGTGACCCAGATGTAGTGTGAGTGCCATGTGAGAGGTGCTAAAAGTGATAAAACATGCTTGGTGTCCAAAATATGTGAAGGTGAAGAGTGTACAAGTGGTTGTAAAAAGTGATCTATATATTGCGAAAGGTGCTCTCCCAGGGACCCAATACTAGAAATAATAGGTCGACCGGGGGGTGAGTGGAGTGTTTTGTGAATTTTGGGGAGGTGATGAAAGATGGGTAGGATAGGATCTGGAGTGGTGAGGAAGTCTCTCTCAGTGGGAGTGAGAACACCATCGGACGCGGAAGCGGGAGTCAACCGTAGTTGAGAACGCAAAAAGGCAACACATAGCTGAAGAAGCGGTTTTTATTATGTGAGTTACTTGTACTTTTTTTTAATATATACTGCTGCGGCTCATTTTATTCTAACACATCGCCGTTTTGTCCCTGGTACATGCAAAACGCGTTGTTCCCTGTTGGTAAGTGCACAACTATGTCCAGTGTCAGCCACCCTAGCCCCAAGAGCTCCCTGACAGCTGAGAATTCAAAAAGGCGACACAGAGCTGAAGAAGAGTTTTTATTATGTGAGTTACTTGTACTCTTTTTTTATATGTATTAAACCATTTATATTTTACCTATCGTGTGTGATTGGCATCCCTATCCGGGTTATGGAAGAGACGCCGGTGGTCTATCTTCTTACAGTAGCTGCCGGGTAACTGAAAAATCGTTTGGGAGGAGAACACAGTGCCTAAAGATACTCTTGATGTGTGAGTATAAATATTATCTATACCTTTTCCTATCATTGTCCACCATTGACCTATTATTTAAAACTGTCTATAAAGTGTAACAACACTAATTGGTTTTTATTATATATCTTTCACATTTCGCGCTGACCATATACTCCACATCCATTGCCTCATGAGGATCAAGGGATGATCCTTTTCTGGCAAGCAGCAGTTCAACAGAGGGGCCAGTATATTAATCATTATTGTTTATTTCTGGTTTTAATCTCTTACCCACTACTAGTCACATTAAGACGCTTGTTTGTGACAACATTGTTCAATATATATATAGGATTTACAGGGAGCGCCACAGTTACTCTATACATCGAAGGACATGGACCTGGAGTATGCAGATGAGGATTCCCTCCATGATGGTAGGGGTAAGTTGAACATTTTATTTACTTTATTAATGCTGGCTAATGTTTGATTTTCTAATGGGCAAATGCACTATTATCCATATCTGGATAATAGTAATTTTGCCCATTACCGTACTGTATGTGTTGGGGGGGGGGGGGGGGGGGGGGGGATTGGGGGTAGAGGAGGTGGGTAGTAGGTAGTAGTTGTGTGTATTTTTATTTATTGTGTGTAGAGAGATTAGGTGAGGTGGGTAGTAGCCCCAAGGATGGATGAGGGGTTAGCCCCGTCATTGCCTTAGCCGTATTAACCGCTAAGGTAATGAAGGGATTAACTCCACCCGAAACACCCCCGCAAGGCAGAAACACCCACCAAGGGCCAAATACCACTTTACCCCACCCTCGCTACCCACAATAAACCTGGCACCTGCAGTTAACCCCTTCATTGCCTAAAGGTAATGAAGTTGCCTCTTAATTCATTTTTATTGCATGGGATTCATGCCGGGGTCCTCCGGTGCTGATATTCATGGGCATAAGCTCTGGAGACTGCCAGAATCAATCCAAGGCAGTAAAAATTCATTTTTTTTCTAAGTCCTCTCTCGCCGCCTTATTGGCAGGTTCTCACCACCTTCACGCCAACTTTTCCTGGCAGCAAAATTTTCAGAGGAAATCGCCATTTTAGAGCCTCGATTAGCCCCAATAACCTACTTGAGGCTACTAGAATTGCACGAATGTGAAAACCTGCTGATAAGTGGCTTATCATTGCTTGCCTGGCGATTTTTTTTTGGAGAACAACATAAGCCTTAAAAGCCTTTTAAGGGCCACTTATCGAGGATTACTGAATAGCAATAGGCCTTTTTGGGTTATAGCATAGGCCCCCATGTGTCTTTCCCACTGTCGAATTGTATTGGCTTCCAATTAAACTGGTTCTCCTTACTTATATCTTGTGTTAAAGATTGGTGAGAACTGTTCAAGGCCAGCGTTGAACTTTGTCGCTACTCCTTTCCAATCTTTGCACCTTCTAAGTTCCTAAGGTCCTTCATACAGTAGTTCTTTTTACTGCAAAGTCTTTTCTCAAGACCATTTCCACTCCTACTAATAATTTTTAGATCTTCCCTTTGGGGCAATTACCTGGTACTCTGGAGATGAAGTACAGAGTTTGGCCACCTCTTTATAAAACCCTGGCCACGATGTGTAGTACTGTAGATTGAAGAGAAGACAGGTGCCAAAGTCTTTGTAAGTTATAAACTCAAGCAGCCTCTCTTCAGTCTTTGCTCTTGCTCGTCACGCTTTAGTCGCTCGCAGAGGACTTCTTGCTCAAATTAATTTTTCCATTTTCCCACCTCCACTTTTACTCACTTTGCAACAAATTCTTCCATGTATCGTGTGATCTCCTCTTCCCTGTAACTCGTATGACCCTCTGTGTCTGGTACAGCATTATTTACAGCTGCAGCCGCCGGATGTCGACCATTTCACGCCAGGCAACCTGAGGCTAGCCATGAGATTTCAGAAAATTGTCACGCGTGTTAGCCACGAGTTTACTGTGGTTTGAAAGAGTGCAGAAATTTAATTTTGCGTTGTCTACAATACCGGCCAGAAACTCAAGTCAGCGATTGTAAGTTATGTGTCTTAAAAATCTAATTGCAATGCAACCTGTCACTTATTCCTGTTCAGGTGTGCACGATCCGATATCAAACAGATGTTTAGTACAGAACTGTACTGTACAGTATGTACTTCAAGTGTGTTTAATTGTAATCTGAAGAGTAAAACCGTGAACATACCAAGAAGTATTTTTCAAGTTTAAAATGTTTTATTTGCACACGATAGATAAAGTAAAAATGAATAGAACAAAAATACAGTCTCTTTTTCTAAATGTTAAATATTCTTTAATTTTGCTGGCTGGCTTTTGGACGTCTTGGCCTCTAAAGAAAGATCCAATATTCAATATTAATAATTGAACATTACATTATGAAATCCTGAGGTTTTTTAGGGTTTGGGGAGAAAAGACATGATATTGAGTACTATTTGACTACATTATGGGGTCTATTCACAAAGCAGTGATAAGTGGTTGAATGGGTGATAAATGCCCTTGTAGCACGATACTGCCTGATCTGCTGTTCACAAAGCAGTGATAACACTGCAGTATCATGTTATAAGGGCTTTTAAATGCCCATTTACAGACAGAGACAAAAAAGTTATCTGATAGGCCAATAAAAAGCTAAAATCATTTTTTTGCCAGTAATTGCTATTCACAAAGCTGTGATAAGTTTATCGGCACATAAAATTCTTTCAATATCTTTGCACCAGCTAAAGTCTGGTGATGAAAATATTGAGAGATACATAAAAGCATTTTTTTTCTACACGGGATTGAAGCCGGCGGGGGTCTCTGAGTCTCCAGCTCCTACATGTGTCTGGGGGCCTGCGTGTGGTCCCCAAGGGGTTCCAGGGGCCCCATCGGTGTCCGGGGGTCCTCAGGTGGTCCCCGCAGGTGTCCAGGGGCCTCCAGGAGGTTCCCACATGTGTCTCGGGCCGCACAGGTGTCCGGGGGTTCTTGGGTGGTCCCCACGGGTGTCCGGGGGTCCTCGGGTGGTCCTTGTGGGTGTTTGGGGGTCCTTGGGTGGTCCCAGCGGGTGTCTAGAGGCCTCTGGGTAGTCCCCATGGGTGTCAGGGGCCTCCAGGTGGTCCCCACAGTTGTTTGGGGGCCCCACAGGTGTCTGGGAGTCCTTGGGTGGTGTCTGGGGTAGTCCGGGGGCCTCTGGGTGGTCCCTGTGTGTGTCCGGGGGCCCCACAGGTGTCTTGGGATCCTCAGGTGGTCCCTGCTGGTGTCTGGGGGTCCTTTGGTAGTCCCCACAAGTATCCGGGGGGTTACAGCTGGCCTGCGGTATAAATCCTGTGCAGAAAAAATAGTGCAATACTTTCAAATAAATACACCCCTTCCCCCCAATACATACAGTAAAGGGCAAAATTACTATTACCCTCTCTCTATTCATTCAGTCGAGTACGACTCTCAGCCACTCTATGGATCAGTGTGCTACATGTCTTCCGATCTCTCACGGCTTCTTTCAATTCTGCTATGTTCAGTCCAGAATCTTTCTTGATGGTATCTAGCCAGCGAGTTCTTGGGTGGCCTCTTCCTCTTTTACCTCCAGTCATTCCAAGCATGACGTCCTTCTCAAGCGAATTGCTTCACATGATGTGATCAAAGTAGGAGAGCTTTTGCTTTGTTATTTTGGCCTCCAATGAGATTATAGGTTTGGTCTGTTCCAGGACTGCTTGGTTCGTTATTCTGGCTGTCCACAGAATATGCAGCGGACGTCTCCAGCACCACAATTCAAATGCATTGATCTTTCGCCTATCTGCCTTTCCCAGAGTCCAGGTTTCGCAGCAATACATTGCTATTGGGAAAACGATCGCCCTGACCAATCTGCATTTAATTGCCAACTTGGAAGAAATTCGATGATCAGTATGAACAACATCTGGAAGAGTAAAGACATCAGCTTGGCAACTTGCCAAAGCGATAAGCCACTTATTGGCAGGTTTTCAAACTCGTGTAATTCTAGTAGCCCCGATTAGCTTAGAGGCTAATCGCAGCTCTAGAATTGAGATTTCCTCTCAAAATCGTCCCCCCAGGAAAAGTTGGCAGGAAGGTGGTCAGAAGCTATCGAGAAGAGGTGAGATGGACTTTGAAAAAAAAAATGCATTTTTCCTTCATCGGATTGATGCCAGGAGTCTCCGGAGCTGATACCCATTAATATCAGCACCGAAGGCCACCATCATGAATCCCATGCAATAAAAATGCATTTACAGGCAACTTCATTACCTTAGCGGCGAACCGCAAGGCAGTGAAGGGGTTAAGGAAAAACAGCAGCTTTATTGGTGGCAGAAGGGGTGAGTGAAGCAGGTACTTGGCCCTTCATTCACCCCCTCTGCCCCCAATAAACATTACAATATGGTACTAACCACCAATGCACAACCCACCCACCCCCTGTTCCCCCACATAAAACCATAATTTATTTTTTTAAACACAAGATTGATACCAGAGGCCGCAGGGTCCTTGGTTGTTCCCCGCGGGTGTCCGTGGGCCTCCAGGTGGTCCCCATGTGTGTCCGTGGACCTCCAGGTTGTCTCCGCGGGTGTCTGAGGGCCCTCGGATGGTCCCCACAGGTGTTCCCCATTGGTGTCCGGGGGTCCTCAAGTGGTACCCACGGATTGTTGTGGGCCCTCGGGTGCTGTCCGGGGGTCCCCACTGGCCTGCGGTACCAAACCTGTTCCTAAATTTTTTTAGGGGAATACATTGAAATAAATACACCCCCTCCCCCCCAACACATACAGCACAGTAATGGGCAAAATAACTATGATCCAGATATGGATAAGAGCTAATTTGCTCAT
Organism: Ascaphus truei; assembly: GCA_036426205.1. Lineage (NCBI taxonomy): Eukaryota > Metazoa > Chordata > Amphibia > Anura > Ascaphidae > Ascaphus > Ascaphus truei. The sequence continues at coordinate 107,090,262 of CM071570.1, read as the reverse complement.
TATTAAATAAAACATTAACCAGCCAGCATTATTAAAGTAAATAAACTTTACTACATACCACTGCCATCATGAAGGGCGTCCTCATCAGCATACTGCAGGTCCATGTCCTCCATTGCGAGAAAGAATATAAGAAAAAATACAATCTAATGGCCCCTAACCTCTTAATCACCGTAGCGGTTAATAACTGCTATAGTAATTAAGGGGTAGACCCGCCGTCCCCCGTTTCCCACCCGGGAGGACTAACCACCCACCCTGGAACCACTATACCCACCCTGTACCCATTGATTGGCATAATGGTATATCATACCCATATAATATGGGCATGATAATCCACTATAGCAGCCAATGGTCACCCTGATCAAAAAGCATGAAGGCCAAAAATGCACAATAATAAAACATATACACGAGCACCTAAACACCACAATTCAAAAAATAAAAGCACTAGCCAACAAATCAATTAATTAATTTTAAACACTAGCCAACAAAACAATGAATGAATTTAAACCAGTAGCCAACAAATAAATGAATTAATAAAACCAAAAGGCAACACATCAATTAAAGAGACATACAAGCAATGGGGGAGCGTGGGATTAGAATAACATTTAAGAATAAAAAACAATAAAATTATTGTGGTTACAACAATAATGCTGGGGGTTGGTGAAAATACTAAAGACACTTACACGGCCATGTGCAAGCAGACACGGTGATGTGGTTTCTTTTAGCAATTCCAGTCACTCCCAACAACAAGTATGGGTGGTTTAAAGGGTTTTAAAATAAATATATAAATATATCTGTACTCACACGGCCGTGTGTGAGTCCTTGCAGGAAGTTGGTAACTTTGGGGTTAAATTAACCCATCTGCATCTCCCCCCAGTGTAGACTCTTCTATGTCTGCAACCAACGTGGGGTTCTAACCCCGGTCTTGGGCATCAGATGGGGACTCTCCCCGGTGGTGGTAGTAGGGGGGGGAGTAGGTAGAGAAAGTGAGGCACGTTGTCAGTAGGTTTTAAAACACATTTATTAGTTTTAAAAGCAATTGGTAAAACAAGACTCACATACATACATAGTGGTTGGACCCCTGGCCTCCTCGTGCAGTCCAGGATACAGTTTTAGCAGCCGTTTATGCAACTCACGCGTCCGTGATGCAGGAGAAAAAAAAACTTTTTCTCCTTGTCTGCAATGGCTGCCTGGTTGATCCGGCTACGGGAGCCACGTTGGGCCAAATTCAGCAGGAATTTTAGAGCTACGCGTTTCGCCGAGTCATCGGCTTCCTCAGGCTCATATTCTGACGTGGAGGGGGTCTCTGAGTTTTATAAACCCCCTGTGTAATCAAAGTTTAATTGGGGCGGGCTGTGTTTAATAAAGCCCTAATTACAACGTTTTATTAATGAGATTTACATATTTCATGTTCTGTAATCATACTGTCTTGCCTTTTAAAATTAGTTTAAGCTAAAACGTTCTTGTATACTTAAATTGATATCCCTATCTATCGGGGTTAATAGATGACTGCAGTAAAATACATACTTGTTAATTATTTAATGAGATAATTTTATCAGAGTATTATCAAATCTATTTTTAAACTTCACACACATTTAAACAATTTTATACAAATTCTACTAAAATTAAAATTCACAGGTATTTTGGTTTTAAGACCTCCAATGGTGTCCATATAATCATATGTCAGAATTGGTCATCTGGTGATAATAGTGCAAAGTGTACTTGCTCCTTGAACTTGATTAAAAATTATTACCATGTAGATTTATAAACACATATAAATTAGTAAAACATTTTGGCTATCAAAGTGCCCAAATCCTTTAATATAAAAAGCAAATTACCCATCCCCGTCAGGGTTATGCATTGGTTAAAAACAATTATAAATGGATCATACGCAATATGTTCCATTTTAAAAATTGATCACTTTTATAATAGTCGCACAAAATATTATTATCATTCTAAATCTAAAAGCTATAAACTAAAAAACTAAAAACAAGACTGACAACTAAAAACTAAAACTGAAAAGGGAACTGACGCTGGACAAAGAAAATCTAGGGAACTAAAGGGAACTGTAACAGAATGGAACTGTAAATGAATGGAACTGTAAAAGAAGAGGGGGAGAGGGGAAATACAGTCAAACCCACATCTAATCCAATTTTCTTATGGTTCTAGATAGGGATAAAAAGTTCCTCCCTCATAACTCTATATGGTTTAATGAATGCCTCAGTAGCCCAATAAGATTTAATTTAATTATTCAATTGAAAGCGGCGATATCGAGGTCGACGTTGAGGCCTGAGGGGGACATGGATTTCAAACGGTATATCCAAAACGTCTCCCTCTGCCGTAAACGTCTCAATCTATCACCCCCCTCCAATTCTCAGGGACCACTTCTAATCCCCTATAAAGTAGTCCTGAGGGGTCCCCCCCATGTTTCTGGATAAAATGAAGGGGCACACTATGGGTGGTCATTCCCCTTCTTATATTGCCCAAGTGTTCCAGTATGCGGGTCCTAAGACTTCTTATGGTCCGGCCCACATACTGGAGTCCACATGGGCATTGGAGCATATATACCACGTATTTGGTTTTGCATGTGATGAGTTGTTTGGTCTTAAACCCCTCCTTTGTAACATTTGAGCTGAATTCTATTTTATCAGTCATCGCATGTTTACAGGCCTTGCATTCAAAACATTTAAAAAACCCCATCGGTTTAGGTAACCAGTTATTGTCTTTAATCTCAGTTTCCTTCCTGTATACGCTGGGCACTAGTTTGTTTTTAATGTTCTCCGCCCTTCTGAAGATGACACGGGGTGTTTCTGGCAGATAGTCTTTTAATAGTGTGTCTTTGCACAGCACGTGCCAATGTTTCATTAAAATCTTTTTAATATTTTGGGCCTCGTTGTTATATCTTGTTATAAAAGGAACGATGTTATTGGTGGTATCTCTTTTTTGCTTGGGTACCATCAATTCTTCTTTATTTAAGTTCAGAGCTCTCATATGTGCTTCTGCAATTAAATCCTGTTTATACTGCCTTTCTTCGAATCTGGTTTGCAGAACTCCTGCTTGTTCTCTATAGATCTCGACCTCTGAGCAGTTCCGTCTAATTCGTCTGAATTGTCGGAACAGAATATTTTTTAGCCATTTTTGATGGTGGCACATGCTGTTTAGTAAGAAGTTATTAGCATCTACTTCCTTGAAATAGGTCTTGGTTCTGAGAATATTTTTCTCAATGTAGATGGTTAGGTCAAGGAAGTTGATGCTCTCTGTGCTCATCTCTGATGTGAAACTCAGATTAACCTCATTGTTATTAATATAGGTCAAGAAGAGTTTAAGATTTTCCTCGCTCCCCTGCCAAATGATGAGCACATCATCGATGTATCTCCTCCAGAGGACCAGGTTTGCTCCATATGGGTTTTCCGACCAGATGTTGGTCTCTTCCCAATGTGCCATGAAGGTGTTGGCATAGCTTGGAGCAAACCTGGTCCCCATAGCGGTCCCGCATTTTTGCAAGAACATGGACCCATCAAACCAAAATAGGTTATGAGACAGAATAAACCTTATTCCGTATAGTAGGAAATGTTTTTGTTCCTGTGGGACTGATGGGTCTTTCTCCAGCGCAAATGCCACCGCTGCACACCCATCCTCATGCCGTATTGATGTGTATAGAGACGTCACATCACAGGTCACTAATATGTAGTCTTCTTGCCACTTAATTGTTGATAATATGTTTAGGACTTCTAAAGTGTCCTTTAGATAGGCTTTTGCGTTAGTCGCATACTTCTGTAAGTATATATCAACATATTCAGAGAAGTTCTGTGTCAGAGACCCGATACCCGATATAATGGGTCTACCTGGTGGTCTTTGACGGTTTTTGTGGATCTTGGGTAAAAAGTAAAACACTGGTTTTACTGGTTCAGATTTGAAAAGATAGTTAAACTCCTTTTCACCCAAGATCCCTACGTCCCTTGCTTCACTCAAAATCTGTTTTAATTCCTCCTGGTATGCCTTTGAAGGATCTTGTGTCAACCTCTCGTAGGTTGTCTCATCACCTAAAATACGGAGACACTCAAAGAGGTAATAACTGGTGTCCATAATAACGACACCACCCCCTTTGTCTGCTGATTTAATTGTAATGCTAGTGTCTTCGCTGAGTGTTTTTAGAGCTTGCTTTTCCTCCTTTGTTGAATTTTCTCGATGCTTACCCTTACATCAACCCTTACATCAATTAAAACCAGTAGCCAACACAAAAAATAATTTAATAAAAATGCTAAACAATTGAAAAATTAAATCAAAACAAAACATCCAAATTATGCCCTTCATGATGGCAGGGGTAAGTATAAAGGTTTATTTACTTTATTTATGCTGGCTGGCTAATGTTTTATTATCCATATCTGGAAAATAGTTATTTTTCCCATTACTGTACTGTATGTGTTGGGGGGAAGGTGGAGTTGTATTTATTGCAATGTATTCCAAAAACATTTTTTGCAACAGGATTAGTACCGCAGCCTTGCGGGGACCACCTGAGGGCCCCCAGGAACCTGTGGGGACCACCCGGGACACCCGTGGGGCCACCAGACACTTGTGGGGACAACCTGGAGGCCCACGGACACCCGTGGGGACTACCACCGGCCTCTGGTATCAATCCTGTGTAAAACAAATTATAGTTTTATGTGGGGGTACAGGTGGTGGGTTGTGTATTGATGGTTAGTACCCCACAGGGAGACGGAGTGGCTCAGTGAGTAAAGAAACTGACTGGCACTGTGCTTGAAGCAAGGACCTGGTTCAATTCATGGTGTCAGCTCCTTGTGACCTTGGGCAAGTCACACTATCTCACTGTGCCTCAGCCACCAAAAACATAGATTGTAAGCTCCACGGGGCAGGGACATGTGCCTGCAAAATGTCTCTGTAAAGCGCTACGTAAAACTAGCAGCGCTACACAAGAACATTCTATTATTATATTGTAATGCTTATTGGGGGAAGAGGGGGTGAGTGAAGGGCCCCACTGCCCTCAATATACCGGCTATTGTGCCTTAACCCCTTCATTACAATAGCGGCTATCCGCTAAGTTAATGAAGCTGCTTTAATGTAATTTTTATTAATAGTGTGCGGGAGCAGGGGGTCTATTGAGCTGAACCGCTTTGATTTCTGGCTCAGGGACCCTCTGCTTCCCAAGTTACAGGCCATTCATTATTTAAATCCCCCGGTCACGGACACGGATGATTTAAAAATGGCAACAATACCGGCACCCGGTGCCCCATATTGGGGCCTGTAACTCGGGAAGCAGGGGGTTTCTGAGGTTGAAATCAAAGCGCTTCAGCTCAGGATACCCACCTGCCCCCGCACACAATTAATAAAAATTACATTAAAGCAACTTCATTACCTTAGCGGATATCCGCTACGGTAACGAATTTGTTTAATTTTTTATTTGTGTTTTAATACTAGTGTGTTGTAGCAGGGGGTCTCCAGAGCAGAACCACATTGATTTGAGGTCTGGGGACCCCCTGCTTCCTGAGATACATGCCCCATTATGTGGTGCCGGTATCTCCTATAAAATTTATTCACAAGTCACTGTGAGGATGCAGGGATCGCGGCGCTCAAAGCGTGGCCCCTCCTCACCTCTGAATGCCCCCGCTGCCGTGAGACAGCTTCCTCTCCTCACCCGACCTGCTCCCACTGTGCGGGGGTGCCCCCCTCGTTCCCGGCGGGCCGGCGCTGCCCCGCGGCCTCTCAGGGCTCTGGCGGTTCCCTCTGGTCCTGGGCGCGCGCTCTCCGACTTTACAGAGCGCGCGCCGGACAAGGATAATTTATTCACTGCACTAGCAGTGAAACCACTCCCCCAAATCTCTCAAAGGCTGCCACTTAATCGTAAAGCTCCCCACCTGGCTGCATATTATAGGAACCAATCCAGGACAGCTCCTCATGTTCCTCCAGGACTGCCTCCATTCCCTATTGGTCAGCCGCAGTATATAGTACCTGTCTTGCCTCTCTCACATCGCTCGACATAGTCTCTGCTTACGGACGTCTATTTTGGCTCTCCCTTTGCTCTTCGTTATTCAGGTTGCGACCCGGCTTGGTGGACGTTCCACTCTGGTTCTGGACCCCGGCTCCCACCTGACCTTGCAGCTTCTCTCATCCCTCGACCACAGCTTGGACCTCGACTTCCCAGATCTCTCTCTCCCTGACCTTGGCTAACGGCAACGACTTTGTCTCTTAGGTACCGGTACCGGCAAGTATTGCTACACCTATTCACACCTGGCCTGGCAACGCCAAAACACCACACTCCGGACACGCTCCTTCTGCTGCGTGAGCGTGCACATATACGTCCCCACCTCAGTATAAGGGACGAGTCTGGGCTGCGGGCAGCACCGGCATAACATTATGTCAGCCCACAAGACGCAGACCAGACTGACATGGCCTCCATGATGACGGCATGTATCAGCAAGTCCAGGCCCTAACTGATCAAATGGCTCTCCTCACTCAACTGGTACAGGACTTTTCATTTCAGGTACCACCTGTGGCCGCACTGCCGCTGTCGGCAGAACCAGTATCTGCCGCGACCTCAGGCCTGAAGATCCCGGCACCTAAGCCATACGTGGGGGATCCGCATGCCTGTCACAATTTTATCAATCAATGCGAGATCCAGTTTGAGATGGCCCCGCAGCAGTATTCCACTGGTCGTAAGAAAGTGGCATATGTGTACAGACTACTCACAGGGAATGCGCTGGCATAGGCCTCCCCGATTTGGGAACTACGTCCCGAAATCACCCGCGACTACGTGGCCTTTAGACGAGACTTTCGACAAGTCTTTGATACCCCCGCACGCCAAGAAACTGCCTCTGACTCTTTGCTTGAGCTTTCTCGGGGACGTTGTTCCGTGGCCCAGTATGCCTTGGAGTTAAGGACCATAGCAGCTGAGACACGATGGGACCAGGAGGCTTTAGTCTCAGTCTTCTGGCGGGGCTTAACGGATTCTGTGAAGGCCGAGTTCGCCTCACAACCCAGGCCAGGGCTTCTGGAGGAACTCATCTCCCAAGCCATTCGAGTGGATCAGCGCCTTCAGGTACGCCGCACTCAGTGCCAGCATCCCTGATTTATGCCCTTCCGTGGTCCTCTTCCCAGGTTCTTTTCAACCACAGGACCTGCCGTCTCCTCGCTGCCGCTCTGGAGGCTCTGGAGCCGATGCAACTTGGAGTCCAGCGTCCTCGGGCACCGATACGACAAGTTCGCCAAGCCGGTGGGTTATGTTACTACTGCGGATCCTCCGAGCATCTGGTCCGTGAATGTCCACTACGCCTGGGAAACTACCAAACCCAGTGAGTATGAAGGGGCTCTCCCTGGGTGCTAAATCTCCTTGTCCCCTTTCCAGGAAGGAACTTCCCAAAAATTTGACCATTCCCGTCTCCCTCTCGGGTCCTACCTTCCGCACCTCCACTGTGGCATTTATCAATTCCGGCGCGGGAGGAAATTTCGTGGACCAAACCTTCTCTGAACAGAACCAGATTCCACTCGTTAGGAAGAAGTCTCCCATTGCCTTGGTCGGGATCGACGGCCGTCCGCTCACCCCGGCATACATTTCCTTGGAGACTTGCCCCCTCACCCTTTCCTCTCATTCCTACAAGGAGACCCTGGCCTTTGATGTAATCCATGCTTCCGGAACACCAGTCAGCCTTGACTTACCTTGGTTGCAGAAGCACAATCCTCACATCAACTGGACATCCCAAGATCCCATTATCTGGAGGTCAAGGTCAGAGGAGTCATCTGCACCAGCTGAACTTCCGACTCAACTGCTGGCCAATACATCCAACCCTAAGGGAGATTTACCCGCTCTGTATGCTGATTTTCTAGATGTCTTCAGCAAAACTCAATGTGAACTACTACCTCCTCACAGATCATACGATTGTCTGATAGACTTGGTACCTGGATACATATTGCCCAAATCCAAATCCTACCCCCTCTCTCTACCGGAGACGGAAGCCATGAACGAATATATCCGCGAGAACCTGAAGCGGGGCTTTATACGGCACTCCAATTCGCCCGGAACACCAGTCACCCTTGGCTTACCTTGGTTGCAGAAGCACAATCCTCACATCAACTGGACATCCCAAGATACCATTATCTGGAGGTCAAGGTCAGAGGAGTCATCTCCACCAGCTGTACTTCCGACTCAACTGCTGGCCAATACATCAAACCCTAAGGGAGATTTGCCCGCTCTGTATGCTGATTTTCTGGATGTCTTCAGCAAAACTCAATCCGAACAACTACCTCCTCACAGATCATACGATTGTCCAATAGACTTGGTACCTGGATACATATTGCCCAAATCCAAATCCTACCCCCTCTCTCTACCTGAGACGGAAGCCGTGAATGAATATATCCGCGAGAACCTGAAGCGGGGCTTTATACAGCACTCCAATTCGCCCGCGGGGGCTGGATTCTTTTTCGTCAAGAAAAAGGATGGTACTCTCTGACCGTGTATAGACTACCGGGGACTGAACCGCATTACGGTGAAGAACCGTTACCCACTTCCACTCATCTCTGAAATCGTCGACAGACTTCAAAGTGCTTACATGTTCTCCAAGCTTGACCTTCGCGGGGCGTATAATCTTATTCGCATCCGGGAGGGCGACGAATGGAAGACTGCCTTCAACACCCGTAGTGGCCACTACGAATATCTCGTGATGCCCTTCGGCTTATGCAATGCCCCGGCGGTTTTTCAGGACTTTATCAATGATATCTTTCGGGATGTCCTTAATCGTTTTGTAATTGTTTATTTGGATGACATCCTTATTTTTTCCAAGAATCTACAGGATCATATCATCCATACCAAGTTTGTACTCTCCCACCTCCGAGAGAACCGATTATTTTCCAAGATGGAGAAATGTCTCTTTCACCAGTCTACCACCTCTTTTCTTGGGTATATTATTTCCAACACGGGATTGGCCATGGACCCTGAGAAACTTAAAGCCGTAGTAGATTGGCCGCAACCCGACTCCCTCAAGTCTATTCAGCGGTTCCTAGGCTTTTCCAATTATTACCGGAAGTTTATTCGTAACTTCTCCACCATCATCGCTCCGATCACGGCACTGACCCAAAAAGGAGCTGATCCTTCGTCCTGGTCCCCTGAGGTAGTCACAGCTTTCGAAACATTGAAACAAGCATTTGTCTCAGCTTCCATCCTCCGACACCCGGACACCAATTTTTCATTCACCCTAGAGGTAGACGCTTCGGACTGCGGGGCCGGCACAGTCCTATCCCAGAGATTTTCTCCCCAGGATAAACTTCACCCTTGCGTTTTTTCTCAAAGAAGTTTTCCCCAGCTGAGAGGAACTATGACGTGGGCAATAGGGAACTTTTGGCTGTCAAGTTGGCCCTTCAGGAATGGAGGCATCTGTTGGAGGGGTCAAAAGAGCCGTTCACTATTCTCACGGATCACAAAAATCTTTTATACATCGAGAATGCCCGCCGCTTAGGCCCCCGCCAAGCCCGCTGGTCGTTATTTTTCTCCAGGTTTCATTTTATTTTGTCTTACATTCCTGGCACTAAGAACATCAAGGCGGATGCCCTCTCCAGACAATTTTCTTCTGAAGAGAGACCGGAGAAGACTACCGAGTCTATCCTTCCCAAGCAAAAGATCCTTGCGGTCGCTACATTCAAGAATCTTGAGAAGATCATCAAGTCTCAAAGACACCTTCCTAACGATCTTGAGATTCCGAAGGACACCTTATACGTGGAGCCCAAGTTTATTCCTGAGATTCTGGAATGGGGGCATGCTTCCCATTCGGCAGGACATCCGGGTTTCAAGAAGACTTTGGATCTCATCCGTCGCACCTTCTGGTGGCCCAATATGGCCAAATCCATCCTTGAATTTACCCGGGCCTGTCCGATATGTGCATGCAATAAGATTCCTCGCCAGAGACCCCATGGTCTTCTCTTGCCCTTACCTATCCCGGAGCGCCCCTGGTCCCACATATCCATGGACTTTATTGTCGAATTTCCTAGGTCAAATGGCATGAACACCATTCTAGTAGTGGTGGATCGGTTTTCCAAGATGGCACATTTTATTCCTCTCAAAGGATTACCCTCCTCACCTGCCCTAGCCGATATTTTCTCCAAAGAGATTTTCCGGATCCATGCCATACCCACATCCATCGTATCGGATCGTGGCTCTCAATTCGTTTCCAGATTCTGGAGGACCTTCACCAGAAGACTGGGCATTTCTTCCTCCTTTTCTTCGGGATATCACCCTCAATCTAATGGACAGACCGAGAGGGTTAATCAATCTCTTGAGAAGTATTTAAGGTGCTTCGTCTCTGACTCCCAGGATGACTGGGCGGAATTACTTCCCTGGCTGAGTATGCCTTTAATTCCTCCAGGAATGAATCCACTCGTGAGACACCTTTCTTTATTAGTTACGGCTTTCACCCGGCTCGTCTACCTATTTCCAATATCTCCTCTGGCGTTCCAGCTGTGGATGAACACATCTCTCTCCTACAGGACTCTTGGGCTAGAATTCAATTGGCACTTCAAAAGGCCTCCCTGACTTCTAAAATTCAGACTGACCGCTCACTGATCCCTTCACCCTTATCACCTCCACCTGATGCTCCTACTCACACACACTCAACCCCCCTCTTCCCATTGTATTTGCAACCTACTGTAGCAGAATGGGCACTACGAGATGCAGGGTTGCTCTGTTGACTTCCAACTGTACAGGCGCTCTGCTCCATCCTATTTTGCCAGCCCTTTTGGCTACTCTTTTTCCTCAGAGGAGGCCCTACTTCTAAAATCAATGTTCCCCAGCATCAAAAACATCAACCCTAGAGGCCCTCACTTCCCTTCTATTGTCCCCTGCCCCAATTGCTTTGCATCTCACAGGGGTAGCCGCTCAGCCTCCCCTCAATGGGTCCATGCAGGCCATTTCAGCATGGCATCACCATGAGCCGCAATGTGCGCAACTAACACCATGCCCAACTGGCTCCACTTTCTCCTCTACAGCTGCTGCCACAGGTGCCAATGCTGCACCAGGGAGTGCCACCAATTGGACCTGAATCTATCTGCCCACTGCTGCTCAGCTCCCCTCGGGAGTTCCAGAAGCAGCCACTCCCGCTCCTGCAGAGGGGTTCCCACCACCAGGCCTTCCTTCGCTTTAGCGCTGTTAGGCATGTCCAGCACCACTGAAGGCCCAGCCACTGCAGACCTGACCGACCGACTGCCTCTTGGGGGCCATCCTTTCCCCACGTGTATCAAACAATTAAGAGCGTGATTGTCATGGGAGAGGGGGTTTGGCCTGGGATTAAAGGGGTTACATCCCATTTGGCCACCCCCTACTCTCACCTGGGAAGCAAGGGGTTAACTGGACTGTGGTCCAGTAATGTGTTTTTACCTTGCTTCAGCATCCTAATGTATATTCCCCTGTAAAAATTTATTGTTTCTGTTCCAGCGTTTGCACCAACACATACACTGGGATTGATGCGAGTGGCTTAAGGGGTTAATGAGCTACAGTTTAGGAAAATACAAATATGTGTGGTGTCTTTCAGAAATATCTGGGCTTCAAAAGGCTTGATTGAAGTTGGGTGTGAAAAGTACAGAGGGGGGTTGTTGTATGTTAATACCTAATTGACAAGCCAAGGGTATATTGCTGGTAGAGACAGCTAGGACCCAGGTCTGGAGCATTGGGTGTGAATATAGCACCTGTGACAAATGTTCTCTACACACGAGGCCCAGCTTCAAAGGATTTCTTGACAAGGGGTTATGGGGGCCAGGGGTGCGGTTACAGAAGGAGATATCAGAATGAGTGACCTTATTAAATATAAGAATATTATGAGATGTCCTCGGCTGAACGTGCTAAAAGCTACATGTGTGTATTCGTGGGACCGATTCGCACATAAGGATTACAGACACATGATGTCTAGCAGATACTACGAGACAGATATTAATATCTCTCTTATTTTTAGTATTACACGGTAATATTTAGTCTTATTGGGAGCGTCATGCGTACCGGAATGTATTAATATGCTCGCGTGCCAGTAAGTACTACTGAACTGAAGTTATGAAGTTATTTAGATAGGAAAAGCAGTTTTTAAACGTCCTTGGGTGGGAGGAATTTTACTCTGGGGAAGACTGTCAACCTCACCACTGATTTATGAGAGGGGCTGTTTTTAGGTCGTATTCAATGGGAAATAATTGTATATAAACAAGGCTCAGCCTATGGCTATTGTCTTTGTGATTTTCAAGATTGCTGTATGAACTGTCAGTCCAGATTTGACTGTTTCATCATTCCATCTTAAGTAAGTGTCTATATTTTGTCTGTTATTTGTATATCTCGTGTGTTCACCTTTTTCAAGGAATAAATTATATTTTATCATATCTAGTCGTGTTCAGTTCAACCCAGGTATTTTTGGTGTATAATATAGGCCTCTCACAAGTTCCCGTGACAGTGATTAAGTGTGACACTGAGCCTACTTTAAATAAACTCCCTTGGTGTCCCTTATCTTCAACTCCTTGCTGTCGAGGGGCACTTGGGCCACTAGTCATGACACTTTTTGTCAGGGTTAACTTTAAAGTTGATAGCGTTGAAAGCGTTGACAGTTTTTATAGCACTGTGCATAGAACAATTTATAATGAATTATTGCAGCAATGATCTTAGAATTTCATTTTGGTTCAAGAGTTGGTGGCTTTGAATTTCAAAATGGATTTTCTAAACATCAATGGTAGCTCTATAACAAATACTCACTCAAAGTCCTCACATGTAAGCTCATAACCAGTGTAGTGAGGGGCTACCATATTTAATTTGCACTGGCTGATAATAAGAAATAATATTGCCATTTTGATTCAGATTTACCAATCTTTGATCTTTGTTGAATCGGCAACCCCACCCACTGGAATGTTAATGAGCCATGGGGACACAAAGGAAAGCTCTTTTTGTTCACTCCAGCATACATCTGCGTTGCCCCAAAGGTGCACAGTCTTTGGCGCAGCCGAAGGGCATCGAAAGTGCGTGAGCCGTTTGCTGCCGTTCGCTGATGTTAGTTGATGTTAAAGCTGCTCTATTTCTATCAGAATCTCACAAGCCCTTTATCCCCTGTACCCAATTTTCCTACTTTATCTGTCCATGAAATGTCTGTGAATTGACTGTATAACCCTGTTCTTTTATTGTAACCATGTATTTTTTATAACTCTGTGCCCAGGACATACTTGAAAACGAGAGGTATCTCTCAATGTATTACTTCCTGGTAAAACATTTTTATAAATAAAATATAAAAATAAAAAAATTAAGAAAAATATTTTTTAAAGCATTGGGATTTTTATCTTTGATAAATATGATGCTATGTTTGCAACCACGTTTGCACCAGATATGAACTGTGGTTTTCATTCTGATATTCAGCTGTTGTTCACTGCATAATTAGCTGTTTCACAAATGTTGCCAAAAACAGGTTTACATTCTGAAAGCTGTAGAAGGCAAATACTTTTAGTAGCCTTTGAGATCTATTTGTTAAGGCAATTTGACAGAACAAATGTTGACACAAGAAGCACTTTCATTATGTTTCCATGTATCATGGTACTTTCTCCAATGTTGTCCTATTTACATTAGCTTGTGATTTGCATAGTTTCAATAGGAAGATTTAAATCACTCGTTCTTTCTTTAATCAGCATCAAAAGCCAGTTTCTTGGCGGCACACATTTTCCTGTTTAACAATCTGCTAATAGATTTTTTTAAATTCAACCTTAAGTAGAAAATGTGCAGTGCACACACTTTTAGATTACAAAATACATTTCAATCGTTCCTCACATGTTCATGTTGCACTAAAATAAATATATAAAAGGATAGCCCTAATTTGTTTTTGTGACAAAATAGAAGTTACCAAAATGACGTAACCTAGATCATGAAAACATTTTAAATTACCCCCAGATGTAGCACATCTACATTAAAAGATTACACATGCTTTCCTACAGTATTTGCAGTGATCTATCAAAACAGGCTGATAAGATTTGGGTTTCATTGAATGTGCTTATGTAATTCAGCAAAGTGGCATAGCCTATTTCCCACTGCCAGACAGACAGCACTTTGGGTAATCTGTGACATTCTTTCTTTACTTCAGTCTCCACCCTCACCAAATCTAACGTCCTCTATGGCTTTTATGTTGCTTGATGATAATACCCAGCGGCGTGGAGAAAGCAAGCATTGTTACCCCAAATTACCAACATGTGGTGTGTAAATTGTGTAATGGAAAGCACATACAATTTCAAACACAACTTGTAACCTTAAGTATCATTGTAAAATATTTTCAGATCCTGGTTGGTGTTTCATGACAGGATGCAACAGGTGGTATTGATTAGGTTCTGTAAATCTTGCCGTTAACTATTTGCTTGGAGTTGTTTGAGTAATACTTGTGCTTCTTTGCTCAGCTTTGAGATAAGCCATTTATTAATACTTTTTTTGAACAAAGGCAAAAAAATGACCCCAGATTACGAGATTCAGTCCCTCCACATAAAAATACAATAAATGTAGTCATACAGTTGTTGTGGTAATAATCTACTGCATACTGTTTTATGTGAAGTTCTTCAATTAAATTAATCACAGTAAGAATTAAATATATGTACAGAGTATAAAATTAGGTTAGAAGTCCAATGGGAAATTCTGGGGCTCGAAAGTGACCAAACGAAGAGAGACTAATGACATTTCTCTTAAGCAGAAATACTGTATATTTATTTGTTTATAAGGACCTAATCAGACCCATAGATCCATACAGGGAGTGTAAGGGGGGGGGGGGGGGGGGGTGTCCAGTAATGGATAAAGTAATAAGATGGCACCTACCTGGCCTCACTCTTATTCATGTAGCATGTATGCAGCATCCAGGAAAAATAAATAACGCCCATACATCCATTCAACACTTGGTACAGATTGTCAGGGTTCTGCTCGCCACAAACCAGGGTCGGACCGCGAGGCTGAGGTGGGGTTGTAAAAGCACCGACCTGAGACCGCGCAGACTGATCCGGATTGCGCAGTTCGTAGTCATATGTCGCAGGATCAGGATTGGAGAAGACAGCGTCGTCGTTGTACAAGCCAGGGTCAGAACAGGAGACGTCAGGATAAACATTGTTCATGCAAGAGTTCGGCAATAAGGAGATAGGAGAAACCCGCTTCAGCTTAGGAGCGCGGGGTTGGCCTTTGCGCGAGCGACGACCATGGCCCATGGTGCTGGTCACAGGAGATGGTAGGCAGACCAGAATAGCACACCGTCTTGCTGCACGGGTGCACCAGTGCTACAGCGCAAAAGTCCTGAGCGGGCAAGGGAATCCTCTGTTTCAGCGCAGGAACCAGGACACGGCCTCTCTATATTAGGGAAAGAGTAGGCCCCAGGAACCAGGAAGCTGTAGATACAGGGAAACCTCTGCTTCAGTGCAGGAATCCAGGAGACTGCAGAACGCAGGGACGAAACCACTACTTAGTGCAGGAATCCAGGAGGCTGAAGGACGCAGGAACGAATCTCTGCTTCAGCACAGGGGAACAAGCGGCTTGAAGGGAGCTGAAGGATGCAGGACGTAACCTGGAATCAGCATTGGAGAACAAACGGCTTGAAGGAAGCTGAAGGACGCAGGGCGTGACCTGGTATCAGCAAAGGGGAACAAGCGAGAGCTTGTGGCAAAACAGTTGACATCCAGTAAGGACTATGCTCGGCAAGGAGCATTATGGGCAAGCAATACTTAAAGGCCAGCGGGCCAATCCCCGGCGGGGGTGTGAAGGTACTGCCCCTAATGAGTGAATTCAAGTATAGTTTGCAATGAAAGGCTGCACAGCTGCAGTAGATACCAGAGGGAGTGTGTATTGCTTTGAGTGAATCCAGGCTGCAGCAAACCTCAGGAAAGCTGTTCCAGAACTGCACCGGTCTGCAAGGTAAGGTAACCAGTAAACGTGGAGCGGATTCCTTACACAGATGCAGCGCCCATTATTGGAACATTTCACTAAGCCGTTTTCGTGTGCTCTGCTGTATTCCACGCGGCATTAACGTGGCATTCACGCCGCCAATCACACCAGTCACATCTGTGTTTACCGAGGTTGATTTGTTTGAATTTCATGGATTCTGATTTCTTTGGGTGCAAATCTTCGATTATCCGCCAGGTGGCAAAAATGAATGAATTGCAATGTGTACAGTACTGTGCTACTATGTCAATTTGCAGGTGTTTAAAAACCAGATAAAAACCAAGTCTACAGTACCACAGTGGTCCATTGTGAATCGACCTTGGTCCTTGAAGATGCTTAATACGTTATCAAATTTAGGCGTTTCATAATAAAAACCTCTAAAACACAATGCTGTGGGCTTTTTCCTACATTCGTATCCCTGCACAATTGTTAACTGGACTGGACACCATGTGTACACCGTACACGTATGTACACGTATAAAAAAATCAATTTTAATATGTTCTGCAATTAATGCTGCAACAGATAAGATGGCGACTGTATCAGAAATATATGAATATTTCATTTTGAACTATGATTTTTACAAATTTTCACCTGACGTTCGTGGGTGGAAGCGTTCGATAAGGCAAACCTTAACTAATGTTCATTGTTTTTTTTTCGCATCCCCCCTACTCCCGGAGATAGAGGGGGGTTTTGGTGTGTGATCCCACATTTTTACACTTTGTTTGATCATAGCAACTTCAAAAGGAGAAAGGTTGGGTTTAATCCATATAAAATTTGTCAATCCCAATCCAGCAATGTGCCAAAGCTGGCAACAGCGCCACCACCGGCACCAGCACCGGTTTATAATAACGGTCTGACCATCAGTGAAAACCTGGTGAACGGCAATTCTTGCTACCTGTCCCCACCGAAATACCAGCAAATTTACAGCCTGATTTCCAATCAGATTACACGTACAGGTACCTGTACCAGCATGCTTACAACCAACATGATTACCAGTTTCAGAAGCTGTCAACTACAGGTGTAGCAGGCCAGCTGTCACCTGTCAAATATAATGCAGACTGCAGTGGCTCATCTCCACCCGTTTGGTAAAGTTTATAATGAAGCTAAATATAATGTACTACAATATACTGTATTACACAATACAATACAGTATAGTACGCTGCAGATCGGTCCGTTCTCCTGTAATCAGTTGCTTTGCTCAGCGTTATTTAATTTAATTCTTGCACAGCATTATTGAAAATGTAGTCCTGCAATATGATTGACTGAGCAGTTACTACAGTAGTTACAATTGGTGGACTGCTAGGGAGAGGGCGAGGCTCAAGAGCCAGAGCCTATTAGAAGATTGTTCTCATCGTACAGAACTGATATTTTTGTTTTTTTAATGTAGGATATTGCTTGAATTGCTGCTTTAATTCTAAATGACACTATAGTAGTGTACAGTATGCTTGCCATACAGTATCAATACTTGTACTTATACAGTATGCGCAATACAGGAAATAATAGCATCATTTTTTTTCCCAGAAAAGAAACTTTGACATCAATCGGCAAGAGATAAGGAGGAATTTCGATGGAGCATTGTGAATCTGATTTTAAAATCCAAGTAGGACTTTTTTTTTTAAAGTGACTAATTTTTATTGATTAGGAGAGAATAATTGTGAGCTTTATACAAAACCTTATACAGTATGATGCTATGTTTTCATATTCAATACTTTTTTACATTGTTATAATCACTACTGTTTGATTGTATCAATGACGTTGCATTTTGCAGTATAATTACAGTAGACTTGCATGTGTAATTTATTCTGCTAAGAAACCCCAAAACTAAAAATGTATATCTTTTATTCTATATTTATTATTTAATACTTTCAACTTTTGCTTGGCTTGCTCTTCTTTTCATGCTGTTTCTGTGAGTGGATTCAAGGACACACACACATTAGACAAAGACGGACTAATTTAGTTGCAAAAGGCAATCGAGTCATTATCCTTAACTCCCCCTGGCCATGGGAGATTCCTTAAATTTGTTGCCATTCTTACAATCACTTGCTTTTAATTCTACTGTACTGTATGAGGTGGCATACTGTAATTTTAATTTGGGGTTGGGGGGTTTCAAATGATTCTGATGAACAACTGATTCTGATGAATTGTTCAAAAGATTTATTTGAACTAATAATGCTGCACACACAACCGGACTGGCAAAGCTACAGTAGTAGCAACCCCCTCCCCCACCCCCCCATCACAAAGCCTAACAAACAAAAGCGAATTCAACTGCTTATCGACTCCTCCCCCAGAGCCATTCATTATGTTTCAGGCTTTGACGAACTGTGTAGAGTCTGGAGACCGGTTTGACACACGCATGCGCACGTGTGATAAGTCCTTCTTGGGGATTTAGCGAGAATGACTTCACATTCAATGTGAATTTCAAGTCTGAAAAAAAAGAGACATTCTTTTTTTCCCCCCCTTGACATGGGCTTATTGGAGGACTGATTTTAATAAACCATTATGTGAAGCATGTTTTTGATACTTTATCAATTTTTGCCATTCTTACAATCACTTGCTTTTTAATTCTACTGTACTGTATACTGCACTGTATGAGGTGGCATACTGTAATTTTTATTTGGGAGTGGGGGTGTTCAAATGATTCTCATGAATTTAAAGAAGGAATATTTTTATTTGTACAGGATAATCAAGGAAAAATGAATAATACAAAAATTTAAGGACGCCTTGGCCCATGACAAGGGTCCCACGTCATACGTGGGACCCTTGTCATGGGCCAAGGCGTCCTTAAAAAGGATTACTGATGTAAGTCCCGCCCCCAAGCGACGTGCGCGCCTCAAAGCCTATTGGCTGTCATGTTTTGTTATAGTAACGGTAACTGCAGTGTGTGATGCGTGCGGCTCAGTGTTTGTAGGCGTACCCTGGGCGTTAGCCGAATGTTAATTGAGTGGGAGGAGTGTTAGCGTGCGTTTCACGCTGGCTTAACATGACGTCACACGTATTGCATTTGCGCATTGTGTTATCGGCCGTGCTTTCTGTTCAAACACGTCTGTTTAAAAAGAATACAGATGTACTCGTTTAGAACGAATGTAGTTTCGTCTTCATTGTATTTGAAATAAAGATGTTATGTTTACTGGTATTTTCAACATGTATTGAACGCACAACGTACGCTTTGTTTTGCGCATGCGCTAACAGTTAGTGGAGCCAAGCGTGAAGTGCGTGCGCACACAAAGATGTGCGCGCACATCTTTCAGTATACAGGCAACGTTCACTTCTTATACATAGTTATGCCTGCTACAAATTTAAAGAAACATTACATACTGATGAACAGTTTTACTTCTAACATATAAGTGACTGACGTGTGTATCTACACAATCATATAGAGCTGCGTAACGCGTTGTCACGGATGCATATCTAGTAAGGTGCCATCTTTGACCATCATGTGTTTGCTGTATTTCAGAGATGTCGGGGAAGATACAATCGGATCAATGTATGATTTCAGAAGAGTCTACCTTTATATGAGATGATTGTGAGGAGGAGCCACCGACTACTATACTACATATGGAACTAATTTTATATTGCTTGCAGCGCTTATTAACAAACAATTAAAAATGTGATACCCTTATGCCTATATTGCATAAGCACTTAATTAACATAATGATGTTGCAAAAGAGTGCCTCATGAATTTTTATTGAGTGTTCTTTAATGACTACTAACATTTTATGACATGGTGTGTTTTATATATAACAACCATTCCCACTCTGCTAACACATTTGTGTATTCTAATATGTAATGGAACGTATGACTGTCGAAACTATGTAACAATAATAATAATAATATGAGCATGTTCATGTATAGGGCTGCTAGTTGTACGCAGCGATTTACAGACACATGTTTCAGCCTGAGGTCCCTGGCCCGTGGAACGTACAAATGTTTTTTTGCCGCATGAGGCACAGGGAGATAAAGTGACTTGGCCAAGGTCACAAGGAGCCCACACCGGGAATTGAACCAGACTCCCCTGCTTCAAACTATCAGTGCCAGTGTGTGTCTTTACTCAGTGAGCCACTCCTTCTCCCAATGTAAAGGACACTTACAACCAAGTAGCCATTTATTTTTAAAATCTCTTGTTACATGGGTATGTAGATAAAATGGTTTGGGACTGTAGCAAATAATGTTACTGGCCAGATGTTATGGTCCCCTCCAATGCATGATGTTCTGAATATGACATCACCATCATGTTATGAAGTACGTTTCTGTGTATATTTCATTAACCTAACTAACTATAGTTTACTGTGTTTATTAATCGTTTAGAAATACATAGTATAGTCAATATGATGATATAAGCTACCATAATAAAGCTGGTGTTATCATTTGTCGGTGTTATACATGGATCCTACACCAATTGATAGAGACACAAACAGTTGTCTTAAAAAGTGTGTCTATGCTAGTGATGAATGTGCTCCCGTAAGTAAACAAATAAGTACAGTTATCCCCTTTTCTCCAACCACCTCTATATTACATTAATGGAAATTATAAGGAAACATACATAAAATGTGATGAAATGTGAGTAATCATTTTGTAATACAATGCACATGAAAGCTCAAGAGTAGCTAAATGCATATACATGATACAGAAAGTACATATATGTAACATTTGTGTTTAAACCAATATGTTGGGTTTTTAGTTCCAATAATTATAGGAAGATTGAGGTAGCCACATCTTATGAGAGATGTCAGCAAATATACATACCATGATCAGTGATACTGCAAATATACCTATAATGCAAAGGAACAATATATAAATTGCAAACATTGACATGCCATCTTCAGTACCGTAAAGAACACATCAAAGTGTGTATTTGGTGTTAAATGTGCAACACCATGTATATTTAATGACATTCAAAATGTAAATCAGCCTGGTGTACACATCATCTGGATGTACATGTTACACTGCACCAATAACATTGTATGTAAGCATACTAGAAGCATGAATGATTATGGGCATAATATGTGTTTTGTCTTAGCATAAGGAATAACACAATGCTAAAATATTATTGCTTTGTTACCCAAGTTGTATTCACATACACACAACTAAAGTACAATTGAAGAGGGATTATATAACCTGTGCAACAATAACATACCGGTGCCACATCCCTTTGTGCACACAGCAGAGAAAAGAAAGGTGTGCAACCTATATTCATCTGTGTCCTAACAGAAGGTTATATAAAGAAACATTATTGTTAATATAACATAATTAAACTATAAAAGTAGTACTAGGAACATATGAGTTTGTACTTACAAGAAAAAAATGAATTGATGAGATTCTGTCGTGTCTGGCCACCACTGGCTGTTTGTTCATTTTCAGCAGCTACATGGGTGGGATGCTCGTCTACCAAAGCCTCAGCTAGGTCTGACTGTACATTGTGCCTGAGTGCAACATTGTGCAAAATGCAACAGGCAAGGATAATATCAGACACTTTTTGAGGCTTGTATAGAAGAGCCCCACCAGTTCTGTCCAGACACCTAAACCTGGTCTTGAGTAGGCCAAATGTCCTCTCTATAACAGATCTTGTAGATATATGGGCTGCATTGTACCTCTCCTCTGCTTCAGTTTGAGGGTTTAGCACCGGAGTCAAGAGCCACGGCCTAATTCCGTATCCTGAGTCACCTATAATGAATGGAGCACACATAAGCTGACATTAGTGATCAAATTGTACAATGCCAACATTCCTAAATCAAAATGTGTTTTGTGTTAGAACATGTAAATGTGTACTCACCCAGCAGCCAACCAGGTTCAAAATGACCCTCTTCGAACGCATGGAAGACTGAAGAGTTCCTCAGGATAGAGGAATCGTGACTGGAACCAGGGAACTTGGGTACCACATGCATTATCCTCATCGTGGCATCACATACCACCTGTACATTGAGTGAATGGTAGTGCTTCCGATTGCGGTACACATGCTCACTCTGACTAGGTGCAATCAAAGCAACATGTGTGCAATCGATTGCACCCAGCACAGATGGTATCCCTGCTATATTATAAAAGCCAGTCCTGACTTCCAGCCACTCTGTTGCCTCTGTAGGAAAATGAATATAATTCCTAGCGCGTCTATTGAGTGCATAGAGAAACTGGGTCAAGGCCCGCGAGAATGTAGATTGCGAGACCCCGCCCACTATGCCCACAGTTGTCTGGTATGACGCGGAAGCAAGATAATGTAATGAGCACAGCATTTTAACAAGCCCAGGGACTGCACGACCTCTGGCTGTGAAAAAATCTAAATCCCCCCTTATCTCCTCATAAAGAGATAAGATTGCTGCTGAACTCAAACGATAGCGACTTACAATCTCCTCCTCACTCATCCCATCTAACAGGGTTCTCTCCCTGTACAGACGCGGACGAGGCACAAGTTGTCTCCTCTGTCTTCTCCTCTGATCTCCTGTCCCTCTACCTGTCCCTCGGCCTGTCCCTCTCCCTGTCCCTGTCGTATCCGCGTCACTGTCACTGTCCCTCGGTGTGTCCCTACCTTGCCCTATATCATTCTCTTGATCAGCAAGCATGTCATAGAAAAGAATGTTCCTGCGTCTCCTAAACATTCGCAACATTTTGAAATGAGTAGCTGTGAATGAGCAGGTAATGTGCGTCCTTTAAATAGGTATGTGATGATGTCAGGTGACATAGTAAAATGCAAGGTGTTACATTAACATAATAAAGTACTTCTGTGGCAAGCTGTGTGCACTTGTTGTTCTAAGTATTTGTTGTGTGTATTCTGCAGGGAATGATGATATTTGGCAATGATGTGACGTGAAGCTTTGTACAAAGATTGCTTGCAAATAAATAGTTGCATGTGCAATGCATGTAACACTTGTGAACGCAAGAGTCAGTCATGTAATGAGACAAAAAGGCTGAGATTGACGTGGGAAAAGTTTTGTGTAACATGTGTAATTATCCATGTTATTGTGACATGTTGGCAACAATGAATAGTCGTGTGCATATGCATGCATTTGTGTAAGGAGGATAGTTGCTATAGAATGAGTTTACAAGGTGTCCCAATGCTGAATTACTGTACATGTGTGTATAAGTTAGGTTGAAGTGCTTGTAATGCAACGGTTACAATGTAAACATGCAATGTGATTGAGCGTCCAATAAGTGACGTCATGAAAATAGGGAGGACCAAACGTAGATGTAAACATGAGAATTTAGATGTACATGAAGGTTTAAAGATGCGTGACACATTACAAGCATTGTGTAATGTAAAGGAACATGAATATACGGTGTATGTGTGACATGTGTGACATCATGTAAATAATTGTCGCTGAGTTGAGTAAAATGTGTGATATGATGTGAGGTTCTCCTTTAAGAGTGTAGTATAGTATTTTCCCTTGCCACATCATCACATGATGAGTAATGTGACCCGCAAATGCTGAAAACATGTAAAAGTCGAATGTTATGCAAATAAGACACATCAGCTGTGACACAATGCAGGGAATGCCCCCACACTGTAATGCAAATCCCCCTTGTATTGTGAGCAATGAAACGTAAACAGTACTATACTGTTATACGTCCCCGCTCCATTGACTTCCATTGATGTACAGAAGATTTTTTTTTTCTAAGTGCCGTTCCGGCAGCCTTAGCGATCGTTCTCCCGTCCAAAATGCCAACTTTAGTTGGCGGGAGAAATCGGCCATAACATCTCAATTTCGTAGTGCCGATCAGGCCCGATAAGCTGTTTTTTTTTGTTGAATCCAGCCGATTTAAAAAAGTGGCGATCAGTGTCGAAAACAGGCTTATCGGCAGGCGACTGGCCATAACCAAATTATCGGCTCCGAAACCTGGCGATATGAAGCACTTATCGGCGCTTACTGAATCTCAAACCCAATTTTGGCTATAAAATGGCCATATTTCCCTTATCAACGCTTACTGCATGAGGCCCTTAATCTGTTTTTCATCCATGGTGACAATTACGGTGTTGGCCTTTTCCAGACTAGTCGTCACCTCTTCCAGCTCACTCTGTAAGAGAGACTCTGTTTTCTTCAAAGCCTCGTGCTCTTGTAAAGCTGGAAGTATACACCTCTGTAACTCGGCGTTCGCTTCTCGCACCTTATTGTTAGATTCTTGCTCCTTCTTCCAACATTCTCGCTCCTTCACCAAATCCTGCCACAGGACTTCATAATTATGGCGGGCAGCTTGGAGTGCAGAAACCAAAGCCTCTTTATCCTGGTTCAAGGATTCAGCTTCCCTTTGCTCCTCCTTTTCCTTTGCCACTGTTCCCGTGACAATTCTGCCGATCACTCCGGTCTGCAGCACATCTCGGCGCCTTTCTGACGCATGTCCTGACAGCGCAGGTTCAAGTGGCTCGGTCACTTCCCCTGTGACTTGAGGGACAGTTTTCTTTTTCTTCTTCTTTCTTTTTGCTTTATTAGCTCCAGAGATATCAGTGGTACTGGGCACACACTCACTGGTATCAGCTTCCACATCTTGCTTGCACACATAGGGCGTTGCTTGCTTTTGCAGCTGTTTGTCTTTGAAAATTTTGGGGCACACATCTTCCATGTGACCTACTTTATGACAGGCCCAGCATACTAAATTCATCTGTGGGTACGGCTCTCCTCCAGGGGCCACATACGAGTCGTCATCATCATCATCGTATGGCCTGAAGGGACACTGTTTTTCATGATTATGTACATTACAAAATAAACATTTCACGTCGGCCATTTTAGAAACCCGGCAGGAACAATTTGCTAGCTGCAATTTCACTCCCTTCAGCAACTTGCATACAGCACTTGCTAGCTGCAAATTCACTCACTTCAGCAAAATGCATTAGCTTTACAAACAGCACTTGCTAGATGCAATTTTTTTTTTTTTTCTTCTTCAGCAAAACATTTTGGTTTTCTGTTTGGGTTCAGGGTGCTATTGCATCCACACTTCGCACCTTCTCTGTGTATGCTAGAAGCACAACTGATATACACATTGGGACAGACTTCACTCATAGCATCTGTACTTTAGTTCAGCTCGGCGGCCATTTTAAACCCCCGCATTTATTTGCAAACCCACAGACTTTTTAGTGTCGACCCGCATTCTCCACCATATGTGACAAACGCCCCTCTTTTGTAGTGCTGACGTCTGTCTGGGTTCTTCCCGACACAGTCTTCTAGGGTTAATTATACAACAAACAGGATCATGCAAAGTATTATGCTGCTTAACTCAGGCTTCTGCCTGCTTTATTTTCATCCAAGTAAGGTACTGCAGCTTTAACATGTGTAGGTTAGAGGTACTCAGATACTTTCATTCAGCAGTTCACACATTTCAGTGTTACAATATTTCCCACACTGTTATTTCAAGAAATAAAACCAAAATCATATAAGCAAATCCTATCCCTTTCAGGGATCTAACTACACATGAGAATCAGTCTCTTCTAACAGCTGCTGGCCAACTAAACTGGTTCCCCAGCTTAAAACAATGCTCTCTCATTTAGGGACACAAGATACAGCACAGTCTTTTAGCAACAGCAGTAATCATTTGTTTTGTCTTATCTGTTCGTGGTGTCCAGGCAAATCCTCTGGTACTGTCATACGTGGAGAGGCCGTCAACCTCGATACTGGATGCAGGAGAGTAGCGACACCCCCAGCCCCCAGGCTCCAAGGAGAGAGAGTGAAATGCAAAACCTCTCTGCTCTAAATACCTGTGCATGTGATTAGAAGAGCAGGTGAGGGAGAACTAGAGCCATTGTAATCTGTGGTCTGGATTTTCCATCCAGCTGCCTGAGGTAATGGGAAGCTGTGGAACGGATCATTTGTAACTATTCCTGCACTTTCTGCTCTAAAATGGGGCAGAAAGCTGCCTAACATCTTTGGACTATGTCACAACATCTTTTTAGATGGGAAAGGTATACAGGGATATACCAAATAAGTATACATGGGAAGGATGTTGATCCAGGGATTAATCCGATTGCCAATTCTTGGAGTCAGGAAGGAATTAATTTTTCCCCTTAATGGGGTTTTTTGTTTGCCTTCCTCTGGATCAATAAGTAAGTATAGATATAGAATAAAGTATCTGTTGTCTGAATTTAGCATAGGTTGAACTTGATGGACGTACGTCTTTTTTCAACCTCATCTACTATGTAACTATGTAACTATGTAACTATGTAACCCAAACCACGGCAACCCCCGCGGGCTCCTCTCTCCCCCAACCTCAGCAGGTTGGGGGGATATGTCCCCGGCATGTTTCCGCGGCATGCCGAGGAAAGACCTGTATTCTCTAGTGCTCCATATAGTGCATTACCTCGCCCTTGTCACCCGCCCAGATACTACCTGGAGGCGGGTATTCCCTGCGAATGAGGGCGAGAGACCCCGGTGGAGGGAACTCTATTCATCCTTGGTTCCCCGTCCCGCCGGTGATTTGAGTTGGAGGGTCCTCCACGGTGCACTGAGCACAAGAGAATACTTGGCACACTTCACGGACTCCCCCGCCGCCTGTCCCTTCTGTGGCGAGCGGGAGTTCGTGTATCACATTTATTCGAGTTGTGCCAGACTGCAGCCCCTCTTTTCCTTCTTGAGGAGCCTTCTCCTGCGGTTCTGGCTACACTTCTCCCCTCATCTTTTTATTTTTGGGTGCCCAGTGTACCGGAACAATAAGCCTAGGGATCTCCTGGTCAACCTGCTCCTGGCATTGGCTAAGGTAGCCATTTGTAAAACCAGGAAGCAGTGTTTGGAGGGGGGGTCCCAACAAACATCGTGGCCATGTTTCGGGCGCTGGTGCACTCCCGTATTTGGGCAGAGTACTCGTACGCCGAGTCTACTGGGACGGTTTCAGAGTTTGCCTCCCAGTGGGCGATAGGCGGGGTGCTTTGCTCGGTATCCCCCATCAAGGGTTCTTTAGATTTAACCCTTCTGTTTTAAGTGCACTTCATCAGTGCGTTTGTTGGGTTCATTTAATTTTTTTTTGACTGGTTTTTCTTTGTTCTGCTTGGCAACAAGTAGAATTGCTGTTTAACTGAATTGGCCGGCTTCGCCGGCCAATCAGTTTCAAACCAGATCAAAATAGACCCACTTCTCTCTCTACTCCTCCCCTCTCTGTCATTGGTGCACCTTCCTTTATAATCCCTGTCTGTCCACCTCTTCCTCGCTCTGCATAGTTCCTGTTTCCCTGTGTGTACCTGACCTGTGCTGTACTCCCTCTGTGCTCCTGTGATTACCTGCTCCTGTGTTACTTTGGATTTCCCTGGCTTTGACCCCTGCTTACCCTGGACTACTCTGCTCTCTGGTATCCCTTTGAACCCTGCTACACATACGACTCTGCTGACCTCTGGCTTCCTAGCACCTGGCTTGCCCTCTGACGACTCTACCCTCTGGCCCTCTGGATCCCTGAACATTGGCAAACGGACACGACTACTCTCACGGACATTCCCCAAGCGTTGCAAGTATATACTAACAACTCTTCCAACAGGCCCAGCAACGCTATACCACACTCCAGGCTTGCTCCCACTGTGTGGGAGTGTGGTATCATACCGTTCCCACCTCAGAATTGGGGTCCAGCTTGGTCTGCGGGCATACAGGCGTGACACTCATATCTCACCTGCTGGGCAAGCTCCATCAGGTCTGGTAGTTACAAAGGGCCCCAGTGGGGTTCCTCCTGTTCTCTG
Source organism: Ascaphus truei (assembly GCA_036426205.1). Classification (NCBI taxonomy): domain Eukaryota; kingdom Metazoa; phylum Chordata; class Amphibia; order Anura; family Ascaphidae; genus Ascaphus; species Ascaphus truei. The sequence continues at coordinate 107,062,720 of CM071570.1, read as the reverse complement.
GACCTCTTTCGAACTTCAATGTTTATGCAGACATCCTGGCACCTATGTAAATGCCCAGGCTCACTGCATAGACATTTATACATACAGTAAAAGGGCAGACATACATATAAGTATAAGCTTAGACCGGCTGCTATGCGACGTGCGTGCGAACATTCGGCACTCTTGTAGGTTTGACAATGGGAGTTGTCAAACAAGAAACGACTCCTGGTGGCGAAGTACAGCGTTTGACGCTTCTGCACTTGAAGGAGACAACTGAAGTTGTAATTTCAAGCGGCAGCCGCGTCACGTGTATTTTGCCAGCCAATTAGATTACACACACTTTGTTTCTTTTAAAAAAAAATTAAATGGATGACAAGTCCCGCCTCCAAGTCACGTCATTCAGTCTGCTGGGGATGAGCACACATCGCCCAGCAGACAGAGGCGCGCAAACATGGATGCTCGGACGCGCCTAGTGTATTAGGCTCTCTGAGCTCGGCCTAAAACACTATAAACCATACTTTAATAAAATATTAACCTTGGGGAAGCTTATATATGTGTGGGATATTCTTCTGGGATACCTGGGCTCGAAAACCAGGAGTCTGGGGGACACTGTACAGCCCCAATATAATTCACCTCGCGTACCCACAAATCATGCCTGCACGCCGGGGAGAATTAGGGGACTACCGATTACTTTATCCCCCAAACTCCTGCAAAAAAAAGGAATACATTTTGACCAAAATATCCCACCTAAAACTTACACTCCAAAAATCTCATGTGCACAGTGAACCCCAAAAGCCCCAAAATAGATCAGGTTTTTGCTATACTTTACATTGGACTTCTATAGCCCACCCCGTCCTTATGTACAGACGGGTACCCGTAAATTATACACTATTTGCGGGTAACATAACAGTACTACCGACTACTTCAGTCAGCAACACATTACACAGTTTTTTAACCCTAGTTGCTCCCTAATATCCACCCTTAAACTCCTGCTTCCAAAGTCCCTGTCTTGCAGCTATTTCCTTACAGGGATCCTAACTATACCTGGCATCCCTACTGTAGCTTACATTCCTGCATGGGACCGTAACATGGGAACAGAAATACAGGAAATTACATTATGGAGCACAACTAGACCCAAGAGCTGACACTTCAGCGCTTGACATATGCTTTCTAGAGCCAGCCAGCTGGGTGTGAGCTTTATTAATGAAGGCCGGCTACCCCCTACCGTCACAGTAATTTTAATTTATACCTCAACTTCATTGTCACATTGGGCATTTAAGTGGGCAGCAAAAAAAGATCTATCTATTTTCTTAACCTCTAGAAGTTGCATTACACATGTATTATGATGTATCAAATTGAGCACCTCTGTGTGTCACTTTTTCTCTCTTCAATTTGCTTTAAAAAAATCAGCCAGGTTTAATGTGAGGTTAACTTTTTTTTTTTTTTTTTTAACAAGCTGCACATGTAAGAAACTGTTTCTACACTTGAGACAACTGTGCACGGAAAAATGGTGAAAACACACTTTCCCTGTTCCCAAATTATCTAAGTATATCGACAGCATGGATACCCAGTATGATTAAAGGGATTTTACTTATATTAACAGAGCATGTTATCAAACCTAGTGTACTTTCTTTACCCATTTTTACCTTGCCACTACTATCATATGGCTATTTATGTGTGATCATGGGAGGATTTCATTATTAAGATGATTTTTTTTAATGAAGAAAATGACTGCTGCACTTTGTTTATTCCTTTAATAAATGTACTTGTAAAGTTTATGATTTTATTGAAAATACTGTAGTATGTCTCTGATATTTGTTCGGAGTTCACTACTGTATAATGTAACAAAATCCATCTCCTGCTTGATGTTTAGAAAAATACATGCATTTTATACTGTAGCTCAAGGGAATTCTTTTTGGACTTATTGCATTATGAGCTGTATCTATATATTAACAAATTAACAAACAAGCTACTCCTCTAATTAGAGACTGAGACTGGGAAATAACAACGCAGAATAACCTTTACATGCGATTTCCATGCCACAGCCCCAAAAGAATTTTTGCAGGAACGCAGGGAATCCTTCACTATTCTACATAATTGATAGTAAAATAGACTCATTCTATTTTTCACTTGAATTTTGTTTCCTTATATTTGAGCTTCTGCATTTGGCTTGTAAGTAGGGACAATTACTATACAGCAATTATTTTAGTATTTAACACTTCTTTATAACTACTTTCATTTCCGCATTTGAAGTAGAATGTAAATTCTAAATTAGTTAAAGACATTAACTTCTAGCCCATGGAAAAGGATATTCACCACCAGGTGTAAGCATCTGGATTTCCTCTGTTTGGCCATGGGAACCATTTAGTCATGGATCGTATTACTCATATATTCCCACACAAAGGATTCTGGGAGAAGCAGGGCATAATCGTGTATTTTTTTTTAAATGACGAGTTACTGTATTTAGGAAACGTTGGAAGAACATAGCTGATAAATGTTAATTCTAAACACTGTTTGCAAAAAGATTGTAACCAGACATAAAATAAGTTATGTGCATAAAAAGGGACAAAACCCCTCCACCATACACCGTGCAGTGTACAGCAAATAAAAATATCACTTGTGAGAACATTTGCATGTCTCAGACGGGTGGTTTTTAATGACCCTATTTAGGTGGTTGATATGGCCAGCTTGACTTCCTTTTTAATGTCGCGCTGCATACAATATATACAGGGCAGCTGGCAGGGGTGAATGTCAAGACAATTGTCCTGGGCCCAGCAGTGGAGGTGGGCCCAGGGGCCCAAACCCGGAAGTTGCACCCAGCACAAAATCTGCTATTGGTTGGCGGGTAGGACCTCTAGCTTGAAAGGTACTCAGGGTCCCCTGCTCAACAACTTGCAGGGTCTGTCCACTCTCCTGCTCAATGACTTGTAAGGCCTGCCTAACCTATCATCAATTCTGCCCCTCCCCTCCCCTCCCCCTCGCGCCTCCCCTTATCCCCCTCCCCTCACCCCCTCAGCCCCTCAACCCCTCGACCCGTTCTCCCCTCGCCCGGTCCCCCTGGCCCTCCATCCCCCGCCAACAAAACATATCAGCCTTAAATGGTATTACTTATAGTTATTCCTTCTTGGTCACAAAAAGGGGCCTTCTGTCTTATAGCAAAACTTAATAAATATGGCAGTAAACAGTTATTTGTTTCTTTGGTAAGCAAATATGGGCAGATATTTACTTAGAAAGTCTATACAATAGGACACTTCCAGAGCTGGAAGACAAACGAATGGGCATGATGTCTTAGCACCCATCTGTATACAGCAGTAATTCAAAAGCTTCTCATCATGAACTTGATATTCCCTTGTCTGATATCCTAATGTCACCTGGAAGCCCCCAGTTCAATATACTGCAAAGCTGCTTTCTTTCCCATTGAAATTAGTGATGAAAATAACATTGTGAAGGGTTTTGAAGAACGGCACTAATAAATATATGGGGTGAAAATGATATAGGATTTTTGAAAATTTAACAATTTTAATTCAATTGCTATGCATTTCAACTTTTAGGCTTCCTTTTGCTAACCTTTATAACAAAAATAACAATCTAAATGCTAGAAATAGTGCTTTACGGCTACTGCTAAATTTGATTGTACCTTTAACAGGGTTAATGGAAAAAAAGGAGCATAAAGCTTACAAAAGACCTCATTCATTTCTGTTAAACAGATGTTTTGACATTGTGACATAAAGGGTTATTTTAAGGATTAAAAAAAAAATCTGATATTGCTAGTTAAAATCCAGCAAGATTTTAACAAAGGGAGCACAGATCTACAGTTTATTCCACAGTGCAATGTTTTTACAAAGATTAGGTTTTAATTTACACACTCTATTTAACTCCCTAAATAATAGGGTATTTAACCTACAGTAATCTGCTGCTTCCTGCGGTATTTTGGCAAGAGCTTTTCAACTACAGTAGTTGGATCAGAAGACAGGTAATCCCCGACTTAAAAAAAAGTACAGTTATTTAATAAAGAGAGATATATAATTTCAAACATTGTGATATCTAAAGCAATTAAATTTATGGGGTGCTATCAAGCAGCATTCTATTACTATATTGAATACAGAGGCGATGTAATAATGCAGTTTTATCATGAAACTGATGAGGCAGTTGGAACATACTGTACGCTTGACCGGGGAGGCTGCGAGGAAGCCCTCCTCCCCTCATTTACCAGTACCCACATAAACACATACAAATTACGACAGAGGGCCTCATGTAGTAAAGGCCGAAAAAATAAATCGCCAGGATTTTTAAATCTCCATTTTTGGCAGTGCTGCTATCACAGTATACAGAAAGGCCCGAATACCAGTGATAACGACATTTGCAGAAATGGCGAGTAGTCGGCGGAGATAGGATCTGCCCTCCGAAAAGTTCTATCTATCTGCTGCAGAGAGAGAGCCGTTTCTCCCTGCGCAAATCTCGCCGGGAATTTTTTATTTTTCTATTTCAATTTTAATAATAGAGTAGATAAGCAGGGGGTCTCAGGAGCAGACTGCGTTGGTTTCAGGTCCGGGGACCCCCTGTTTCCTGAGATACATGCCCTATTCATGGAAATGTCCCGATCATGTGACGCGGGACATTTAAATGCACAGGAGATACCGGCACCCCATAACGGGCCTGTATCTCTGGAAGCAGGGGGTCCCCAGATCTCAAATCAATGTTCTGCTCCGGAGACCCCTTGTTCATCTACACTAGTATTAAAACACAAATTTAAACAATTTCAAAATTTGTTACAATAGCGGCTATCTGCTATTGTAATGAAGCTGCTTTAATGTAATTTTTTATTAATAGTGTGTGGGAGCAGGGTGTCTCCTGAGCTGAACCCCAATCTGTCACTAAATCCCCAATCTGATTGGTTGTAGTGGACTATGTGACAGAGTAAATCGTGGGAAAAGATGACGTCATCCAAAGGGAGTCACATGGCCTACTACAACCAATCAGATTGAGGATTTAGTTCCCACAATCTGATTGGTTGAAATGCCATGTGACGCCGGCCATCCTGGATTTAGTGACATCATGTTAAAGGGAAATGAAGCACAGCCATTCTGATTGGCTGGCTTAATTCCCTTTAAATGACGTAATTGGAAAAAAAAACACTTGGTTTTAACAGCCAATTAGAAGGCTGTTGAACCATTTCCTGCCCAAATGTGATGTCACATGCCATATATAAGGCCATTTAGGGTACAGATCAATACATTTTTAGCCAAAGCATTTGTTTTTAATTACTTGCTTTGTATTGTGTGATTTTTTCTATTTGTGTTTATTCTGTGGATGTAATTGTTTGTCATTTTGCTGCCTTAGTTTACATTTTTTGTGTGACTGTTTTTCGTTTTTAATTAATGATGTCTTGTGTTGGGTCCTGCTTTTAATGGTTGTGTTGCCTACTTGTTTTATTAATTAATTGCTTTGTTGCTTAATGGTTCAATTAATTCATTTTTGTGTTGGTTAGGGCTTTTATTAATTGTATTTATTGGCTAGTGTTTTTATTTAGTGAATTGGGGTATTTAAGTGTTTGTGTATGTTTCATTATTATGTCTTTTGGGCATTCATGTATTTTGATTAGGGTGCCCATTGAGTGCTATAGTGGCTTATCATGCCCATATTATTATATGGGTATGATGTACCACTATGCCACTGAATGGGTACAGGGTGGGTGTAGTGGATCCGGGGTGGGTGGTTAGGCCTCCAGGGTGGGTAGCGGGGCAGGGTGAGCAGCAGTTATTAACCGCTATGCTGATTAAGGGCTTAGGGGCCATTAGAATGTATTTTGCTATGTTTTTTTTTCTGGCAACGGAGGACATGGCCCTGCAGTTAGCTGACGAGGACACTCTTCATATTGGCAGGGGTAAGTAGAACAGTTTTAATTTTTTTAATTTATGCTGGTTGGCTACTGTTGTGTTTAATAATGGGCAATAATCTATTATTCATATCTGGATAATAGTTATTTTGACCATTACTGTACTGTATGTATTTGGTGGAGGGGCGGGGGGAGGTGTATTTATTGAAATGTAGGCCATGCTTTTTTAAAACACCTGTTCATCTGTTCCTAGCTGATTTGGAGGGTGGCTCCTCCTTCCCAAGTTTGAAGCTCACCCCCTCCCACTTTTAAATGGTTAAAAGCTCACTCCATCTCACCTTCCACACTCATGGGAACTTGCAGGCAGTTTGATTGCGACAAATCTAATACAGTGTGCTTTTCCTGGTATTATACAGGTTAATAAGAGATTCAATCACACTTAGAACTATGCAACAAATTTTGACAGATTTATTATAAATCATTCTTCCTGGTAATGTACAGGTTATTAAGAATCTATTTTAGTGTTAGGACCCTTGAGACGTGGTCTGCCTTGGAGGGGCTCAAGGGCTTACAACACTTTGGCCAAAGAGTTAAACTAAAAGACCATTTTATTCAAAAGATACTTATATATATATATATATATATATATATATATATATATATATATATATATATAGGCACTGTACTGTGTATTTGTGTCATAGGATGTAGCACTGAGCTCTGTCTGTGTTTCATGTTCTGACTCTGGTTTTAAACATGTTTTTTTTAAATACAGGAATGGTACCGCAGGCAAGCAGGGACCCATGGGGACAACCTGAAGACCCCCGGATGCCTACGGGAACCACCTGAGGACCCTTGGCACCTGTGGGAAGGAACAGGGGACCCCTATGGGGCCTCCGGGGACCTGCAGGGACCACCAGAGGGCCCCCAGACTCATGTGGGAACCACCTGAGGGCCCCTAGACCCCCTTGGGAACCACACAAGGGCCCCCAGACACCCATGGGGATGACCCGGGGACACCCAGACATCCACAGGGACCACCCGTGGACCCCATTGGGGCCCACGGGTACCACCTGGTGGCCCACGGAGCCTAGCAGTAAACATCTGAAGGCCCCTAGACACCTGTGGCTACCCCACGGGGTGCACTGTGGAGCCTGCGTACACCTGTCGGGACAACCCGGGGACCCCCGCCGGCCTGTGGTATTAATCCTTTGTGTAAAGTCTCCAGGCACTAATTCCCAGGAGTGGGGTTGGTGCGCAAATAGAGCCGTGTGACAATATTTGGCTAGGGGCGCCACATATGACCCCTGTGACCCCTGTTTCTCCGCCGAAGTAATCTTTTCGTTCTGCCCTTGCAGGATTCGTTTGCAAATCCTCAGTGTATAGAATGACCCCTGACACAGGACCCACAAATAGGAAACACATACAATGAAGTATATATATGTTTACTATATGGCAAAACAATAACATCACATCACATAACATCACATATAGCAACACAGCCGTGTCACCTTCTGCCACTAACTGGCAGCTATAACCTTGCCCCTAACTGGGCTATACCCTTACACCTATACCCAAGTGTCCCAATAGTCCAGTAACCCACCTACTAGGCGTGATCAGCGCCTGCAAAGGAAACTGGTATGTAGGGTACAGTTGGTGCACTTGTAGTAATACCTGCCCGGGGCTCCTGCACCCGGGTTCAGCAACAACAGAAAAGGACCCGTCTGCGTCCAACGCTGAATCCGCAGCAATGGCGTCCTCTCCCAATCCAGATAATATCACCACACAGATAGTCTCTATCTTGAGTGATGCAGGTCTGATCCCAGATACACTGGTCACACTGCTCCCTCCTTGTCAGAGCACACAGCAGCATCTGTCTCACTAACTAAGCTACTGCTAAAAGGGCAAAGTCCCTACCTTAGGGCCTTCCCTACACAGCAGCTACACATCTACTGGTGAGTTGGGCCCAGCTGGGGCCTGGGGGTAACCTGGCCTAGTGTAAGAAGCCACTTGCTCCCTACACCTACCTCCCCCTCCCTTCTCCCAGCTCCAACTAACTCTTCCTGTCTGCACACAACAATGTATCCATATGCAGCATGAGAATCTGTAAGCCTCAGTGGCTGCCTGACTGCATGTGACAGGGATCATAGGGCAGTCCCCAGAGGCTGCTGGGAGTTGTAGTCCACTCTGGGGCTTTTCCCTATGAGGACCGCATGGGCGCCTCTCTAATGGTCGCCTACCTCTCTCTATCTGCGCCTGTGCTAGACTAATGGCCGCCGCGCCACTTTCCTGCACATGCGCAACATCTAGGGGGCCCTGCACTACAGGTAATGGCCACCGCGACTCCTCATACCACGCATGGCGAACCCCGCGCCAGTCGCCATATGGCCGCCGATACTCCTGGGGCTACACTGCGCATGCACGACTTCTCGCGCATGCGCGAACGCACGCAAAATGGCAGCGCCCTGTCACTGATGTCGCCGTGAACCCCTGCAACTGCCTGATATGGTGCGGGGGTACCCGCTACTCTGCGCAGGTGAGAAGGGCCAGAGGGGACCCTGCTACGTAATCTTAGGCCCCCTGTATTCTTTTGAACTCTATGTATTGTTCTAAGAAAGTTTGGTCCCACCACTTCTTTGTGTCTTTTATCAGTAGTAGTTTTTCAAGTTTTATGAATTCGTTTTTAATTAAATCTATATTGTCGACTACACGTGGTTTGTCAGCTTCCATTAAATTCTTATGGTCTAGGTGTCTGGCTATCCTCTTAGAAAATACATTGCTGTTTGCCATGTGTGTCTTTTGCCACAACACTAGTTGTGCTTAAATATTGCTGTAAATCAGTACTGTTTGGATATGCTGTCAGATGGGCTAGAAGCAAGTGTGAGTACAAAAGATAGGCTAATTGGCGCTCACCCAAACAGTCCAACAGCACCACCGAGTGGTGAAATAAAATGAAACAGGACAAAACAAAGTGCAATATTAACACTATGCAGTGAGACCGAAAAGTAACTTCAGACAGGAATATTATACAATAAAAGATAGGTAGTAATATATGAAAAATAAAATAAAAAAAACCTGTCACAATAACTCAACCCCTAATAAAGGAAAAGCCAGATTCCTCCAGGAAGACAGGTACACGGAAGGTGAGGGAGATTGTTGGAGACAGCAGACCACTGTGGTTAACAGCGGTCCTTATTTTCACTGGTTGCTGTAGTGATGAATGTTGCTGATGATGGTAGGTACTGCACCGACACACTTTATTCGAGCAAATGCCCAGTATGTACCTGGCAGATACCTGGAATGCACCGCTCCTCACCTCTGACAAGCCCCGTTGCATTTGCCTTCCCAGCCTGGGTTCATGCCTGGCTAACGGGCGGCTGATCTTTTAAATGATAATGATTAGGATTTAATAGGCTGCAATGCTTAGCGTGTCTACCAGATGGCATAAATTCATGAATTGTAATGCAGTATATATATATATAAACTGTGCAGTATTGCAGCCAGCGGGAATAAAATGCTTCAATCCCTGACTGAAAAATACCTCAATGCACTCGGGCAGAAAACAGTCACAAACCTCAATACACCCGGGTATACCCGAATTCGTGGGACTAGCCGAGCTCGAATAAAGTGTGTCGCCAGTGTAGGGTAGAGTAGGGTAGAAGGAGATAGAGGACTAATAGTGCAGTATGTTTAAAAATATTATTGGATGTGCACCTGCATGTACAGTAACTACCAGCCCCTATGCCATATGGGGCTTGTAATCCCCCGCGGAGCCCTGTGCTTCTAATTGTCGCCGCGTGCTCTCCTGGGCATGCCCAGCACTTAAAAATGGCGGCTCCCTATCGGCATCCGACCACGGAGCCTCCGGAATACGGGAACGCTCCTGATACCACCCGCACTCCTCTGCAACCTCCATTAGACTGCGGCCAGGGTGGCGCTGAGCGGGTGCTCACGCTCACGCTGGCCATGATGAAACACATTGCAGCAATGTGTGTGACAAGCATGAGCGAGCGCCTGCGCCTGCTCGGCGCTTAGCTGCTTGCCGAAGCAAACAAAATTGGATTTGTCTCTCGCTCGCGCGTCATGTGAGCGGTTCGCCCAATGTGGGTGAACAAGCTCTGTGACGTCATGGCCACGCCCCCCAAACCGCTCCCCCCGCGCACCTAGCCGGCCACAAATCTCCCGGCCAAGCAGGGAGCGTGACGTCACCGCGCATGAGCGCCAGCACGCCCGCTCCCTGCCTGGACGCAGCCTTATCCAGAGCAGAGGAAGACCAAGGGGCCAGAGGGGACCTGGCTACATAAATAACCCTTGTATCCCTGTTAACTTCCTACTTTTATAACCCCTAAAATGTTTGGTTCATAAATCAGATAGAATTGTAATTTGGCAGTTTTGGTCTGTTTATGTGACAACATTTGAAATAATATGGAGAAGTAGATAATGCAAACCAAGTTGCTGACATATTGATTTGATCATGGCTGAAAGGACTTTCATGCAAATTCAAAGATCTTGCTGTTCTTATGCATTTGCTTTACGACGGATTTTTTTTTTTTTATATATAAAAGTTTCTGACTTTTAGAAACACCAGATGGCAGTGGTGAACTTTATTACTAATGAACAAATGAAATGACGAAGAAGAAAAGAGGTCTTAAGGCTGTCATCTCCCTCCCCCACTGATGTCATTGCTGTCAGGGTACGGTGGGAGGAGTGATAAACTGCAGGCTCATTCAGCCAGTCACTAGAGCAGGGGTCTGGTTGTTTGAAGCAGTATTCTCCCCTGTCACACTATGCTAAACGTCTACAAAGGGGTGAGAGGTGGATTAAGAGAAATAAGCAACGGCAGTGGATAGAAAACTCAATCCCCGGCTTTGTTTTATGGAATCACATCGGCTACATTTCCTTTCAAGTAAGGCTTCATTTCTGGATGGAAAACCCTTGGCAGATTGTGGCCACATTGTCCTGACTGCCCTTTCATCTGGTGTTGATGGGTTGCTTGGAGCTCTGAAGACCTGAAGAAGCAATAATCAAGGAAGGCTCTCGTAGCATCAATAACCCTTTGGATCTGTCTTGTCAGTGGAGATCCGCTTGGAATGGTGGAGCTTCAGAGGTGAAAAGTCTCTTCTGGCATTATCTGCTGACCGACCTATGCTAGCTGTGCGGCTTACCTGGCCCTTGTCGCCACCTCCATATCTATTTTTTTTGCCCACAACTGCCTAGCCCTCTCCTTCCGCCCTCAGGGTGTCTCTAAAGCTGATGCCTCCGCAAGGAGAGACGGAGTATATCAGTAAACCGGTAACTTCTGGAGGCTGCAATGAGGTCCCCCCTGTCCCACCCCGGAGGCTGAGAAGTCGTGGTTTGGGGGTGTCCAGGAGCAGAGGTGCTGGTCCTGGGACAGAACGCAAGATTAAGTGTGTACTGGTGGGGGATGGAGCTGTGGGCAAAACCAGTTTAGTAGTGAGTTACACCACCAATGGGTACCCTACAGAGTATGTACCAACAGCCTTTGATAACTTCTCAGGTAATCACAACCTACTGTAGTACTCAGCAGAATGTGTCCATATATCATAACTAAATATGTTGCTTATTCCTATAACTTTTCATTGATTCTTTCTTTGCTGATCCTATTATTTTGCTCATTTTACCGGTTCAGCAAGCATATATATTTGACATATTTTGTTATTGCCACTGTATTTCCTCCTAAATCAATACTAACCAGTCATTAATTTGCTTTATTCATACTTAATACATGATGCAGGCTCTTGTAATTAACCACAACTGTTAAAGCAATTATATTGACTTTCAATAAATCTCATAGGAGGCATAATATAAACAGGGGCATAATATAAACAGGGGCATAATATAAGTGTATCTGTTCATTTATACTGAGAATCAGGTTTGTGGGTGCGTTTGGTGTATTGTAACTGTCTTTTAATTTATTTTCAAATAAATTAGTGCTTGGAGTCATGCAGGGAGAACAATCATTGTCAGTGTCTTGTTAAACAGATGGGTGTATTGTGGTGGGCGATGGAGGTTCATAAAATGCACATAGGATGGTGAATGCATTGACGTACAAATGGACAGGGGGAGCCATGCAGCTGAAAAGTCCAAAGCAAACTAGGTTTGGAGGCTTTAGTTTACATTGCGTTCATTTCAAAAACACCTGACACTGCACATTGACCAGTCACAACCATTTCAAAGACACTCCATTATTTTGCTATTTAATACAGTAAAGGAAGTGGCAAATTCTTGGGAAAAATATAATGCTATCCCTAATATGAAAGACAGACAGGGATCAGATAGGGTCTGAGATTTTTTTTAACAGATAAAAAAAAAATAGTTTCTATACTGTTTTAAAAGAACTTTAACAAATGTAACTCCTGATAGTGATGGGTGCTGCAGCAATAGGTTCATGCAAATAGGGCTTCCTTGTCAAGAAACACTGATCTAAACCGTTGATTCTGTAAACAAAAGTTCAAATTACAGTATAAACGCTTTCCATTTTAGTAAGCTTAATAATTACTGGTGATATTTGGTCCAGATAAGGTTTATTTACAGTTTGTTATACAGTACTTTAACTGGAGAAAAATAAAAACGACACACAGATGTTGTAGAAGTTGCATAATACTACCATTGTATCATTGCAACATAATTTAAAGCATTATTATACTTCAGAATTATAGATTAAACCACCCACATGGTTGTAAACTAGAAACACAGCTCTGGAACGTCTTTCTGAGGCAGTGTTAATATTATTAACTAGATAATGGATAAACTTAGTTCCAGAGAGACAAAGAATGTCCTTCACAAATTTGTGGTAGCTGTTTCTATATGTGGTTTGGTTATTGACTTAATGGATTACAGCATTTGATGCTGCTAGCTTAACTCTGTGAATACAGTAAATAGTTTTTTTTTGTAAGATCACTCAAGTGTCATTGACAAAGTAGAAACCTGTAAGTGCTGTATGTTAATTAAAAACCTGACACATTGATCACTTCATAAAAACACCATACAGTAATAGATGTTGTCTTTATAGATTATGTACAATAACATTGGTTCATAATTTGTATGATGTGCCAATACAACACCTGTGTGTAAGACATATAGGGCCCTACTGATTGAGCTATGCTATGCCATAAGACACCTGACAGCCCATTCAGAGTAAGTAAATGTGACCTATAATCCATACAGTAACTTCATCTATATATATATATAAGACTGAAAAAATGTTTGGGTGTCTGTTTGCACCCTCACCTCATTGGCCTGCGGGGTGGGCTGACTTCACGGCCACGCCTATGCAGGGCGTGACAGTCACACCACCCTCACACCGCATGCGCCTCACTGTCCATTTGGTGACTGCCAGGACCGCACAGTTACTCCTACTCCTGCCAGGACCCCACACTCACTGCTACTCCACAGCCTCCCTCACTGTCTCCCCCTTCCCCCCGCGCCGCCATCCTCCCACTCACACCACCACCCCACTACACACACGTGCCTCACCGCGCCCGCTCCTCCCTTCAGTTGCGCCTGCCAGGGACACTGCCGCTCGACTCATCCTGCTTTGGCTGACTGCCAGGGGCGCCGCCGCTCGTCTCACCGCCCCAGTGCCACCGTCCTCCCCCCTGCCTTCAGCTGCGTTTGCCACGGCCACCGCCGCTCGACTCACCCTGCTGCGGCTGACTGCCAGTCACTCACTCACCCAGTCACTCACCCACCCACTCAGTCACTCACCCACCCAGTCACTCATACACCCACCCACTGACCAACCCACCCACTAACCCCCCTCCCTTCAGCTACGCTTGCCACGGCCGCCGCTCGCCTCACCGCGCCTCATAGCCCCCGCGCCGCCATCCTCCCTCATCCGTTTAGCGGTGGCTGCCTGCCATTGGCGCCGCCACTCGCCTCACCTCACCGCCCTCTCCCTTCCCCGGCTCCTACCAGCAGCCTCCGCCGCCGCTTCAAGTATGGGGGACAGCGGGGAGGGGGGGAGGGGAGATGCAGGGGGGGAAATAGATGCCAGGGGGGAGAAATGCAGGGGGGGAGAGATAACACACCCATCCAATAGAAGGGGGGGAACGGAGGTGTGAAGGGGGGGAACGGAGGTGTGAAGGGGGGGGGAGAGAGTGGGGGGAGAGAGGGGGAGAGTGGGAGCGGAGAGAGAGAGAGAGGGGGAGTGGAGAAAGAGGGGGAGCGGGAAAATTCAATGCCGGGCAACGCTGGGTATATCAGCTAGTCATGAATAAAATGAGGTGATGTTTCTTATTCCCTGCTCAGAATGCTGTTGCACCAGATTGCAAAGATGTTGCACTGTAACAGTGATTTGCTAAAGGAATTATTTAAGTCTCTCATGAGTAGAGTTATCATAATACAATGTAACTTTGGCCAATCAGAGTTACATTCCATTAACATTGTAACTCCGTTTATAATTGCAAGTGTCTATCAGAAGATAAATCACGTCTGGTGAAAGTAATTAAAAAAAAGTAGTTGCACTTTGCTCGATTTTATAATACAGCTGCTTTTATTTAATTTGGAGGAAAATATCTTTGGACTGTATTTTAGAAATATTTAAAAATCTAAAAAAAGAAAAATCGTAAAAACTGATACTGGCTAAAATAAATCCCTATCTCTTTAAAGACAAATCGTATTGGAGATAAAGAAAGTTGTAGCCCTCTGAGGGGCTTATTATTCTGTAAAGTGAGATAGTGATGATTCTGCAACTACTGCACAGAAAATCCCATTCAAGTCAAATACGCACAGTAGTATTGTATGTCTTTATTTATATAGTGCCAAAAGTGTACTCAGCGCTTCACAAAGAATACAGTACAGGGAATTATAATAATACAATAAGTGCAGCAAAATCAGACAATAGGAAAGGAAATCCCTGCCCCAAAGAGCTTACAATCTAAGAGGGTTGATGGGAAACTTACAGAGACAGCAGGTGAGGGAATATGTGCTGTAGATGGCAGTGCTTGGCCACAATGGGTAGTAGGAGTGACTGAGTGTGGGACAGTAACCATGAGTGCAGGCTATTGGGATGCTTGATTTGTGGGACGAGTTTTAAGGTTAGTCAGTATTAAATCAGAAGGTTAACACCATTTACAGGGGAAGAGATGGCATGGAGGCATAGGTGAGATCAGATGTGTATGTCTGGGTTCAGGCTTAGGAGAAATCCCCAGCATCAGGAAGGAGTAGATAGAAGTTGTGAATAGAGGATTTTTGTGGGTGTTTTTTTTATTGAGGGGTAAAGAAGTTGTTGGGAGAGAGGTGTATAAATAATGGTGCAGTGTGCAGTGGGGAGTGGGGAAGTTGGAGAGAACAGAGACGTTCACAAAGGAGTGAGGAAACAGTAAACAGAAAAAGAAATAGGGAGGTCATAGTGAGATGCAGGAGAAGAGACTTCCCAGGTTCTGGAGGATAGGAAGAGTAGATATAATCACAGCGTTTAGAAAGTTAAGTTCTCACAGTTGCAAAGTTGTTGTTGTTGTGCAGAGTCCAGATCTTCCTCAAATCTTCACCTCCAATTTCAACTCCACTGATTTTGGATAATAATATCCTGAGAATGGAAATATAAATTAGGCAGCTTGAAGACACATGAATGCTTTTCAGAACTGTTGCTGGGAAAACCTCAGTCCTAAAATTCCTGATTTGTCTTTTAAGTTTTAGTTTTATTAATAAAAACAAAATTAGTGCAACATGTCGGGGTTATCTGAGTTAGCTTGCTCCTATAGTAAAATCTTACAACTTACATATGTTTTGAATTTTATTCACAAGGTGGGACCACAAGTGTGAACTGCAGGAACTGGTTCATGTGCTAATGGTGTGGTCATCCTAGGACATGGCACATAACACAGTATCTGTGTTGACAACTGCAAGCTTCAACTCCTTTACTGCCAGAGGGGTTAGCAAGAGGTTAATAAATGTTGTTATAGTTGTGATGACAATAAGATATTTTGGATGCTGACAAATGATTTCTCTGTGATGGTCCATGAGGAAACTAAACTTGTGCATGGCCCAGAAACTAATTAAAGGGGCAGTCTCTATTATGATTAAATTGGACTGTGGCATGTTAAATAGCTTTAGGGACTGAGGGTAGCTAAAAAATCAGACACATTTTTCTAAATAATTTTCTAAACTTTTAACTTTTTCATAGTTAACAAAATCTTGGGGTTTACAATATTTATCTTTTGTCAGCCTTGAAAGAAATTATAATGCCTTCATAAGTGAAAGATAAACATCTTAGCTAATATGCTAGAATACCAATGTTCCAAATAAAAGCAATACAGTGTATATCTATTTTTCACAAGATGCTAAATTGTAGAACAGTTACATAAATGGTGGTTGAATCTTTAAGGAAGCCAATTATACTGATCTACTATATATTTCTGAAAGCACTGTATGTCTGCGTCCCTAGCGCCAATCTCATTGGTCCCTTGGCCTGCCCGCCCCCGCACCTCTCATTGGCCTGAGGCAGAGTGACGGACACACACACACACACACACACACACACACACTAAACAGCCCTACTCGCCCCTGTCAGTTGGAAAACCGAAGAAGCAGAAAATCTCACCTTCCCACAAACAGCCCAAACCGTCCCCCTTCAAAGGTCCCGTTTCCCTCACTCTCCTCCCCCCACAATCACCCAAATCCCCACGCTCCCGCAACATCCCCAGCCAGGCAGCCATCACCCGCACCCTTGCCGCCGCGGCCCTCCTCTCCTGCTCCCAGCACCTCCGCTCCTCCCCCCTCGCGGCGCGGCCCGGCCTCCTGCTCTCCCTCCTCACGTGCCACGCTAAACCGAAAAAAAAAATAGATGTAATCGTGGCCTGGCCGCTCTCCCTCTCACGTCTCCGCTAACCGAGAGGGGAAGCCGGCGGCGTGACTTCCCCCTCACGTGCGCCGGCTAAACCGGAGAGGGGAATGCGTGGCGCGAGACTCTTCCCCCTCCGTGCGCCGCTACCGTAGAGTGGAGCGCGGCGCGATACTTTCCCCATCAGCTGCTCCGCTAACCGTGAGATGGGACGCGCGGCGTCTTGCCCTCCCCTCACGTGCCGCCTCTATCACTCCCGCGGCATTAGTAACCCACCCGGGGTCTTGATAGGAGGGGTTTCTTGTGGAGAGGCAGGACGTGTCTTGGAATATTGGTCCGATTTACAATAAATACCACCGCACCACACTACCGCCCACCCTCAACCCCAAGTCGTAGCCACAACAACCTATTCGTAACTTTAGTTGGGCACACGTATCCATAAATGTCTTAGTTGTTTACCTCTCTATCACTCTCTCCTTCCCCCATACGTTGGTGGGGCCCCCCTTCCTACCGCTACCGGAGATGGGAACGCGGCGGCGAACCTTCCCCATCACGTGCTCCGTCTTAACCGAGAGTGGAAGCGCGGGCGCGTACTCCCCTCACGTGCGCCGCTACCTACGGAGAGGGGAAGCCGCTGCGCTAGAGACTCCACCAATCACGTTCTCCGCTAACCGGAGACGTGGGAAGCGCGGCAACGGAGAGAAGACTCCCCATCACTTTCTCCGCTAACCTTATATTGTTGACCTCTTTCTCTGTAACTTGCCCCTCTCCTTTGCCTCCTCTCAACGGAGAGGGAAGCGCGGCGCGACTCCCCATCACGTTGCGCCTCTATATAACCCCCGCCACGACCCAAGGGGGCATTGTGAAGCGCGTCGCTATACTCCCCATCCCTTGTCTACGGGTGGTCGTGTCGCCGCTTAACCCCGGGAGGAGGGGCAGATCGCGGGCTCGGACTCCCCCTCCGTGCCGCCGTCTCCCGGACGGAGGGGAAGCGATGGGGAAAGCGCTGCGCGGGACTGGCCTGCCACTCTTGCCCCCCTCCCCCCCGGCCCACTTCCCGACTCACCCTCCTGCCCCAGCCAGATGCCACGGCTCAAAGGTAAGTCACCACCGTCTCCCACCCTACCACTTCACCCACCCGCAGTCACCCACCCCGTCACCACCCACCCAGCACCCACCCACCACTCAGTACCCACGCCACTCAGTCCACCCACCCACTCAGGTCACCCACCAGTTCACTTTCCAATTTTCACCCAGTCACCCACCCACTCTTCACCCACCGCACCCACTCCAGTCACCCACCCACTCAGTACCCACCCACCCCTCACTTAGTCCCACACCCAACAAACTCCTTATTCCACCCCCCCAAAGTCCCACCCACCCCTCACTCAGTCAATCACCCACCCCACCCAGTCACCCACCCACCACCCCAGTTCGTCACCCACCCAGTCCACCCACCCATTCACCCCACCACACACACCCACCCCAGTCACTTTCACCCAATCACCCCCCCCTCACCCACCCCCTCATTCAACTCCAGTCACCCACCCCTCAGTCCACCACCCAGTCACTCAGTACACTCCACCCAGTCCTCAGTGCCCCCACCCATTCAGTCACCCACTCCTCCACTCACCCACCCCGTTCAGTCACCCGTCACCCCACCCGTCAGATCACCACTCACGCCACCCAGTCCGTCACCCACTCCCCCACCCACTCACCCACCCCTCAAGTCCCCACTCCACCCACCCAGTCAGTCCACCCACGCACCCACCCATCATTCCCCCACTCACCCACCCATTTCGTTTACCCCCTCGCCCACCCGTCATCCCCCCGTCACCCACCCAGTCAGTCACCCACTCACCCCACCCAGTCCGTCACCCACTCACCCCCCACCCAGTCAGTCACCCACTCAACACCATTCCGACTCACCCACATCCCCCCCCAGTCAGATCACACCACGTAACACACGCTCCCCTCCCCACCGTCCCAATGCCACAAACCCTTCCGAGGCATAAGAGGGATGGCGATCGGGGAAGTATACAAGAAATAGAGATCGGGATGGAATGTAAGAATAGTAGAAGCTGACAGGACAGAGAAGGAAGAAAAGAGAAGCGAACGACCAAACGACGATACAGGGTAACCGATGAAAAGAGGCCGCAGGGAAGGAGAAGAAAAACAAAGAAGAGAGAAAAAAAGAGATCAAGGGAGAAACAGGGAAAAATAGAGCGGAGAATGAAGAAACCGCAAGAAAACGAAAGAGGCAGGGGAGCCAGACGAAAAAAGGGACGAAACAAAAGTCGGAGATGCAGAAACGAGAGCTAAATGAGATGATGAAACAAACATGTGCCACGGCGGAGGTCCCACCACCTCCTACCCCGACCCCCGAGTCAAAATCCTACTCACCCCACACGCACCGCACCCACCCTTCCTGAGTCCCCTCGCCCACTCCCGACTCCACCGCCCTATCCTCTCCCACTCCCCCCCCAGTCCTCTCCCCTCCCCCCCTTCCTTCCCCCCCTCCACCCACTCCACGTTCAGATCTCCCCACTCACCCACCCAGTCAGTCTCCCACCACCCCCCCAGTCGAGTCCTGCCCACTCACCCACCAGCAGCTTCCCGTACCTCCCGCAGTCTCCAACCCCCATCACAGTCAGTTCCCCTAACCCACCCATCATCTCCCCCCCCCCCACCCCTCATCACTCGATCCACACCCAGTCAGTCTCCCACCCCAGTCATTCTCCCACACAGTAGTCTCCACACCCAGTCATCTCCCAGCCCCACTCTCCCCCTCAGTCTCCAACTCAGTACCACTCACCCCTCAGTCCCACCCATTCAGTTTCCATCACCACCATTTCAGTGCCCACTCACCCCACCCATTCAGTTTCCCCACTCACCCACCCATTCAGTTTCCCACTCCACCACCCCTTCAGTTTCCCACTCACCACACCCATTCAGTGTTCCCACTCACCCACCATTCAGTTTCCCACTCACCCCCATTCAGTTTCCACCATCCACCCATTCGCCCAGTCTCATACCCACTCACCCACCCATTCAGGTCTTTCCACTCACCCACCCATTCAGTCTTCCCCCCCCCCCCCCCCCCCCCCCCCCCCCCCCCCCCCCACACCCCACCCCCACCCCCCCCCCCCCCACCCCCCCCCCCCCCCCCCCCCCCCGTCCCCCCACCCCGTCTCCCCCACCACTCACCCACCCATCGTCCCCAGCTCCCACTCACCCACCCATTCAGTCTCCCACTACTCCACACCACTTCACTCTCATCACACTCACCCACCCATTCAGTCTCACCCTCACCCCCCAGTCTCAACCAAAACCACCACCCAGTCATGACCCACCCACCCACTCACCGACCCACACCCACCCCACTACAACACCCCGACCCACCTACCACTCACCGACCCACCCAGTCACACCGACCCCAGTCATGACCCACCCAGTCACCGACCCTGAAAAGTCCCCAAGCTCACCGACCACCCACCGACCCAAAGTCACCTCACCCACCCAAAGTCACTCCCAAAGTCACCCACCCACCCACCGACCCAAATTCCCACCCACTCCACCACCCAAAGTCCCCACCCCGACCAGTCACATCCACCCCCCACCAACTCACCCACCCACCGACCCAATTCACCCACCCAAACCACCGACCCAAAGTCACCCCAACCGACCCAAAGTCACCACCCACCGACCCAAAGTCAAAACCGACCCAAAGTCCCCACCACCCACCGACCCAAAGTCACCCACCACCAACCCAAAGTCACCCACCCACCCACCCCCCAAAGTCAAACGACCCAAAGCCCCATAACCACCCCTACCGCCAGTCACCCACTCAGTCACCAACCCACCCACCCACTCGTCAATGTCACCACCTACCCCACACCAGTCACCCACACACACTCAGTCAACTCAGTCACCACCTAGCTGTTCAAGGGGGGGGGAAGCCTAACCCTGTCGTACGCCCCCCCAAAATTACATCCCGGGCAACGCCGGGTCTCTCACTAGTCGTTATTAATAAAACATTTTGTTGCCCTGCTCTGTTGAACTATCTTTTTAAACTCTAAACAATATGGTTAGTATGGAAACTCAGGAAAAGGTAGTTAAGCAGCATTTAATGTTCAACAGAGGCAGGGGGTCTCCGGGGCCGAACCACATTAATTTAGACTCCGAGACCCCCTGCTCCTGAGATACTTACCTCTGTAGCTTTTCTTTGTTGATGTCTAAATCCCTGGGTTTGCGGGGGCAATAGGAAGCCGTCACAAAGCCATTGTGAGCTTCCTATTGGCTCCTATGCTGTGGGAGGATGAAGCCATAATCCATATTGTTCACACCAGCCGCGGATGCTGCCAGTAGCACTTACGGAGGTAAGTATTTCAGGAAGTATGGGTGCCCAGAGCTGAAGCAAAGGGGTTCGAACCGGAGATCCTTGCTTCCCGAGATGTTTAACTCCGTAAGTGTTGCAGGCAGCATCCCCTACTAGGTGAACACATCTTATGTGCAAGACACAAGGCAACAATTTATTATAATCTTTTTTTAAGCTGCTTCTGAGAAATGCACCTGAAGCATTCCTCAAGAACCTGTTTATAGACTAAGTGTTTTGTGTGTGTGTATGTATGTATGTATGTAGATGTATATGTGCTATACTACACACACACACAACACACACACACACACACACACACACACACACACACACACCCAGAAAACACACACACACACACACACACACACACACACACACACACACACACACACACACACACAGTGGTGTGAAAAAAAAAGTACTCCCTCTTTGAATTCTATGGTTTTACATATCAGGACATAATAACAATCATCAGTTCCTTAGCAGGTCTTGAAATTAGGTAAATACAACCTCAGATGAACAACAACACATGACATATTACACCGTGTCATGATTTATTTAACAAAAATAAAGCCAAAATGGAGAAGCCATGTGTGAAAAACTAAGTATACCTTATGATTCAATAGCTTGTAGAACCACCTTTAGCAGCAATAACTTGAAGTAATCGTTTTCTATATGACTTTCAGTCTCTCACATCGTTGTGGAGGAATTTTGGCCCACTCTTCTTTACAATGTTGCTTCTGTTCATTAAGGTTTGTGGGCATTTGTTTATGCACAGCTCTCTTAAGGTCCAGCCACAGCATTTCAGTCGAGTGTAGGTCTGGACTTTGACTGGGCCATTGCAACACCTTGATTCTTTTCTTTTTCAGCCATTCTGTTTTAGATTTGCTGGTGTTCTTGGGATCATTGTCCTGTTGCATGACCCAATTTCGGCCAAGCTCTAGCTGTCAGACAGATGGCCTCACATTTGACTCTAGAATACTTTGGTATACAGAGGAGTTCATGGTTGACTCAATGACTGCAAGGTTTCCAGGCCCTGTGGCTGCAAAACAAGCAGTTGGTATGAGGTGTTTGTGCTGATATGCTATGTTTGGTTTTCGCCAAACATGGCACTGTGCATTATGGCCAAACATCTCCACTTTTGTCTCGTCTGTCCAAAGGACATTGTTCCTAAAGTCTTGTGGTTTGTTCAGATGCAACTTTGCAAACCTAAGCCGTGCTGCCATGTTCTTTTTAGAGAGACAAGGCTTTCTCCTGGCAACCCTTCCAAACAAACCATGCTTGTTCAGTCTTTTTCTAATTGTACTCTCTTGAACTTTAATATTTAACATGCTGAGGCCTGTAGAGTCTGAGATTTAACTCTTGGGTTTTATGCAATTTCTCTGAGCATTGCACGGTCTGACCTTGCGGTAAATTAGCTGGGACGTCCACTCCTGGGAAGATTGCAACTGTCATGAATGTTTTCCACTTTTGAATAATCTTTCTCACTGTAGAATGATGGGCTTTACATTGTTTGGAAATGGCCTTATAACCCTTCCCAGATTGATGGGCAGCAACAATTGCTTCTCTAAGATCATTGCTGATGTCTTTCCTCCTAGGCATTGTGTTAACACACACCTGAATGCTCCAGACCAGCAAACTGCTAAAACTTCAGCTTTTATAGAGGTGGTCACACTTGCTGATGATCAATTAATCAAGGGCATTTGATTAGCAGCACCTGTCTGCTACTTAGCATCTAAATTCCAATGGAAGCAGTAGGGGTGTACTTAGTTTTTCACACAAAGCTTCTCCATTTTGGCTTTATTTTTGTTAAATAAATCATGACACAGTATAATATGTCATGTGTTGTTATTCATCTGATGTTGTATTTACCTAATTTTAAGACCTGCTAAGGAACAGATGATTGTTATTATGTCCTGATATGTAAAACCATAGAATTCAAAGAGGGGGTACTTTCTTTTTCACACAACTGTGTATATGTATGTGTATATATATATATATATATATATATATATATATTGGAGAAAAATAAGAGAGAGCGCACGCCCCATAGCGTAATACAGTACATTTATTTGGGGAAGGGGGGGGGGGGTAGAAAATCCACTCACAAGGGTAAATTAAAATCAAGCAGTGTGTGATATACTGTATCACCGCTAACTCTGGTCACTCAGCATCCAGACCCTGCAGTCCAACTCTCACTTGAAGCTGCTGGTTGAAGTTCTCTGGTGCATGAGTCGAAAGGCTCCTTAAAATCAATGATGCAGTCTTTGAGTTTGGGTACTAACTCCAATGTCAGCCGGCCGCAATGTGAATCTGCACTCGATGCGGCCCGTCATGCGCTTGCGTGATGACGCAGTTCCGTTCCCTGACACGTTTCGTCACGTGCTGTGACTTTCTCAAAGGGTTGCTGGTAGTTCATGCCCTCACTAAGGATTTATGTCAGCTGGTTGCTAGGTAACCCGATCGTGTCCTTCAATAGGTTCAAAGTTCAAATGGGTAAACCTATCATGGCAATATTATGCCTTAGGTGGATGAAAAGGCTGGCACGAAGTGAAAGCAAAATATAAACATATATGTCTATATGTATATGGGTAAGGAATGATCAAAGGATAAATAATAATATAAATTAATGATTAAATAAACATATTAATGATAAATGATGAACCACTGAGAATGATAAAATAATATACATAAAATGTAAAATGGTAAATAATAAAATATTATAAAATATATATATATGAAGAAAATATCTTCTTGCTGGAGGGGACAACTAAATAGATAATATCTTGAAAAGACACAGATGGGCATGTGTAATGGAAGAAAACCAGAGAAGATAATTGTTATAAATATAAATACAACATATCTTAACAACATAGTTAATAAATTGAAAAAACATAAAAGTGCTAGAACTAAAAATAAGTGTGACTAAGTCACTAATAAGTAACCATAAATTGTGATTGCAGGATTCTCATTACAAATATTAATAAATTAATTAAAAAAAATTTTTTTAGAAAGAAAAAATGTGAATTTTACCTAACATTTCCCAGAATCCCTTGCTGCAGTGGAAACGCTGTGTGCTGGGCGATAATGGGGAAAGACAGGTTTGCAGACCTGTCTAAGACATGCAAATGAGCATACAGTAATATTTACAGTTGCTATATGCTTTACTGTGGAGGGTTTTTGTCACTTTTTTTACCCACCATAACCTTAATAATTACACACACACGACACCAAACACACACACCACAAAACACAACACACACACACACAACACACACACACACACACAACACACACACACACACACACACACACACACACACACACACACACTGCAGCTGCAGCTACAGACATACATATACACACATATACACAGAGAGAGGGAGAGAGAAACTGCAGCTACAAACAAACTGCAGACAGCCCACTACTTTGCAGCTAACAAACACTCTCTCTCGCTCACTCAACTCAAAATGAAGCTCTGTTCACAGAGGGAGGGGGAGGAGTCACTGCATGCTGCTGCTATCTGGCCAATTCCCTGCCCTGTCTGAGAGCTGTTCCTGCCTTCCTGACCCAACCCCTGCCCTGTCTCAGAGAGCTTTCAAAGCCGATTGGCTGAAATAAAAACATTGGAAAATAACACACTTGCAAAGCTGCAAAAAATTCCGGGGCCATACGGAATTTAATAATGCCTGGAATGTTAACCTAACAAGAGCAGGGATTTCAATAATGCCCGGAATTTTACAGCTTTATCCTATAATTGAGAATATTGTGAAATATTGTTTGAGAAAAAAATGTAGTGTAGTACTTGTAAGTGGCTACTTCATTGCTATGATCTGTTTAGCTAAAAAAATAAATATTGGATGGGATTGCACCTTTAGCCTGCAGGGGTGCACAGGAAATAAGTTCCAGTTGTAAAATACAAATATTTGTGTTACTTTCCCTATGGGGAGCTGATTATTCCCTGAGGTTTTAAATACATCAAGTATGAAAAGAAGCCCTTTGAGTTTGCTTCTTCCTCTTTCTCCCTTGCCTCTTCAAAGAGTTTACCTTCAGTGATTTACCACTTCATCAATTGCAGTGAATTGAATTTCAAAGTCTTAAAGGGTTAGCAAGCAGTGTGAGTTCCAACTTTTGTGGCCAATAAATCCTAACTAATTGGAGGGAAATTCAAAAAGGCAAGGTATGTTTTCATAAAAGGAAAAAGCCTCCAATACAGAGGCCTAACAGTTAATTTACTTTTTCTTCTTTTTAAGCTGTTGTGGCGGTAGATGGAAAGCCATTGAAACTTCAACTTTGTGATACAGCTGGACAGGTCAGTAAGAACATTTAATTGTATGTTATTTTTTTTAACTGTATGCTTCACGCATTTCTACGCACTAGTCAATGCAATTATATTCACTGTAAATCTATGTACAGTATCTAGAATAAGCTTTTATATATTTGTCTTGATCCCAATTCATTGCACGTCCCTCTTAGTTCACTCCAAGTCAAAACTCATGAGGTTTTGAAAGCTCTGCACTATACAGTTTTATTTATGAGGAGCTCTAATATTTGTTCCCTAAAACATAGAACAACCTACAACAAATCTACTGTACAAGCCCCTTTCACAATTAGGTGACATGATCCAGGGGTGAGCATTGTATTGTAGAGCACAGAAGGAGTTTGACAATAGAGTTCTTGTCCTTGTAAGCAGGATAAATATTTTCAAATAATGCCTGGTTAGCATTAAAGTTAAAAAATAAATTAGAAGCAGACCAATGTCATTCAACATTGCAATAAAACTTGATTTTTTTTAAATTATTCGATTACCTCTGTTTTCTGCAATTAAGTAACACAACTTGACTTTCCAGTTTTTGCTGCAGCTGGAATAGTCATTATGAAAAAGGATACTCACTTGGTATGCAGAGGGCTGGACACATTCAGTAGGGAGTGGGGAAATAAAAGAGCACTCAAAGGTGATTGGACTTTTTAATGGTAGAAAGGCATACATATCCAGGCAGAGAAATACATTGAAAAAGTGTTGTTCCTGAGCCTGGCGTCAGAAATTCCAAACCTGTTAAACATTGAGGTTCTTTGGATTCTCTGAAAGGGGAGGGGGGGGGGGGGAGGGGGGGAGTGTTTATGAATGGAATGTTTCCTCTACTCTTTTCCCACCCTGTCCTTCTCAGAGTGCCAATAAAGATAAGTGTAGTGGGATAGAGGGAGGCTCTGGCTGTGCAAAGTCTTTCTCAGCACACACTGACCACAAAAAAGAAAGTAACAAGAGGAAATCAACCCCGACCCAAGTCTCAGCACACCATGTTGAAAAACTAACTTTTAAAAATGATTTAAACATAGGTGTTGGAATTTGAAAAAGAGGTATATTTACCGAAATGCAACCCCTTAAACACATCACTGTCTGTTAGTACACTCATCAATAAAGATCAAGTCCACTTGGTTAACCCTGACCTGTGTGTTAGGATCTTAGAGTGTCAGCTCTGGGACCCAGGTGTCGAAAATGTATTACTGCAACTGTATTCTAATTTTGCGACAATAAAGATTTATGTGACTTTTGCCTTTACCGGGGTGCTGGGATCGGGAGATTTCTAGGCTGTAAGTTTCAGGTTGGGTTTGTCAGAGAAAAGTCTTATAGAATGTGGCTATGTACGGGGTTCCAAAGTTAGGGAACCCCAAATGTTGTATCTGGGGATTGAGTGAGAGTCTCGGATACAGCTAAGCAATATACTCTGCCCAACTTGACTCTGGAAGCGTTATTAGCGGCTCACCGCCAGGATCCTGCGCAGCATCATCCAGACAAGGTAACTGGGTTGTGGCAGGACGGCCTGTAGCCGAGAGGTCAGGAACAGTCCAAGTATGTTAGTATGGATAATGAAAACGTTCAGTGGCTTATTTCAACAGCATAACTAAATGGGGTTACACTGTCCCTTTAAACACCAAATAAATCATGCTGCCCACATTGGGAGAAACTGACTAACACACCAGGCCTGTTAGCAGGCTGGCTGGCTAAACCATTTACCAAACCATAAGTGTATATAAGCAGTCAGGAAAACAAATGAACAATTCTATTTGGTTGGAAGAAATAGTTTGGTGAAACCGTGGCTAAGCGCTCAAATAGCAGCGTGCTATGGTCTAAGGCAGCCAGCTACTGCCAGTAACAACATCCTTTTATACCTTGCTGGCTATCAGGTGTCAGCTTACATCCTGATTACCTAGCTTCCTCCTGAGTTAACCTTCTGAGTGCTGGATGAAGCACTCAGACATATGTTTCCCAGGCATAACTGATAGGGGTTGACTTCACCCTGTCACATACCTCCCCTGTTTGTGTGTGGCTAGGGTCCCACACGGCTGAAGCCCGACCCTCCACTCCTTCTCTTGACAAAAAATCGGCATTTCCATGGTCCTTTCCAGGTCTATGCTGTATATTAAAAGAGAAGGGTTGGAGGGCCATATACCACCTGGTCAACCTTGAGTTTGTGTCCTTCATGGTGTTTAACCATTTCAAGGGCGCATGGTCAGTGACCAGGGTGAAGTGTACTCCGGCGACATAATGTCTCAAGGCCTCAATTGCCCATTTTACAGCGAGGCACTCCTTCTCAATGACGGAATACCTCACTTCCCTTGGGAACAGCTTCCGGTTGATGAACAGTATGGGGTGTTCAACACCATCAAATTGCTGGGACAGCACTGCTCCCAGTCCTACCTCTGAGGCATCCGTCTGGATGATGAAGGGCTCTTTAACATCTGGGCTCCGAAGAGCGGGGCCCTCTGACAGGCACTTTTTTAGCATGTCAAAGGTGTCTTGGCACCAAGACCAATGGCCCAACACCATTTAACTTGGGTCGGGCACTCTTTTTTGTCAGATCTGTTAGGGGTGCAGAAATTTCTGAAAAATTGGGGATAAACCGCCTGTAATACCCTGCTAACCCCAAAAGGGAGCAGACCTGTGTCTTTGTGGAGTGGGGACTTCCTTTATGGTGGCCACCTTGCTAGCTAGTGGCCTTACTATCCCTCCCCCAACGGCATAGCCCAAGTATTTTGTAGTGGATTTACCCAGGGCACATTTTTTTGGATTTGCAGTGAGCCCTGCTTCTCTTAAGGACGTTTGGACAGCCCTTAACCTTTTTATATGAGACTGCAAGTGTCTGCTATAGATGACAATGTCATCCAAGTAGGCCGCGGAATATGCCCTATGGGGTCGTAGTAACTTGTCCATTAACCTTTGGAACGTGGCTGGAGCCCCATGTAACCCAAATGGCATAGTGACGAATTGGTATAAACCGAGAGGGGTGGCGAAGGCAGTTTTGCATTTGGATTCTTCTGCTAGAGGTATATGCCAATATCCTTTCGTGAGATCTAGGGTGGAGATATACTCTGCTTTACCAAGAGAGTCAAGCAATTCATCCACCCTAGGCATTGGGTAAGCATCGAATCTGGATACAGCATTTACCTTTCGCAGATCCACGCAAAACCTCACCTTCCCATCTGATTTAGTGACCAACACTATAGGGCTACACCATTCGCTGTGGGACTCCTCGATCACGCCCAATTCCAACATGTCTATTATCTCCCTCACTACCAGGTCTTTTCAGCCCTCTGGCAATCTATAGGGACGGGACTGTACTTTTACGCCAGGTTCTGTCGCAATCCTATGGGACACTAAATCAGTCTGCCCTGGCAGCTCAGAAAAAACATCTAGGAACTGGTCACATAATTCTAGTAGGTCTGACCTTTGTTCCATTGTTAACTGCCCTCCCATGGGAACCTGAAGGTCATTGTACGTACTACCCTTTGGAGGCTGTGGACCCAAATCCGTCTCTCCTTCCCGAGGGTGGATGAACAGCGATCTCATCGGTTTCCAGGGTTTCAGGAGGTTTACGTGGTAGATTTGTTTACCCTTCCTGGACCCTGGTTGAGAGATCTCATAGTTCCCCTCCCCAGTGCGGCGGAGAACTTGGAAAGGACCCTGCCACTTTGCAAGGAGTTTACTCTCTGATGTCGGTAGTAGTAGCATCACTTGGTCCCCAGGTTGGAAGACCCTCAAGCGGGCATTTTGGTTGTACTGCCTCTCTTGACGTTCTTGAGCAGATTTGAGGTTTTCCTTAGCAAACCGACCTATCATGTCTAGGAGGTTTCTAAGGTCTATGACATACTGAAGGGTATTCTTGGAGGAGGAGGGCTCCTCCTCCCAGGATTCCTTCAGGAGGTTGAGAATACCCCGAGGTTGGCGTCCATATAGGAGCTCAAACGGGGAGAAGCCTGTGGATGATTGGGGAACTTCTCGTACCGCAAACAATAGGAAAGGGAGAAGTTCATCCCAAGCTCGTTTTTCAGTGTCCACAAACTTCCTAAGCATGGTTTTTAAAGTACGGTTAAACCTCTCTAACAATCCATTAGTCTGAGGATGGTAGACTGAGGTCCGGACGGATTTTACCTCCAATAACTTCAGGACATTCTGCATTAACTTTGCCATGAAATTTGTTCCCTGGTCAGTTAACATTACTTGGGGAAGTCCTACCCTAGAGAACAGTTCTAACAGCCTGTGAGCAACCTGTTTAGCAGTGGCTGATCTCAGCGGGAAGCCCTCAGGATATCTGGTGGCATAATCTACAACAACGAGTATAAATTTATGTCCCTTCGCAGAGGGTTCTAAAGGTCCGACCAGATCTACCCCAATTCTCTCGAATGGGACGGCTACCAAGGGCAGAGGGACTAAGGGAGCCGGCTTCTGTCCTTTTTGGCTAGTTAACTGGCATTCAGGACATGTCTCACATAATTTCATGATGTCACCATGTATGCCTGGCCAGTAAAACCGGGACAGGATGCGGTCCGTGGTCTTATCCCTGCCCAAATGACCACCCCATGGGAGCGTATGGGCTAGGGTGAACACTGTTTTAATCAACCCTTTAGGTCGAATGACCTCCCCTGTTTGTGTAACCTTATTCACACGATATAGGATGTCATTCAATAGTTCAAAATGTGGAAACACTCTTGCACCTTGTTCATCCATTATCTTGTTGTTGACCTGTACCACCTTCTCATATTGTCTAGCCAGAGCTGGGTCTTCCCTCTGCCTCTGACAGAAGTCAGGAAGATCCAGGTCTGGAAAAATTCCAGTATCTATCTGTTCCCCACCCTGGTCATCTCCGGCCATGACCTGCAGTCCTTTGGGCTGACTAATGTTACCAAGAGTCCCAGCCTTTCTTAACCAGTCCTCTTTTTCCGCACGTCTCTGTTTACGTGTCTTTGGGACGTGGTGTCTACGGGGAAAAATCTCTGGGGAAAAAGGAAATAAGTCTCCGGGTTTCTCCGGTACCAGAGAAGTAGGCTCTGTAGGAGTAGGGGCCAACAATGTTTTGAAGTAGGGCCAGTCTCGGCCAAGTAGAACAGGAGCAGGTAGCCAGGGAGCAACTCCCACTAGTAGGCTAGCCTCTTGATCCTTGATACGCAGTAGAATGTTCGCCGTCGGGTATCTCTTTGTATCCCCATGGATACACTCGATATTCCACGGAGAGTCATAGGATAGTCTGTTGCTTGGAATTAGGCCCTCTAGGATCAGGGTTTTTCCAGATCGCGAGTCCAGCATGGCTTTTACTATTTTCCCCTCCAGAGATGCTGGGACTAACCACGATTGTGGTCCCCTCGGAGAGAAGCTGTGGCAGTGGTTCTGCCATATGAACAGTCCATCTCATCATCTCCTGAGTCCGCAAACTCGGTCGTCAGCGGAAGCTCTCGACGGGGCTCGGTGTTTGGACCTCTCCGCTGTTGGATGGGATCCTCCCTTCTGGTTGGTGGTGGTATCCTCTCCACCGGATGGGTGATGGGAGTCCAGGTTCTCGGGGAATACTGTGGGTGGCGGCCTCCCTTGAGTGATCCAATGGCCTCGGGACCCGGGACGGGCGTCTCTGCGGGAGTTTGTACCAGGAACCCTCCAAGATGGGAAAGGGTCTTCCGATCGGGTTGACTGGATCTCCTGAGCTGGTGGGTTGTAGACCCCTCGATTGTCTGCTCTCCTGCCTCTGGCATCACCGGAAGCAACTGGTGTTTGCACAGACCATTCCCAGCTATCCTGTTTGGTGTCGTCGCCAAGGAAGTTTTCCACCAAGCGGACCGCTGAATCCAGGGAAAATGCAGCGTGTCTTTTTACCCAGGAGCGGGAGGAGGGGGGCAGTATCTGTATGAACTGCTCGAGCACAAACTGTTCAAGGATCTCTGCCTTGGTATGCTTCTCCGGTTGCATCCACCTGGTACATAAGTCTACTAAGCGGTGGGCTACGACCCGGGGTCTGTCTCTGTTTGTATATTTGACTGTCCGGAACCGCTGTCGGTAGGTCTCTGGAGTGAGGCCTTGGCGATCCAGAATAGCAGCCTTTAGTTGCTGATAGTCCATGGCCTCGTCTGCTGGAAGAGCCTGGTAGGCTGCCTGAGCTTCTCCTATGAGGAGTGGAGCCAGAGTCATTACCCAGCGATCAACTGTCCAGCCGTGGGCCGTGGCTACCCTTTCAAAAGTGAGGAGAAATGCCTCTGGGTCTTCGGTTGGCTTCATTTTATGTAGCATCACCGGTGGGTTATTGGGAATCTCTGATCTTACTGTGGCTGAGCCTTCAGCCAGCAGTTGGAGTAGCTTTTCCTCTCGCCAGGCCTGTTGCTAATCTTGCTGGGCTTGTCGCTCAGCTTGCTTCTCTGCTAGCTGGAGCTGTTGCTCAAGGAACTGAGAAAAAATTGTCTCCATTTTTTTTTGTGTGGCCCTTCAGATACAGGGGCCGTCCGACATCTCAATTCTGACACCACCTGTGGCAGGACGGCCTATAGCCGAGGTCAGGGAACAGTCCACACGTGTAGTTTCAGGATAATGAAAACGTTCTGTGGCTTTATTTCTCCACAGCATAACATAACATGTGGGTACATTGTCCCTTTAAACACCAAAATAAATCCTGCTCCACATTGGGAGAACTGACTAGGCTGTAAGTTTCAGGGTGGGTTTTTCAGAGA
Source organism: Ascaphus truei (assembly GCA_036426205.1). Taxonomy (NCBI): domain Eukaryota; kingdom Metazoa; phylum Chordata; class Amphibia; order Anura; family Ascaphidae; genus Ascaphus; species Ascaphus truei. The sequence continues at coordinate 107,030,734 of CM071570.1, read as the reverse complement.
AAGTCTTATAGAATGTGGCTATGTATCGGGGTTCCAAAGTTATGGGATACCCCAAATGTTGTATCTGGGGATTGAGTGAGAGTCTCGGATACAGCTAAGCACATTACTCTGCCAAACTCTGACTCTGGAAGCGTTATTACGGCTCACCGCCAGGATCCCTGCTGCAGCATCATCCAGACAAGGTAACTGGGTGTGGCAGGACGGCCTGTAGCCGAGGTCAGGGAACAGTCCACACGTGTAGTATTATGGATAATGAAAACGTTCAGTGGCTTTATTTCTCCACAGCATAACATAACATGTGGGTACACTGTCCCTTTAAACACCAAAATAAATCCTGCTCCACATTGGGAGAACTGACTAACACACCAGGCCTATCTAGCAGGCTGGCTGGCTAAACCATTTACCAAACCATAAGTGTATATTAAGCAGTCAGGAAAACAAATGAACAATTCTTACTTTGGTTGGAAGAAATAGTTTGGTGAAACCGTCTGGCTAGCAGCTCAAATAGCAGCGTGCTCTGGTCTAAGGCAGCCAGCTACTGCCAGTAACAACATCCTTTTATCCTTGCTGGCTATCAGGTGTCAGCTTACATCCTGATTACCTAGCTTCCTCCTGAGTTAACCTTCTGAGTGCTGGATGAAGCACTCAGACATATGTTTCCCAGGCATAACTGATAGGGGTTGACTTCACCCTGTCACACTGGGTATAAAGGGGTTAAACTATATCTGCAGATATTCACGGAATCCCTAGTGTAGCAGTGGTTCCCCAATATAGTAGAGATACCCAAATAGATACCCAGGTACACTGAACCTAGTATAGGGGTTCAGGGGCTGCTACAGCTAGGTTATAAAGCTAAGGAGGTTTTACAGTGTCTAAAAGTTTTTTAAGTATTTTCTAATGTGTGCCAAGAATGAGGCTAGTGATTGTAGGGAATATATACACTCCCTCCATCCCTGACACCAGAATAGGAACTCATAACTTTTAGCACAGGACACAATATATTTTATTAAATGGTTATAGTTTAATGTGTATATATATTGGTTACCTGTATATGAACTGAGGGATTTTCTAAGTCATGGATTCCGGCCAGCCCAGATGACAACCAAGCTTGGTGCCTCTGATCTGTGCAGAGTCCGTACTTGAAAGACTCAGGATGTCAAGGTGTTAGAACAGGAGGGGTACTGCAGTTCTGCTTGAGTACCCATATCCTGGGCTAACACATTGCTATCCGGCCACCATTTGCCCAACCCCAGACTCTGTGGAGCCTGGGTTGCGGGTGGGCTCAGTATGCAAAGAGGCAGAGGTGCCAGGTTGGCACATGTCCCTTTTGCAGACTGAGAAAAGGTGCCCTCCTGGCTTTAGAACCCGGCAAATTGGTGATTGGCTGGCAGGAGAATTCCCACGCCTGATAGGCTGTTCAGGTTAGTGAATGAAAGCCTGAAAGCCTTAAGAGCGCTTGCAGCCAATGAGAAGCGCAGATTCCAAGCGCCAAACCAACAGCGGCAAATTCAAAGATGCTCAGAACTGAATAGACGTGAGCCGGCTTCAAAGATTTTCAAGTCAAAATGTTTCTAAGTCCTGCTTTTTAGAACGTAGCGGTAGCGGTCGCGGCTGGTATAGCATGCCAAAAACAGTTCCAGACAATAGGTTTCCCTGGATAGGGGAGGACTGGGGCTCAAAGAAATATATGGGATTCACTATAAAGAAAGAACCCACTGGTATAAATCCGGAATCCTTTCTATGATCCAATGTAGTAATTAGTAGGAAAAAGGAAAAAACCCTTATGCAAGCCTTGACAATATTAATCCTTATGATGTACTTATAGAGGATTTAGCATTGAACTGCGGTCATCTGACCATATATATATTCAAATGCATAGACATCACACCTCTAGTACAGTATATAAGTCCAGCAATAAATGGAATTATACTCACAGCAAGATGAACAATAGTTTGTCACTCCCTAGTGGAAACCACAACCGCAGGAGTTTCTTCACTTGCAGGTTAAAGGATCCTTTTGACTTGGTTAGTCTGTGTGCAAAAACGTTGAAGGTAGATAACCAGTAAAGTAGACAAGGCAAAAAGCCCAGAAAAAACGCTGCACCACAAATTCAGAAAGCGAAAAGGGAGATAATAAAAAACAATTTAATGTGCCAAAAATAGAAGAGGATTACACTGACATGTTTCACCAACAAACGGCTTTATCAAAGTGCATAAAATCTTGCCTCCTACATGGGTATTTGTATGTCCGCCAAACCAGGAAGTAACTGACTTGTTTCGCGCCATACACAGTCACGTGATGACGTCAAAAGCGTCATCACGTCGGCCCATGTTGTTCATGTTGGTGTACAGTTATCAAACACATGTATTCCTCATGCCCATAGTTATGATACATTCTAATATATACAATGTAGATATACACTGTATGTGTACTATTGGGATATGAGGACACAGGTTTCAATCATGTTACATGAGGAAGTCATACCCCCATTGATACCTTCTTGTAATCATAATGGGTTTTTTAATTTGAATATTTTTCTTGTGGTTAGTATTTAGGTTATTTTTATGATATATTCTTTATTCCACAATGATTTTTAGATTTTTTTTTTTGTAGTTTATTAACTTTATTTGTTTGTTTGGGTTTGTTAGATTTAATAAAGGGGTTTTTGTTGTTGTTTGAAGAACATGGGCTGACGTGATGACGCTTTTGATGTCATCACGTGACTGTGTATGGCGCGAAACCAGTCAGTTACTTCCTGGTTCGGCGGACATACAAATACCCATGTAGGAGGTAAGATTTTATGCACTTTGATAAAGCCATTTGTTGGCGAAACATGTCAGTGTAATCCTCTTCTATTTTTGTCACATTAAATCGTTTTTTATTATCTCCCTTTTTGCTTTCTGAATTTGTGGTGTAGCGTACTCTACTCGAAAACAGTTCCAGGTCTTTCTCGAGTAACTCCCAGTCATTGGAAAGTGCTCTAAAAAGGTAATCTTAAGGAATTTTGTTCCAAAAATGGATTTATTCGTTAGCCCCGTTCCCAGTAAGTGTGTTTGACTTGAATTGTGTAACTTTGTGTGTCTGTCTTCTACGAGAAATAAATTACCATTTATTTTACCATCTTGTTTTGCTCAATCAATGATCCCGGTAATTAAAAGGTGTTAAGAAACCGGGTCTCCCGTGACACCCATAGCCTGAGAATCTCCACTGGTTAGCACTCCTGGAAAGGCAAAAGACACAAATACTTTACTGTCATACAATTACATTCATTGCAGGTACAATACACAGGTTGCAGAGCTGACACTCTAAAACCTGAAACAGGGCTCAGAGGTAACCAGCCGGGCATAATACCATTATTGATGGCCTGGTTACCCCTTCACCGTCACATTATGCTGGGTAAAAAAGTGAGGCAGACTCACCTGAAATCAGTACCACTAACACCATTACTCTTTTAACTGTACTTTGGACAATGCTATTTCTATAATTCAAATGTTTAATAACTTTTTAAATGTAGCCGTAAAGCTTGACTGTGAACTGCCTAACAACAAATGTCATTGGCCTCTTTTAAGATAAATTAGTAACAGAAAAAAAGAAATGTGATAGAATAAAGGGATAAGAAAACCAGACCTTAAAACTAGAAGAATATTTATTATTTAAATACTTTATTTAAAAATTAAAAAAAAGTGCAAGTGTATTTTTTAAAATAAAAAGGTTGTGGTATTCCTGACGTCTAAGTACTTAATGCTGCAAAATACAGTCCTACTGTATTGCATATGCAATACGGTGGAGGTTTCTTGTTGCCTTTTTCACCCACAATAACTTAAAACGTGATGGTAAACCCTACAGTCTTGAAAATGCGAAGCCAGCAGTACAACCAACTTCACACTGATGATACCCATTAAGGTTGAAACATGTCTGTGAATGGTTTCTCTGGCTTTGCATCTGATTCCCATGCTGTGCTTTTAAAGCTGTGTTAACAGCGAGCATTTGCTTATATGGCCTCCATGTAACAATGGTTTTTCAGACAAAAGGTGACACATTGTGTGCTCATTTGCATGTCATTTCCCAGAATCCCTTGCTGCAGTGGAAGCACAGTATGCTGGGGATAGTGGTGAATGGCAGGGTTGCAGACCTGCCTAAGACATGTGAATGTGCTCACAATTGATCTTTTTATTTGATATATATATATATATATATATATACTTTTTTCATAAAATCAATCTGGAATCTGTACCCCCCCTCCCCCGATGGGAAAACAAAACTTTGCAAAGAGGGGCTCCTCTCCATTTTCTCGATTTTGTTTGATACTAAACCACACTCACTGGAACTGAAGTTCTTGCCCACAATTACTGTAAATGTGATACTTTGTCCCCATTTGTAAGTATTATGTCTAGTATTGTTTCCTTGCGAATGTGCTCACTTACCAGTTGTTAAGAGAATGTCCTTGCAAGGATTCCAGGAAGTACCTGCTTTTGGCTGAAGCTGTAACATGCCCACTCCAGTCCCATAATTTTTACCTGTCCATTGTCAAATGACATCTGTCAAGTGAGGACATCAGGAAGATGGCACTTTAACCTTGTCCAATTTAGTTACTCTTCTAGAGCTCTGTAGATCACCCCAGTACAAAGAACAACATTCTTCCCAGTTTCGAGGCTTACCCATGGTGTCTCAGTCTTTTTCTCCAGTACCTTGTATGTAATATAAAGTTGCCTTTATATTATTCCTCACAAAGGTCCAGATCCACAAAGTTATGTTGTCACTCAATGTGACGTTAACCTAAATTAACAAGAAGTTATGACTAACACTGTATCTTCAAAAGACAATACCGAAATTTAAACCATAAGATCATAGTGTTAACTATAACATTTGTTAGTGATAACAACATGCAAATGATCTGAAAATGAGGCATTATCAAAAATCATATATCTACTAATGTCCATTAAGGTTAACATGGGGACTTAATGTTAGGTTAGTTAGGTCATACCTAATTTTGTGTTACTAACATCCAGACCATGATGTAGTGCTTTTGCAGGGACTAGATGGGTGTAACACCACAGTTAATATAATTTGAGTAAGAGAGCAATATTTCCCCCTCACCTGAAATTGAGTTAAACACCTTCTTCAGAGTGGGATCGGAGTAACACTAAGACATACTTAACATCACTTTAATGGAACATAACGTTATGCTACAATAACGTGATGTTGAGCCTATTATTATGAGTTGTAGAACAGCTGTTCTTTTGCATATAATAAACTAATTCACCCACACTTTCTACAATCAAAACCGCCCTCAAATGTCAAATGAATTGAATTATGCTAGAAAAACAGTAAACCATTCGCAAAACAAATTCTGACCCATTCACCCATTTCTAGTGTCCTTTCAATGAGGAGTATTTACAAAAAATAATGTGCTAACTTTTTTACAGGATGAATTCGACAAGCTACGACCCTTATGCTACACCAATGCCGATGTCTTTTTGCTGTGCTTTAGTGTGGTGAGCCCGGCCTCTTTCCAGAATGTCTGCGAGAAGTGGGTTCCTGAAATCCGCTGCCATTGCCCTAAAACCCCCGTTATTTTGGTCGGGACACAGTCAGATCTAAGAGAGGACGTCAACATCTTGATTGAATTGGACAAATGCAAAGAGAAGCCTGTAATGGAAGAGGCTGCCAAGCTGTGTGCTGAGGAAACCAAAGCCACCTCTTACATTGAGTGCTCAGCCTTGACTCAGAAAAACCTCAAGGAGGTCTTTGATGCTGCCATTTTAGCTGGAATTCAGTACTCTGATACTCAGCAACAACCAAAGAAGTCAAAGAGCAGGACTCCAGACAAAGTTAAAAACATTTCCAAATCTTGGTGGAAGAAATACTGTTGTTTTGTATAATCTCTGCATAAAATCTAACAAATCAGGCTAATTATTTTTTAACTTCTTTTTCCAAATATTTGTAACAGTTTTTATAGGACTTGCTCAATCTGTCAAAGACCGGGAGCTACAGGTGTACTGTGACTTGATTTTCTCCTAGCCCCGGCAAAGAAATCCATTTTCCACTGCTAAGGAAACTTGTTGCTGCTGCTTTCCTGTGGCCAGCAGTTTCTCAGATACGGTTTGCTGGGGAAGCTCAGCCGTGGCAAACCCCGGTCACAAGAAATCTAAAATGGGCTGCATTGTTAGTCTTTGCTCTGGAAGGGTTTAGAGTTCTCAATCTCCAGCATATTGTTAATTAGGAGCTATATTAGCTTTACGATCTCTTATTATATTCAGTAATTGAAAAAAAACAAAAAACAATATATATATATTGCTTCTATGAAACATAATATCAATTTTTACCGCTTTGGGTGAGTCATTGTTCAAAGGCAAAGAATGAAAAATATAGGAATGTAATTGTTTCTTTTGAGAATGTGCATCAAAAAAAATTATTGCAAGATCCTGAAAAATGCAGTTTATGCACCTGTAAAGAGATCAATGTAAAACAAAAATTATACAGATTGTATCACTTGTGCCTCTGTCGTTTCTTACTCTTGACAAATGATGTCTCCCCATATTGCAATATTAAAGACCACTAATTTATATTGTTATTGTAAATATAGCATTTTTGTGGACAGTGGGCATAGGCTGACATTGACTAAGCAGTGCTATTCCATAAGGCACATTTGAAAGTGCTGGAAGGTAAGGTGTCCCATGGAATAGTATCACTTAGTAACACTGGACCACACTCTTTAAAGAGCAAGATTTTTTTGTGGGGGTGTTTAAGGTTTCAATCTAGTTTGACATTAAAAGGCCTTCTGCAGACCTTGCTGGTTTTTAAATTGGGATGGGAGATTTAAAAAACTGTACTGTTTGTGATTCTTCCTTTTAGCATAAAACAATTAAAGAAGTTCATTTTCAATCGTTTCAGACTTTTTAATCTCTCGTCTCCAAATGAATAGGACTTTCCAAATGAGAGATAAGAAAAATACAATCACAAGTAATATCATATACTGTATCCATTATTTAAGTCAGCAGAGTAAAAAAAAAATCTATAAATCAGATAATTCTTATACTTCGTCCTTACTTGGTGCTTTATGATTTTGTTTGCCTATGCGACCGACTGGTTGTATGTACACTACTCTAACAACTAAGAGGGATCTAAGAGGGATCTTCTACTCTAACAGAAGAGGGATCTTCTGTGCTAGGGGGAGCTTGAATTTATAGCTGCAAGGGATCAGTATGATATCATAGGAATTACTGAAACATGATTAAACTCATGACTGGACAGTTAATTCAGAAGGTTATTACCTTTTCGGAAGGATCGAGCAAATGGAAGAGGAGGTGGAGTAAGCTTATATGTTAATCTGATCTAAAACCTATTATAAGGGAAGATGTTGATGAATGGAATGATGAAAATGTAGAGACTTTATGGATAGAAATTAGCAGTGGAGGTAAAAGTATAAAGAAAATGTTTAAGGGATATGCAATAAACCACAAAATACAGTATATGTGAGATTGAGGAAACTAAAATACTTTTGCAAATGGAGAAGGCATCAAAAACTTTGTCATGTTTGTATAATAGGTGATTTTTCTTATCCAGACATAGACTGGGGCAATCAGATTAGCATTACAACAAAAGGAAACAGGTTTTTGGGGGTACTTAAAGATAATTACATTACCCAAATTATTGAGGAACCAACAAGGAGAGGGGCAATAATGGATTTACTCATATCAAACAATGTAGAAGTAATAACATATATTCAAGTTCTGGAACATTTGGGTAACAGTGATCATAACATGGTCTCATTTGAAATAAATGATCAAAAAACATATTACTTGGGTTCAGCAAAGACCTTAATCTTTAGAAAGGCAGATTTTAATAAACCGAGGACCAATCTACAATGAATAAATTGGGATGATGTTTTTGCAGGGAAAAATGTAGAAGATACATGGGCAGTCTTTAAAACATTTTTATAAAGCACACTTATCAGTGTATACCTTTGGGTAATACGTATAAAAGAAATACGTCAAGACCAATGTGGCTAAATAAACAGGTAAGGGAGGAAATGGAAAACAAGAGGAAGGCATTTAGATTCTTGAAGTCAGAAGGGACGGAGGCATCGTATCAGAATTATAAGGAATGTAACAAAATTGCAAAAGGGCAATTAATTGAGCAAAAATGGATAATGAAAAAAGGATTGCAATAGAAAGTAAGATCAACTCTAAAAAGTTATTTATGTACCTTAATAACAAAAAAATCAGAAAAGAAAATATAGGACTCTTTCGGTGTGAGATGGGCAGACAGATTATTGGAGATAAGGCAAAAGTAGAGGTATTAAACAAATTCTTTGCCTCTATGTTTACCAGGGAAGAATCAATTTCAATTGTAGTGTTGCAGGAGGAAGCCACAACCTCCTTATTAATGGTTAACCTTATTGGTTAATGGAGGAAGAAGTTCATAGGCGTCTTGATAAAATTAAAGTAAATAAGCCACCAGGCCCGATAGCATACATCCAAGAGTTCTTAAGGAGTTAAGTTCAGTAATAGCCAAACCATTACATTTAATATTCAAGGACTCAATTTCCACAGGCTCAGTACCACAAAATTGTCGCAAAGAAGATGTATCTATATTTAAAAAGGGAGCTAGATCACAACTGGGAAATTACAGACCTGTAAACCTGACTTCAATAGTAGGGAAGCTACTTGAAGGTTTATCATGGATAATATTTTTTTTTTAGTAATAGTCAATATATCCTATGGGGAGATCCCACTGTTCCTTTTTTGAAGGAGTTGAGATCAATTTTAGAACTAGGAAAATTCCTCAGTATTTTGGACCAAAAATAAATCAATTTTTGTACAAAGAACATCCGTTTATCCCAATCTTTCACTATCTCCCGAAGATCTATAAGACATTGGTCTCCCCACCTGTGAGGCCAATAGTCTCTAGTATTGGATCCTTGGGAGATGGTGTATCGAGATATGTGGATACATATTTGCAGGAGTTTGTACAGGCCTTGCCCTCCTACATAAGAGATCGTGGTGATCTCCTCAAACAACTAGAATCTGTCATATGGGAAAACAATCTCCTATGGGTCACACTGGACGTTACGTCCTTGTATACGGTGATACAACATCACCAAGAGGTGGCAGCTGTCAAATTCTTTCTAGATAAATCTGATCTTTCATAAGCACAGTGCACTTTTATTTTAGATTGTATATATTATTTACTCACACACATTTTTTTTTTTATGGCACTTTCTATCTCCAAACACGTGGAACGGCTATGAGCACCAGCTTTGCACCATCACATGCCAATCTCTTTTTGGGATGGTGGGAGTCGTTCCACGTGTTTGGAGATAGAAATCCTTTAGAGATCACATCATATTTTACAAACGTTTCATAGATGATCTTATTGTTGTTTGGAGAGGGGAGCACAGTCACTTTTATTATTTATTAATCACCTTAATGATAATGATTTAAATTTACACTTCACATATAATTATGATTTCCATCATATTCAATATCAGGATTTATATTTATGTATTGATCTATTAAAAGTGACATCTATAGAAAGATTAATTCCCATAACACCTTATTGAGAGCTGACAGTTGGCACCCCAAATCCCTAATACGAAGAATCCCTAAGGGACAATTCATATGATTAAAACAAAATTGTTCAAATTATGATGATTTTGAAAGACAATCCCAAGATCTCTTTGATAGGTTCCTCAATAGAGGTTATAATAAAGCAGGCCTCCATAGGGCATTTGAGGAAGTAGCAATAATGGATAGGTCAACCCTGTTCAAAGATAAAATATCTGACAAAAAGAAAAGTATGCCACAACAAACTCCAATGTTTATTACTATGTATAGTGTTCAGTCAGAACAAATAAAAAATATTATCAAACGACATTGGTATGTATTATCTGTTGATCGTGCATTAAAAAACATCTTTCAGGAGGGGCCTAAGTTCGTATTCAAACAAGCTAAAACTATTTCAAACTTTGTATCACCCAGCCTATTTCAGTCAGAAAATATTGGGAATTCACAGTTACCTGTAGGAAGTTATAGATGTTCAAACTGAAAAATTTGAAAATACATGAACAATGGGATTGACTTCTCATCAGCAGCGACAGGTCGTCAGTTTCGAGCCAGAATGTTTATTAATTGCAATACATGTTTTGTGGTCTATCTGCTGACCTGTCGCTGTGGGAAACAATATGTGGGTCGCACAATTCGAGATCTTAAAGTGCGAATAATGGAGCATGTGTGACTCAATAAAAAGAGTGACTTGGTACATCCAGTGTCGAACCACTTCTCTTGTTGTAATTCAGGGGTATAGGGGTATTTTCCTTTACAGGAATTGAACAAGTACCGCTGTCTATCAGGGGCGGCAACAGAGTAAATGCCTTGGATCGCCGAGAATTATTTTGTATATTCACTATGAAGACAAGGGTGCTATTTGGTTTAAATTCAGATTGAGACAAAGGTCCCTTTTTAGATAAATGAGTTTATATGTTAATGAGCCATGACCTCTTTCTTCAAGCTTTATATCCTGCTAAATTAATTTCATCTGTTGAATATAAATCTGTTTCCCAATATTTTGCAACCGTTCAGTTTTTCAACTGTTGAAGGTCTATATATATATATACTTTATGTTCAGTATATGGAATATTTCTATAATGATGTTCTATTTAGGGCACCGCTTCCAAATGTCATGGTGTATATATATTTCTTGAAAAGTGTTATTTTTATATAATTTTTCAGAAAAGAATCTCTTTGATGGAGAGTATGATTATTATGATCTTATACGGTACCATGGAATGTGGGGTGTATTGGTCATATTCACTGATTTAAACTATATGATCGTCACATATATTTCTAGTAAGAAAATAATGTCTCCAAGAAAAATGTAAAATCTGATAGAAAACAAAATGTATTAAATACTGTAGGATGGGCCATTATATGTACAGGTAAACCCCGTTATAGCACGACCCGTTATAATGCGAAATCGGTTATAACGCGGTTTTCACGTGGCTCCCGTTTTTTAAAAATGATTTTTAATTTTTGAAAATGTTTTTTTTTTTAATTTTTTATTTTGGGGTGGGCATAAATTGGGACAAAACATCCCCCCCCTCTCACACAGTATCCCCCCCTGCTCACAGCCCCCCCTTGCTCAAAGTACAAACCAGCTCACAAAATACCCCCCCTGCTCAAACAGTAACCCCCCTCCCTACTCACTGTAATCCCCTTCTCAAATCCACTTCTTCTCGCCGGCTCATACAGTTCCTTTGCGTCCTGCTTAGCGAGTGAATCGTCCACACTGCTCCCCTGGTCTCTCCCGGCAGTTGACAAAGACACCAGAGAGCGTGAAGCCAGAATCTCGATCAGACAACCCTCATGTGCGCGTGCGCCGTGCGCATGTGCCGTGTGTGCGGCTCGTGAGATGTGGATGTGGACTGCCTGTCTCTCCCTGAAGGGACTTGCCCCCCACGATCCAGCAAGCATCCTCTGCTGAATTCCATACCAGGACCATGGCAAAGGCCCCTATCGCCTCTCGCAGCTCTGCAGCTGGGAGTTCTCACGCCAAGGGCTAGTATACAGACCCCTGTCAGCACGCACTGTTCCATCAGATTTGGCCAGCTTGAATTGCTCTCATTCACAAAATGGGACCAGCAGATGGCCATGTTTGCAGTCCGTCCTCTCGAGCTATTTGAGTAGCACAATGCCTTAAGCTTTGTGTGGTTGCCGCTGCCCCACCGGCTCTGGGAACGCGGGAGAGTTCTCAGCTTTCCCTCCGGCGGACGCGGTAGCACTTAAGCGGCGGCCATTTTTTTTTTTTACATTTTTTTTTGTGACGGCCATTTTGTTTTTTCGCGACCCCATTACTAACGCGGTGGTCTCGGGTGGACCCCGAGGACCGTGCTATAATGGGGTTTATCTGTATATATATTTCAGAATATGCAAAAATGTTGTATGTTAATATAACTATAGTGAACCTGACCTGATCTGTGACTCCATAGCAAACTAGCTTAAGGTGTTAATTTGCATATGTACAGTGATATTTTATACAGACTACCCTCTTTAGATCATGTGGTAAATTACAATGTGGTTGTTTTGTTTCTTTTTGAGTAATTTGTTTCGTTATCATATATTTTTCAATAAAGTTTTACATTTTTATTGTAATATATTTCCTTCAAAGGGCCGCCACATAAGTACATAAGATGGGTCTCGTTCTTCTGTGCGTGCGCCTCAGTTTGACATGTTGTTCCCCTGCCCTGGGTTGTGTTTACTTTTCATAATGATGGGAGCAATAGGGGTAGTCATTGCGCGAGCACGTACTCCCCTCTTCTCATTCATCGTTTTGTCTACACACAACACCTGGGCGGGGTTTAGCTTCTTGGCACGGGGGCGTGCACGCATCATTATGATGCTTATAGTGTCAGCTGTTGTCGCGGATGCGCGTATGCCTGAACTACTCCCCAGCTCTGTGGGCATCCTCCATTGTCTCAACAGCAGGCATGCCAGCAGTTAGGTATCGCTGTTGCTCTGGATTACATGTGTAGCCCCGAGGTAAATTTTCTCTTTCTGGCCCCCCTCCGCGAGTGCCGTGCGGTAGCGGGTGCCGCCGGAGGCTTTGACGGACCCGCCGGCACTTCGCGAGGGTGGGGGCCAGAGCAGGGAGCAGATCGGAGCTGCGGTTGCCGGGGACGCGATCGGGCCGTCGCTAGGGTCGCGATCGCGTTGCCACCGGCTCGGCGGCTAGGAGAGAGTGCGCCGCCATTGCGCGTAGGTTCGCGCATGCGCAGGAGGCGGCCAGCGCTCGATAGGACTCCAGGGCTAGGGAGAGATCGCGCGAGAGTAGGGAAGGTAGTAGAGAGGTTGAGGCGGCCATTAGGGGTTCGCGCATGCGCAAGGGAAGCGCGCACGCGGCCCCAATGCTTTAGGCAGCCCCTGGGAACTACAATTCCCAGGAGGCTTAGGGAGACAGGCATCAGGTGCCTGAGTGTGGCCAATAGGGCTGGAGGAAGCTCAGCCCGGGAATATAGATACATTTCCCGGGCTTTGCAACAGTCAGTCAGGCAGAGGAGAAGGAAGGTGTAGGAAGGGTGCAGGGAGCGCGTGGCTCCTGCATCAGGTAAGGGTCCTCCCTAGATTCCCAGGCAGGCCCCAATTCCCGGGTAAAGGGCAGGGGGTAACTGAAGAGGGACGCCTTAGCTAGGGAGGTGACCCTTGAGTGTGGTAGGTGCTGGTTTGGCAGTGTCGCAGCGGAGAGAGCTGTGGGCACTGTCAAAGAGGCACAGTGTGCTAGCAGTGTGGTTGCTGTGGGATCCAGGGGCTGTGTGTGATTGCAGCTGTCTGTGAGTAGTGTCGCTGTATGTGCTGGGCGCAGTGCGTGCAGTGTGTGTGAAGTGTGGATCCCTGCAGGCTGACAGTGTGAGCGGTGTGTCAGCTGCAGGTGCTTTGGGAGTAGCTAGTTAATAGCTAGTAGCAGTTACAGTTAGGACTGGGTAGCTGGGGGAAGGGGGGCAGGTTATGTTCACAGGCCCTAGGAGTTTTCCCCAAGCCATCCCAGGTTGCGGTTCCTCAGGGACAGGCCCTAGGTTAGGGTTGCTGTCACTCTAGAAGTAGTTAGGCAGAAAGCTGATAGCGGCGGTTGCTGTCCCCATGCGGTTGGTGTTGCCGTGATCGGTTGCAGTTCCCGTGGAGCGGTGGGACCCTCGTTGGGGTCCACCGGCAGAGTACCTGGAAAGGATCAGACGGACGTCTGACCCTTTGAGAAGAGAGTTGCGGTCCCGAGCAACGGAGTGCTCGGAAGGTATCTTCAATATTATAAAGTGCACCAACTGGGCCCTAGCTTAACATAGTGACTGCGCAGTCACCCACGACCTTTCGCAGGATTGCGGGACATTGGGTGTGGGGTGATCACAGGACACTGGGTGGGGAATACCAGACATTGGGCTGAGGTGATGCGGATAGAGCATCCGGTTATGTTATGATGTTATGTACGGTGTTATGTGTTATTAAGTAAAGTGTTAGCTATTGTTTTATATCTACGTGTGTTATGGTATTTCTTATTCAGGGCTATCTTTCCTAACGGGGGATCCTGGGTAAGTGGAGGCGCTGCACCAGGTAATGGTAAGGGTTTCCCCAGGCTCCCAGCTAGCGGAGGCTCAGATCCCCTGGAGCCACACAGGTTATGCAGTACCAGTAGTCCTTTAGAGCAGGTGTGTTGCAGGGAAAGGGACCGGTTAGACCACGAGGGGCCAATGGGATATTGGGTGGGTCGGCCGGTTCACAAAAAGGGTTACACATGTATGGGGCATGGTTTGTTATCGTGGTGCGGGCACGCGCAAATAATCGCTATACACCAGATGCTAATTGGCACGCCGAGGGGTGGATCCCAGTGATGTTTTAGGATTGGTAAATTACTTTATTATTTATCTATAAATATATTTGTGATGATACGATACCTTGAGAAAGTAATTAGACGAGGGTAATGCAGTTGATGTGATCTACATAGATTTTGCAAAGGCTTTTGATAACGGTTCCACACAAGAGGTTGGTGTACAAAATAAAGCAATTTGGACGCAATAAAAATATATGCACCTGGATTGAAAACTGGTTGAAGGACAGACAACAGAGGGTTGTGATAAATTGAACTTTTTCAGGTTGGGCTAAAGTCATGAGTGGAGTACCTCAGCGATGGTTCCTGGACCCCTGCTTTTTAACCTGTTTATTAATGACCTTGAGGTTGGCGTAGATAGCAAAGTCTCAAACTTTGCTGATGACACTAAATTGTATAAGGTAGTAAAATCAGAGCAGGATGTAATTTCTCTCCAGAAGGACTTGGATAGACTGGAAACGTGGGCAGGTCAATGGCAGATGAGGTGTAATACAGTTAAGTGTAAGGTTATGCATTTTGGAAGCAAGAATAAACAGGCGACTTACAAATTAAATGGGGATAAATTAGGGGAATCCTTGATGGAGAAGGATTTAGGAGTGCTGGTAGGCAGCAGGCTTAGCAATAGTGCCCAAAGGCATACAGTAGCTGCAAAGGCAAACAAAATCTTATTTTGTATTAAACAGGCAATGAATGGTAGTAAGTAAACAAAATTATGCTCCTTTATAAAGCATTAGTAAGACCACACCTTGAATATGGAGAACAATTTTGGGCACCACTCCTTAGAAAAGGCATTAGGGGGGGGCGTGCCGATGACGTCATCCGGTACGGAAGGGTAAGAGGAGAGCTCCAGAGACCCTCACGAATAAACGCAATTATTAGCAGCTTTACCCTTAAACTTCCGACCCCAAAATACACAGCCCGGATTCCTGAATACCCAGGCATGTCACACAAACCAAAAAAACCAACCCGGACAGGGGGTTACAAATTTTTTTTCCCCTCCGACACGGGAACAAAAAAGCAAGATGGCGTCTCCCCGCCCGGCGCACGCGGAGCAAAACCAGTTACAACGGATCGGGATGGATCTAATGAAATGCCAACCTCAGATGAGGGGATCACTAAGGCATACTTAGAAGAGCTACATAGTAAGCTTTACCGATCCCTGCAGGCCGACCTGAGAGAAGCGGTCGATGAACTGAAACAGGACATATTAGGCCTCACCCAAAGAACTACGATACTGGAGAACAGACTGGAGGAGGCCCTCAAACATCAGAATGCAGCAGATGAAGAAATCACCCGGCTGGGTGCTGAAGTGAACTCTCTAAAAGATAGATTAGAGGACTAAGAGAACCACGACCGCCGGCAGAATATCAGAATCCACGGTATACCAGAAGCGGTTCTCCCTGGTCACCTCAGAGAATATCTAAGAGACTTCTTCATGACCATCTGTGGGGACCTGGAAGAGAGGGACCTCGAAATAGACAGGGCCCACTGCGCACTAGGCCCGAGATCGGACGACCCCAACCGGAGAAGGGACGTGGTCGTCCGCATGCACAGCTACACAGCTAAAGAAAACATTGTTGGTGCTTGTCGGGAGCAGGATTTCGTGCAGTTCCGAGAAGAGCCCCTTCAAGAATACAAAGACTTGTCCAAAACCACCATCAACCGGCGCAAGGAACTGTGCCCCTTAACTCTACTATTGCGAGACAGCGGAATAAAGTACAAGTGGGGGTTCCCTTTTAAGTTGATCATAAACTATAATAGAAAGTACTTTACCATCCGATATCTGGAAGATATGACCCAGCTTGCCCGCGCCCTTGGCTTGACTCCCCCGGCATCCTGGTCCACCGATGCACGGTGCTCCCAGAGGCAAGAGTATGAAGCAGAAACAGACGAAGGCGAAATAACACTCCCTGAGACGCACCGTATGCTCCCAGACATGGAGATGCCGTATGCTACCATCCTAACTTCAGAAGGGGAACCCGATCGCGACCCAGGATGGGCTACCTCTAACTGCGGAGCTACTCATCAGAACCTCTGGTGAGCACCCCCCCTGCTGATGAGTCCCTGGAGGTACTCACCTGATCCTGACTCCACCGGAGTTCCAAGCAAGACTGAGGTGAATACGGCTGAGCATCATTACCAGAGGGAGCCGAGAATCACGCGAGACTTTGCCTCACTCCTTCCCCCAGTTGTTTTTTGCCCTCCCTTGGCTGAGAGGAGGAAGCCGCTACACCCTTTGGCTGGAAAGGACGGAACTCCGGTCAGGGGTGAAGTTTGAAGCCCCAGCTGGACAGTTTGGTTGCGGTAAACGCAGTTCCCCGGACGCTTAGTGGACGATGGCTCTCCCCTGGGCTTTGAGCCCTCTTGGACCTCCGCCGAGATAAACACGCCAGAAGGGTTTGTAGAGCAGAATTAATCACACGTCCGGTTAGACGGAGATTGTTGGAACTAATTAGAGTTATAATGTTTAAACGTTTTTTGTTATAGGTAATAATTCCCTTATTGTAAAGTTAAATGCCAACGTCTATTCCCCCCCTTATACCCCACATACTCTCCCCTACCCTCCCCCCTCTGTACCTCCTACCCTCTTCTCCCCCTGTACACACTTACTCCCCATCAGGCTTGTAGTAAATGTATACCTAGAGCCCCCAAAAGCGACTGAGGCCCCATGTAGAAAAATAAACTGTGGAGCCCCAGCATGGTTATGACCTGAGGCACTTGTGGGGACGCTCTTAAGGATACGCATGCAAGGGGCAACAAAGTTGTTATGATCCCCTTTCCCCTCTCCTCTCCCCTTCCTCCCCCTCCTCCCCCCCCTTCCTCCCCATCCCTTCCCCTCCCCCATCCCTTAATAACCTTAACGCACAAATTATTGCAGTTAAATTATTTCAAGAAATAACGGATGTTTACCTGAGTGCCACCCTACTATGATGATGTATACAGAATAAAGAGAATGTACAGTATAAGGCTGCATGTTATACAAAAAACAAATGTGTCTAACTGTATACCTCTCCCTCCCCTCCCCTCCCCTCCCTAACCTCTTCCCCTCCATGTCACGACCCCAATCGGGTTTAAACTATGCGTACAAGGTACATCGCACACTTCCTAGAAGGAAAAGGGGGGGGGGGAAATTATTACCCCAGCAGCTTCGGCTTACCTAAGTTACATAGGTGTTGCAACTAATTCAAATGTGTTAACTCAGACCCCAGCAGAGGTTTAAATGCATGGTAATGGTAACGCAACCCTACCCCTCCCCTCTCCCTGTCTATCCCCACCCTGTGTTCGCCCCCCCCCCCCCCTCCCCCCCCCCTCCCCCCTCCCCAGCCATAACCCCCCCTCCCTCACCTTCCCCCCCTCCACCCCCCCCCATCCATTGATAATCTCAAGGTACAAATCACGGCAGTTAAATCACCCCAAGAAGTTACCGGTGTTCACCTAAGTGACTGTGACGATGTATACAAAGAGAATGTATAAGACTGCAGGTTCTACAAAAACAGTCATGTCAAGATATATATTTTTCCCTCCCCCCACCCCCCCCTTTTACCCTTCTCCCTTTCTGATCATGACCTTGATTGGGTTTATACTATGATTATAAGGTACAACGCACACTTCTGAGAAGGAACAGTATGAGCAAAATAGTGTCCCCGCAGATAAGGGCCACCTAAGTTACATATGTGGTGCAACCAAATCAAATCAGAATAATGCTACCTGACCCCTCCCCCCTCCATGCCTTTCCCCTTCTCTCGTCTCCCCCCCCCCCCTCTTCTCCCCTCTCCCAACACCCACCCCCTCTGGCTCACTACCCCTTACCTCTGGGGATGAGTATTTCTTTAGCATACTGACGCTCTTTGGACCAATGGTATGATATAATTGGCATTTTACTCCCCATCTTGTACATCTGCTCCTACCCTATGCATCCTATTTTTATAATCCCCCTTAACCCCTTTGACATCAAATGAAAAGGACGGGAATATGGATACCCAGAGGGTCTCCACCTCGCCCGCTCCTGCCGGCTGCTGTCACCGGACCCACCCCCCAAGGGTCTTAAACCCTAAAAACTGACCACTAGTTAGGTCGGTCTTGTTCTATTAAGACCTCGTCAAGGTCTACTTTCTTCTCTCACTTTAACCTGCTGATACTGTCCCAGCAGGCAACCCCCCCTCCCTCCCCCTCCCCCCCACACTCCTTCCCACCCTGGTCAGCCGAGGTTAGTATCAGGCGAAGACAGGATCCCATTGATCCTCTCATTAAAGGGCCCCAGCGCTTTATGAGTTTAAATCAGTCCATCCCTAGTGGGAAGGGAATGGTCGTAAAACTCCATAGACATTATAGAACTTATGGCTAGTCAGTCGGCAATTAAGCTTGTATCCTTGAATGTAAAAGGATTACAAAACAACAGAAAAAGGAGACTCGCTCTCCAGGAAATTAAAAAATCCGGGGGAGATATTATATTTCTTCAGGAGACGCATTTCACATCCCAGGACCCGCCTAAAACATTCCAAAAGGCATTCCCGATGAGCTTTTACTCATCATTTAGTAGTAAAAGGAGAGGAGTTGCTATTCTGATTCATCAAGGAACTCCATTCAATCTAATAAAAACAAACGGATCCAGAGGGTAGATTCCTTGTGGTATATGGCTCACTATCGGGATCGGCAATCACACTGATTAACTTATATGCCCCAAACGAGAACCAGGCTAACTTCCTTAAAAAAGTGTTAGAGGAAGTAGATTCTGACTATCTGTCTTCAATAATACTAGGTGGGGACCTAAACATGGTACTTAACCCTACTGAAGATAAATCATTTGTTCCAGGCCGCCCGCTTTCTACCCAACCCCAGAGATTGGGGAAAAAATGTAAAGATATTATAAAAGAGTTCTCCTTGGTGGACATTTGGAGAGCCCAACACCAGGGGCAAAGGGACTTTACCTTTTACTCGGCCCCTCACCAGACCTATTCTCGTATAGACTACTTCCTGGCTACCAGGAATGTCCTGGAGGCTGTTGCCACTTCTGAAATTGGCCCAATTACTTGGTCAGATCATGCACCCATCACCCTGACCCTTTCTATTCCATTTGTTAAAATAACTTCGTACAGCTGGAAATTAAATGACTCATTACTAAATCACTCGGAAGTAGAGAAGGAGATCAAAAAAGCCCCTAAGGATTATTTTAGATTGAATCTTGGATCGGTCTTATCCCCAGCAATCCTGTGGGAAGCCCATAAGGCGGCAATTAGAGGTAATTTTATCTCAATTGCATCCCACAGGAACAAAGTAAAGGCAAAATTACTCAAAGAGCTCACAGACAAAATTATTAAATTAGAGCAGTAGCACAAATCTAACCCCTCCAGGAAAGTTTACAAATCATTGACAGCTGTCAGAAATGAATTAAAGCAGATCCAACTAGAGAATGTAGAAAAAGCTCTCAAATTGACAGGTCAGAGGTATTATGATAAAGGTAACAAGGCCGACAGACTTCTTGCTAGCAAGTTAAGAGGAATACAAAAAAGATCGCAAATAACAGCGATCAAGAATAAATCTGGTGAGTTATTGTATAACGAAAAAAAAATAGCAGATGAATTCACCAAATTCTACACTAAGCTATATAACCTGAGAACCCGAACTGGTAATCCAGGACCCACCGAAGCGGGGGCAATTATAGATTATTTCGATGATTGCTGTCTCCCCTCCCTGACAGAGGAGGAAAATTCCTTGTTAAATGCTAAAATATCATTAGAAGAACTGACAGCGGCAGTAAAAGCATCAAAAACGTCCAAAACGCCGGGCCCTGATGGCTTTACAAATATCTACTATAAGAAATTCTTACCAATATTGTCCACCCTCTTATTAAATTTGTTCAACTCATTCATGGAAGGAAATCCCATCCCATCTTCAATGTCATCAGCTAACCTAGCGATAATACATAAAGAAGGAAAGGACCCGACACAATGCGGAAGCTATAGGCCAATTTCCCTGTTGAACAATGACCTCAAACTGTATAGTAAGATATTGGCAAACAGACTGAATCCCATTCTCCCTAGACTAATCCATAATGACCAGGTTGGGTTTGCCTCAGGCCGCCAGGCCTCGGACAATACCCGCGAAATAATTAATATGATAGATCATATCCACCTGACCGGCTCGAAGGCAATGCTATTGTGCCTGGACGCCGAGAAGGCATTTGTTAGAATCAACTGGCTATTCTTGGATAACACTTTGAAGAAATTTGGCTTTAAAGACTCATTTCTAGAAGGAGTCCGTGCACTCTACCAAAATCCGTCTGCAATGGTTAGACTTCCGGGCGGGAACTCCGAAAGGTTCCAAATTAAAAATGGAACCAGACAGGGTTGCCCCCTGTCGCCCCTTCTTTTTGCTCTCACCATAGAACCACTAGCGGCTAAAATACGAAATAATACGAATATCCAGGGCATTGTAATTAGGAAAATAAATGATAAAATCTCCTTGTTCGCCGATGATATCATTTTGTCCTTGATCAAACCCCAAACTTCCCTTCCTAACCTTCAAAGGGAACTGACGGACTTTGGCAAAATATCAGGCTACAAAATAAATAACGAAAAATCCAAAGCCCTAAGTCTAAGTCTCCCAGACTTAGAAGTGAAATTGCTCAAATTAAACTTTAGCTATAGATGGTGCTCCTCATACATTAAATACTTGGGAGTAAATGTATCAAGGAACTACCAAGCTCATACCATGATAATTACCCAGCTCTTTTCGAGAAAATCAAAAAAGATCTGGATAAATGGGAAGGTTTCCATATCTTATGGATCGGAAGAATGATCTCAGTTAAGATGAATATACTCCCTAGATTATTATATTATTTCCAAACACTTCCTGTCCAGGTCCCTGGCTCTGAGCTGAAAAATATTCAAAAGAGGTTGTTAAATTTTATATGGCAGGGCAAGAGACCCAGAGTCGCTAGGTCGGTGTTGCTGTCACCAAGATCAGGGGGGGGGGCATGGGGGTCCCAGATATATATAAATATTACCTTGCTGCACAATTAAAACAAGCAGTAATGTGGAACACAGACCCAGCCCATTGTTGCTGGGTTGGAATAGAGTCTCATTATGCCAGAATGCCCTTTCTCCAAGCGTGTCTATGGAATCTAGATAGAGGAGATATGCAATTGCACAAATTAAAACTAAAGACGACAATACACACCTGGGAGGTTTGGTCGAAATGTAAGCCCAGATTTGGGCTTTCTTCTTACTGCTCACAGCTCACGCCTATATTCGATAATCCAAAATTCCCTCCGGGTTGTGGATCCAGGCTGTTCGACCAATTAAAGTTGAAGGGAATTAGGACGATTGCGGATCTCTTAAGTCTGGGGAGGCTCCTGAGCTACCAAGATTTACGGGCCAAATATGGCATTACGGATTTGGACACATTTAAATACCTACAAATCCGACATTTCATCCAAAAAATATCCCCAAAACCAGAATTTCCCTCTCTCACCAAGTTTGAGCACTTATGTAAAGTCAATGCCCATCAAAAAGGTTTAATTTCAGAAATCTATGTTGAGCTAGGAAAATCAGCGGACCTCCCAAAACATGACTACATGCTCAAATGGGCAGCAGATCTGAATATAAGTATAGAAAGAGAGGACTGGGAAGAAATTTGGGAAGCAGCTTCAGGAACTTCCATATGTACCACAACGAAGGAGAACATATATAAGATTTTATTTCACTGGTATCTTACTCCTGTGAGACTGAATCAAATATACCCTCTGGCATCCGATCTCTGCTGGAGAGGCTGTGGACAAAAGGAGGACATAGCCCACATTTGGTGGACATGTCCAGAAATTGTGAAATATTGGTCCAAGGTCCAAAATTTAATAAAAGAGGTCATCGGCCTCGAGTTACCCATTGATCCGCTGACCTACCTATTGGGCAGGCCAATGCAGGAAATTGACCGCCCAACTAGGAAATTAACCTCCTTCATTCTTACAGTGGCCAGATGTGAAATAGCGGCCTCCTGGAAGAAAATAACCACCCCCTCCAAAGTAACTATAAAAAAGAGGATCAATGAGGTAATGCTCATGGAGAAGTTAACGGCCTTCCTTAAGCAAAATGTAATCATATTCTATAGAATATGGGAGCTGTGGTTAATTTATATAAGATGATGGGGCTTCATACATGTCTAGAAGTGGAATTATACATGTAGCCAGGTCCCCTCTGTCCCGCGACCCCCCCCCCTCGTTACCTCCGCTGCCGGGGGTCACTCGATAGACCCGCCGGCACTTCTGGAGGGTGGGGTCCATGCAGGGAGCACTTCGGCGCCCCGGAGGGGGTCCTGTGCAGGGCGCCGCCATCTTGAATGAGTTCGGACATGCACAGTAGGCTCCGGCGGCCCCGACAAGTGGCGCATGCGCAGTGGCAGCCCGCGAAACCCTAGCCTACCTGGGAAGGCTCTTGGACGGGACTACGAGTCCCATGAGTCTTAGAGAACCCCACGTGACGCCAGGGAGCCAATAGGCTTAGAATCTCCCTGCTGAGGAGATTTGGATACATTTCGCGCGCTGAAGGAGCCCACATTTTCAGGACCAGGAAGAGCTAGGGGAAGGAGGTGAGTGCAGGGGTCTGTGACCCACTACATTAGGCCAGCAGCCCCCTAGGCCCCAGTTAGGTCCTGAGCCCCTCACAGCTTGTGGTGCTACAGGGACCCTGTCACATTAGGGACCCTGTCACATTAGTACCAGTGTTAGATAGGGACACAGCGGATGCTGCGCTCCCCGAGAAGAGGCTTGGGCTCAAGCCTACGCCCAAAGAGACAAAGACAATCTCCATGGTGGGATCGCCCCTGGCGGACCCTCGTGGAAGGAAGCACCGGATCACAGATGGGATCACCAAGCGGCGGATCCTTTTTGAAGTTGCTTGCAGGCCCGAGTGCAGGAGCACTCGGCAGGTACCTTTATAAGTGCACCAACAAATCATATATATTCTCACATAGTGGCAGCGCTGACCACGGGACAAAGGGGTTAACTATGGACACGGTTTGGGGATACACGGTGGTGGGTGCAAGGTACACTCCAAGTGGAGTGAATGACATTTGGTACTACGGTACATAGTGTGGAGTTACCCCCTAGGGGGAGTATTATTACAAGTACACAGTAGTGATTACTTAAAAGTGTGATAAGCGTGTAAAGTGTGTGATTATTCCTGCATATATATATAAACTGGTTATATACATCTCCGTGTATGTACTTATTTTATATGTGGGTCCTGTGTAGGCAACTTTCTACATTCCTAGAACCATACACAGGTGGAGGCGCTGCAAGCCAGATCGAGCCGAAGGACTCACCCCAGGTTCCCAACAAGCGGAGGCTCAGGCCTCTTTGAACCTACAGGTATATGCACCACACCTGGTAACACATAGGTTTCAACCCACACACACTATATCTGTGCTTGGAGTAGAAGGAATACCCGTTACATTTGGAGGCGCTGCTGAGATTCAGACCTGGAGTGCCCTATTCCGTTCAGTATCATAAGAGATCAGCAACATGTTAATTCCCTCAAGTCAAGAGGTCAATGCTTGGGCCATCACCACCCGGGAACCACCTAGTTACGTAGTGGCAGTAGGGAACGTCCCAGCGTTGGTGGCCGAAAGTGACATCCAGGACTCTCTGAGGAAGCTCCTGAGCCGAGATAAAGTATGGTACCGGGGCAGGGTGTTCGACTCTACTTTTCATTGGAGCGCCATCCTATTCACTGTGGGTCGGGACATATGCCAAGAAACGGCCCCAGCCACCCTACTAGCCCCTGAGGCCCCCCCAGAAGGCTACCCCTTTATATACTCGGACTTACCAGAAATACGGGAAATGTTTTCATCAATGGACCCTACCCAGGTTCCAGATGAACCGTCCACCAGTACTTGGCCACCTACTGCACCGGTGTCAAGTACCCCAAACCGGGTAGACCGTCCCCCACCCAAAGTCTCCTTTACTCCAAGCGCTCTCACGGGAGCCACCAGTTGGGCTGACAGTCCACCCCCTTCACCAGCACCCGCTCCCCGTGTGCTGAACTCCCGGCCTATCAGAGACAGTATGGTAACTAATGAAGGTTCCGTAATGGGGGTGACGCTACCCCATTTCTAGAGGCCATCACCATGGCCTCCCAGTCACAAAGCTACCGGAAACTCAAAGCCTTCTCTGGAGTATTTCCAACACCACAGGGGGAGGAAGGGATAGACTCTTGGAGGGAGAATGCGTTAAAAGTTGTAGAGGAATGGTCGTGCACTGACGCAGTGAAAAGGCAGCATATCATGGAGTGTCTTAGGCCTCCGGCTTCTACCATTGTAACCATCCACAGGGACCAAGAAAGAAAAAGGGGGGTGGGTGCGCCAGATGATTAAATCCTGAAACACTTGACTAACTCTTGTAAAAAGAATTAAAAAACCTTACAGTGAATAAATGTCAATAAAATATACAAATAATTATAAAGTGACATGAACCATTCCGGAGCATGAAGGGTCTTACTATAGGTATAAAAACAAATCAAGTGTGTAAAAAAAACAAAACCCAAAATAATTGCAGCTTCCAATACAAGGGACCCCAGTCCTTGGTGTGAAAGATAAAAAAAAAAAAGAAAAAAAATTAGGGAAGCGCAGTAAAATGGGTGATGGTAGAATGACAACTTTATAGTGAATATATAACACAAAATAATAATAAGCAATAAACAACAAATGTTATAATAATATCAATAGTAGCTAATGTCCATATGATCTGATTCACTAGTGAGCGGCGATCTTAGCCGGCTGCTGCAAAAAAAAGTCAGAGGGATGACAACAGGTAAGTAATCCTGGTGCAAGATCAAAAGTCCTGGGACCAGAGTAACGTCACCAAATGAATACATAAATCGTGGGGGGATGGAAATGTTAGAGTGGGGGGGGGTATATGGGCCGCTAGTGAGCCAGTGATGAATGTGCTCACCCAACCTCCAATGGTTGCTAGAGAACGGCGCATGGATTCCTCCCCAACCAGCTCCTCCAAGTCTCAGATGTTAGAGACCGACTGTGTCTAGCCCACCGGGTTTCCGGGAATGACGTCACTTCCGGACGTGACGTACTAACCCTTCCCGGCTGTAACAGGGACTGTTTGATCCTCCTCCGCAGCGTGGATAGCAGACAGACATGCTGATAGTAAAAACACCGCTGCTCTCTCCAAAGCACGTAGCAGTGCTAGCTGAATCCAGTCACTAGGACAAGTAAGAGCACAGACCCCTGGCTCCTCCTCCTATGCGTTTCACCAAAGATAGCTTCATCAGGGATGAAGCCATCTTTGGTGAAACACGTAGGAGGAGGAGAGCGGCGATGTTTTTACTATCAGCATGTCTGTCTGCTATCCACGCTGCGGAGGAGGATCAAACAGTCCCTGTTACAGCCGGGAAGGGTTAGTATGTCACGTCCGGAAGTGACGTCATACCCGGAAACCCGGTGGGCTAGACACAGTCGGTCTCTAACATCTGAGACTTGGAGGAGCTGGTTGGGGAGGAATCCACGCTCCGTTCTCTAGCAACCATTGGAGGTTGGGTGAGCACATTCATCACTGGCTCACTAACGGCCCATATACTCCCCCCACACTAACATTTCCATCCCCCCATGATTTATGTATTCATTTGGGGCCGTTACTCTGGTCCCAGGACTTTTGATCTTACACCAGGATTACTTACCTGTTGTCATCCCTCTGACTTTTTCTGCAGCAGCCGGCTAAGATCGCCGCTCACTAGTGAATCAGATCATATGGACATTAGCTACTATTGATATTATTATAACATTTGTTGTTTATTGCTTATTATTATTTTGTGTTATATATTCATTATAAAGTTGTCATTCTACCATCACCCGTTTTACTGCGCTTCCCTAATTTTTTTTCTTTCTTTTTTTTGATCTTTCACAGGGACCAACACCCAGAGTTGACGGCATTGGAGATAGTGGAATTCCTGCTGGACGTATACGGGCTAGCAAAAGATGAAGGAGCAATCTGGACGAGGTACTATAATCTCTATCAGAAGGAGGGGGAAGACTTGTCGGCCTTTATACACCGCCTGCAACTGGTCTTAGGAATCCTACTCAATCGTAAGTTGATTCCCGCCTTTGGGATGGATGAGGCGCTTCGTAAACAGTACCTGCGGGGATCAAGCCCCACTCACCCCATAGCCAATATGCTCCGCAGCAGACTAATGGAAGGAAATCCCCCTACGTTCACCGGATTGCTGCGCCAGGTGAAAATTCATGAAGCACATGCCTTGTTACACTCTCCCAAAAAACCCAAGAGCCCCTCCGTCTCCAAGGGAAAGGGGTCTATGGAGAAGAAGGAAGAATCTGCCGCCCCGTCCAAGGGGTACAAGCCAAAACCCTCAGACAAACCACCTTCCCCGTCCCAGGTTCGTCCAGAACGCTGCAAGGTCATTTGCTATAACTGCGGTAAGAAGGGCCACTTCTCCAGTGACTGTCCAGAGAGGGAGGACCCACCAGAGGAGAAACCTCCCAATAGAGGAATTTCAGCCCGGTAAATGGTCTGCCACGTACAGATGGCGGAGTCTGACACAGAAACCCCTACTGGATCCGAAGAGGCTCCTCCTGACTCCGGCCCCAGTGATGACGCCTTACCAGGGGATGCTTACAGTCAAGTACGCCCATCGGCCATTGTGCGGGTTGTACTGGAAGGGATCTATGTCTCTGCCCTACTGGACACCGGGTCCCAAGTGACCATAATATACCGCAAGTTCTATGACCAGCACCTCAAACACTGCCCCCTGCGGTCGGCCGAACATATGAAGGTGAGGGGGTTAAGTAACAAAGACTACCCCATCGATGGGATTGTAAGGGTTCAACTGGAAATACTCCAACAGAACACCGGCAAGAAACACCCCATGCATGTAGCAGCAATGGTATGCCCGGAGCCCCAAGACTAGTGCAAGTATCCGATCATCTTGGGAACCAATACTGATATAGTACAAGCGGTAATCAGAGCATACCTGAAAGAGACCAACAAGTTGCCGATGGCCAATCCGCTCCTTGATCCCATTCTACGAGAAGAATGCAATCGGGTATATGCCTTGGAGCGTCACGGGGACCTCTACAATCGTCAACGCGGACTGACGACCAACGTATGGCCGTCTGGTGCTGTTATCCCAATCGAGATGAGAGCGATAAACTTTTCTCCCTGGAGAGTATCCCTGAGGACGAGGTTCAGAAAGGGTATAGGTTACTACCCGACGTGAGAGAGTGGATGACTAAAATCCCTCTACGAACCTACGTATATGAGCAGAACATCTCCCCATTCCCGATGGAACTTGATGCCGGACAAAGTTTGGGTTGCATATATCCGGTTAGCCCTGTGGAAACAATGCCCCAGGTGAATGCTGCTGCAGTGGGTGAGCGGTTAGTCGACCTGGACTTCAACTTCGCTGAGTCGACGTTGCCAACTGAGTGGAAAGATCGGCTGACAACCAACTTGAATAAACGAGGGACTGTGTTCTCCACGAGTGAGATGGATGTGGGTTGCAGTCGCAGCGCCCAACATGCCATTAGACTGAGTGACGCCACTCCATTCCGCGAACGCTCTCGCCGCATCGCCCCTAGAGATGTGGACGATGTAAGGAACGTCTTGAAAGAAATGGAGAACGCTGGGATTTTGACGGAGTCACTGAGTCCTTACGCCTCTCCCATAGTGGTGGTAAGACTGTGCGTCGACTATCGAACCCAGAACAACCGTACGATACCAGATCAGTACAACCTTCCTCGCATTGAAGAAATTCTGAATGCTCTGAACGGAAGCCAATGGTTCAGTGTTCTCGACTTACGATCTGGGTACTATCAGGTACCCATGAGTGCAGAGGACCAGGAAAAGACAGCCTTCGTCTGCCCCCTGGGTTTCTACCAATTTACACGTATGCCCCAAGGTATTTGTGGGGCCCCTGCTACCTTCAAATGACTGATGGAGAAGACTATCGGAGACATGAACCCTAGGGAGTGTCTGGTCTACCTGGAGGACATCATTGTCTTCGGAAAGACCCTGGAAGAGCACGAAGAGAGGCTGCTTAAAGTGATAGACCGTCTTGGGAAAGAAGGATTGAAATTGTCCCTTGACAAGTGTCGGTTCTGTCACACCTCATGACTTACGTGGGACACATCGTGTCTGCTCAAGGAATCGCCACCGACCCGGCCAAAGTAGAAGCGGTCGTGAACTGGCCTCGTCCTGAGAATGTCACGGAATTACGATCCTTCCTGGGTTTCTGTGGGTATTATCGTCGCTTCGTAGAAGGGTACTCTAGTCGAGCTAAACCCCTGAACAATCTGTTAAAGATATATCCTGAAGATACAGGAAGGAAGGCCACATCGGCCCGGCAACCGTTTGGCGATAAATGGAAGTCTGAGTGTGAACAGGCCTTCCTGAAGTTGAAGAAAAGCCTGACCGAAGCGCCGGTGCTTGCGTATGCTGATCCAGAACAACCATACGTTCTGCATGTGGATGCCAGTCTCAATGGATTGGGCACCGTCTTGCACCAGAAGCACCCCGAGGGCCTTCGGCCAGTAGCCTACATCAGCCGCAGTCTGACACTCAGTGAACAGAAATACCCTGCCCACAAGTTGGAGTTCCTGGCTCTCAAATGGGCCATCACGGAAAAGCTCCACGATTACCTTTACGGTGTTACGTTTGAGGTAAGGACGGATAACAATCCCCTCACGTACATCAATACCTCAGCCAAATTGGACACAGCAGGGCACCAATGGCTGGCAACTCTAAACAATTACCAGTTCTCCCTGAAGTATAAGCCGGGGCCTCTGAATGTCAGAGCTGACGCTCTATCACGACGACTGGGACTAAGTGCTACTCCTGATGATGATGAGTGGGAAGAAATCCCAGGACCAGGGGTGCGAGCTATGTGTAGCACGGCCACCATCATCAACGATCAAGTGGCCTTCTCAGAATTACGGGTTGCGGATTCCTTGGGATGCCAGTCGCAGGCCATCCCAGCAGCCTACTGCAATCCGAAGGGGATGAACATAACTCATGACAAAGTGCTACGGTGGAAAGATCTAGTAGACTACCATATACAAGACCCTGTAATTAGTATTATTAGGCAAGCCATTGAAAAAAGGAACCCAGCCCTCCTGAAGCATGTTCCCAAAGACTTTGTCGCTTCCCTCATGCGGAAGCGGACAAATTTGAAATTGATAACTGCTTACTGTATCGGGTGGTGCAATATCACAACTACCCGGATAGACGACAACTAGTCCTCCCTAAGAGCTTGCAATACATGGTGTTAAAGTCTCTACATGATGAGCATGGACATCTCGGTGTAGAGAAGACCTTTGGGTTGGTCCGAGACCGCTTTTTCTGGCCCAAGATGCGAGAGGCCGTAGAACATCACTGTCGCCATTGTTCTCGGTGTATACAATGCAAGACCCTGCCTACCAGAGCTGCACCTATGGGCCATCTGAAGAGTTCTGGTCCCATGGACCTTGTGTGTATGGACTTTCTGTGTATTGAGCCTGATAGCCGAGTAATATGCAACGTGCTGGTCATCACGGACAATTACACCCGGTATGCCCAGGCCTTCCCCACGAAAGACCAGAAAGCCCTCACAGTGGCAAAAATACTATGCGAGAAGTACTTAGTTCACTATGGTCTTCCAAACCGTCTTCAAGGTCGAAATTTTGAGAGCACGCTGATCCGAGAATTGCTCAAAATGCTGAACATTGCTAAATCACGAACAACCCCGTACCATCCCGAGGGATATGCTTTGCCAGAACGATTCAACAGGACTTTGTTGGACATGTTCGGAACCCTGAAGGGTGCACAGAAAACAGAATGGAGTCGACACGTGGAAGCTTTAGTACACGTGTACAACTGTACCCGCCATGAGTCCACTGGATTCTCCCCATACTTCCTCATGTTTGGGTGGGAGGCAAGACTTCCAGTAGATGTGCGTCTTCGAATATCAATGGATGGGATACACAATGCTACCATTTCAAATATGTGCAAAGACTCAAGGACAGTTTGCAGCACGCTTACCAACAAGCTGAGCAGTCTACAGCTAAACTGAATGCTGGCAACAAGAGACGATACGATACGACCATAAGGTCAAATATCGGGAACTTCGTCCTGGAGACGCTGTGTTGCTTCGCAATCTGGGAGTCCCGGGAAAACATAAATTGGCTGACCGATGGAGAGACGGTGTATAGGAAATAGAATCTCAGATGCCTGGCCTCCCGGTCTATCGCATGAAAGACACTGAAGGCCTTGTAAAGGTACTGCACCGACACACTTTATTCGAGCAAATACCCAGTATGTACCTGGCAGATACCTGGAATGCGCCGCTCCTCACCTCTGACAAGCCCCGTTGCGTTTGCCTTCCCAGCCTGGGTTCATGCCTGGCTGACGCGCGGCTGATCTGTTAAATGATAATGATTAGGATTTAATAGGCTGCAATGCTTCGCCAGTCTACCAGATGGCATAAATTCATGAATTGTAATGCAGTATATATATATATACTGTGCAGTATTGCAGCCAGCGGGAATAAAATGCTTCAATCCCTGCCTGGAAAATACCTCAATGCACTCGGGCAGAAAACAGTCACAAACCTCAATACACCCGGGTATACCCGAATTCGTGGGACTAGCCGAGCTCGAATAAAGTGTGTCGCCAGTGTATGGCACCGTAATCATCTTCTCCCCATTCAACAAGTGGGAGATGAGGAAGCAGAAATATTGGCCACACCACTGAACGGTGAGCCAGATTCCTCAGAGATTGGTCAAGAGACTGTACATGATCATACCATCTCTGAAACTCCGGAAGATCCTATGGAAGGGCCCTCTCAAAGGTATCCTCCCAATGGAGGGGCATCTCCCGGAGGAGCTACGGGTAAAGGGCGCCGTAGGCCAACGCCTACTAAGGTGGCTCCAGTGGGTCAGCCTTTGGATCCACAAAGTCCGTGCTTTGTGCCAAACAGAGACTGTTCAGAGACATTTCTCCCCTCAAGGGAAGAGGCTGAGCCTCAGGACTGTACTTATTCCCCCCCGAGGGAGTTGCTGAAGAACAGCTCCGAAGGAGCCAAAGAGTCAGGTACCCTCCAAACCAGGTAACCTATGATCAGGTTGAGGCACCCCACTATGAGGCTCAGCAGTGGGCTCACAGCAAAGTGCAGTCCGTCATTGTGATGTTCAATGAAATGTACAATCTAATGTAGAGCTGACGAGTTAAGATTGTATTTTATTGTTGCATTTTTATTATATAATGGTGCCATGCAAATTTTCATTATATAACTTCTGTACATAATTATATTCAGTTGTGTCCCAAGCAAGGATGTTGGGGCTTTTTACCAGGGGGAGGATGTAGCCAGGTCCCCTCTGTCCCGCGACCCCCCCCCCCCTTGTTACCTCCGCTGCCGGGGGTCACTCGATAGACCCGCCGGCACTTCTGGAGGGTGGTGGCCATGCAGGGAGCGCTTCGGCGCCCTGGAGGTTACCGGCGGCTCCCGTGCATGGCACCGCCATCTTGAATGAGTTCACACAGGCGCAGTAGGCTCTGGCGGCCCGACGAGTTGCGCATGCGCAGTGGCAGCCCGCGAAACCCTAGCCTACC
The DNA here is from genome assembly GCA_036426205.1 of Ascaphus truei. Classification (NCBI taxonomy): domain Eukaryota; kingdom Metazoa; phylum Chordata; class Amphibia; order Anura; family Ascaphidae; genus Ascaphus; species Ascaphus truei. The sequence goes on along the minus strand of CM071570.1, from coordinate 106,998,756 downwards.
AGGGAAGGCTCTTGGACGGGACTACGAGTCCTATGAGCCTTAGGGGACCCCACGTGACGCCAGGGAGCCAATAGGGCTTAGAATCTCCCTGCTGAGGAGATTTTGATACATTTCTCGCGCTGAAGGAGCCCACGTTAGTCAGGACCAGGAAGAGCTAGGGGAAGGAGGTGAGTGCAGCGGTCTGTGACCCACTGCATTAGGCCAGCAGCCCCCTATGCCCCATTTAGGTCCTGAGCCCCTCACAGCTTGTGGTGCTACAGGGACAGGCCCTAGGTTAGGGACCCTGTCACATTAGTACCAGTGTTAGATAGGGACACAGCGGACGCTGCGCTCCCCAAGAAGAGGCTTGGGCTGAAGCCTACGCCCAAAGAGACAAAGACTATCTCCAGGGTGGGATCGCCCCTGGCGGACCCTCGTGCAAGGAAGCACCAGATCACCAAGCGGCGGATCCTTTTTGAAGTTGCTTGCAGGCCCGAGTGCAGGAGCACTCGGCAGGTACCTTTATAAGTGCACCAACAAATCATAGCAGTGCTGACCACGGGACAAAGGGGTTAACTGTGGACACGGTGTGGGGATACACGGTGGTGGGTGCAAGGTACACTCCAAGTGGAGTGAATGACATTTGGTACTACGGTACATAGTGTGGAGTTACCCCCTAGGGGGAGTATTATTACAAGTACACAGTAGTGATTACTGAAAAGTGTGATAAGCGTGTAAAGTGTGTGATTATTCCTGCATATATATATAAACTGGTTATATACATCTCCGTGTATGTACTTATTGTATATGTGGGTCCTGTGTAGGCAACCTTCTACATTCCTAGAACCTTACACAGGTGTAGGCGCTGCAAACCAGATCGAGCCGAAGGACTCACCCCAGGTTCCCAACAAGCGGAGGGTCAGGCCTCTTGTGAACCTACAGGTATATGCACCACACCTGGTAACACATAGGTTTCCACCCACACACACTATACCTGTGCTTGGGGTAGAAGGAATACCCGTTACATACACTTAGATAAGATAGGATACCTCGCCCTCGATCCTAAAACTGACAAAAGCCTGAAATTCGGCAACCAGGGAAGGGTACCTGCCTCCCCTCCACTCCCTCCCCCCCTGCTCTGCGTGAACTCCATGCCCGCCCCCCCCCCCACCATGCCCCTCCTCTCTGGCCTTCTCTCTTTGAAGGACTCCCAAGTACGACAATTAAGGTTGTCAATCTTTCCCCCCCCCCCCCCCCTGTGTGTGTGGAAAAAAATGTTCTTGTATTAGGCTGTATATTGTTTATGATGTGTTTTTGTTGTACAACTGCCTAATAAAACTATTTGGAAAAAAGAAAAGACATTAGGGAACTAGAGATAATGCAGAGAAGAGCCACCAAATTAATAAATGGGATGGACAATCTAATTTATGAGGAGAGGCTAGCTAAATTTGATTTATTTACATTAGAAAAGAGGCATCTAAGAGGGGATATGATAACTATATACAAATATATTCGGGGACAGAACAAGGAGCTGTCAAAATAACTATTTATCCCAAGGACAGTATAAAGGACTCAGGGTCAACCCTTAATGTTGGAACAAAGGAGATTTCCCCAACAACAAAGGAAAGGGTTCTTTACAGTAAGGGCAGTTAAAATGTGGAATTCCTTACCCATGGAGACTGTGATGGCAGATACAATAGATTTGTTAAAAAAAAAGGTTGGACATCTTTTTAGAAAGGAAAGGTATACAGGGATATACCAAATAAGTAAACATGGGAAGAATGTTGATCCATGGAGTAATCTGATTGCCAATTCATGGATCAAGAAGATATTTATTTTTCCCCTTATGAGATGTCAATGGATGATATGTCACTGGGGTTTTTTTGTTTGCCTTCCTCTGAATCAATATACTGTAAGTATAGATATAGGATAACGTTTCTCTTGTCTAAATTTAGCATAGGTTGAACTTGAAGGACGCATGTCTTTTTTCAACCTCATCTACTACAGTATGTAAGTATGTAACTATGTAACTAACCAGATGAGATTAGAACAACATTCTTTATAATGGAACCTAGAGTAATGGAATTTTCTTCTTTGTTAAATCTTGTGTTCTGTTATTATTCTGCAGCTGGGTATGATTTACCTACATACAAATATATGTGGTATTTTTATTGTTAATTATTTCTGTCCAATTATAAAGGATTGTGCATTAATGATCAGATCACTGAACTGGATATATTTTACTAAGCATATTCTGAGATCAGTAACTAATTTAAGTTTTAATATTTCTAAAAAGTATGTAGCAGGTTTTAGATATGAATCCCTGACACAAGAATTTAAAAAAAAATGTCACTGCAAATCGTACAATATTTCTGTAATCCTTCCATTAACATTGGGAGCACTTATCTAATATTTATTTATTTATAAAATGTTTTACCAGGAAGAATACATTGAGAGTTACCTCTCGTTTTCAGGAACAGCTGCAGCGGCCGTATTTGTAAAAGATCACGGAGCCGTTGTCGTTGGATCTGCTGTATTCCACACAGTATTAATTTTGCATTCCCTTGTTCATGCCGCATTCACGCCGCCCAGCACCCACGGTTGATCCGCGGTTGGTCTGTTTAATTTAATGGTTTTGGATTTAATTGGGTGCAATTCTTCGCGTATCCGCCAGGTGGCAGAAATTCATGAATTGTAATGAATAGTAATGTGTACAGTGCTTGTGCTACTGTGTCAACTTGCAGGTGTTTAAAAAAACAGATATAAACCATGTCTACCACAGTGGTCCATTGTGAATTGATCGTACTTGAAACCCTGAAGAAGTTATCTATTTCAGGCGTTTCGTAATAGAAACTGTAAAACTCAATGCTCTGTGTCTTTGTTTTACATTCTTTCTCCTGCACAATTGCTGACTGGACACAATGAGTACATCACAGACATATAAAAGACCTGACTGTACTTATGCATTTTTAATTTGTTCTGCAATTAATTCTGCAGCAGATAACATGGCGATGTTACCGAAATTTATGAATATTTCATTTCGAACTATGATTTTTACAAATTTTCACCTGACGCTCGTGTGTGGAAGCGTGCGATAAGAAAAAAGTTGGAAAACATAATGCGCTATGACAGGGATATTCCAAGCGGTACACCGGGCGAAGTTTTAAAATAACGGCAGCTGCAGCTGTATGTCCTGGGTATATCTGATATATCATCAGTGTAAACATAACATGATGCAAGCTTAAAGAAAAGCTGTGCAAAAAAATGTATTGCTTATTTTTTTAAATGTTGTTCCCTTGTAAGGCATTTAAAGAAATGTTTTGACCTTTTGGATAATTTTTCCAGGAATAAAAGTATTTTTGTTCACATGGGTACAATTTGGAACATGCACAAAATAATTCTGTGATTGAGTAATTTTTCAATTATCCCAAGACTTTTGTATTCATATTCATATTTTGCTGACTATTTGTTAAAAGCATCCAGGTTGTAGAAACAATGCCATTGGTTACACCAGGACTGTTGTTTGATAGTAAAAATAGTGCTGTTTTTTTGCACCAGTTCTGCTCATTAGAAATGTGGATAAATACTGTATCTCCCCTTGAAAACGCTTGCGCAACTCACCAATAGGGATCCCTGCTTCAGCACAGCCCAGAAAGTTAAATGGTAAAAAGGGATGTAATGTATCCATGTAACTATAAGGGGTCCCCAGGTTAGGGGGGATACCCAGTTACTATATAGGTAACCTGGAACCTGCATTGAGGTTCTGGGGGTGCTCCAACCATCTATAAGGTTGTGAGGGGCCTTGTAAAGTCCAGTCCTACGTCTATTTTATAGTGTGTGGGGAATATGGCTAGTAAGAAATAAAGTGCAGTTTTTTTTTATTCTATTCACCATACCAGCAAAACTTATGATATTTTTAAAGTGTACAGTATATTTTATTAAATTGTGTGTTTTGAAACATATCTGTTTGTGCACAGAAATGAGCTGGGACATTCAGAACCAATGCTCTGACAGGCCACTGGGGCTACCAATTGGTGTCAGTAGGTCTGGCAGGACATCTGGAGATGAAATCCCCAGAGGATGTCAGAGGTGTCAGGACCATTTTGACAGGAGGGAAGGACTCAGGTATCCATGTCCTGGGATCAATGGATGCTCTCTGCATTTCCATTTGCCCCACCAGACTTAGTGGAGCCGACAATGGGTTAGACGGGGGGGAGGGGGGTGGAAGATTCTGCTGGTGGACACATTTCCCATTGGCTGATTCATATTTCCAGACCACCGATTTGTTTAAAGCTAGCTCAACACGCCCCCTGCGTCTGACATCATCAGCCAGATGAGCCCTGCTCTGAGTGGCTGCGGAGAAATTGCTCACGCTTTGGTTTGGGTTATAGCATTTTTTAAAAGAAACTCAGAAGTATTAAAAACCTCTACGCCCATCAGATAGTTAGTTCTCTAGTCCCTAAAATGCTCAGATTCTAAGTTTCCAGTTTCAAGTCTCCAGCAAGAAAAGGGCTGCATCAGCGAAAGCTGCCTGGAATATTTTCTGTCCTGTTTTTGCAACTTTTATCAGGGTTTGGATTCCCTGCACCTAGGAGAATCTAGGTTGTTACCCCAATTCCCAAGTAAGTGTGTCTTTTTGCTGTAGTTTGTGTATCATTATGTTCATGCCTTTTCTTGTGAATAAATTTACAATTTATTTCATTAACTTGTTTTTCTCAATGCATGATCCTAGTTGCCTGGTCTCCCGTGACAATATCAAACTAAAATGGCTTTTAACCGAGCTATAACACTCTGGCTATAATAAGTAATGCGGTAGCTATCAAAATGCAGAAACTCGCAATTTTTGCCAACAACTGCTATTCACTAAAATCTGATATGCATATCATACTATAAAAATGTGCATTCTTATCTCGCAATCCAAAGGGTTGCGTGATCAGAATTGTGATATGCATATAAAGGAGTTTCGTTCATTTTTTGGCATAGGATTGATACCGTGGGTCTTCGGTGGTCTCCGGAGCTGACCACCGGATTCAATCCTATGTAATAAAAAATAAATTACAGCTAGTTTCATTGCCTTAGCGGCTAACTGCTAAGGTAAAGAAAGGGTTAAATAGCAGGCACTGCTTTATTGATGGTACAGTGGGTGGTTGAAGCCTGCACTTGCCCCAGGGTGGGAGTTTAGGCCTTGCAGGAGGGTGACAGTAGAAGTTAACCCCTTCATTACCTTTGCCGTTACAACATTTAAGGTAATGAAGGGGTTTACCCCATGCGCAGGGCCTAAATACCCACCCAGGGCAACTAACACCTTTACCCACCCCCTGTACCAACAACACTACACCAGAATGTGTAAAAGTGCTATTAACTAAAGATGGTTAATAGTGCTTTTCCCCATTAATAAAACCCATTACAGTGCAATACATAAAAAAAAAATACAACACAATATGGGCATGGATTGCCCCAATAACAATGAATGGCAAGCAAAAAAAAAAAAACAGCTACAAAATAAAACACATAACATTTAAATAAAAACAAACATTTCACAATAAAGCAATTGATTGTTATTGTGGTAAACCATGGCCACAATATGGGCATGGGTTGCCACAATGACAATGAATGGACAACCTAAAAAAAAAGCATAACAACAAATACAATACATTACAATGAATTAAAAAAAACATTTGCCAAAAAATTAATTGATTGTCTCTGTGCTTATCTATGCCCAGAAATGGGCATAGATAAACAAATTGGCAGTCAATGGGAAATCTAAAATAATACACAATTAAATAAAATACAATCAATGTGTTTCTTTGCTGTATTCTTTGCTATATTCATCCCTCTCCTACTCTGGCACCATTTATTGACCCACGACGCAATTCTCAACAGCCAGATGTGAAGAAGACCACGATCCCCTGTTGTTTGAAGAGACGTCTCAGTTAAGCTCTTTCTTCTTTTCTTCTTTCTTTTCTTCTGTCTTCCCTTCTTTATAATCTGAAAGGGGCTAGAGATGTTGCTCCAATGTCTACCTAGGCTCAAATGAGAAGGAACAGGCCTTATATAAGTGTACACAGTGTACATCTGTATCGTCCCAAAGGCGGATGCTGATGGTGCTCCCCAAGAGCTGCACCCCTCTGCACAGGACCAGTGTGCTTAGGGTTAACATGTGTTTGTACTCTGTGGAACATCAACCCCACCCATTGGAATGTTAATGAGCCAAGAGGACACAAAGAACTTTGTATTCGCCGCTGCATTTAATCTAAACCCCTTCAGTGTACATCTGTGTCACCCCAAAGGCGGACGCCTGATTGTAGTATCCCTGTATCTACTCCTAACACCAGTGCCTCTGATTTTGTGTTGTTTATTTTATAATCTGAGAAAAAATTGAATGTTGAAATCTCCTCAAATAGATTAGAAAGGGATGTCAGCTGTTTGGTGAGTGTTAATAAAATATCTGCGTAAAGAGCTATTTTATCCTCTTTAGGCTGTTTTGTCAAAACTTTGATATTTTTATTAATCCGGATTTTGTTTGCTAAGGGTTCAAGAGTCATCTTAAATAATAAAGGTGACGATGGACAACCTTGTCTGGTCCCATTATTTATATTGATCACACCAGAGCTGATCCCAGCCATCTTTAGATTGGCCTCTGGTTGGTTATAGAGCACCTTAATAGCATTTAGTATATCCCAAATACCCCTGATTTCAAATTTCTCTAGGGTTATAAACATATATGACCGGTCCACTAGGTCAAATGCTTTCTTGGGATCAAGTGAGATTACCGAGGGAGCAGCATTTATTTTCCCACATCTCACTCTAGCTTTCGATATATTCGCCAAATAGCACACGTGGTATTTGCGCAGACTAATGGCCCATCAAATTAACACAGCACAGGTCCCTGCTATGTGAATCCTACTGGGCTCTGCCTGTCTAAGTGTAAGGGATCCGGGGGCATGTCTTGCACAATGTGCCCCCTCCTCACTCACCCCGGTCCCCGCAGCCATCGCTGCTTCGGCTCTCCCTCCTGCTCCGACGCAGGCAGGTCCCTCCTCCTTCCCCGCGCCGGCCGGGTCCTGCTTGGACCGCGCGCGCCTGCCCGACAGCATTACAGGGCGCGAGCGATCCTGCGCTTCTTGTGGGCGGTCTCCTGTGCCTGTCCCTGCCCCCAGCCATCGCGGGACGCCGCAAGCAGCGAAACCACCCCTAATCCTCCCCCTTGGCTCTTCTCCCTATCTCTGCATTTAGTTCCTGTCCCTGCATTCAGTCAGTGCTCAGCATAATAATCTGTAACTTCATGCTGACTGGTTTTGTGCTTTGCTCTCTCTTGTGTTCCAGTCTCCTTGTTCCTGACCTGGCCTGGCTACGTACCCTCTCTGGATCTTGACTCCTGGCTTCGGACTCGACTACGCTTCCCTCTCTACTCCTCGGACTCGGCAAACGGACACTCAACTACGCTTACCTCTCTTCTCCTCGGACTCGGCAAACGGACACTCACTATGCGGCTCTCTCTACTCCCAGACCATTGGCTTACGGACTCGACTACGCATCCCTCTAGAACACAAGATCCGGCAAGTACCCGACTAACCTTTCTCTACAGCCCAAGGCCCGTCTACGCTAATACCACTGTCCGAGCACCGCCCCGTTGCTACGGATGTGTGGGTTCTCCCTTCTCCAACTCAGTACCGGGTTCTTGTCAGGTTTGCGGGCAGCACAAGCGTTACAATATGCTGAGCCCAACAAACCCTGACCCCCCTGAGGTGGACTCAGTTTTGACCTCGATTTCTGAGCATTTTTCCTAACTACAAGATCAGATTGCCTCTCTCAACCAACAAGTCTCTACTCTGTCCTTGCAACAACTTCAGGCCAACGTGCTTAGAGCTGTTGTCCAAGAGGCAGCTGCCGCACTGGAACCACGGATTCCTGCGCCTAACAGGTATGCTGGAGACCGGCTTGCATGCCAGGGTTTCCTTAATCAGTGCGACATACAATTTGAGCTCCCTCCCTCCCGCTTCCCTACTGACCGTACCAAAGTAGCTTATATTATCGCCCTCTTTACCTTGCAGGCACTAGCCTGGGCCTCACCCATCTGGGAATTAAGGCCCAAACTCACCCATGACTTTGCAAGTTTTAAGAGGGAGTTTCACCAAGTCTCCGATACTTCTGGTCGTAGGCATACGGCCGCATCCTCTCTTTTCCACATTTCGCAGGGTCGGAGGTCCGTAGCACAGTACACGTTGGAGTTCCGGACTATAGCGGCAGAGACGGATTGGAATAACGGGGCCCTCTCCGCTGCCTTCTGGCAGGGACTATCCGGCTCACTGAAGGACGAGTTGGCCTCCCAGGAGAGACCGCCTGCCCTGGAGGACTTAATTGCCCTTTGCATAAGGGTAGACCAATGGATGCAGGAGAGACGTACCAAGCGCCAGACTCCCCGGTTTGTTCTGCCAGTGTCTACCATCCCCAGGACTTCGCCACCGAGCCTTCCGGCCCTGGAACCACCTGAACCTATGCAACTGGGTAGCCAACAACTCTCTTCCTCGGAAAGACTGCGGCGCAGGAACGGGGGTCTCTGCTTTTACTGCGGCTCCTGTGGACACACCCTGTCACGTTGTCCCCTGAAACCTGGAAACGCCAGCACCCAGTGAGGAATGAGGGGATCTTACTGGGAACTATCTCGTCTGTTCCCCCTAACAAGGAAAATAACCCCAAGAGAATCCTCTTGTCCGTCCTTCTTGTAGGACCCAACTTCCGGGTTCAGGCCGCTGCCTTCCTCGACTCCGGTTCTGGCGGTAATTTTGTGGACCAGGAATTTGCTATTGAGAACAACATTCCCCTGGTGAGGAAGAGAGTACTGATCGGTCTCAAAGCCATTGATGGACGGCCACTCCAGCCTGCCTTCATTTCCCTGGAGACACCTCTCCTGTCACAATCCACAAGAGACGAACATTCTGAGTTGATCTCCTTCGACGTCATCCACTCCCCTTCTGTGCAGGTCATCCTGGGTCTGCCGTGGTTACAACAACATACCCCTATCATAGATTGGACTGACAAGTCACCCATCCAGTGGAATTCTCCCTGTCCAGGAGCTTCGACGCCTCCAGCAGCGGTACTTGCCGGCCTGGATACCATCACCCCGGTAAAGACCTCTCTGCTAGTCTGAATTCCTGGAAGTCTTCAACAAAACTCATGCCGAGATCCTCCCATCTCACCGTTCGTTTGACTGCTGTATCGATTTGGTGCCCGGGTCCGTTCTTCCCAAAGCTAGGTCTTACCCCTTATCTTTGCCCGAAACTGAGGCCATGGCAGAGTACATCGAGGAGAAACTCAAGAAGGGTTTCATCCGGAACTCTACCTCTTCGGCCGGAGCAGGTTTTTTTTTTGTGAAGAAAAAAGACAGGACACTTCGCCCTTGTATCGACTATCAGGGTCTCAATAAGGTCACGATAAAGAACCGCTACCCCCTACCTTTAATCTCAGAACTTTTCGATAGACTGCAAGGAGCCCCTCGATCTGTGGGGTGCTTATTATTTGATTCATATCCGTGAGGGGGATGAGTGGAAGACAGCGTTCAACACACGTAGCGGCCACTACGAATACCTAGTAATGCCAGGTTTGAGCTATGCAATGAACCTGCCGTCTTTCAAGATTATATGAATGAGATCTTTCGCGATGTCTTAAATATTTTTGTGATTGTATACCTGGATGATATTCTCATTTTTTCCAAGTCTCTCGACGAACATATCCAACATACCAAGCTTGTTCTCTCTCGCCTACAAGGAAATCGACTCTACGCTAAAATGGAGAAATGACTGCATTCACCTGTCTTCAACTGCATTCCTGGGATATATTATTTCCGACAAGGGCTTCACAATGGATCCGGAGAAACTCAAGTCGGTATTATAATGGCCACAACCCAACTCTTTAAAGGCGATCCAGTGATTTCTCGGTTTTTCTAATTATTATCGGAAGTTTATTCGGAATTTCTCCGCCACGGTGGCACCTATTACCGCTCTTACCAAAAAAGGAGCCGACCCTTCTTCCTGGCCTCCTGAAGCTAGTCAGACGTTCGAGTCCCTGAAGAAGGCATTCGTCTCTGCCCCTATCTTGCAACACCCGGACCCCACTCTCCCTTTTACTTTGGAGGTCGACGCCTCCAATATTGGAGCAGGCGCTATTTTTTCCCAAAGAGCCACTCCCCTAGAAAAACTTCACCCCTGCGTTTTTTTTCTAAAAAAATCTCTCCTGCTGAGAGGAATTATGATGTCGGTAACAGGGAGTTGTTAGCCATAAAGATGGCCTTACAAGAATGGAGGCACCTGCTAGAGGGGACTAAAGAACCCGTTGCGATCCTCACTGACCACAAGAACCTATTATATATTGAAGGCGCTCGTCGTCTCGGTTCTCGCCAGGCTCGCTGGGCGCTGTTCTTCTCCAGGTTTAATTATACCATCTCATACATTCCGGGTACCAAGAATGTTAAAGCGGATGCCTTGTCCCGTCAGTTTGCCACCGAGGAGAGGTCTGAGGAGATCCCTGAAAGCATCTTACCCCTCAAACACATTATTTCGGTGAATTCCTTTGATGTTGTGGATAAGATTGTGGAGGCCCAGTCTCACATCCCCGAGGGCCTGGAAGTACCAGATGGTTGCCTATATGCCGACCCACAATTCCGCCGCAAGATTCTGGAGTGGTCGTCCAGATCAGCGGGCCACCCTGATAGAAAAAGAACCGCGGATTTGATTAGGTGGACATTTCAGCGGGCCAGATCAGCGGACCACCCTGGTAGGATCAGATCAGCATCCAGATCAGCGGGCCACCCTGGTAGGAAATTCGTCCAGATCAGCGGGCCACCCTGGTAGGAAAAGAACCGCGGATTTGATTAGGCGGACATTTTGGTGGCCTAAAATGTTGAAGGACATTCGTGAATTTACTTCCTCCTGCCCCGTTTGTGCCGCAAATAAATCTGTCCGTCAAAAGCCTTCTGGTCTGCTACGTCCTCTGCCTATCCTGGAGTGCCCCATGACACATATCTCGATGGATTTCATTGTGGACCTTTGGATGGATGGAACTTATCAACAATTTTATATTTTGGGGAAGTAGAATGAGCATACAAGTTAAGCAAAATAAACTGACATTTATTTGCTTAATAGACAAACACACGACAACCTTAGAATACACTTAATAATTACACTTACTGGGATATGGAACAGGATAAATTGTCCAGTGAACGAAAAGCACAGAAATAATGTCCCTTTAAATTACAGTCCGTTTGCAAGATGCCAGGCCCATAAGTCCGTGTAAAATGAAATGTTCGTTCTGGTTCTTTGGGGTTCGTTCTGGAATCCCCATGGCTAATGAAATCCTAAAGCAGGGCTAGTTTCCTTGTTGCGATGTTTTTAACCCCTTGAGTTCTGGAATCGCAGCCGCTGTACTTAGATCTTCTCCGCTTGAAGAAATCAGGTAACAACCACCGAGGAATGAGGGTTACAGGCCTCTTTAAGGACAGGGGCCATTGGAGTTTTTCATTAGCCTCATCCCATTGGCAAGGAATTATCTTCCTCCTATCAGAGCCTGCCCTGTAACGTGGAAAAATCCTAGGGCCAGCCCGGGTAGCTCTGAGCATGCTCAGTGAGCAGCTTGGTAGCACTGCTGAGTAAAAAGGGGCCTCTCGTTTCTGGGGACGCAACGTCTGGAGTTTGGTCCCAAGGTGTGAAAAATCCAGTTTGAGTAACAGGATCTGCTACTCAGAAACATCCTGATTAAGTCCTACTGTAAGACTCTGGTGTCCTTCATCCCCCCACACATCCTTAGACCCACAGGCGTTGCCTCACCAGGGGGCATTTGAAGCTGCAGAAGGAAATACCCCCCACTCAGGTATGCATAACATTTGTTCCTTAATGCATTACAAAAGCAGGCAGAAAAAATAGCATCCTGCCTGTACATTTAAAACTGCAACAGAAAGGCACTTTATCAAAAAATATATGTTTCACTTATGACAAAGTTATATTTTTAATATGTGTGTGCTTGTGGGGTTAAACTGAGGCTGCACACCAAAAATCAGGGTGCTGGCTCACTCCGTTCCTGCGTTAGCAGTCTTAATGGAACGGCTCCTGTTATTCAGCACTGCAGGTAGAGACTAGCCTGCAAAAAGGGGACAACAATGCATAGAAGGGGAAATGGTACATGGGAACAGCATATAAAATAAACCCCTTCACCCCAATTACGATTTAGGATTCACCAGCCGAGCATACTGCCTTTATTAATGCGCTGATTAATCCTATTATCGTCACAACCTTCCTCCCTCTAATGGAATGACTACAATTCTAGTCATCGTAGATCGTGTCTCAAAACAGGGCCATTTTGTTCCCCTCAAAGCCCTTCCCAATTCTGCCATGCTCGCAGACGTCTTTGTCAAAGATATCTGTCGCATTCACGGTATTCCTCTTTCCATAGTTTCGGATTGTGGCACAAAGTTCATCTCAAAATTCTGGCGTGCTTTTTCTCAAAGGTTGGGCATTTCTCTTCTCTTTTCGTCTGGTTACCACCCACAAACCAATTTCCAAACCGAGAGGATCAATCAATCCCTGGAACAATACCTAAGATGCTTCTGCTTGGATTCACAGGACAATTGGGCTGAGTTGCTCCCATGGGCAGAGTTCGCCATTAACTCCCTCAGGAACTAATCCACCCAAGAGTCGCCCTTCTTCATATACTTCGTGTTTCACCCTAATTGTTTTCCCATTCCATCCCCCACCTCTGGAGTCCCTGCTGCAGATTCCAAGATAACCACTCTCCAAGACACCTGGAGAAGGATTCAGAGGGTACTACAGGAATCAGTCCAGAGACAGAAGAGACAGGCGGACCGTCTTCGTTAACAAGAGCGCAAGTATAAACCTGGAGATAAGGTCTGGCTGTCCTCGAGGAATATCAGGCTGAAAACGCCTACCCCGAAGCTAGCTCCAAGGTTCCTTGGTGCCTTCCCTATTCTGGAACAGGTAAACCCTGTGGCGTATCGTCTCCTCCTTCCGCCTTCCATGAAAATTCCGGCGGTCTGCCATGTCTCCCTCTTAAAACCCTTTATCCAAAATTCTCATTTCCCTCATCATCCCTACAGACCTCCCCCAGTCACGGTACAAGGACAACAAGAGTTCGAAATTTGCTCTATCATTGACTCTCGAATCTCTAGAGGCAAAGTTCAATTCCTGGTCCACTGGAAGGGATACTGACTAGAGGAGCGTTCTTGGGTTTCACGGCAACAACTCCACGCCCCCGCTTTGCTCAGACGATTCCACCAGAGATTCCCTCTTAAGCCTTGGGAAGATCGTCCGGAGGCCGATCCTCAAGGGTGGGGGGGTACTGCAAAGGATCCGGGGGCACATCCTGCACAACGTGCCCCCTCCTTACTCACCCCGGTCCCCGCAGCCCTCGCTGCTTCGGCTCTCCCTCCTGCTCTGACGCAGGCGGGTCCCTCCTCCTTCCCCGCTTGGGCCGGGTCACGCTTGGGCCGTGCGCGCCAGCCCGACAGCCTTACAGGGCGCGTGTGGACCCGCGCTTCTTGTGGGCAGTCTCCTGCACCTGTCCTCACCCCCAGCTATCGCGGGACGCCGCGCAACACACGCAGCAGCGCAACAGCCACTAATCCTCCCCCTTGGCTCTTCTCCCTACCCCTGGAGTTCTGGGGATGCTCCTCCGCTCCTCCCCTTCTCCCATTGGCCTTTCCTCTGCATTTAGTTCCTGTCCCTGCATTCAGTCAGTGCTCAGCATAATCATCTGTAGCTTTGTGCTGTCTGGTTTTGTGCTTTGCTCTCTCTTGTGTTCCAGTCTGCTTGTTCCTGACCTGGCCTGGCTGGCTACGTACCCTCTCTGGATCTTGACTCCTGGCTTCGGACTCGACTACGCTTCCCTCTCTACTCCTCGGACTTGGCAAACGGACACTCAACTACGCTTACCTCTCTTCTCCTCGGACTCGGCAAACGGACACTCACTATGCGGCTCTCTCTATTCCCAGACCATTAGCTTATGGACTCGACTACGCATCCCTCTGGAACACAGGATCCGGCAAGTACCCGACTAACCTTTCTCTATAGCCCAAGACCCGTCTACGCTCAATACCACACTCCGGGCACGCCCCAGTTGCTGCGGGTGTGTGGGTTCTCCCTTCTCCACCTCAGTACCGGGGTCTTGTCAGGTTTGCGGGCAGCACGAGCGTTACAGTAAGAGAAGCGCAGTAAGAAATAGGGTGAATCAGCCACTCTACCTGTGCGCCTCTAACAGGCGATCGCGGGGGTTTCATTTATTTTTTATATTACAAATGGTCTCCAGAGCTAAACTGCATTGATTTCAGGTCTGGAGACCCCCTAATTCCTGAGTTACAGGCCCCTTTTTGGGGTGCCGGTATACCGGTGGCCATGTTTAAATTCAAACATGTGATCGGGGATCTAAAAGCACAGGGATAGCGGCACCCCATAACAGGGCCGGTATCTCTGGAAGTAGGAGGTCCCCGGACCTGAAACCAATGTGGTTCAGCTCCGTAGACTCCCTGCTACAATACAGTAATATAAAAATAAAATACAAACAGCTACATTACCTTAGTGGCTAACCTCTAAGGCCTAGGTGGGCAACCAATTTTTCAATGTACCACAGGTGTGGCGAATGAGAAGTGAAAATAGCCACACTTTGTAAAAATTGAGAAATTAGGTTGCTCAATCGAACATTTAACACAACACACACTGTTTAAACAAGTTTATTCAAAACTTGAGACGCAAATTATGAAAATTCTTCAAATTGAAAATGTAAGACAATTTAATGCAAAATTTGACAATCCTTCTTTCTGACAAGTTGCAGATACATTAGCTGAATATCTGTACTCAATGCACATCTTATCTCCGCCTACAAATTGACATCAACAATTCGAGATCTGTATTTTGACTTGATGAATCCCATCGTAGAGAACGTTGATTCACACACCCACGTTGATCCAAACATGGACAATCATTAAGGCAGACAACCAGATTTATTGTGGAGAGAGGGGGTGAGTGATGGGGGTAATAGCCACAGGGGGGGTGGTTAGGCCTCTCGGGTGTGTTAGTGGGGGGGGGGGTTAACCCCTTCATTACGTTAGTTGTAGTAACCGCTAATGTAATGAAAGTGTTAACCCCCCACTACCCACCCGAGAGGCCTAACTACCCACCCTGTGAAAATGACCCCTTCACTCAATCCCTCTACCCACAATAAACCCATAGCATATCCCTGTGCTTTGTTTAGACCCCCAATCACGTGGTTGAATTAAACATGGCCACCAGGATACCGGCACTCCATAAAGGGGCCTGTAACTCAGGAATTTCCCTACACCTAGGAAAGTCTAGTTTTCAACCCCAGGCCCCCAGTAAGTGTATCTTTTCGTCTGTATTTTGTGTTTCATGTGTGTAAGCTAATTTATGCCGAATAAATTACAATTTATTTCTCTACCTTGTTTTGCTCAATGAATGATATTGGTAAAAAGGTTTAAATAACCTGGTCTCCTGTGACATGCTTATCTACTGGTGGTAGCAGTGGGATCATTGAGCTTTATGCTATAAAGTCCTGTGGGGATTTATAGCATAAAGAGGAACTCATAGATTGCGAGCTCTCAAAATATGTAGTGACACACTTTACACAAAGCAGGAAAAGAGCATGTTTCCCTTGTAACTTTAAGTTTAGTTCCGGGGACCCCTGCTTCCCAAGATACAGGCCCGTTATGGGGTGCCGGTATCCCTGTGCTTTGTTTAGATCTCTGATCACTTGGTTGAATTTAAACATTGCCGCCGGGATACCGGCACCCCATAAAGGGGCATGTAAATCAGGAAGTAGGGTGTCCCCGGACCTGAAATCAAAATGGTTCAGCTCTGAAAACCCTCTGCTACAAACAATACTGTAATAGAAAAATAAAATAACCTCCCCCCCGCGCAATCGCCTGTTAGAGGCTAATTCAGCCCATCTCTTGCTGTGCATCTCTTACAGACAGGCAGAGCCCAGTAGAATTCACATAGCAGGGACCCCTGTGGTATTAATTAGATGGGCTATTAGTCTGCTGATGGTGTGCTGGGGTAGGTGTTTTTTTTATATATTTGCTAGATGTGTAAGATTTATCACTTTTCTTATATTATCAGCTGCTTGTCTCCCTAAAATAAATCCCACTTGATCTGGGTTGATTATTCAGGTAGCAATTTTTTTAACCTTATTGCAATAATTTTGCTATAAATTATCATATCGGTTTTGATCAGCGAGATTCTATAATTACTACAGTAATTAATCTCTGGCAAATATTAGTTTTACATCTTATTTGCCTATCCCAGGTGTTCGAAGTGTATTGATATGATTGCAATTGAGTTAGGGGTTAATGTTAACTAATTACCTTTGCGAAGGAGAAAGGTGAGTTGGCTAGAGTAGCCATGTGTATTAACCCTGGTTGCATATCTTAATCATATGCTCACTTGTGTGCTGGAAGAAAGTCTCTTATCTGCAATTGTAGCTGTAGGGGAAGGCTCCTCTGCTCTCCTGGGTCCACACCCTTGTGTCCCATGGAAATGTCTGTGTCCAGGTATAGAGGTCTTGTCCCCTTGTTTAGCTGTCAGCATACAGTCCTTCTCTGTTCATCAAGAATCTTTTCCTCTTGACAGTCCAGTTGTGGGCTAAGGAAAAATCTCCTTCCTATTTCTTAGATCAGGCATTTTCTAACAGTCCTAATCAGCCAGATGGAGTCTCGTTGATTGTCTGTGCAATTAACCAGCACACTGCTGGATTTAGAGACATTTTTTCTCCAGTGATAAGTCCCTGTTACATACCTCCCTGTTTGTGGGAAGTTCGGGCTTACCCCGGCCAAAGCCCATCCTTCCACTCTCACACAAGATATCTTTGCGGCTTGAATCAGTGGATGGAGTACAAGAACCCTAAGTTCAGCTGGGATTGGAGCCCTTTCTCCAGGTTATTAGTGTCACCCCCAGAAGGTGCTTGAGATCAGCACTCCTCAGTCCCTTGAGGAGGACTTTTTCCAAGTACAATCTTTCTACTGACCGCGTGGTCATGAGATTTCCCCTGCGTCAGGCGATCCTATCTCTGCAGGCAGACTGTATGGTGACAGTCGCAGTCGCAGAGCGTTTACGCAAATAGCTTTCTCTCGCCATCTTTTCCATGGACTCCATTTTAGCACTAAATATCCATTACTTGTAATCCTTGCTCAGGTCTTAACAAGCCTCTGTCAACTTACAGTACTTTTGAGTTCTGTCTGATTTCTGATTGGATCAGGCTTTTTCTAACAGTAGTTAGAAGTAGTTGGTTGTTTCTATAGAGGTGTGGCAGAAGCTTAGATTTGTGTCAGGGTGGTTGTTTTGTGATCACGGGAGGATTGCCATTTAAATTAATCCTTTCATAACGTTTACGGTTAGACTATCAGGTTATGAAGATGGATATTATTCAATTGGGATTCATTTGGATTAAAACACGGGTTCTTCTTCGATTCAATTAATGGGGATATGCTTCACGGACCCCAGGGAACACAGATATTCACTGCAACTGCTGGGGACCCAGGGGGACACACAGATATTTATTGCAACACGCGGGGAACTCAGGGACACACAGATACTGGAAAAGGGAGACCAAAAAGCGCACCAGCACAAACGGAGCAGGAAGGACCCAAAACAAAAAATTATTAAAAGGGCACTTTAATGTGACAAAAGACCCATCCAACGCGTTTCGAACATCACAGCGTTCTTTTTCAAGGATAAAACACAATGTAATAACATCCATTATATACCCTCTTACCTGTGGGCCGTTTCGCGACAAAAAACGGAACCTGATGATGTCATGATGCTACGCGCGTCATCGCGCATGTGCAGAGCGACTCAGTGCCGATCTAAGGGCAAAGCAAGTCTCACAGGCAGTGTGGCCATCTTGGTTAAGGGCAAGTCATAGAAAATCACTGCCCCACTAATACAATACATCCCTACGACGCATACATGCAGTGCTAATCACTGCGCATGCCCATTGCGACGAGGCAAACATCAACAATGCTGAAATCCAAACGTTAAGAAATATAGAAGATAGAGAAAGAAAAAACATTCTATAATGAGGAAAATTGAGAAAAACATAATAACTTACAACTTATACTGACACATAAGGGAAAAATAAAAGATATATGAAACATATAAACACAATTTGACAAATAATTTAAAACAACCAAATAACTTAAAAAATATAGGTTAAAACATAAATACTGCATAACACATATTGTATATCTAAATCCTAGGAACCAGTGAAATATAACAAATATAAAATATAAAGAACATTGTATAAAGGTATTATCAACACAATACATCAAATAACCAAGTTTATCATAAACTTTGTGAAACTTTATGAGATTTAAAGGGCTAATTTGATCAATCCTTATTCGTTGAACGAGATTGACCTAAAGTGCAATCGACTCTTAAAAATTATCAAACATTACAAGAAATGGGTTAACTGCCAGTCAATATTCAGACCCATAGGGAAGCGTGTTTGGAGAATGAAAATCCAATATGCCCCCCAGAAGGTTGACATGATCACCTCCTCTAGATTTACAATTAACTGATTCAATTCCCAGGAAGGAAAAATTACTTGTTCCTCCCTGACCACATTCCGTGAAATGTTTGGAAACAGGATGATTGGTGTCTTTCAATCTTATTAGCCTCAAGTGCTCTAACATCCTGACCTTAAGGGCTCTAGTCGTTCTACCCACATATCTCTTGCCGCAACCACATGTTATGAGATAAACAACAAATTGACTTTTACAATTTATAAAACTGTTGATCTTAAATTCCTTATTTTTTACTTTATTCACATCATGTGGCTGCGGCAAGGCATACTGTAGAAAACTTTTTGCCGGCTTCATGTGTTTGGATACACTACAAGAGCCACATTTAAAGGAACCCCTGGTGATAAAAGGTTTTGTAGACCCAGAAGTATTAAGTTCACTTGGTGAGACATAAGATCCAATTGTTCTCGCTCTATGGTATACAAAAGTAGGACCAGGTTACCCATATTTTTTAAGGACAGGGTCCATGGATAGGACATTCCAATGTTTTGAAATTATAGAGTTAATTTTTCCACTTTGTTTATTAAGCTGTGAAATAAAAAGAGGACATTTATTTTTAGACTTTACTAATCCATGTGTACCCTGTTTATTAACAATTGTCTCATTAGTATTGCCAAGGCGAGAATCCCCAATTCAATGTGCGGGCAACAATGATGCCCTCTCTGTTTGTACTGCATTATTGAAAGCAATTGCTATATGGGATTTAGGGTATCCCCTTTCCAAAAACCTCTTCGTCAGTTCCTCAGACTGAGAAAGAAAACCACTAAATGTGGAGCAGTTTCTTCTCAGTCTGAGGAACTGTCCCTTGGGTATGGCTTTTATAATATGAAATGGATGGCAGCTGTCCGCCCTAAGAAATGTATTTCTTGCATTTAACTTCCTATACACATCTGTTTGGATTTTTTTTATCTATATCTACAAATAATTGTAGATCCAGAAATTCAATGTGATGAAAATTAAAATTTAGTGTAAATTTTAAGTTGTAAATATTGTCATTAAGATAGGATACAAAAGCGTGAAGTGTAGTGACATCCCCTTTCCAGATAATAATTAAGTCATCCACAAACCTTTTATAAAAAATAATATTGTGACGAAAATAATTTGTGCTTGAATATATAAAGAGTGCTTCCCACCACCCCATAAATAAGTTTGCAAAAGAAGGAGCAAAACTTGTGCCCATAGCAGTGCCAATTAATTGTAAATAAAACTTATTGTTAAATGTGAAAAAGTTGTGCGTGAGTAAAAAATGAATAGCGTCCAAAATAAAAGCCGACTGAAAGATTGAAATTTCTGGTATCTCAATAAATTGGCGGACAGCTGCCATCCCATGATCATGTTGTATAACTGAATACAGAGAGGTAACATCAAGTGTTACCCACAGGTAATGGTTGCCCCAATTAACATTTTTGATCTGATCAAGAAGATCACCAGAGTCCCGTATAAATAAGGGCAACTTCCTAACAAATGGCTGAAGAAAACCATTCACATATCTTGACAGACCATCTCCCAAAGATCCAATGCTAGAGACAATTGGACGACCTGGAGGGTCGACCAATGTCTTGTGGATCTTTGGGAGATGGTGGAAGATAGGGATAATGGGATGTGATGGTATCATGTATTTAACCTCTTCCTTGGATAAAACTTCCATAATAACACCTGAGTCAACCAGTTCAGTAAGGACATCCAAGAAGTGAGGAGTGGGATCGGCGGGTAGTACACGATAGGACCGGCCATAATCCAGTTGGCGTAAAGCCTCCCTGATGTAACCGTCTCTACCCTGCACCACCACCGCACCACCCTTGTCCGCACTCTTAATGACCAAAGCATGATTATTTTTCAAATATTTTAAAGCTAAACGTTCACTTTGATTCAAATTGTCATGATCTATACGTGAAAGGGAAAATCCCTGAGCTAGAAGACGGAGGTCCCTAATGACCAGATTTTCAAACCTAGTCAGAAATTGACCCTTAACATGAGTGGGGTAGAAGAGCTCTTTTTTAGGCCCGAGTTCCATTCTGAGAAAGTAGGAATACTAATATCATCAAAAGTCTGTTCAGACAAAAGATCATTCATATCTTGCAAGGTGCCGAAATCATTAAATGTATGTAGAGCAATAGATACCGGAGGAACGGAGTCAGATGAGGGGACATCACTCTCGATGGCGAGTGGTGGCCCCCCATCCAAGTCACCATCTCAGGTCGACCCAGAAACATTTGGAATAAAATTATCAAAAAACTTTTTCAAGGATAATTTCCGAACAAACTTATACACATCAATGGTGGGTTCAAACAAATTAAAGTTCATTGAAGGTGAAAATTTTAGACCTTTATCTAGTAGTGACAACTCTATAGGGGAGAGAGTGGTTCCTGATATATTTATAACATTGGATACGTCATTCAAAACTTCTTCCTTTTGGAGGCGGACCTGTAACCCTCTCCTCCTCCCCCCCCTCTTCCCTCTTCTGATTCTGTTGTGTCCTTTTGAAATAAAGGGAAAGATTTTTGTTGTTGTTGCTGTCTCTGATGATTGTCAGTTTGGTAAGAAAAAGTATCATGGGACTGGTCCGGACCAGAACCAGACCTAGGTGGCTGGCCCCAAAAGGTACGACCACCCCTCCCCGCCCTCTGGAGGGAGCTCCACGACCACGATGATCATCATTTTCAAATGTATTGACAAAAGATACAGAATGAGAGGTAGAGGCAGTCTCTGCATCTGAAACATCAGATTCGCCACTCTGATAATCCACATTCTTAGACTTTAAAATAGACTTATTGGGAGTAGACCTGAACTGAATAAATGATTTCTCTTTCTTATTCGATCTATCTTGAATGGAATTTATCCTCTGCCAATGGTAAACTTGGTTCTTTTCATAGTCATATCTGTCCCTATCATATTTACTTTGTTTCTTAGACAAGATACCACATTCCACATCTTTTACCGTTTTGGAGAGAATAAGATCAAATTCCTTAAAGCCCTTTAAACCTTTGAAACTATATAGATTTTTCTGCAGTTCTGTGATTTGAATATCAAGCTGATCTTTCTCCTTCATTTTCTGTGTCACTGTTAACTCCATTAAGCGAAAGGAGCAGTCATTTAAAGCTGCCACCCATCTATTTTCAAAATCCACATCTGGAAAGCCAAAAGAGGGGGCCTTCTTCACCCTTAACCCTCTTGGGATCCTTTTACATTTAGCATAGTTCTCCAGGCTTATAATGTCCCACCACAAGCGGTTTTTATGAATCAATAACCTTTCCAATTTTTGAAAATGGATTTTGAGGTCAGAGATATCAGTGGTATCCAAATCCACAATGTTGTCAAACACACGTAAAGCTTGTTTTTTTCTTTGTGTATCATCACAATTATTGAAGAAGTAAGTATTTGAAATATCTTCTAATTCATCCATATTATCCCCTGGTTCCTCCATAACAGTATAATGGAAAACAAAGGGGGTACTGAGGCCACAAAAAAGTAACAATAAAAATAAGCATAAATAGCCAAAAAATATAAAAATAGGCACCTTCCTTATAAAAAATGTCTTCAGGAGGATAGTACCCATACTATTGCACATTAAGTACTATATTATTTTATTAGTACCCTGGTTTAGTGGTTTGGCTTATTTTGTTCATTACACCTGCATTTGAGCGCTTCAGCTATTTTCGACACACAGATACTCACTGCAACACCCGGGGACACCGGGGGACACCGGGGGACACACAGATATTCACTGCAACTCCCGGGGACCCTGGGAGACATAAAGATATTCACTGCAACACCCAGGGACCCCAGGGGACTCACAGATATTCACTGCAACACCCAGAGACCCGTGGGGACACACAGATATTCACTGCAACACCCGGGGACCCCGGGGAACACACAGATACTCACTGCAACACCCGGAGACCCCTGGGGACACACAGATATTCACTGCAACACCCGGGGACCTTGGGGGACACACAGATATTCACTGCAACACCCGGGGACCCCTGGGGACACACAGATATTCACAGCAACACCCGGTGACCCGTGGGGCCCCAGGAAACCCGCTTGGACCACCCAGAAGCCCCCACCAGCCTCTGGTATCCATACTGTGCAGAAAAAGGTTCGTTTATGCTTTTATGCATGGCTCAATCTCTTTTGCGCCAGCCTTTAGCTGTTGAAAAAATCTGGCGTGCTTTTATAGTATGATTTCGTTATCACTGCTTTGTGAATAGTGCTTACTGGCACAAAATGGCGTGTTTGCCATTTATTGGCCTAGTGTACGAAGATTTTTTTTATCACTGACAGTTTTTTGGTGATAAAAAGCCATTATACAGTATTATAGGCTAAAGCTGGTAAATTCAGGGCATTATTGAAATCCCTGCTCTCTGATTGGTTAAAATTCCGGGCATTATCCAATCAGTAATGGCACGGAATTTTTGGCAGCTTGCCAAGTTTTTCAGCCAATCAGCTTTCAGGTTTCATTCACAGAGTGAAATTTGCACTTAGACAGGGGAGGTGATTGGACACAAGGCACCAGCAAGGCACTGACTCCTCCCCCACCATGTCTGCAGAGAGCTCCTCACAGGAGAGTGAAGGGAAAGGTTTGTGTGTCTGCTGAGTGTATTTTGTGGGTGTAAAGGGGGCAGCAGAGTGTTTTATTAGTGTGTGTCTTCTGTTGGTGTGTGTTTTGTGGGTGTAGAGGGGGCAGCAGAGTCTTGTTGGTGTGTTTCTGCTGTGTGTGTTTTGTTCTTGTAGAGGGGGGCTGCAGTGTGTGTGTCTTCAGTGTGTGTTTTGTGGGTGGAGGAGGGGTGCAGAGTGTTTCGTGTGTGTGTCTGCAGTGTGTGGGTTTACAGGGGGCTGCAGTGGGTGAAGAGGGGAGGGGGCTGCTGGTGTGTGTTTTGTGGATGTAGAGGTGGCAGAGTCTGTATTGTTGATTTGTGTCTCTGCAGTGTGTGTTTTGTAGGTGCAGAGGGGGGCTGCAGTGTGTGTTTTGTGGGTGGAGGAGGGGTGCAGAGTGTTTTGTGTGTGTGTGTCTGCAGTGTGTGGGTTTACATGGGGGCTGCAGTGGGTGTAGTAGGGGGCTGCTGGTGTATGTTTTATGGATGAAGAGGGGGCAGCAGTCTGTTTTGTTAGTGTGTGTGTCTGCAATGTGTTTTGTGGGTGTAGAGGGGGGGCTGCTGTGTGTTGTGTGTGTTTTGTGAGTGTAGAGGGTGGAGGAGGGCTGCAGTGTGTTTTGTTGTGTAGAGGAGGGGAACTGCACAGTGTGTAGGGGGGGTTGCAGAGTGTGTGTGTGTGTGTGTGTGTGTGTGTGTGTGTGTGTGTGTGTGGTGTGTGTGTGTGTGTGTGTGTGTGTGTGTGGAGGGGTCTGTGTATATGTACAATTTACTTTTAATACTTGCAGTAAAAGCATAAGAATGTAGACAATCATGCTGATAAAAATCAATGACTACAAAAAGTTATCTTTTTTTATGAAAAATTAAAAATAAGCCTACATTTAGCCTATAATAGTAATAATCCCCTCAGAACAGGGCATTATTGGCCAGTAATGCCCTGTTCTGAGGGGATTATTACTTAAGTGCGATACTGCACTGTTATAACTACTTTTGAATCGCACAGCAGGCAGTATCGTGCTACAGTAGCGACATACTTTATTAAAGTAAATGCCGGCGGCATGCCGGGATCTACCCCAGCTGCCGCCAGTAAAAAACGCGCTCCGCCGCGTTTCCCCCACGCACCCCCCCTCCACATCGCGCGCAATTAGCCCCCCTTCTGGACCCCGAACCCGCTTCTGTCATGCCCCTCTGCTTCCCCGCACCCCCCTTACCTTAATTTCATCTCCAGGGTGTCGGGGATGGCGGACCGCGGGAAGACGGGGAAGCCGGGCGCGCATGTGACTGTGACGTCACAGTGCGCCGCCACGCGCCGCGGCTACCCGCTTCCCAGCCGCATACAGCCAGCGGCTTTTGCTCGAATAAGAGCTGCCGCTGCTGTATAAAGGCATTTATCACACTTAAAACCACTTATCACTGCTTTGTGAATAGGCCCCATAGTCTCCAATCAGCACATTCATCTCTCTTTTTTTAATCTTTCAAACATTTGTCCAAAAATGTGAAGGTACAAATATTTGCGCATTCAAATCAAATGTATAAACATTAACAGGCAGACGTTATGCAATTTGCAGAAGGGGAGGGAAAAGCAAAAACTACTGCAGTTTTAGGTGCATCCACCTACATTTTGTACTGTTCGATTTCTCTTTGAAGATTCATACCCGAATCAAATTTTGCTAGGCATTTGCTGCTTGAATTTCCATACATTTGTCCATCTCTAGGTAGGACAGAAAAAAGTGCCTGCAGGTAGGATGAAGGTCTGCTTATAGGAAATAGTACCTGCAGGTAATTTTTCTTGTCTTTGTCCACCGGAGACGGAGCTTATCTAGTGTGCCCTCTGCAATGGGGATGTACAGTATAAGAGAAATGCCATGTTTCTCAAATTGTTGTGATGCAGTTAAACAGCGAATTAATTTGTTTAAAAGAGGTCAGTTGAAAAAAATGTTGTATCTCAGTGTAATTCTCAGCACCTTCCGCCTCTGTAAATAGCATGTCTGTACAACATGACACCAGAGGACCTACTGACCGTGGTGATATAACAACGGTTACATTTCCACACAGGAGAATTGTTCTTGAACAAGACCTTCAATGTTATGGGCACAAGACGTCTTTTGTTAAACAAGCAACGTAAATCCCTTTTCTTTGCAACAATTTTATTCAGTAACAAATAACAGTATTGTTGTCAGTGGAACAGGAAAATTCCACTTTGAGCAGAATTCTTCATGCTCCTTTGTTCATCCATTATAGGATTAGTAAAAACATGGCATCCAACAAAAGTTCTCATGGAAACTAGTGCATATACAAATAAGACATATTTACATGCAAATGGTCATGTTTATTTTAACTTGTTTTTAAATTAAAAAGAAGCTACCATTTTAATTTTAAGCTATACTGAAGGTGCATTCACTTTTTCTAAGTTGTTTTTTTTTGCTTTTACAGCCATTTAGGGGGAGAGTATTGTATTAAGAGATATAAAAGTATCTAAACTTGAGATGGGAGAATTTTTTGGGTGGATTTGGATCCACGGATTTCAGCGGATCAATCTCAAAAACGGCGATTCGCATTTTATTGATTTTTTTATTGTTATTGCCAATACATTCTGCGAATTCCGGAATACTTTAATGGATTTGTAGAATCCAATCCGCTGATTCAGCAATCTTTTGGCAGATTTTTAGAATCCGCCAATTAGTTGCTGAATCTGTGAATTAGTTTCTACAAATCCATCAACAGATTGTATCCAATGGCGGTTTTTGATTAATCCGCGAGGATTAAAACCGACTAAATCTGTGTGCGAATTTTACACTCCAAAACAGATTTTGGGAGGAAAATGCAAGAAAATCCGGGAAACTGATTTTGGCGGATTTGTCCATCTCTGGTCTAAACTGGTGTTTTCATAGACATTTTAAAAATGTCAGTGTACTAAGTTATTTCAATTTCAGCAACTGTAGCATCATGTACATGGGATGGTTTTCCATTGCAAACATGGTTATAAAAGTTTTACATTAGTAAATCACATTTTTGTGGCGCTTGATAATTTTTAATGGCCCGTCTTAGTTAAGTGGATCCAAACGTTTTGCTATAGATACCTTATATTGACCCATATTTACTACTGTAAGTGGTTCTATGCCATAAGACATTTCTTGCAGACACCGCTCATTCATGTGAATTGGCTGGAAGGACTCTTCTGGCATAGCAATGTTTAGTAAATATGGGCAATAATATCTCAAAATCTATTATTTCTGTCTTTTTCTCTTATGCTTTCTGAGCAATTGACACAAATATGCTGCAAGTGAATTAAATTGTACAGTACATTTTTCTGAGTGAAAAAATTAAACCATAAAAGAGTTGGCCATATACATGTAATAATGTGTAATTTTTTCCTCAGACTAGCTTAAGTACTTAACAACATCCCATATTTAGTATATTTGATTATTGTTTATCCCAAGGAATGTGTTGTCAAATTATGACAACAAATATTAATCAACTCCTCAATTCTAACATGACTTTCCATAAATTAGTAATAAACGGTCAATGGCTTGCCTAATGATAGTGAGTAGACTCCCCCCCCCCCGGGGGTTACTTGATTGGGGGACAAACCGGTCCAGAGGAGATGATCCTGGTGGTGGAGCAATCGAGAATCGAGCTGGCGGCTGGACCTCTGGGTGTGGGGGTTGGGGGGATACGAGTCCGCACTGAGAGGGGGCACGTTGGCCGAGGGAGACGGAGCCTCTAAACTGGATCACTACCCGAATACACGACGATCCTCGGATGGTCCCCTTCGTGCCTGCATGCATCTGTCTCTGATCCCCTTCCCGCACTGAGCCAAAGGGAGACGCAGGGGGCCTGCGGAGGACTGCCAGGGGTGTGGGGGGGCGGGGGGCCAGTTGGGATGGATCGGTGAGACACCCCACAACCCTCGTCAATGAGGTTACTGGGGGTGGGGGTTGAGGTATTGTGTGGAGGACATGGAGGTTGTAGCAATGCAACTTTTTTATATCAAACTGTTGATGTCCCCCTGTCTTCTGCTTTTTCCTCCCCCTCTCCTTTACCTCCCCCTCCAAACCCTTCCCCCTCCACCACTCCCTCCCCTCCCCACACCTCAGCACGACCCGGGTATACCCAGAAATACAAATTGTGAAATGTTCGGATAACAGCCGCTGCATCTGTAGTTTCGAGGGTGATGGTCCCAGGTATCAGAGGTCTTGCATCAATGGCCACTACTGCTACCGGAGTCTCCCTAGTATGGAGGGGAATGGAGTGGAGTTTCGCAAATGCGTGATAAATGAAATTCCCTGCGGCTCCTGAGTCCACAAAAGCCTGAGTGAAGATGGAGGCTGTGGGCAAATGATGCAACATTAAAGATTTATTTGTGTTTGGCCTTTCCTGGGGTGCTTGGACCGGGAGATTTCTAGGCTGTAAGTTTCAGGGTGGGTTTGCCGGAGAAAGTCTTTACAGAATGTGTCTATGTATCGGGTTTCCAGAGTTCTGGGATACCCCAAAAGTTGGATCTGGGAATCGAGTGAGATTCTCAGATTCAGCCAAGCACATATACTCTCAATCCATCCCTGACACCAGAACAGGGACTTATATATTTTTTAGCACACAGAAGACTGGACAGTGTATTTTATTAAAGAGTTATATTTAATAGGTACTGATAACCTGTAAATGAATAGGTACTGATAACCTGTTAATGAATTGTGGGATTTCCAAGTCATGGATTCCAAGAGACCAGATGGCTACCAAGCTTGGTGCCTAGGGGTCTGTGCAGAGTCCTGACTTGAAAGCCTCAGTGATGCCAAGGTGTTAGAACATGAGGGATACTGCAGTTCTGCTTGAGTACCACATCCTGGGCTAACACAGGGCTATCCGGCCTCCGGCCAGAGCCCAGATTCTGTGGAGCCTGGACAGCGGGTGGGCTCATTTTGCAAAGAGGCAAAGGGGCCCGGTTAGTGCATGCCTCATTGCAGAATGAAAAAACGTACCCACCCAGATTTACAATACCGGCAAATCGGTGATTGGCTGGCAGGGAAATTCCCACACTCTGATAGGCTGTAGAGGTTTGTGAAAGAGAGCCTGAAAGCCTTAAGAGGGCCTGCAGCCAATCAGGAGAGCAGATTCCAAGTGCCAAACCAACAGCGGCAAATCAAAGATTTTGAACTCAGAAAAGTTTCTAAGTCCCGCTTTTGATAATATAACGGCTGTGTCTGGCATTGCATGCCGAAAACAGTTCCAGGACTTTTGTGAGTAACTACCGGTCATTGAAAAGTGCTGCTAAAAAGGTCATCTTGGTGAATTGAATTCCAGAAATGGATTTATTCGTTAGCCCCGTTCCCAGTAAGTGTATTAACCGTGTGAATTGTTTTACATTATGTGTTTGTCTTTTCGTGAAATAAATGACCATTTATTTTACCTCCTTGTTTTGCTCAATCAATGATCCCGGTATAAAAAGGTGTTAATAAACGAGGTCCCTGTGACAGTCAGGGACCTCAATCTTACTAACTGTATATTAAAATACAAATTACATTATATTTATTACAAATAAATACACCTTATATACAAACACCTCTATCATCAATATTAAAAACCTAATATCCAATTCAATATCCTAAAAAGCAACTCTGTAAGTTACATGAATATTCACATTTCCTATATAACTGGCATATCAGATTAAAAATTAACATATTTCAAATATATTAAATTCCTTTGTAATGTTCAGTTATTTGGACTACTCATATTAAGCTATAAGGGATCATCGTTATTTCATTAATAGTTTTTTTGACCCCAAATTATTTCAGAAATGGATGCAATTCAATCTGTTCATTTAAGCCCAGAGGATATTTACTGTGTAGTGAATAGATCCAATATTGTTCCCTCTGAAGGAGTTTTAATTCTCTATCCCCCTTCCTGAGATCTCTATCCACTATCTCTAGGCCCTTGAACTTTAGGTCCTTGGGTGACCCTCCATGGCAATTAAGAAAGTGTTGCACAAGGTTATGCACTTATTTTCCTCTTTAAATCAAACGTTTGGCATTCCTTATACCATTCACATGTTCACATGCGTACTTTCAGTGGCCTTATAGTTTCCCCAATGTAATACTTATCACATGGGCAGGTAACCTTATACACAACAAAATTGCTACGGCAATTAATAAAGTGCCTAATTTTATATTCCTTCCCAGTGCAGCAATCCTTGAAAGATTTTTCCCATGACATGAAGTGACACATGACACACTTTCCACATGGAAAATTTCCCAGTGGTTTATCCAAAAATTGAGTACCTGGGATCACACTAGATGGGGTGGGGCTAGCTACTATCACTGAGGTATATATTTCTAACATCTAGTGGATGGGGTGATGTGGGGATGTGCCGTTTTTTTTAAACAGCTTTGCTTATTTGATGTAAATGCTGTATTTTTAAATATTTTAATACATAAAGGTGTTATTGCAATATTGATGTTTGGTTTTTCTCGCGGTCCTCTCTTTTATATGGTATATGTGGTTTATTGGCCCCAGTGGATCACGAGAGTGAGTGGGAGCAGCAGAAGTATCCTACACTTGGATTTACATTGGAATCCCTGTCAGTGCAGTCTGACCTGTATACTGTAAGTATTATTTTAATACCTGGGCCATTTGTCACTTATTAATTTTTGTCATATTTCAATTATGACAGCTTAATATTGGATCACATAACAATTCTTTCACAAACATTAAATGAAAAAATATAGAGTAGAGTAGGTGACCATATTCTTTCTTAAGCTTTAGAGAAATTAACTTCCTCCAGGAGTTTTTTATTTAAAAATAAATTTAACTTAACTAAAATTATAATTTTTCTAGCATTAGCTTTTCATATTATAGCTACATTTTAATCTTATAGCTTTTTTTTCTTCTAAAATAAGTATTAGAAACAGCATTGTAAGCAGTCTAATGTAAACCAGATTTGGGATATTTCGTTTTAAATCTTTTCTGCCTAAGTTAAGTAAAAACGTTTGATCTAGTCCCATATGTGCTATGTCAGAAATATGTCAAGCCACTTGCCTAATATAACGAGCAAAATCTACACTTGCACATAAATATATACATTATGCTATAGCAAAGGGGTACCAGGCATCTACACATAAACAACACAGGCAGCCAGAGAGGGCAGATTGAAGATCTTTATGAGACCACCAACAAAATGTTGCAAGTCAAGCTGGAACAAAAATAATCGTTCAAAATCCTGCTTGATAAAACATAAACAAGAGTGAAGTGCTCTTTTAAAGAGAACATCTGGGATTGGGAAATGCAGAAGCCTTGCAGTCTGTTTTGTATAGTCAGCAGCACTGCTCTGATGATGATAACCTGTGTACGGTTATCTTTGTTCACACAGTCAACATTGCACTTGCATTAGGAAATTGCTAGTTTATTCTGTAATCTAAATAGGCTGCAAATGTAATTATTCATTTAATGAATTGCACAATTTTATGAAGATGACAATTTAAGACCATCTGTTGATGTTCACAGTATGTTGACATTAAGAATGGCCTGTATCTGCTGGAACACTCACATAAATGAGATCCATGAAGAAAACTGGACACTGTGTTTGATGGGATATTTAGGGAACTGGCTATGTTATGAAATTTGAAGTCACATTATGATGTGTCTTGTTTCTCCATGGTGCAGACTGCAGAGCTGAAACAAAATCTCTTTTGTTATTAGTCATCTGCCATTGTAAACAATCTCTATTTTTCACTGTAGCATATCAAGGTCAGTATTTGTCTGGAGTCTGCATGGATGAACAGAAACTACAGAGACCAACAGGAAATATTTAACTCCTTCAAGGCAGAAAGCAGGAGTACCATCGTAAAAAATAATATACAGTATTTTGGTTAATGTTAAAGTTGTGAAACAAATATGAAATAAGAGATATTTTATAAACAATTTTATTTATAATGCTTAACTCAAAAATAAATGTGTCTATTTTGCTATCATTCGAAACCAGTAGTTCCATTTTCTTAAAGAGGCAATCCAAGCGCTTTTTTCTTTGTACATTTATTTTTATTTGTTTACAGAGGATTGAAGCAGGGGGGCGAAGGAGCTGAACCCCATTAATTTCAGCTATACATACCTCCATGGGCTGGCTTTGACACAGATACCCCTTCACCCCCATCCCACTACTGTATGCTTCCAAATGGTTAATAAGGATCATTCATTTTCCACACACACAGGTCCATGCATGCAGTTTGGTTGTGACAAATCTAATTCAGAGTGCTTTTCCTGATATTATAGAGGTAAATAAGAGCTGCAATCAAACTAAGAACTATGCAGCTAATCACAATACCTTTATTATAAAGTTTTCTTCCTGGTATTATACAGGTTATTAAGAATTTGATTAGTGTTAGGACCTGCACAGATTTGGTCTACCTTGGCGTTTGGTGTGTAGGCTTAAGATACTTTGGCCAAAGAATCAAACTAAATGACCATATGTTTTTAGTTTAGATATACATGACTAACTTGATTTTAACCTTATATTGCCATGCCCAGTAGCACTCCGTTTTGACACTCATATGCAAATACAGGCATACCCCGCATTAACGTATGCAATGGGACCGGAGCATGTATGTAAAGCGAAAATGTACTTAAAGTGAAGCACTACCTTTTCCCACTTATCGATGCATGTACTGTACTGCAATCGTTATATACGTGCATAACTGATGTAAATAACGCATGTGTAACAGGCTCTATAGTCTCCCCGCTTGCGCACAGCTTTGGTACAGGTAGGGAGCCGGTATTTCTGTTCAGGACGTGATGACAGGCGCATGCGTGAGCTGCCGTTTACCTATTGGGCGATATGTACTTACTCGCGAGTGTACTTAAAGTGAGTGTACTTAAAGCGGGGTATGCCTGTATATATATATTGTGGTTACTTTGGGGGTATATAAATTAGGAGCTTACTGGTTTTCTCTGTTCTGCCGTAAAAATAAATTACCAGAACTCATAGTATAAGGTGGCTTTTTTAAATTCTTGCAGCTGCAGAGATTGAAATACTTTTCAGGTTTTTTTTACTCTTGACAGCACATTCATTCAGATGTAAATTCATACATTTGTTTTAGGCTGGGTTCTCTTTCCTTAAATAAACAAAAATTGAATTGACAGTAATATTTTGTTAAACAACACAGCAACATTTCGTGAAATGACAAATAGCAAAGTTGACAGGCAGACATTTCAAAATTGATAATTAGCAATAAAAAATGTTTTGTAAAATGATAAAATTATCATTATCACTATGTAACTATGTAACTATCCTAGCCCCTGTTACAAGTTTTAAATATCTGTGCATATCGTTTGACTTGCATTTAACATTTGGGATGCACATTCAGACTATGGGGACATAGTATATGGTACAGCACCCCAAAGTCACCTTAGCAAAGTAGTCACCCTCTACAATTCAATATGCCACTTTGTCCTCCAATGCAACTACAACACACATCACTCAAAGAACGCTCAAAGAACTAGTATGGCCATCACTTGAGTCTAGGCGCAAAGTTAATCTCTCCTGTATTGCCTTAAAATATTTCTTGGGTAAGTTACCTCTGTATCTAAACAAACTCCTCACCCCTACCACACGCAGCACTTATCACCTGAGATCTGATTCCAAGGGATTTTTCAGGGTCCCAAGGTTCAACAAATTATCTAGCCACTCCACCATCTCTTACCGTGCACCTCGCAACTGGAACAATGTAGGTGATATTCTTAAAGCCACCAACAGTCTAAGTTCTTTCAAAACTAAAGCTGTCTCACATTTTAATGTGGTCTGTAACTGTTACATACGCCTATAACTTATTTTATCTTTAACTGTTCATGTTATGTCTTCATATATAATGTATAACCCTGTCCAACTAATGTACCCATGTATTTGTAACCATGTACGGTATCTGTCATCATAACTCTGTGCCCAGAACATACTTGAAAACAAGGTAACCCTCCATCTGCGTTGCCCAAAAGGTGCACAGCCTTTGGCGCAGCCAAAGGGCGTGAGCCGTTTGCTGCCCTTCGCTGATGTTAGTTGATGTTAAAGCTGCTCTATTTCTATCTGAAACTAACAAGCTATTTATCTCCTGTACCCAATTTTCCTACTTTATCTGTCCATGAAATGTCTGAAGTGACTGTATAACCCTGTTCTTTTATTGTAACCATGTATTTTTTATAACTCTGTGCCCAGGACATACTTGAAAACGAGAGGTATCTCTCAATGTATTACTTCCTGGTAAAACATTTTTATAAATAAAAAAAAAATTAAATAAAATCGGTCCTAGGCACTAAAGGTTCATAAAAAATGTTGTGAGCGTTGCTATCACGATATTCAAAAGTGTTGATTACCTGTGATAGCAAAATTCACAAAATGGGCGAGTTGCCGGCGATGTGATGATATCGCCTCCCTGAAAAGGCCTTACCCGGTGTGTTCTATCTGCTGCTGAGAGAGCTGCTCAGAGAGCCGCCTCTCCCTGTGCAAATCTCGCCCGAAATTTATATTTTTTCATTTACATTTTATTACTAGTGTAGATGAGCAGGGGTCTCCGGAGCAGAACCGCATTGATTTCCGGTCCGGGGACCCCCTGCTACAATACACTGGTAATAAAATGTATATTAAAATAAGTAATAACAACCAAAACACAACCCACCCGCTATACCCCCACGTAAAACCATATTTTATTTTTTTATACACAGGATGATACTATAGGCCGGCGGGGGTCCCCGGATAGTCCCCGTGGGTTTCCGGGGGTATTTAGTGGTGATATTAATTGGTATCCGCTCCGGAGACTCCTGGCATCAATCCGATGCAGAAAAAAAAAGCATTTTTGTTTTCTAGGGGCCTCATGCAATAAGCGGCGGAAAGGCAATTCTCGACACTTTCCCGGCTAAAAAGCCTATCCGTATTCAGAAATTGGCCAGATTAAAAAAAAAACGCCAGTTTGGCTGGCAGTTTTTTTGTTTCCGCCGGTGGCGGGGCGAGAAGGCACTTTCCGCCTAAAAATCCTACTTTTTCCGCCACGCTGTATTCTAGTAGAGGCGAGTAGCTAAGCGGAGCTATTCGCCTCTCTAGAATACCGTTTTGCTGGCGGATCAGCCACGCAAGAAAAAGATGGCAAGTTGCTGCTCAGAGGCAGCGGATGAGTGGCAGATCGGCACTTAGAAAAAATTCAGTCCTTTTTCCTGGCTGGGATTGATGCCGGGGGTCTCCGGAGCTGATACCATTAATACCAGCACCGGACCTCCATCTGAGGCAGGAAAAATGCATTTAAAGCCCACTTCATTACCTTAGCGGCTAAACGCTAAGGCAATGAAGGGGTTAAAGAGCCGTGCCAGGTTTATTGTGGGTAGCGGGGGCAGTACAGCATAGAAGCCCAAAAATTACATCTCTCTAATAATAAAATACATTTAACACACATCTATGCATAGCAGCATAGCCACAATCATTTACAATAAAGTAAATCAAGCTTTTACAACACTATAATTTCTTACCCTGTATGTATATATCTCTCTAGACATACATACATACATACATACATACATACAGTGGCAAGAAATTATCCCCCCCCCCCAGCACGGCCGCCACCACCCGCAGGTACCGGCACACCGCCCACCCTCCCTTTGCAGGTAAGTCTGATTTATATATATATATGTATTGTGGTATTTGTTATATGGATTGGGGGGCTTGGGGTATTTTTTGTATGGATTGGGGGGCTTTGGGTATTTGTTGTGTGGATTGGGGGGCTTGGGGTATTTGTTGTATGGATTGGGGGGCTTGGGATATTTGTTGTATGGATTGGAGGGTTTGGGGTATTTGTTGTAGGGATTGGAGATTTCTATAGAGACTGCGACTATTCTAACACAAACCAGTGGCAATCGCCAAAAAGACCCAGGTACAGCCTGAATAAATGCCTTAAACGAGCCTTAAAATAGCCCCAGCATTTCTGAATTGATTAATGGCCCATCAGATTAACAGCGGGGGTCCCTGGCAGTCCCATTCAAACTGAATGGGACTGCCAGGGACCCCTGCTGTGTTAATCCTATGGGTCGTTAGTCAATGCAGAAATGCCTTAAACGTGCCTCAACTAGCCCAGCACATACCCTGAATGTAACCCGGCTATGTATATATATATATAATTTTGGATGGGTGGGGTTTTTGTATGCATTTGGGGGGGGAGGTTGTACACTTAGGTCCGGAAATAATTGGACACTGATAAAAGTTTTGTTATTTCGGCTGGGAACCAAAATAAATTCAAGTTACAGTTATATAATGAATATGGGCTTAACGTGCAGTCTATCAGCTTTAATTTGAGGGTATTGACATCCAAGTTGGAGGAAGGGTTTAGGAATTACATCTCTTTAATATGTAGCCCCCTCTTTTTCAAGGGACCAAAAGTAATTGGACAATTGACTCAAAAGCTGTTTCATGGACAGGTGTGGGCTATTCCTTTGTTATTTCATCATCAATTAAGCAGGTAAAAGGTCCGGAGTTGATTCCAATTGTGTGTTACGCCGGTGCTGCCCGCAGACCAGACCTGTACCTTATACTGAGGTGAGGACGTATATGAGCACGCACCCGCAGCAAAAGGAGCGTGTCCGGAGTGTGGTGTTTTAGGCGTTGCCAAGCCAGGTGGTGTTAGCTTTAGCAATACTTGCTTGTTACCGGTAAAGAAGTTCCGTAGTCGTTGCCGTTAGCCAAGGTCGGGGATTGGAGAATTCCGGAAGGTCGGTGTCCAAGCAGGGATCGAGAGCCAGAGGTTGACGTCCACCAAGCCATGTCATGTCCTGCGTAAATAAAGAGAGAGAGAGTGCCAGAGTAGACATCCGCAAGTGGAGACTATGTCGAGCGATGTGGAAATGGCAGGACAGGCATAATATAGTGAGGCTGGCGAATAGGAAGAGGGGGCAGACCTGGAGAAGTGCATGGAGCTGTCCTGGATAGGTTGCTTAAAGAGGAATACAGGTGAGCAGTCTTTGTGCCTGATTGACTACTTTGAGAGTGTTGGGGGCGGGGCCTCACTGCAGGAGCAGTGAATAAATTAAAGGGTACTGCCGCGTGCTCTGTAATGGGAGAGGGTGCGCGCCCGTGCACAGAGCTCGAGCTGCTTGCGGCTCCGCAACCACCCGCCGGGGACGAAGAGGGAGTCCCCCAACCACAGCAACCAGACGGGGCCGGCGAAGGGGGCGCCCCGCAGCAGCACCCGGGAATTGATGTGAGGGGAGGTCACGCCGCGGCCGTCGTGACCTCCAGATCCTCACATTGTGGCTTTCGCATTTGGAAGCTGCTGCTGTGAACCCACAGCATGCGGTCAAAGGAGCTCTCAATGCAAGTGAAACAGGGCATCCTTAGGCTGCAAAAAAAAAGAATATCCATAAGAAAGATAGCAGGAACATTAGGAGTGGCCAAATCAACAGTTTGGTACATTCTGAGAAAAAAGAACGCACTGGTGAGCTCTGCAACAAAAGGGGCTGGACGTCCACGGAAGACAACAGTGGTGAATGATCGTAGGATCCTTTCCATGGTAAAGAAAAACCCCTTCACAACATCCAGCCAAGTGAAGAACACTCTCCAGGAGGTAGGCATATCATTATCCAAGTCTACCATAAAGAGAAGACTTCACGAGAGCAAAAACAGAGGGTTCACCACAAGGTGCAAACCATTCATAAGCCTCAAGAATAGAAAGGCCAGATTAAACTTTGCCAAACAATATTTTAAAAAGCCAGCCCAGTTCTGGAACAGCATTTTTTGGACAGATGAAACTAAGATCAATCTGTACCAGAATGATGGGAAGAAAAAAGTATGGAGAAGGCTTGAAACGGCTCAGGATCCAAAGCATACCACATCATCTGTAAAACACGGTGGAGGCAGTGTGATGGCATGGGCATGCATGGCTTACAATTGCACTGGGTCACTAGTGTTTATTGATGATGTGACAGAAGACAGAAGCAGCCGGATGAATTCTGAAGTGTATAGGGATATATTGTCTGCTCAGATTCAGCCAAATTCAGCAAAGTTGATTGGACGGCGCTTCACTTTACAGATGGACAATGACCCAAAACATACTGCGAAAGCAACCCAGGAGTGTTTTAAGGCAAAGAAGTGGAATATTCTGCAATGGTCGAGTCAATCACCTGATCTCAACCCGATCGAGCATGCATTTCACTTGCTGAAGACAAAACTTAAGGCAGAAAGACCCACAAACAAACAACAACTGAAGACAGCTGCAGTAAAGGCCTGGCAAAGCATCACAAAGGAGGAAACCCAGCGTTTGGTGATGTCCATGCGTTTCAGACTTCAAGCAGTCATTGCCTGCAAAGGATTCTCGACAAATTATTAAAAATGAACATTTTATTTATGATTGTGTTAATTTGTCCAATTACATTTGAGCCCCTGAAATAAGGGACTGTGTATGAAAATGGTTGCAATTCCTAAACGTTTCATTCGATATTTTTGTTCAACCCTTTGAATTAAAGCTGAAAGTCTGCACTTCTATTGCATCTCGGTTGTTTCATTTCAAATCCATTGTGGTGGCGTACAGAGCCAAAATGATGAAAATTGTGTCAGTGTCCAATTATTTCCGGACCTAACTGTATATACTTGGGGGGTGGGGATTTAAAAAAAAAAGTATTTGGGGGTGGGAAGTTGTTTGAATTGGGTGGGAAGTTTTTTGGTATATACAGTATCTTGTGGGGGGAATTGTGTGTGTGGGGGGGAATGAGTGAGCGTGAAGTATTGACAGAGGGAGAGGAGAGGGGGTGAGTGAGGAAAGGGGCGAGTAAGATTGAGAAGCAGGGGAGAGACATAACATGTGAGGCGGGGGAGTGAGATGGGGTGAGACGGCAGTGAGAGAAATACGTGGGTTGGGGGGGAAAGAGAGGGGGCTCGTGTGGTGTGAAATGGGGGGGGGGGGCAGCCAATACCACTGGGGGGGGCCCTGCTTAAAATGTTTGTCCCGGGGCCCACGATTTCTGTTGGCGGCCCTGACTGTAAGT
This sequence comes from Ascaphus truei, assembly GCA_036426205.1. Taxonomy (NCBI): domain Eukaryota; kingdom Metazoa; phylum Chordata; class Amphibia; order Anura; family Ascaphidae; genus Ascaphus; species Ascaphus truei. Next base: position 106,960,593 of record CM071570.1, on the reverse strand, counting down.
GAACATGATTGGAACTGAAGTGGAGGGCGTACTGCATCCATTTGTATCACAGAAGGAATTCTCCAAGCGGTCACGAACAGTAGTTGTGATCCCACTCTTCTGGCCACAATGAAAGGGTAAGATGCAGTACCTTGTCCCTCTGCATCCAAAAAGACATTGTTGCATATATTATCTTTATCTTGTCTTTCTCATCCTGATCACATACATAATTTAACAATCACCCTATAATTTGTAGCACGGGAAATGTGAAAACCTTTGTTATTGCTCCCCTTAAATTCAGCACTAAAGAAACAAGGCTTTCTAATGTAGTTTTGATACACTGAGCAAAAAGAGGAAGAAAAACAGAGCACTAGATCCAAAACTGGCAGAGCCAGAATAAAGTACAAGGATGCGTTCCCATAATAAAAATTAAAGCTTATTTTAATGGATAAAGAACAGAAAACCACACCAACGCGTTTCGGACTATCACAAGTCCTTTCTCAAGGTAATGCAGTTTTGACACTGCAGTTGAAGTCTTGACTCATTTTTGTATGCACATCTAATTAAACTGTAATAAAAATAGTATGTATAGTCTATTTTGTGATATTTATAGGACCGAAGACTTCGAATTTGGGGGCATCGGCAAACCTTCCGCTGTGTATATATTCTCCTTCAGACCTTCAGATCACTGGCCAGCTGAAACGTTACTACCCATCACCTTCTCACTAACCTTAATCCCAAGGATTTGCCTTTACTCAGGCCTGCTCACTACTGAGTCACTCAAACCAGAATTCCTATCAGTAAATCATTTTTATAATTTCTATCCTATCTCATCTTCATCTGTTTTCTTAAAAGCGCCATTTGGTCTGTTCTTTTTTTTTAATATTGTTTTTTTAACAGTTTAGAACCAGCAGGTCTTATGGAGCTAGAACACATTATTTGTCAGCACCAGGCACCTTCCACTTCCCAAAATATTTATGGGTTTTAAATCTCCTTCCAGGGAACACAAAATGGTCACAAAATCTTGCAGTTTTACAGGCAAATAGGAAGCCGCAACATTATTAATTGCAGCTTCCTTTGCATTGCCATTTAAATTCCCCTGTGAAACCAGGAAGAAAAACTGGTAAATTCCCTGGGGTCCAGGGGTTTCCCGTAGCTAAAAATAATGCGGCTCAGCTGCAGCGCACTCCACAAATTCAATCCGTTAAAAAAAATTACATTTAACTGACATCTTAAAAAATGTCTCAGGTGGTCAGACAACATTGCAAACATAGTAGAGGAGGTGTTACATAGCAGAGTGCTTTAGTTTTGTTTTACAGCTCCAAATTAAGTTACTACTGTAAGTGGCGCTGTGACTTTAAATCATCTCAAGTAGCAGTTAGTGGAGAAAGTCCACAAACAGAACTGTATGTTTGTGAGCCCCTCTAAGTAACACAAGCATTAATGATGCCAGTGGGCATGTTAATACAGTATTGTAGCACTTATCTTTGAAAATGCTGTACCTTGAATCTATGACAATTTTTGTCACCATCATTTTTTTTATTGCCCATTGATTGCAAATGTATTTATGTATGACACTTTAGGGCTATACATACATACAGTGATAAGCAATGGTTTTTTTTGGCAAATACTTGCTTTAATGAATTTTAAATGTATTTTGGTTCTTTGTTTTTAAATGATTATGCTATTTATTTTGTGTTTTGATTTAGTTTTATGGCATTTTTTGTGGTGTTTTCAATTGATTATTTCTGTGGTTTTTTTTGGTGTTTGCTTTATAATAGTGGTTTATTTTTGGTATTTTGATTTTGAATGATGGTGTTCATTTGGAGCTTTTTTTCATTTATTGATTGTTTTGTTTTGGTGTTTTCATTGTTAATTCTTGTGTTTATTTGGTATTTGCTTAATTGATTGCAGGTCATTTTGTTATGTTTACTTGTGTAGCCAGGTCCCCCAGACTGACCCTCACCTCCGTTGTGGTGAAAGAGTCAGGGAAGGTTGCAGGGAAGCGCTCCGGTGCACCGGAGGCTCCGCGGCGGCCCGAGCATCCAGGGTGACGCCATGTCTGTGTTCGCGCATGTTCAGTAGTCCTGTAGGCGGTGGCGACCCCAGAGAAGTCGCACATGTGCAGCAAGTTGTTGCGCGAGCGCGCGAAGCACTGACCACCCAGAGGAGGTAAGTCCCATGAGCCTCAGCAGGACCAGGTGACGGCCGGGAGCCAATAGGGCGAGGAGACTGAGCAGGGAGAGGTTAGGAGATTGCGCAGGGGAGCACGTTGGGGAGAGAAGACCGGGAAGGAGAAGAGGTAGGAGCTCAGTGTGTAGAGAGGCAAGTAGCCTCTACACTAGGCCCGCATACCCCCAGGCCCAGATAGACCCTGAGTCCCAGTCAAGTCTAGTTAACATAGGGACAGGCCCTAGAATAGGAACTTGTCACGTTAGTGTGTGTGGAGCTAGGGACACAGAGACTGTCACAGCTGCATCCCAGAGGTTTGGGACCAGACCTCTCCAGAAGTACCATCAATCGCCGGGTGGGATCGGCCCGGAGGACATCACAGACAGCCCCACGTCATCGGATCCTTTGTGAAGATCGTTTGTGGGCCCGAGTGCAGGAGCGCTCGGCAGGTAACATCCAACAAAGTGCACCACCTATAACACTCTCCATATAGTGGCTGCGCAGTCACACACATACATTCACCTTGGGGGGGGGGGTTATGGTGTGGGGTATTGGACACGGTGAAGGGTCGCGTCCTGCGAGACGCATTAGTTATTGTGTCTCCTTGAAGAGTAACATTAATAGGATTGAAATGCATGGTTATGGTTACCGCTAGTAAAGCTACTGTTTCTTTAACATGCTGTGTGAGTAGTACTGTATTATTGTCCTGTGAGGAGCAACTCCCACTCTGCTTGGAGCCATCGCAGGTGGAGGCGCTGCACCTGGTAAGAGATTATCCCTACATATACATTGCCCCAGGCTCTCCGTGGCAGAGGCTTAGGCCCTGCGAGCCAACAGGTTAGACAGCATTGGTAGTATACTGTATTCAGAAGGAAACAGGGCTACACTTGTTTATTTGGTGAGTGTTTTGATTGCATTGGATATTGTTGTTAGTTATTTATTTTTTAGGTGGACTATTGACTGCCGTAGTGTAAAATCATACACATGTTATATGGGCAGGATGTACCCACTGTGCCAATCAATTGGTTTATTAACATTAGTAATGTGTTGATTTTTCTATGTAATGTGTTATATTTTGGACCTGTTTTATTTTAGCTTCACCATTTTTTGCTATAGTGGTAAATCATGGCCATATTATATGTAGCATGATGTACCCACTGTACCAATGAATGTGTGGAGTGTGGGGGTAGTTGCCTGGGGAGGGTGGTTAGCCCTCTCGAGTGGGTAGTGGGGGAAGGGGGATTAACTCCATAATTACTATAGCGGTTACTAACCACTCAGATGATTAAGGTGCTATGGGACATTAGATTGTATTTTTTATTGCATTGTTTCTGGCAACAGAGGACATGGACTGTGATGAGGATGAGGACGGCCTTCATTGTTGCAGGCTGGCAGGGGTAAGTGCAAGTTTTATTTACTTTATTTCTGCTGGTTAATGTTTTAATTTAAATGGGCAAATGCACTATTAGCCATATCTGGATAATAGTAATTTTGCCCATTACTGTACTGGATGTGTTAGAGGGGAGGGGGGGTAGGGGAGTGTATTTATAGCAAATCATTTTTTTTTAATGTGGACACAGGATTGGTACTGCAGGCCAGCGGACACCTCGGGACACCCACAGGGACCAGCCGAGGACCCCCAGACACCCGCATGGACAACCAGGAGGCCCTGGACACCAGCAGAGACCACCTGGAGGCCCCATATATCTTTGCGGACCACCTGGAGGCCCATGGACACCCGTGGGATCCATGCAAGGGCCCCCGAACACCTGCAGGGACCACCTGAGGGCCACACCGGCCTCAAGTATCAGTCCTGTGCATAAAGAAAAATGTGCTTTTATGTATGTTAGGGGGGTATAGGGTTGTTGGGGGCATAGGGGGTGGGTAGTACATATTGCAGTGTTTATTGGGAGCAATTTCCCCCAATAAACCTGCTATTGTGCCTTAACCCCTTCATTGCCTTAGTGCAGGGGGGCGTAAACTTTTTTCCCTGCGCCCATCTGCCGGCGGTACCCCTCTGTCCGCGCCCCCCCCTCACCCTGCTTACCTAGGCTCCAGTGTCGGCTCCGGCTGCATAGCAACATGACGTCACATGACCTCGCCGCATCTTAATTTAAATGCCTTCGGGAAGAGCGGAGGGCCTATGTAAACCCCACGACCCCCGCAGTCAGTCTCGCGCCCCCCTGGGGGTCATGTCCCCACTTTGCACACCGCTGCCATGGCGGATAGCCACTATGGTAATGAAGCTGCTTTAATTTACATTTTTTAATAGTGTGTGGGACCAGGGGGTCTCCTGAGCTGAACCGCTTTGATTTCTGCCTCAGGGACACCCTGCGTCCCAGTTACAAGCCCCAGTATGGGGCATCGGGTGCCGGTATCGCCACCATTTTTAAATCATCCACGTCACGTGACCGGGGGATTTAAATAATGAAGGAGATAGCGACACCCCCATATCTGGGCCTGTAACTCGGGAAGCAGGGTTTCCCCGAGGCTGAAATCAATGCGATTCATCTTAGGAGACCCCCTTCTCCCACATACTATTAATAAAAATTAAATTAAAGCAGCTTCATTACCATTGCGGCTAGCTGCTACGGTAATGAATTATTTTTTATTGTTATTGGTGTTTTGATACTAGTGTACATGAGCAGGGGATCTTCTGAGCTAAACCACATTGGTTTCAGTCTCGGGGACTCCCTACTTCATCAGATACAGGCTCCGTTTTGGGGTGCCGATATCCCCCTGCAGGATTTAATTCCCACGGTCACGTGATGCGAGAGATTTAAAAGCACAGGGCATACCAGCACTCCTGTATCTCATTTAGTAGGGGGTCCCAGAGGCTGAAACCAATGTGGTTCAGCTCTGGAGACCCTCTGCTCATGTACACTATTATTAAAATCAATCTTTTTAATGCACGATCACCTGTTAGAGCCGTGCATGAAAACGCAGTGTCTCCATGCAGCACTTACAGGCTGCATATTTTCTATTAGCTGTCGCACTATAGAATTTATAGCACCATAGCACTGATACAAAAAACACGTTGCACGTTAATAACATTTTTTTATCGCACTTAAAAAAATGGCCTTCACTTCTTAGTGAATCCCGCTTTTGGCCTCATGTTTTTAAGCGTGATAAAAAATGTCATAGTCACATGTAAAAGCATTGATTTTTTTTCACTGCTTTGTGAATCGGCCCCATAGTTTTAGTGTAACTGAGAGAGTCGTTTCAGATCCTTTTTATTATTACTTTAGTAACTACTAATCCATCCAAATATGTTAACCAGATGTTTGGAGATAATCATATTTTGGCAGGATGAACTGTTTCTTTTTTTCTTGTAGATCATCATTTTTGTGTCTGCTTAATCTCAAAACCACAATGGACAAATGATTGATTTGGTCAGCCAAAGATGTAATATACTTGTTGGTTTCCCTTAGGGTAATGCAGATTACACAAATCAATTCTGTTTGACCAGGGTTGAGGAAGTAACATGTAAGGATTAATTATTTCTTGAATAATTTTCAAATGCAGTCATATTTCGTTTATGTTTTACTTATTTCCTTAAATTACCTAGTACTGCAATATTCATAGTATTCCCTTTTGATATATAATTTCCCCTACTTAAGGCCTGTGTTTGTCATGGTGATGAGCAGTTATTCCAGTCCATGCTTTTTGATTGCCTTGCTACAGCAAGAAATTCAGTGCTGCTATCATTCCTCAGCTCTAAAGTATTTAGCCAATATCATCCTGCATGGCCAGAGCAGAAACCATTATCCACCCATACATGCAAGAAAGTAAGACTTATTTAACAGTGTTATATGTGAAATCAATTGGGTTTGTTCTTATTTAATTCAGAGGTCTATTTATTAAACTGTGAACATGCATGATTTCAATGCGGAAATGCATCTGGCTGTATTAATTAAACAGTTTTTGCATTTCCAAACCATGTAATAATGCAATTTGACTGTGTCTTTGAAATTCTATACTGTACTTCGTGTGAATTTTGTAGGCAAAAGAAGAAAGACCAAAAGATTATATATTTTAGGGCTATCCATTAAGGTGTAAGATTATATGGACTTGTGAGACGAGATTTATGGTTGTTACTTGTCCATAGTTAATTTTTTATGAATACGGCAAAAACGACACCCATTTATTGCATCAAATTGCACCGCTTTATCCCGTATTTGGACCATTTTGCATTGGCAATGAACCCTACTTAATCTTGATGCATTAAAACTAACAAAGAAGGTTGACTGACTGTATTTTTTTTTTAAACTTATATTTTTATTGATCTTTACACATTATAATTAGGGAGGAAGGTGAAGGGGTACAGTACAAAAAATAAAGAAGGATGGAGAGAGAGGGGGGAGGGGGTATATTTCCAAACTTCCTTCATACATGGAAGAAACAGTAATAATTTATCATAAATACCGTGACATCTTAATTCTATACTCGCTACATCCACTCAGTGCTTCCGTTAGGAATCAATACTCTCCCTATAAGTTACCCATGGTTCCCAGATCATCAAGAACCTATTGTGTCTGTCCTGAATTAAACTGGTTAATGTCTTACTTTTCTTACTTTTGACTGCTGTTATTGTCGGAGGGTCGTTTTGCTTCTAGTGCCTAGCTATTTCTGCTTTCGCCGAGGATAAAATATGTATTATAAGTGTAACCCGTGTTCCCTCACCCTAAGGGAGATTTACTGTGGTTACCTGCGGTTAGTGCAACCTGTTTGGCTCCCAGGAGGTTCTGAGTATCTGCTGGTGTTGCTTGGGGATAGACAGGACAGGCTCTCAGTGCTGGGTTAGATCTTGTCTCTCTGATGGTACAGCGCCTCCATTCCCAAAGGGCCTACTGTATTATGGATAGTTGCAGTCCCCTGTGGAAAACACTCTCCCTCCCTCCCTGAAGAACTGCAGCCTCAGGCAGGCGTATAAAACAGAACTGGGATCTTTATTCTTGTACAGAAGTACACAGCATACTCTCTCAGCAAGAGAGACTTACTCTCACTGTACCCTACATAACCCAACAGAAAATCACTTTGCAGCTTGCTGCTCTCTTTGTCCCTGGACTCAAACCCCACTGCTTGAGGCCCCAAAGGTCTATCCCTGACTCCCACATTCCCTGGTGGAATGTGGAGTAGAAGATCCCACTCCCCTGAGGGAGGGGAAGGAAGGAGAACCAGAGCCCTGGCACAACAACAAATACACCCGGATCCCTCCCAAACATGGAGAATCCATACCCACTTTAGTAGTAGTGCTTTTGGGTCAGGCTTCTTAACCAACCTACTCTTGTGGTCAGGAACGGTGACAGAATAGACCCTCTTTGGCCCCCGCTCAGAGATGTATTCCACTCGAGAAATTCCATCCTTCTCTGATTCTACTATTGTACCTTTCCAAATTTAGTGTCATCAGCAAAGACTTGAGCTAGCCTATTCTATTTTTCTTATTTATATACTACTAGCTGAGAGACCCGGCATTGCCTGGAATGTAAATAGATAAAATAAATTGATGTTGTTTAAATTAAAAAGTATAAGAATTAAATATTATAAAAGTACAACATATGTTTTTGATCCACTTTGAGCAAAGATATATAAGTAATGGGGTGTTCCGAGTATAGAACATGCCACATGCAGTGGCGGCCGATCTGAGTCTAAGTCGGCTAGATTCGCGGCTCTCAGATTATCCTGGTTAGGTGCGTTTTTTTGTCGTTTTCGCCCGGAGTGAACTGCGCTATTTTCGCGCTCGTGATATTAGCATTTTATTCTCGCAGTCTGCAATACTGCAATGCCGTGTAAAAACTCAGGGGGGGCGTTTGCGAGCTGTTGTCTTGGAAGTCTAATACCTTCGCGGTTCAACCTACGTCAGTACACAGTCTGTGTGTGCGCGCGCAGTAATTCTAAATTTGCATATTTAAAGTATACATGCATTTGCAGTGCTTTTCTGCAGTACAGTATGTCTCAGTATGTCTCATTTGAAAATTGTTGAAACGTATAGGCGTGTTCTGAACTGTAACAGTGTCACATTTCAGCATATACAGCGCTCTCCCCTCACTCAGGATAATTAACTGCACTGCAGGGTATTTCAACTTCTTATCTTCTCTACAATGCAGTACATCTCTCCCACACCATTCCTTTGAACGTGTGTCTGGTTTCAATCACATTCCTGCTTAACAGCAGGAATTTACTGCGCATGCGCCTGTAACTTCGCCCACCACTACTTGCTTGCCTGAGTGAGTGACCAAAATTTTTTTTAAATGTAATTTCTCCACAAGCCTGCAAAAACCATCTTACTGTATTATGATATTCAATCTGTGCTGTAGCTTTTGACTGTGACCCTGTGCGTTTGACTGCACATGGTTGATTTGTGTGCTTATTATGTACTGTATTTGAGGGTGTATTATTATGATGAACTGCCTTTTGAAATTAAAGTATGTCTTTAGCTTTGAACTTCATACAGCTGTACCCTGTAGCCCCCTCCCCCACGAACGCTAGCTCAAGGATTTGAAATTCCACGGAGTCGTTATTTTTCTGAATCTTGCCATTGTGTTCTTAGTCCGTCCATAGCCGAGCTACAAAGCCTCACTGCGCCTGCGTGTGATCCTTTTTGAGATGGGAGCTGCTTACTGCGCATGAGTCACCCAACCCCCCCTCTCCACAAAGTCGTTCATTTACTGAATCTTGCCATTGTGTTCTGAATCCGTCCATAGCCGAGCTACAAAGCCTCACTGCGCCTGCGTGTAATTCTCTTTGAGATGGGAATTTTGAAGCTTTGTTTACGGCATTGCTTTGGAAAATCCCTTCTCGAATTTGATTTGCACAGAGCATCACCTCTCTATGCGCCTGTGTGTAATCCTCTTTCGGATGGGAGCTAGTTTATTCCTGCTCATGCGCCTGTAACTTTACCCACCACTGCTTGCTTGAGTGCCCCCCCCAAAAAATTTAATTATGATTTTTTAACTGTTATTTTATCCACAAGCCTGCAAAAACAATCTTGATATTACGATATTCAATCTGTGCGTTTGCCTGCACATGGTTTATTTGTGTGCTTTTTATGTACTGTATTTGGGGGGTGTAGGGATCAAATTACAGTATTATAATGAACTGCCTTTTGAAATTACTGTACTCTACAGTATGTTATTTCTTTGAACTGCTGCACAACTAATCCTTCATCCCTCCCCCACGCACACACAAACCTTTATCGACAGACACCTCCACAGAGTCATTAATTTTCTGAAGTTAGTTACACTGGCGACACACTTTATTCGAGCTCGGCTAGTCCCACGAATTCGGGTATACCCGGGTGTATTGAGGTTTGTGACTGTTTTCTGCCCGAGTGCATTGAGGTATTTTCCAGGCAGGGATTGAAGCATTTTATTCCCGCTGGCTGCAATACTGCACAGTATATATATATATACTGCATTACAATTCATGAATTTATGCCATCTGGTAGACACGCGAAGCATTGCAGCCTATTAAATCCTAATCATTATCATTTAACAGATCAGCCGCCTGTCAGCCAGGCATGAACCCAGGCTGGGAAGGCAAACGCAACGGGGCTTGTCAGAGGTGAGGAGCGGCGCATTCCAGGTATCTGCCAGGTACATACTGGGTATTTGCTCGAATAAAGTGTGTCGGTGCAGTATTTAATGTAACTGTGTTTTTTTTTGTTTTTTCATGTGTTAATTTATTTTTATGCATATCATTTCTTGCCACTGTATGTATGTATGTATGTATATCTAGAGAGATATATACATACAGGGTAAGAAATGATAGTGTTGTTAAAGCTTGATTTTCTGTATTGTAAATGATTGTGGCTATGCTGCTATGCATAGATGTGTGTTAAATGTATTTTATTATTAAGAGAGATGTAAGCTTTGGGCTTTATGCTGTACTGTAGGTTATGGAGAGGCTTGCTTTAGTATATTGTAATTGTTGGTGTCCTTTTTTGTATGTTTTGAACTTGTTCTCTGTTACGATAGCTATAGTTAATTGTGTAATTGGTATGGATGGTATTTTAATTGTTAAGGGATGTAATTCATGTGTGTTTATTCATTGATGGTGACTTTATTTGCTTACATAATATACTTCTTGTGATGTCAGGCTATTTGAGTTGGATTACTGTATTGTTAACATTGATTTACAGCGTGTACATGTAGTTTACATGTTATGCTACATGTATACACTGTAAATGCAATGTTTTAAGTGGCATTTGAGGCTTCAGATTGAATGATTACATGAGATTTGTGTAGGAAATTGCTTTTTAATTAATTGAGGATGTTATGCATAAGTGGTGTTGCCATTGCAGGATGGCTTCACCCCTTAATTACCTTTGAGGTTAGTACCCGATAAGGTGATTAAGGGGTTCATTGGTATGTTAATGTAATTGAGATGTATTGGCTATTTATTATTTTGGCAACGGACCCCAAGGATGATGCTGGCGACGGAGCCTTCTTATTGATGAGGTTAGTACAATTTTCTTTACTTTATTACCGTATTTAATGTGTTTAATAATGGCCAAATAATGTATTATTCCTATGTGGATAATATTTATTTGGCACATTATTGTACTGTATGTGCTGGGGGAGGGGGTATTGGCCCAAAGGGTATGTGGTAGGACTCCCCTGTGGGTAGTGGGTGAGGGTGGTTAGGCCTCAGGGTTGGGGGGGTTAGTGGGGGAGGGTATGTGGGTGATGGTGGGTTAACCCCTTAATGACTGTAGCGGTTAATAACTGCTATGGTGATTAAGGGGTTAGGGGACATTACATTGGATGTTTTAATTCTTGTGTCTGTTTTGCAGAAGCGGATGGGGCATGGGCAGGATGAAGATGAGGATGGCCTTCATCGTGGCAGCCGCACATGGGTGAGTGCTATATGTATTTAATGTCTTTATTGTTGTGTATGTATTTTAAATGGACAACTGCACTATTATCCATTTGTGGATAATAGTAATGTTGCCCATTACTGTATTGTATGTTGTGTATTGCTGCTATGTTTATTGGCAGCATTAATGTATTTTAATAATATTGTGCGGGAGCAGGGGGCCCCCTGAGCTGAACCGCATTTATTTGTGGCTCAGAGACGCCCTGCTTCCCGAGTTACAGGCCCCGGTTTGGGGCATCGGTTACAGTGTGGATGCCATGTTTGTTGCGGGCACGTAGCGTATGGGACACTATAAACATGGCGGCGACACTGCCCATCCGATCACACATACCGGGGCCTGTAACTCGGGAAGCAGGGGGTCCCTGGTCCACAAAGTGATGCGGTTCAGCTCGGGGGACCCCCTGCTCACTGTACAGTATTATTAAATAAATATTCATGCTGCTTCGCTACCGTAGCAGATACCCTGTAAGGTAAGGAACGAGTCTTTATTGATATGTGTGTTTTACTCATAGTGTAGATGTGCAGAGGGTCTCCGGAGCTGAAGCGCTTTTGTTTTAGGTCCGGGGACCCCCTGCTCCCCGAGATACAGGCACCTTTAGGGGGTGCCGGTATTCCTCTGCTTTGTTTACATGCCGCGGTCACGTGATCGGGACCTTAAATGCAGAGGGATACCGGCACCTCATAAAGGGGCCTGTATCTCGGGAAGCAGGGGGTCCCCCGACCTGAAACCTATGCGGTCCAGCTCCGGAGACCCCCTGCACATGTACACTATGAATAAAAGTTGTTTTAAAAATAATTTTTATTGTGCTGATGTTTGCGCCGAGAGAGCAGCGGATCTCTCTCTGCTGCAAACACAACTCGGCAGTTTCTCGCCAGGCAGCCGTCCCGCCACCGGTAACACGCCATTTCTTCAAATGTTGGTGGCTAACTCATTCGCCAGGGATTCGCCCCTTACAGCATACAGCCAGTTTAACACGACAAAAACATGGCTAATTGCTAAACTGGCTAATGCTTTTTTCCGCCGCTTACTGCATGAGGCCCTAGGTGTCATCTCGCCGCTTCTCAGCAGGTTTCCAACACCCTCACGCCAACCTTTTCTGGCGTGAGGATTTGGGGAGAAAATCACCATTCTAGAGCGGCGATAGGCGTCGATAATCTAATTGCTGCTACTAAAATTGCACGAGTTTATGAACATGCCGAAAAGCAGCGAAAGTGGCTTATCACCAGTCCCTCAGCAATTTTTTTTGCCAATTCAGCCATTTTTCGCCCACTTATCACCGCTTACAGAATCCCTGTTGGCCTTTTGGGCAATAAGTGGGCGATAAGTGTTTATGAATGCTTAGTGCATAGGCCACTGTGTATTACTTCCTGGTAAAACATTTTTATAAATAAATGTGTTTTTTTTCACTCTGTCTAAAGGGACACTGTTCACTGTTCCATTGTACTGTAAGCATGGCCGCCAACAACGGGGGACAAAGGGCACTGGCGTCCCAGGCCCCGTGGGTCAGGGGGGCCCGGTCGTCGGCGCCAGTTAATTTAAAAAAAAAAGAAAAAAACCCTCTGCAGCGCCAGGTCTCACTGTTGGCAGTGTCGGAAATAGGGTGGGTTAAGGCTTCCGGCGCGCCGGCGTGAGAGGGAGGCCCGGCGCGCACGGGAGCAGCATTGGGTAACAGGTGCAGCAGGGCCTGCGGCAACTGCTGTTACCAGCCGCCGGGCCCCTGGCAGCACTGCCACCTCCTCCTCCCTCCCCACGCCGCCGTCACGCTACCCCCCCTCTCCACCGGGCCGTCCCGACATCCCCCCCTCGCAGTATCGGGCCAGCATCGGCCCCACCCCCGCAGCACACATGTGGCGTGCCTGCAGCGGGGCCAGCAGCAACCGCTGTGACCAGCCGCCGGGCCCCCTGCTTTACCGCCACCCCCCGCAGCCGCCGGGCACCCCCTGCAGCCCCCGGACACCCCCCCGCAGCTGCCGGACAACCCCACGCAGCCGCCATACACCCCCCACGCAGCCGTCGGACACCCCCGTACCGCCCCCCCCATACCGCCCCCCCCAGCATCGGCCCCCTCCAAACCAGAACCTAGCAACACCGCGGTGGCGGTGCCAACCGCACTCGGCCGCATACATCTTATTCCCGTAGTATGGGGCTGCTCGAGTGGCACTGTAGGGCGGAGCTGGGGTGTACCGGGACAAACAGACAAGCATCTACCGTCATTATGACCTCACAATGACGGCGGTTGAAGGACTGTACTACGCACAGTTACCGCACGTTTAACTGCGTCCTGAACTGCTGCACAACTACTCTCATGTCCCCACCCGCACCCTCCCACCACATCCACCGCCCCACAGACACGTGGCGCATCCAACACAGTCAGAGCGACGAGCTCAAAGCGCCCACCAAGGCCACAAGTCATGATGTGCTAAGTTAGTTACCGTGGCGACACACCTTATATCTCAGCGTCGTGCTAGTCCCCGGTAGAATTCGATGGGTATCCCGGGTGTATTGAGTTTGTGAACTGTTTCTTCTGCCCGATTGCATTGAGGTATTTTCCGGCCAGGGGATTGAAGCATTTTAATTCCCGCTGGCTGCAATCTGCAACAGTATATATATATATATACTGCTTACAATTCATGTAATTTATGCCATCTGGTAGACACGGTCGAACATTGCAGCCTATTACAATCCTAATCCATTATCATTTAAAACAGATTCAGCCGCCCGTCATCCAGGCATGACCCAGGCTGGAAGGCAAACGCAACGGGGCTTGTCAGAGGTGGAGCGGCGCATTCCGGTATCCTGACCAGTTACATCTATCTTGTTCAGAATTTTTATAATACTGTAAATGAGCAGGGGTCCTGTCTCGGAGCTGAATCGCATGGGTTTGTCTGGGACCACTACTTCAGGAGATACAGCCCGTTATGGGCTGCCGGTATCCCCTGTACTTTTTAAACTTCCGCGTCACGTGAACGGGACATTTCAATTCTGCGGGGATACTCACGGCACAACATATTCAGGGCATGTTTCTCTGAAGTAGGGGGTCACCGAGGCAGAAATTAATGCGGTTCAGCTCAGGGTACCCCTGCTCCTGAACTATTATTAAATGTACATTAATGCAGCTTCATTAAATCAGATAGCCGCTACGGAAAGGAATTATTGTTTATGATTGTGTGTTTTGACCGTAGTGTACATGAGCAGGGGGTCTCTGGACATGCACCGCATTGGTTTCATCCACGGGGACCCCTACTTCAGGAGATACAGGCCCCGATATGGGGTGCCGGTATCCCCTGCAGAATTGAAATGTTCTGGTCACGTGACGCGGGGCCTGTATCTCCTGAAGTAGTGGGTCCCGGACCTGAAACCAATGCGATTCAGCTCCGGAGACACCCTGCTCAATTACAGTATTATAAAAATTAATGTATACAAGTATAAATAATTTACTCATCTACACGCAAATGCAATTATGCTCCTGAGAGGTTCGTGTATGTCCCCTGACTTTCCTGGGGGTATCTGTGGGAGAGTCCATGTAACGAGAGATCCATTCACTATAAATCGTAGTAAATTACTGTGGGTGTCACTGATATATATATATATATATATATATTAATATAGATATAGAATAGGATATAGATATATTTGTATGGATCATGGTAGTAGGGGTTAAGTGGTGACAAGATGAAGTCGGAAATAGCCAAGCACATGACACCAATTCAATCACACTTTCGCCCAACGATTTTTGAGGGACACCCTATATAAAGAGCCCATTTTCTTCAGCGTGTGTGGGTGCAATTGTGTGGAGGAGGGAGAGAGGAGAGAGTTGGAGTTGGGTTGGTTAGAGTAGTAGTGGGAGAGAGTTGGTGATTTGTGGTGAATTATTGAGTGAGTTGTCTTGTATTATAATTTTTTTTTACTACATTTTTGTATTATGGTATGAAAGAACTGTGGAGTGTGTCCTTTTGTTATATTGTTTTTTGTGACTGAGTGAATAGAGATGAGTGGACGTGGAGTGGAGGTGGGAGTGGTGGAGGTGGCTGGTGGAGTGTGGGGCAGGAGGAGTGGAGGTGGTTGACAGTGGCGGTGGAGTGGTGGAGCGTGGAGGGAGGTGGGTGTGCGGTGGCTGTGGAGTGGGGAGGTGGGAGTGGAGGTGGTGCGGTGTGCTGGTGGGAGTGGGGGAGTGGATGGACGGGGGAGAGGAGTGGAACGTACAGGTATTGGTTCCGTCCTGCCAGGGCAGGTCGTCCCGTGCCGGGACGTCGATGATATATAGGTGGGGGAGGCAGGTGGGGTGAGGGTAGTGGGGGGAGTAGTGGACAGAGGAGGGAGAGGGACATGTCCACCATACACACAGTGATGAGGATGGAAAGTGATGAGGGGCCAGCATCAAGCCAGGCGTGTACGGAGGGCCTAAGAAACCCACGATTTACCCTCGGGAAAATGGACATCCTTGGTGAAGGTGTCATGTCTTCCTATGATCAACATATGGATCATTATCATGAAAGTTATTTTTTATTCAAATAATCTATTAAATATACAAAGTGAGTGTGTTATAGACCGCACTACCTAAGTATGACACTATATTTGACATAATTTAATTATTGTTTGATGGGGAACAATGGGGAGACCTCTAATCCTCATAAGGACATATACAGTAAACTAAAAGTGTTCCACACACTCATAATTAATTAATACTAACAATCAATGATCCTTGAAATGCTGATATCTGAATGAGCTAAACTGAAGAACATTAATTGACAATTTTCCCACAAAACTGTAATCACATACATTAACAGGAGGGGGAGGGATGATGAGGGAAGGGGATATGGACATCACTAAAGTGAGGATTGATAACCAAATCCCTAAGAGGGAAGGATAGTGGTGCGGTGAGTTTGAGGTGAGAAGCAGGGGAAACGTAACGTTTCGGTCACTACCCCTTCTACAGCCCATTCTCAGTCCAACAAAGGGGGGTACTAAGGTACTTTCCGACTCCCTCACACTAAATTCATCCCATTGTTAAAAAAAATGCCACAAAGATGGCATCCATGTTTAATCAAGACATGAGTAACGTAACTTGAGCATGTAAAGATGTAAACAGTATGCTATTACAGATTTTGTGATGATTGGGCACATGTATGTGTCACTAATACGCCCTAATAGGTGTCGTTAATAAGTACATGGGTCAAACAGGTTCAGAATACCATACAGAATAAAATCACACAACTTAATTTATATAACTGTAGGCAGTCTAAAAAATATTAATAATATACCACAGGTAAACGAAGACAAGTCAGAAGTACAAACGTGGGGCTAAGACATTGCCGATCTGTCTCAGCATACGGCGTGGTTAAAAGGACACCTGAGACGTGTAAGAATGCTTTGCTTTTGTGATATTAAACTCAGACGAAGAGGAAGATGGCAGTATGCCGGCAGAGCATGCATGGGGACAGGAGGCGGCCCTCTAGCATCGTTGCATTTACAGTCCTCTAGAGGGAAAAAAGTTATTCAATAATGAATCCCCGACTCAATTTTGGCATATTGGGGAACCGAGATATTGGGCCATCTACCTCTCATTAACACCCTAGTGAGTCATATGCAATTACATCACATATTTAAGTCATCATAGTGTTCCAGCAAGAACTTATACATACATTAAATACAATCATCTGTTTAGATATGTGATCAGTAATGTCCAAATTACATATGTCACTGTTGATTTAGAGGAAAAGCATGCTTTGTTATTTAACTGATGCCATGGATTATTGAAATAGAATCACAATCTGTGCTTTCACGAGGTGATTACAGGCAAATAAAGAGGAGCCAATAATAACTTAGGCATTATGGATTGTAACGTGTTGTTATTATTATTAGTTATTGCTGAAGACACGGAATCAGAGTGTCAGCAAACACACAGCCTGAAGATGTTAGAATGATGATGAGTCGATGGTAGTGGATACACACATATTCTTGTCACCAGACCCTGTAAGATTCGCACTGATTTTCTTTTGACACTACAGGATGCACAACATCCTGAAACAGATGAAGACAATGGTAAGATCCAAGTGGGAAGAGGAGACCAGGTTTTTGCGTGATTGCATTGTCTAATTTTTTTAACCAGCCTAGAGGGCAGGTTTTGTCAAACACCAACAAAATCAAGCAGACAGACAGTCAAATACATGAAAACATGTATAAGGAAATAAAAAACATTGACTGTCGTCATAATGACACACCAAACAGGAGACTCTCCAAAAACATGGCCAGTGGTGCCGGTATCCCCTGCAGAATTGAAATGTCCCGGTCACGTGACGCGAAGTTTAAAAAGTACAGGGGATACCGGCAGCCCATAACGGGGGCTGTATCTCCTGAAGTAGGGGGTCCCCAGACCTGAAACCAATGCGATTCAGCTCCAGAGACACCCTGCTCATTTACAGTATTATAAAAATTAATGTAAACAATTATAAATAATTTGCTAATTTCCACGCAAACGCAATTATGCTCCTCTGAGGTTCGAGTATGCCCCCTGACTTTCCTGGGGGTATCTGTGGTAGAGTCCATGTAACGAATGAATCCATTCACTATAATATCGTAGTAAATTACTGTGTGTGTTATCTATATATATAGATAGATAGATATATTTGTATGGACATGGTACTGTAGGGGTTAAGTGGTGACAAGATGAAGTCAAGAAATTAGCCAAGCACATGACACCAATTCTAATCACGAATGCGCCACGATTTTTGAGGGACACCCTATATAAAGCGCACATTTTCATGTTGGTGGTAGTAGTAGTAGGAGAGAGTTGGTGATTTGTTGGTGATTATTGAGTGAGTTGTCTTGTATTATTATATATTTTTTCACTACATTTTTGTATTGTTGTTGTGAAAGAACTTTGTGAGTGTGTCCTTTTTGTTTATATTTGATTTTTGTGACTGAGTGAAATAGAGAGGATGAGTGGATGTGGGAGTGGACATGGGAGTGGATGTGGGAGTGGATGTAGGAGTGGACGTGGGAGTGGTGCGGTGGCTGGTGGAGTGGTGGAGCATGGGAGTGGAGGTGGTGCGGTGGCTGGTGGAGTGGTGGAGCATGGGAGTGGATGTGGTGCAGAGGCTGGTGGAGTGGTGGAGCGTGGGAATGGAGGTGGTGCGGTGGCTGGTGGACTGGTGGAGCGTGGGAGTGGAGGTGGTGCGGTGGCTGGTGAAGTGGCGGAGTGTGGGAGCGGAGGTGGTGCGATGGCTGGTGAAGTGGTGGAGCGTGGGAGTGGAGGTGGTGCGATGGCTGGTGGAGTTGTGGAGCGTGGGAGTGGAGGTGGTGCGATGGCTGGTGGAGTGGTGGAGCGTGGAGGTGGTGCGGTGGTTGGTGGAATGGTGGAGCGTGGGAGTGGAGGTGGTGCGGTGGCTAGTGGAGTGGTGGAGCGTGGGAGTGGAGGTAGTGCGGTGGCTGGTGGAGTGTTGGAGCGTGGGAGTGGAGGTGGTGTGGTGGCTGGTGGGAGTGGGGGAGTGGTGGAGCGTGGGAGAGGAGTGGGACGTACAGGTACGGTCCATCCTGCCAGGGCAGGTACGTCCCGTGCCGGGACGTCCCATGATGATACTCCAGGTGGGGGAGTGCAGGTGGGTGAGGGTAGCGGGAGTAGTGGACAGGGAGATAGGGACACTGTCCACCATACGAACAGTGATGAGGATGGAAGTGATGAGGGGCCAGCATCAAGCCAGGCGCGTACGGAGGGCCTAAGAAACCTACGATTTATCCCTCAGGAAAATTACATCCTTGTTGAAGGTGTCATGTCTTCCTATGATCAACTATATGGATCATTATCATGTAAGTATTTTTTATCAAATAATCTATTATAATATACAAAGTATGTTGTATAGACCGCACTACCTAATGTATGAACTATATTTGACATATTTAATTATTGTTTGATGGGGAACAATGAGGAGACCTCTAATCTCATAAGGACATATAGAACATAAAAAGTGTTCCACACACTCATAATTAATACTAAACAATCAATGATCCTTGAAATGCTGATATCTGAATGAGCTAAACTGAAGAACATTAATTGACAATCTCCCCCCAAACTGTAATCACATACAATTAACAGGAAGGGGAGGGATGGTGAGGGAAGGGGGATATCTGACCTCACTAAAGTGAGGGATATGATAACCAAATCCCTAACAGGGAAGGAAGTGGGTGCGGTGAGACGCAGGGGAAACGTAACATTTCGTGCTCACTTACCCCTTCTACAGGCCCATTCTCAGTCACCACAAAGTGGGGCTATGGTACTTTCCGACTCCCTCACACTAAATTCATCCCATTGTTAAAACAAATGCAACACATATGGCATCCATGTTTAATCAAGACATGAGTAACGTAACATTGAGCATGTAAACATGTATGCTATTACGGATGTGTGCTGATGATTGGGCACATGTAATGTGTCACTAATGCGCGCATTACATAGCCTAATAGGAGTCGGTAATTATATGTACATGTTGTCAAACAGTTTCAGATATTACCATACAGAATTAAATCACACAACTTAAATGTATATTAACCTATAGGCATGTCTAAAAACATTTTTATATATATACACACAGGTAAAACGAAGAAAAGTCAGAAGTACAAACTGTGGGCAAAGATATGCCGATCTGTCTCAGCATCAGGCGTGTTTAAAAGGACACCTGAGACGTGTAAGAAACGCTTTGGTGATATTAAACTCAGACTGAATAGTGTAAGGGATCGGGGGACACGCGCCTCTCAGCGAGTCCCCGTCACCGCGGCTCCCAGTACGGTTGCTAGCTCCGGTCCCCCTCCCCGTCGGCTCCTTACCTGTGCTGCTCGGGCGCCATGCCGCTCCTCCGCGGCGCACGCCACATCCTCGCAGCACGTGGCCGGGGCGCGCGCACGGGAATCGTACAGAGTGCGCGTGCACCCGATCCTCTTGGTCGTCCTCCCGTGTCGCTGGCTCTGCCCCCCATCGGCTGCAAGCGATTTCCACTACTCACCTGCCTGACTCCTACCCTGAACACCTGGACCTATCCCTGGGCTTGCTCAGACAGGCCTCCGCTCCACCCCTTACTACTATTGGCCCTCCTGCATTTATAACCCCAGTCTGCCCTCTCCTTCCTCGCTCTGCATAGTTCTTCTGTGACTCCTGTGTGCAGTCGTCTATGCCAAGCTCTGTTCTCTGTTACAGCTCTTGTCCTTGCCCGTTGGATACCTTTGGATTTGATCTCGGCTCTTGTTTGACTACGTGTACCTCGCTACCCCTGGACTCGGCTTTGGACCTCACTACGCTGCCATCTCCTGCCCCTGACTGACGGCTCTTGGATATTACCTTTGGACTTCTGGCACCCCGGACGCAGCAAGTATCTTATTAACCCTTTCTCACCAGGCCCGGCAACGCATCTTACCACACTCTGGGCACGCCCTCACTGCTGTGGGTGCGTGTTATACCCTTATCCACTTCAGTACTGGGGACTGGCCAGGTCTGCAGGCATACAGGCGTTACATTATTCAGAGCCCAACAAATGCAGACCCCCCTGTGGTGGGCCAGTGTGTCACTATGCATCACTTGCAATTTTTAAGCGACCAAGTTACGGCCGTGGCACAAGAATTTTCAAAACTCTCCCTGCGGGAATCTCCAGCTGCACCATCCCCTCCTGCCCCAGTACTTATGGGCAAATCTGAGCCACGAATTCCACCTCCCAACCGGTATGCCGGAGACCCCCTTACTTGCCAGTGATTCTTGAACCAATGTGACGTCCAGTTCGAGATGTTCCCATCTCGGTTTCCCTCAGGTTGTTCTAAAGTGGCCTATGTTTATGCCCTGCTCACGGGCGACGCTCTCGCTTGGGCTTCTCCCCTCTGGGAACACAGATCTGACATAACACAAGACTACCCCAAATTCGGCGAGAGTTCCAGCAGGTCTTTGACACACCAACACGTAGGGAGACTACCGCTTCTTCCTTGTTTCATCTCTCCCAGGGTCGCAGGTCGGCTGCAAGATACGCGGTGGTGTTCCGCACCATCGCTGCAGAGACTCAGTGGAATGATGTAAGCTCTCGCCGTGGCATACTGGCAGGGTTTGTCCGAATCCCTCAAGGACGATCTCTCAGCACATGTTCATCCCCCATCTCTAGAGGATCTCATTGCCCTCAGCATCCGGATGGACCAGCGCATTCAAGAGCAACACCACGAGCGCTAGCGTCCCCGTTTTATGTCTCCCTTGCCTGTTTCTCCTAGGTCTCCTCCTTTGGCTCTTCCTGCGTTGGACGCTCCCAAACCGATGCAAATCGGTAGCCAACAGCTTCTGACCACTGAGAGAACACGCCGCCAAAATGAGGGTCTCTGCTACTACTGCGGTTCCCCGGAACACCAACTACGTCACTGTCGCCTGAAATCGGGAGACGAGAAATGCCCAGTAAAGGTAGAGGGGCTTTTACTGGGTACCATTTCTCCTTGCCCCTCTTCCCTCAAAGAGCTACCGAAGAGAATCCTTCTCCTCATAACTCTCGAGGGTCCCAATCTTCGGGTAGAGGTTGAAGCCTTCATCGACTCCGGGTCTGGTGGTAACTTCTTGGATCACGACTATGCCTGCAACAACCAAATCCCATTAGTCAAGAAGAACTCACCCACCGGACTTGAGGCTATCGATGGTCGACCGCTCCAACCTGCCTTCATTATTTGGGAATCTGTTCCCCTCACCCTGACCACTGCGGATGGTCATACTGAAGTCATCATCTTCGATGTTTTCCACTCACCTACTGTCCAGGTCATTTTGGGATTGCCGTGGCTTCAGCTTCACAACCTGCATGTTGATTGGGCAGACGAACTACCGATCCAGTGGGCTCCTACCTTGAAGAAGACGGTCACTCCTCCCGTTACCGTGCTCGCGGGTCTCGACACTTCTTCACTTCCTCTCTCTACCCTGCCAGAGGTATACCATGACTGTTTGGATGTCTTTAACAAGACTCAGGCTGAAGTCCTACCACCTCATCGTTCGTACGACTGCCCCATCGAATTAATTCCTGGAACCACACTCCCCAAGTCTAAGTCGTATTCCCTATCCATGCCCGAGACCGAGGCTATGGCGACCTACATCCAGGAGAATCTTAAGAAAGGGTTTATTCGGAATTCCACCTCCCCCGCCAGGGCTGGTTTCTTCTTCGTGAAATAGAAGGATGGCTCCCTAGGACCCTGTATCGACTTTCGTGGTCTTAACAAAATTACAGTTAAAAACCGGTACCCTCTTCCCCTAATTTCGGAACTCTTTGACCGACTTCAAGGAGCCTCCATATTTTCCAAGCTCGACCTAAGAGGAGCTTACAATCTAATCCGAATACGAGATGGTGGCGGGTGGAAAACTGCATTCAACACACGTACAGGTCATTATGAATACTTAGTGATGCCGTTCGGCCTCTGCAATGCCCCAGCCGTATTCCAAGAGTTTATGAATGACATCTTCTGGACATTTTGGGTATTTTCGTCATAGTATACCTACAGTGGCGACACAGTTTATTACACTGCGGCCAGATCCGCAAGCCGGGAGATTTCCCGGCTTGCTAGTGGCCGCCCCTCGGCGTGCCGCGCGTCATAGACGCGCGGTCACGCGTCTTCGGGAGCCTGCGCCCCCTGCACGCGCGTCCAGGGCTCCCCGAGGGACGGCGGCAAGGGGTTCCGGGGGACCCGGCGGACCTGGCAGCGGTAGGGAGAGCGCCCCGATCGGAGGGCGCTCTTCCGCTGCTTCGGCGCGCGCCGTCACCCTCGGGCGCGCGCCAGGCTACTGCTGCGGCCAAGAACGGGCAAATGCTCGAATAAACTTGGCCGCAGCAGTAGATGATATCCTCATTTTCTCCAAGAACCTGGAAGAGCACATTCGTCACACCAAAGTGGTTCTCACTCAGCTACGTGCAAATAGCCTCTACGCGAAGATGGAGAAATGTCTCTTCCCCCAATCATCCACAGCCTTCCTTGGTTATATAATCTCCGATAAAGGTTTCACCATGGATCCTGAGAAATTGAAGGCTGTTCTGGATTGGCCGTTGCCGAATTCCTTAAAAGCCGTTCAACGTTTCCTTGGCTTTTCTAACTACTATCGAAAATTCATCCGTAATTTCTCCACTATCGCTCTACTCATTACTGCTCTTACCAAAAAGGGGGCTGATCCGACAACATGGTCCTCTGAGGCTATCAAAGCCTTCGACTTTCTCAAAAGAGCTTTCGTTTCCTCCCCCATCCTCCGGCACCCGGATGCATCCCTTCCTTTCACCCTTGAGGTTGTCGCTTCTGATGTGGGAGCTGGGGCAGTACTCTCACAAAGATCTTCTCCCCAAGAAAGACTCTATCATTGTGGATTCATTTTCAGGAAATTCACTTCGGCCAAGAGAAATTATGATGTCGGGAACCGTGAACTTTTGGCTATCAAGTTAACCTTGCAAGAATGGAGGCATCTCCTAGAGGGTACCAAAGAGCCAGTAGCTATTCTCACCGATCACAAAAACTTATTGCACATTGAGGGGGCTCGTCGCCTGGGATCCCGTCAAGCACGGTGGCCACTATTTTTCTCTCGTTTCAATTACACGATTTCCTATATTCTCGGTACCAAGAATATCAAGGCCGGTGCTCTTTCCCGCCAATTTTCTACGGAGGAAGGATCTAACGAATCTTCGGAGACTATTCTCCCTGCAAAGTATATTATTTCTGCCAATACTTTTGATTTCCTGGATGAGATCAATAAAGCCCAGGCTCATATCCCCAGGAGATTTAAGGTGCCAGAAGGACGTCTGTACGCTGCTCCACGTTTTCACCACAAGGTCTTAGAATGGGAACATTCTTCCACATCTGCTGGTCATCCAGGCTTCAAGAGGACAGTGGATCTTATTAAATGGACCTTTTGGTGGCCTAAAATGAACAAAGACATTTTTGATTTCACCAGAGCTTGTCCAGTCTGTGCTCAGAGCAAGCCCGTCCGACACAAACCTTCCGGTCTTCTCCTGCCTCTTCCTATTCCGGAACGGCCTTGGAAGCATATTTCCATGGACTTTATTGTGGAACTCCCAATTTCTAAGGGGATGAATACGATCCTTGTAGTAGTGGACAGATTTTCCAAGCACACACACTTCATACCCCTCAAGGGTCTCCCCAATTCAACTACCTTGGCTGACATTTATTCTAAAGAAATTTTCAGGTTACACGGCGTGCCACTCTCTATTGTCTCGGACAGGGGTACTCAATTCATCTCTAAGTTTTGGCGAACTTTCTCTCAGAGACTTGGCATTTCCCTCCTCTTCTCCTCGGGTTATCACCCGTAGACCAATGGCCAGATGGAGAGAATGAATCAGACCTTGGAGCAGTATCTCAGATGCTTTGTGTCAGAATCTCAAGACAACTGGGTGGACCTATTACCCCAGGCGGAGTTCGCTATTAATTCGCTGAAGAATGAGTCCACGCAAGAGTCGCCTTTTTTCATTAATTATGGGTTCCACCCTAGCAGCCTTCCCCTCTCCTCCCTCCCCTCTGGTGTACCTGCAGCATATACTCATGTGTCTAATTTACAAACTTCTTGGAAGAAGATTCAAAAAGCCTTGCAAGGGGCCGTCCAAAAACAAAAGACTCAAGCAGATCGGCGACGTCAGGTGGGCCCGGAATACAAACCTGGAGACAGTTTGGCTATCATCAAAAAATATCAAGCTTAAAACTCCTTCCCAGAAGCTGGCCCCCAGATTCTTGGGTCCCTTCAAGGTCCTCGAACGGATCAATCCAGTAGCATATCGCATTTTGCTACCTTCCTCCATGAGGATACCCTCTGTGTTCCACGAGTCCCTTCTGAAACCCTTCGTTCAAAATTCACATTTTCCGGACCGTCCTCAGAGACCCAATCCCGTCGTAATACAAGGGCAACAGGAATTTGAGGTCCATTCCATCCTTGATTCATGTTTTTCCAGGGGTAGACTTCAGTTCCTCGTTCATTGGAAGGGATATGGCCCGGAGGAATGCTCCTGGGTACCTTATCATCATATTCATGCTCCAGCTCTTCTTAAACATTTTCGTCGGAAATTTCCTCACAAACCTTGGGAGGATCGTCCGGAGTCCGATCCTCAAGGGGGGGATACTGTAAGGGATCAGGGGACACGCGCCTCTCAGCGGGTCCCCGTCACCGCGGCTCCCAGTGCGGTTGCTAGCTCCGGTCTTCCTCCCCGTCGGCTCCTTACGTCTGCTGCTCGGGTGCCATGCCGCTCCTCCGTGGCGCACGCCACATCCTCGCACACGTGTCCGGGGCGCGCGCACGGGAATCTTACAGAGTGCGCGCGCACCCGATCCTCTTGGTCGTCCTCCCGTGTCACTGGCTCCGCCCCCCATTGGCTGCAAGCGATTTCCACTACTCACCTGCCTGACTCCTACCCTGAACACCTGGACCTATCCCTGGGCTTGCCCAGACAGGCCTCCGCTCCACCTCTTACTACTATTGGTTCTTCTGTGACTCCTGTTGTGCAGTCGTCTATGCCAAGCTCTGTTCTCTGTTACAGCTCTTGTTCCTGTCCCTTCCCCTGTTGGGTACCTTTGGATTTGATCTCAGCTCTTGTTTTTTGACTACGTGTACCTTGCTACCCCTGGACTTGGCCTTGGACCTCACTACGCTGCTATCTCCTGCCCCTGACTCACGGCTCTTGGACATTACCTTCGGACATCTGGCACCCTGGACGCAGTGAGTATCTCGTTAACCCTTTCTCACCAGGCCCGGCAACGCATATTACCACACTCCGGGCACGCTCTCACTGCTGTGGGTGCGTGTTATACCCTTACCCACCTCAGTACTGGGGACTGGCCAGATCTGCGGGCATACAGGTGTTACAAAGAGGAAGATTGCAGATGCCGGCAGACATGCATGTGGGACAGGAGGTGGCCCTCCAGCATCGTTGCATTTACATTCCTATGAGGTAAAATGTATTCAACAATGAATCCCCGGCTAATTTTTGGCATTGGAGGGAACCGAGATATTGGGCCATCTACCTCTCATTCGACACCTGGTGAGTCGTATGCAATTACATCAATATTTAAGTCATCAATAGTGTTCAATGCAAGAACTTATATATACACATTACACTACAATCATCTGTTTAGATGATGTGATCATGTAATGTCAAAATTACACATGTCACTGTTGATTTTAGGAAAAGCATGCTTGTTATTTAACTGATGCACAGATTATTGAAATAGAATCACAATCTGTGCATTCACGATGGATGTACAGGCAAATAAAGAGGAGCACATAGTAACTTAGGCATTATGTTGATTGTAACGTGTTGTTATTTATTATATAGTTATTGCTGAGGACACGGAATCAGATGTGTCAGCAACACAACAACATGAAGATGTTAGAAGTGATGATGAGATGGTAGTGGATACACCACATATTCTTGTCACAGACCCTGAAAATTCCGGACCTGATTTTCGTGCACTATAGGATACACAACATCCTGAAACAGATGAAGACAATGGTCAGATCCAAGCGGGACAGGGAGACCAGGTTTGTGCGGATGCATTGTCTAATTTAACCAGCCTAGAAGGCAGGTTTTTAAAAAACCAACAAGATCAAGCAGACAAACAGTCTAAAATAAATGAAAACATGTATAAGGAAATGAAAAACATGACTGTCATAATGACACAACAACAGGAGACTCTCCTAAACATGGCAAATAGCCTCACTATCATTGCGAAATATATGGCACAGGTTGTGGCACATGTCCAGGCACAGCCCTCGCCAGACCCACTGGCACAATCCGAGACACAATCCCAGACCCAAACAGACCCAGAGGCAGAATCCCATCCAGAGCCACTATCCGACCCAGAGCTAGAATCCGAGCCAGAAAGAGAGCAAGAGCCAGAAAGAGAGCCAGAGCCAGAAAGTGAGCCAGAAAGAGAGCATGAGCCAGAAAGAGAGCCAGAGCCACAAAGAGAGCCAGAGCCACAGGCGATGGCACAGCAGGATCCAATGGCACAGGCTATTCCCCTGGCCCAAATTCTGTCACTGTCCCAGCCGCAGCAACATCAGCTGGCAGTAGCATTGGCACTGACCCAACGTCATGCACTGGCCCAAACTTTGGCACTGTCCCAACCCCAGGCACTGGCCCAACCATTGCCACTGGCCCAACCTCATGCATTGGCCCAAGCTTTGGCACTGGCCCAACCCCAGGCACTGGCCCAACCATTGCCACTGGCCCAACCCCAGGCACTGGCCCAACCATTGCCACTGGCCCAACCCCAGGCACTAGCCCAACCCCAGGCACTGGCCCAACCATTGCCACTGGCCTAACCACCAACTGCAATACCCCGCATTAACATACGCAATGGGACCGGAGCATGTATGTAAAGCAAAAATGTACTTAAAGTGAAGCACTACCTTTTCCCACTTATCGATGCATGTACTGTACTCCAATCGTTATATACGTGCATAACTGATGTAAATAACGCATTTGTAACAGTCTCTTGTCTCCCCGCTTGCGCACAGCTACGGTACAGGCAGGGAGCCGGTATTGCTGTTCAGGACGTGATGACAGGCGCATGCGTGAGCTGCCGTTTGCCTATTGGACGATATGTACTTACTCGCGAGTGTACTTAAAGTGAGTGTACTTAAAGCGAGGTATGCCTGTAGTTATTTTGTATTAACAGGGAAAAATAGTCACTCATTGTTGAACACTTTCACATGTTCTTTTCAAACAATATTCGTTCCAATTTATGGTTGTTTCTGAGTTTTGCGACAGAATCATGTTGTATATGCAAGGCACTGAAAAAAATTATACTGACCACCTGTATGTGGGAGAATAATACATGGACACTTCTTCCTTTGTATAATGACCTTGTACAATGTTGTGCACATCATGAAAGTTTGGATACTTTGTAAGAAGATGAATGTAAGGGATAGTTTTGGTTACTGTACTCCATTCCCTGAAAAAACATGCCGTTTGAGATGTGTTCTTACGAAAAGCCTCCGTTCTCTTACGCCAATCTAATATATAGCGCTATTGAAAACAGGATCAAGAAAAAAGCTACTGTCTCACAGATATATGAATATATTACGGATAACTACCCTTATTATCAAAATCACCCAAAACCTAATGTATGGAGGAATTCGATCCGCCGCACTTTATCAACCAATCCTTCTTTTTTTCGAAACCCACCGTCTCTCGGAAACAGGGGTGGCTGTTGGTCAGTTTATGAATCCGGTATGCGTATGTCTATGAATGGAAATATCAGAAGACAGACAATTGTCGGCCACAACTACCAGGATATAGGTGCCCGCTGCGGTGCCTTAAATGTTCAGCAGAATTGTTATTCTTTTCAACCGGAGTTGCCCAACAAATACCAGAACCATAACGGAGCTAGTTATTATGATAACATGCATAATACCGAGTTTGCTGGACCAGCTGAAATGGCACAGTTACTATCTGTATCCTCCTCAGTACATTCCACAAGATTCCAACTGTTATGGAGTCAGTTACAACCCTACCCAGCTGAACACAACGAACAACGAATTGATTGACTACAGCGGCTACCTCGCAAACACCCCTTCCATGACTGCACCGAATATGAATGCAATATAATGCAGGTAACTATAAGTGTAGTACTTTATACAATGTGTGAATCGCTTATTACCGAATGACAGGCATATGCGTTCGATTCATGACGCCTGCGCGTACCATACGGGAAAAGTTTTTATTTTTCAACATTAACGTGTGTCTTTTACCTTTTTCGCCTTCTTCTGATAATATATCAGATCGCGGTGTGAAGATCACAATATGCCGGAACACAGTTCTGAAACAAGGTAAGCTCTAGTTAACGATATACGTGCCAAACTTTTACAAAGTCCTGTGCAATGGCGGATTAAATCACAGATATTCCTGCACAGCCCTTAAATGTCAGTCCACTACGCCCCTCTGTGAACAAATAATCCATTTGCAAAATTACATTGATATGTTATGTGCAGAATTGCAGTACATAGATTCCTAATATGTGTACTTTGCATATGGCAAAATTATAATGTTATGTGTCTGTTGATTCAGGTTTGTCACTTATATAAATGGCAGGAAAGGCAGCACTTTAACAGCAAATCGGTCACATTATGCAGAATAGTTAATGTTGTTTTGCATTCTGTATATAACATGTTTGTAGTGATAGCATGTGGACAAACAAAACCTTGTGTAGTACAAGCATTTTTAGCATGTTACGTGGATGAATCAGAATATATATATATATATATATATATATATATATATATATATATATATAAAACCTAAAAACATTTGTTTGATACAGTAAGTTAGTAAGTAGTTATTTTAACTTCTTCCATCCTTTCTGGCGATTCCTTGGCTACAAATGATACCGAATTGTTCTTGGCGAATTCTATGTCCATAAAATTCCCTGCCGCCCCTGAGTCAACCATTACTGTGGTTGAAAAACGATGTGGTCCTTCCTCGATTATAATAGGAACCAGGAGGTGAGGGTGTAGCGAAGGAGGATTATCTTTCCCTTGAGAAGCAGAGAAAACAGTCTTTGAAATAGCGTGCAGCTGATTTCTCCTAGGGCTCTGGAAAGAAGACCGCCTGGACTTGTTTGGGCAATCAGCGAGATAGTGCCCATCATCTCCGCAATATAAACAGAGATCTTCTGTTCGGCGTCTATTCCTTTCCCCGGTTGAGATGGGTCCCCGCAGTGTATTTACTTGCATCGGCTCCTCCTCAGTCTCACTGGAACGTCTTGGGGTACTGACATCTCTAAACCCAGGGTTGCTTGGCATGAACCCCTGTCTCTCCAATCGTCTTTCCGTAAGCCTGCGATCAATTTGGATGCATAAACGGACAAAGTCCTGAAATCTCTCTGGGGGCTCCACCTGGGCTAGTTCGTCTTTAACTTGCTCCGAGAGACCCTGCCAAAAATGATATTTCTGCGCTGCCTCATTCCAATCAGTATCGTTAACCCATCTGCGGAATTCAGCGGCGTATTCAGCTGCCGAGCATCTTCCTTGACGAAGATTGTTCAGAGTTGCCTCAGCGGTTGCACTACGATTTGGGTCATCAAAAATAAGACTCATGGCTTCGATGAACTCCTCCAGGTCCCTTAGTAGTGGGCTATCTTGTTCTAACATAGGGGAGACCCAAGCAAGGGCCTCATCCTTGAGCAGGGTTATGATCAGTCCAACCTGGGCTTCTTCGGTATGATAAATGATGGGCTGAAGCTTGAACACAAGTCTGCATTGATTAAGGAAATTCCGTAAAGATTGTTTTTTCCCCAAAAAAATTTCAGGAAGGGATATACGGGGTGCGGTTTGCACAGGCACTGTGTTTTGACCAGACAAGGTGATTAAGGCTGCACGTAGTTCACGATTCTCAGCTTCCGCAGTGGCGGCTTGTTCTTCCAAGCGGCCAAGACGATTAAACACGTGTCTTTGTTGTTCCTGGTAACCAACCATAATATGTTGTAAGTCATGGAGTGTCTGAGCCTGAGCCGGGTCTGTTCCAGCGGAATCCATGGTAGGTCCTGTTTATTCTGTCAAGGATTGGACTTCGGCTGAAGTGGATCCCAGTGGCAGGAACAGCAGGGAGCGAAGTAGGGGTCACAAGCTGAGATCAGAGGCAGGCGGCAGGTAGCGAAGTCAGGAAACAAGCAGGGGTCAGAGGCAGGCGGCAGGTAGCAAAGTCAGGAAACAAGCAGGGGTCCGAGGCAGGCGGCAGGTAGTGAAGTCAGGAAACAAGCAGAGGTCGGCAACGTGGAAACTGGAACAGGATGATAGCAATAGCTAGCACTGCAGTAAACATAGGAACCTTGCAGGAGCTAAGGAACCAGTATAAACAGGCAAGGAAGAACAGGAAAGGGAGGTTTATATAGGCAGGCTGAGAGGTGGAGCACAGGTGCAGAGGTGTCAGGTATCTGGCTTTGGAATGTTCCTTAGTTTAGCAGCAGCAATCCCGGGTGACAAGTTTAGGTACTGCAGGCTAGAAGAAGACATTGAGAGTGGCAGCAGTCCCGGTGGCCAAGCATGGGTACAGCAGGCTAGAGAATATGACAAGTTGTCTGGTCTTTTATGCATAAATGTACGTTTTCAACCAAGATATTGTGACGGCAACAAAAATCTTGAATCCCGAAATATTGGTTATGGTTTTAGAATCCTTTCATACAATTTTTTCTTTACCAAATAGAGTAAGATTCTTGTTTGTTCAAGTGTACTTTTTGAAATATATTATTAAACAGAAAACATAAGCTCAATTTAAGCAAGTTTTCAAGCACACACAAATGAATCTGATGTGCTTTCTTGCGGACTGAAAAGCTGTTTCAGGAAACAATTTTAAGAGTTCCATAGTGTAATGGTTATCACGTCTGCTTCACACGCAGAAGGTCCGTTGTTCAAAACACAGTGGAACTATGTAGTTGTCTGGTCTTTTATGCATAAATGTACGTTATCAAACAAGATATTGTGACGGCAACGGAAACCTTGAATCCAGAAATATTGGTTATGGTTTTAGTATCCTTTCAGACAATTTTTTCTTTACCAAATATAGTTAGATTCTTGTTTGTTCAAGTGTACTTTTTGAAATATATATTATTAAACAGAAAAGGTAAAGCTCAATTTAAGCAAGATTTCGAGCACACACAAATGAATCTGATGTACTTTCTTGCGGACAGAAAAGCTGTTTCAGAAAACGTTTTTAGGAGTTCCATAGTGTAGTGGTTATCACGTCTGCTTCACACGCAGAAGGTCCTGGGTTCAAAACACAGTGGAACTATGTAGTTGTCTGGTATTTTATGCATAAATGTACGTTTTCAACCAAGATATTGTGACGGCAACAATATATATATATATATAGCAGAAAGTAGCCGTGTTAGTCCAGTTGCGATAGTGCAGAATAAATGAGTTCTTCAGTATTATATATATATATATATATATATATATATATATATATATCTACAGAAAAAACAAACAAAAAACAGGCGCACTCATAGCGTTAAAGTTTACAAAATTTATATGGAGTTGGATGTATAAAAATGCACACTCACAAACATAACAGGAATAAAAGCATTCATGAGTAATACTCAATCGCCAGCCATGATGCAGGATACCAGCCGCTCCGATGTAACCGTCTAAGGTGGAGGAGAAACAACAGCTACTGCGGTGTACTCCATGTACCGGAAGAGGTAAGAAGCGCCTCTCCACTCCAAGCCCTTCGTCACTGCAATAGGTCTCTGGTCACAATCTCGTGAGATCTCAATGACGTCACTGGGCTCTCCGGATAGACTGCGGCAACCCCCGCAAGGATATCAATGTATATGGCTACGCTTGGTATTAAAATACCAGATAGAAATAGTCCCGTAAGTAAGATAGCAAATGTGCAATAAAACTGGTATGACAGTATAGAGTCCACAGAACACACCCTACGCGTTTTGTCTTCAAAAGACTTCGTCGGAAGGTGACAGGTTAAAAAAACTATGTGTCAGAGAGACATACTGGATATATGTGCTTGGAACACTGTATCCAGATGGTCTCAATGACACAATTGATATTAGTACAGTAGTTTAACAGTCTATTCTGTGCTTGTTTGTTGGTGTTGTGTGTCCTCACAGAGGTCTGGTTTGAGCAATGTACTTCGTTCCCTTCAAGAGGACCTGCACCCATCATGCTTGTTTGAATAGTCAATTCTATAATCTCCCTATTATCTTGATTTGACACAATATTATATATTTATTCAAATATTTTCATTTTTCACTCATTACAAGTTATATATCCTTTATTTGTTTCGCTTGTGTGGCCACCATCGGTCCTGACACTTTTGTGTGTCTCTTTTCCTCTGCTACAAATGTTTATATTACTAACACCTATATATTAGTTTGGTGTATTTGCATATGCTTTTATTAGTATTTGCACTTGTTAAACTTACCAAATATACTTTTGGGTACATCTACAATATATTGATATGTATTCTCCTCTTTCCTTTCCCCCCGCTTTCTCCCCTCCCCTCTCCCCCCCCGCCATTTCTCCCCTCCCTTCTTTCCCTTGAGGTATTTATTCCTCTTACCTATTGTCCCTCTGAATCTCTTTTATGGTATTTCCTAGCACCCATAACATCTGTTCAATATATGAATCTACAAGTTTGTCTAAAGGCATCGGATTAGCCAATGTTTAATGTTTACCATTTTCTACATTATCAATTTTCTCCTTAATTGTTGATTCTATATGGTTATACTATACGATTATATATTTCTATATTTGTTCCATTGTATTGATATATATCATGCTATCAAGTTCTCTCTTGGCATTTAATGTGTATGTATACTAGCATCTATAGGGGTTAATTTAATTCCCAACTACACATCTGATATCCAATTTTGTAATTAGCTCTTCTGTTGTTTGATTGGTCAAACTGACTATAAAAATATGCTTCA
This sequence comes from Ascaphus truei, assembly GCA_036426205.1. NCBI lineage: Eukaryota > Metazoa > Chordata > Amphibia > Anura > Ascaphidae > Ascaphus > Ascaphus truei. Next base: position 106,927,139 of record CM071570.1, on the reverse strand, counting down.
CATCTATGCCATTAACCCCTGACGAAGTCTTTTGAAGACGAAACGCGTAGGGTATGTTCTGTGGACTCTATACTGTCCAGTTTTATTGCACATATGCTATCTCACTTACGGGACTATTTCTATCTGGTATTTTAATACCAAGTGTAGCCATATACATTGATATCCTTGCGGGGGTTGCCGCAGTCTATCCGGAGAGCCCAGTGACGTCATTGAGATTTCGCGAGATTGTGACCAGAGACCTATTGTAGTGACGAAGGGCTTGGAGTGGAGAGACGCTTCTTACCTCTTCCGGTACACGGAGTACACCGCAGTAGCTGTTGTTTCTACTCCACCTTAGACGGTTACATCAGAGCGGCTGGTATCCTGCATCACGGCTGGCGATTGAGTATTACTCATGAATGCTTTTATTCCCGTTATGTTTATGAGTGTGCATTTTTATACATCCAACTCCATATACATTTTGTAAACTTTACTACGCTATGAGTGCGCCTGTTTTTTGTTTGTTTTTTCTGTAGATATCTTGGAGGGAGTGGTGTTCCCCTGTATTCAGGCTTCAAAGACTCATTTGGATAGCGTGTGGAGCTGGACCTTGATTTGTATTGTATTTTAAACATCTGGACATTATTTACTTATCTGTTTATTATATTTTTTATTCATATATTTTTTATTCTTTAGTCCTGAACAGCGTAGACTTTCATCATATTTTGCCTCTCTGTATGTTAAATAGATCTAGGTGGCGCCATATCCTTTCTTTCTTTTTTTACTGTATATATATATATATATATAATTGGAATCTATAGATATGAGATAGATATATATATAGATATATATAATAAGCAACTGTAAATATTACTGTATGTTCATTTGCATGTCTTAGACAGGTCTGCAACCCTGTCTTTCCCCATTGTCACCCAGCATCCAGCACTTCCACTGCAGCAAGGGATTCTGGGAAATGACATGCAAATGAGCACTCATATGAGCACTATATATATATATATATATATTATTTTTTTTTCTATAGCACCCAGCGCATGGTTAGAATGATAATAATAAAAACATGGATCAATTGGTGAGAGGGTTAAATGAGAAAAATAGGAGATGACTAAATTTCTCCACAAGTTAATAAATGGTAACGTGTTATATGTTGTTACTTACAACCTGAAGGTGTATAGTCACTATACATATATACTGAGAGATGATTAGACAAATGACAATAGAATAAAATGTCTCCATTAGTTGGAGAGTTCAATTATAGAGCTAATGGAGGGTGCAGGGAGTCAATGATAGCAGACAGTCACTCCGGGGGTGTACAGTAAGTGGGTTATTGTGGGTAATGGGACCTTCACGCTGCCCGTCAGTGTATACCGCCAGTTCAATTAGGCATGCAGCGCCCAAGCTTCCAGCCCAGTCATACTCTACCCCCACAACCACCACCATAAACCTCTGCGAACTCAGCGTGTTGTTATCACCAGGCACGACACCCCTTGTTCACACATCTATGTAAGATCCACGTCCATCCTGTCATGAGTTGTGGTTGGTCTCTTATGTCCTGCATAGACCTGCTGATCTTTAACCCCTTCTATGCAGTAGTACACCTTTGCATACTGTAAATACATTTTAAGCCCAATTTAGGCACTCTGTAAAATAAGGATTCAATGTACATTTTGGTTTGTTTATTTGATTTGAAGCATTGCCTTTTTGTTTATTAACTTGTGTTCTTTGTATGTCATGTATGGTCATTTGTATGTATCATGTATCATGTATGGTCATGTATGGATTTATGATGCATCTAAAATAATTTTTGATATTTCAGAAATTTCGTTACATCTGAGTCTTTCTTGACGTGTGGGAACTGCTATCAGGACCGGAGTGTCTCTGTTTGCCTGTCTGACATGCCGATTGGATGTCGCTTTTAGGGGGAGTGTCCTGCAGCTCTACACTGTTTTGGAGCAGGAGGGAGATTACTGAAGGAGTATGCCTGAAGGAGATGACTGCCTGACTCTGGTGGCAGTACGCACACGCAGATATAACACATGTGGGTTGTATCTTCTGTCTCCCCACTTTCATGATGTCACGGACCGGTCTTTACAGCTGATCGCAATCCCGTTTGAAGCAGAGTAGACTGACGCATTTGCAGATCCACCGCGCAGCGCACCGCTATTGGTGAACGTCTCAGCTGTGGTGCTATAAATAGATTATTCAAGCGCACAGTTTTTAAGCCCCCCGGACAAAGCCAAGGGGCAAAACGATCGTCGGGGCCGTTTCTGTACTCCCTGAGACCTTGTGCCTTATCTTGATCTACTGCTGAGCTGTTATGTACTAATCTGGATCAGGTTCTTTATCTCATTTATGTATATTTGACTTTGCATTGACTTTGCCTTGACTCATTGCAGTATTATAGCTTTGTATTTATTTTACATCTGGTGCACTGCAAATTTGTACTGTCACAGCACAAGTGCGGACATCAGCTTTCATTTACACCCCTGCACGGAGGAGGAGTCCCATCTCTGCCCAGCACCTAGCCACAGAGGGGACACAAGAGCCCAGACACGACCTACAAGGGAGAAAAAGACACCTTTACAAGTGTGCACTCACACTAGTCCGTGTGAGTGAAATTTAAAATATATTTTGTTTTATCAACCCCCCCGCCCCCCCTCACCTAGGGTTATCTCAGATTGCAGCATGGCATTTATCTGTATCTAACCAATTTGTTTGCCTTCTGTGGGAGAGATCTGGTTATTTAGACCTTCGCTATGGAGTCTAATACCCCAACACCAATTAACAAAGGACCGATAAGGGAGAAGAGACGTAGAGAAGAACAGATACCATTATAGGATTACACCCACACTAGCCCGTGTGAGTGTTTGCAGTCTATTCTGCTCATTATATAGTCTCTCTCTCCCTACTTCCAGCCATTATGGTCATAAGTGTACACATCATATGTTTAACAATTGCTTTGATCTAACTGGTTTCTTTTTTTGAGAGGACCACCTCGACAAAGAGCAAGAAGGGACCAAAGTAAGAGCAAGGAAGATACCCCCCAAATCAAGGAGGGATGACCGCAAGAGGAACAGGAGGAGATCCACACCGGAAGGAAGGAGGAACAAAAGATACCTTGATGCACTAGCACTTGCACAAGGCTGTGTAAGTGATATTCTATCACTCATACCATTTTACCTCACCACCCTCCTAACACACTCCCGGCAGGAGATCTATTTGGGTATCATTATACCCTATAGGACCCCTGTCAGAGGTCACTAACATCCTCCATTTACATCCTATTATCCCTCAACCTGTGCTCCCCTTTTCTTTTCTGTTTTCTAATTACCATTAAGGGTCCTGGATAGATCCTGTTGGGGTCAGAGTAACAGGAGGGCACCACGAAGATAAGGGGCAATAAACCCCAAAAAGGTTCTAATATACAGTACAAATATATTTTTTCCACACTCCATCTTTTATCATCTTGGTTATATTTGCACTGTGGGTTGTGCACCATACATCATAGCAATTTATGTAGATGATTCATTCCAGGTCCATTTTTTTTCACTTACAAATTAGTATTTCAGACCAGCTGGCCTCATTGGGGAGAGGGTTTATTTTAGACCCTCTTTCTCATTTAGTTTATTCATGTGAGGTTTAACTGATTATTTGGAATGTGCTCATGTATGTCTTTATTTGAATGGGGGTTTCCCTATTTATATTTGTATAGGTGTCATCAGGGACTGTTTTAACTTATGTTTATATTTTTGATATTAATAAAATGTGTATGTTTATATTTGAGTATATCTGAGTGCTATTATTGGAACACTTCTGTTATATTTGTCTCCATACAGTATATTTATGTTCCAAGCACCATTAGTGGCTGGTATATCATAGCCTATTTACTAGACAATACCATTCTGTGGAGAACTGTCACATGGAGACCAGCACTTTTAACACCTTAATACCCGGACCCTTTGAGCGAAGCGAAGAGATAATATAAATTGTGATTTCTTTACAGAATGAACACACCCACATTGGTTTAGAATTGCACTGAAAATACACTTACTCGGATGGGGGCAAACGAAAAATCTTGTTCCCAAATCTAAATCTTTGGAAATGAAGTCTCCAGGCACAATTTCCCATGAGCGGGAGTTGTGTGCAAATAGAGCTGGAAACAGTCCTCGGTCAGTGGCACCTCTCGCAACCGCTGTTACTCCGCCGGAGCTGCTTCCTTCATTCTGCCGCTGTCGTATTGGATCTTGGAACCTTAGTTCTTATGAACTTTTGACTTTGGTTATGATGGTGTAAAGTCTTAAAATGAAGCTTAGATGAATCTTGTTACATGATGAATCTGGTTCCCGATGGGCTGCATGGTTTCTTATACCCTAAACGGTCCTATACTTAACCCGTGCAGCCAATCTACTTCGTGGGAATAATATTCCCCACCTATCCTGGAGTTGCCAATACTTTACAAAGCCTGGAAGAGGGGCTTCTTAGTTTGCTAAGGGCATGCGCGAACCTCGCACATTTGCCACTTAACATACCAGATCCAGACCCCTTACCTGGTGACATTTTGTCTGAGCATGCCGGACCTCTAGCCCATTTGTCCGGACATTTACTAAGATGGGTATACTTGTGTTACACCTCCCCACTTGTGACCTTAGTATGTCGCCGCCTTTAAACTCCGGACTTTTTCCAGACATCGTGGCATCAAGCCAGCGGGATGCTTTACAAGTCCAGGGCTGAATATGTGCCGTTACCTTTGCAGGAATTTCCTGCCATACATTTTTAACGACAGTGATTACAAATAAAGCATTTCCTCTCTCTGGTGTGTTAAATGAAAATCCCTATGTGCCTATCATATTGGTCCAATTAAAATAGGGTGACTTTAATTCATCAATTTTTATATAACTCTATAAAAATTGCGCGTTATGATATTTCCTGATTTTATCCGAACAGTGCTTACAGCAAATCTCACTGTGCTAGGAGCTTCCTAGCGAAAGTTAGAAAAAGCCCCCTGCTATGCTGCTAGGTTCTGGGTTTTAAAACCATTTTTCCTTTGCGCGGTTACAGGAAAACACTGCTACAGTAACACCTTTTACATTTAGAAATCACATTGGTCTCGCCACCTTATTCCTGGCTATTGAAGTACAGTTGGCTTCATCAGGGAACGAAACGCAGTGTTGGGTGTCCTGCTTGACAGTCTCATGTCACCCCCGTCAGCATTCTGCTATCATCTGGTACACAGTTCAGCTATCGGGGACTCGGGGTTCCGTACCCACGTGGCAAATCACAAGCGCCTTCACCCTGGTACTGATAGCAGCCACTGGCAGTTCATGCATGTTATAGCAGATATATATTGAATCCTACCACTCACCTAGTAAGTCAATAAGGTAAGTAGAAAAACAAGGTGCATGAGGAAATATACAGACTCTATAAACAAAATGGTGAGGATTCAAGAAGGTCCTCTCTCCACAAGAAGCCCTCATAAATTGTACTCATGAAAAATATTTTAACTTGGGAATAACATTTGATCCAGGATCTAAGTAATCCTATGCAGCCATTCTAATGAGTGGTAAAACTAAAATAATAATGTTTTATTAGTTATCTACAAAGAAAACCGGGTTGGAATAATATAGAGATATTTATATATATATTATATTATATATATATAATATATATATATATAATTATATATGCAAACTGTTCGGGGACTTAGCAGTGGCCTAAACAGAGATCGAAATTTTTAGAGTCATTACTGACACTAGCGAACTCTCTTCCCATGAGCGCTAAAGGCCATGTTGTACATACTGTGCTTATGTATGCACCACAGCTGTCTCTCACACATACTAATACTCCTTATTTTTCCCATATACACCAATAGGGACCACAACATAGTATCCACACACACTTTTAGTTGTGCTACAAACTCTCACATTTCCACACCCACCCACACCATTTATATACCCTCTCACTCCACACACACACACCTGTGTAGAGCACTGTTTATACTGTGGGCTCTCCATTCATTTTATTCACACTGATACACATACACACTCTTTCTTCACTTGTTTCAGTTACCCTTTGACACCTCTAGCCATAAAACACATCCACACCGGGGGAAGGACAAGCACAGATAACATTCCAAGAGACACTGTTTTTAAGTTATCCTTGCTCATTCATTGTAACATCGCCGGAAGAAGAGATCAGTGTATCTCGAAAGCGCGCACAAATAAAAGCATTTCGTTAGCCACAGACGGTATCATCTATTTATTTTTGATTATATATTATATATATTATATATATATATTATATATATATAGATATATATATACACAAGATTGAGCTGTGCAGTGACCTGGAAGAATTCTTCAGAAGGCTGCATCTTAAGGAGTTCTTCCACAACAGACACAACCAAGATTATGCCAACACTGCAGAAGGAGAGCTGCTGCACATGAGCAGGGAGAAGCAAAAATCCAACTGGATCCCACAAACTGGGCGCAACCCCACAATGGACCGGTACATTGAAAGCTTCAGACACAGCGCCAAAACCACCATCCTGGACAAAGTAAGGAAACAAACATATAATCTGACACTGATGGAGAGGGAGCCATAGAATCGCTAAAGGCCAACCACAACATAACAATCAAACCTGCGGACATAATCCAGGCGAAAGACAAAAGATCATACAGGCTGAAATTAGTGAGCTCTGGGCCATGGCCCAGGGTCAGCAACAAAGGAATCCAAACAGGCAACAGGGAAATGTGTGACTGCGAAGACCGATAGGAGCTTCAAAACTTAGAACTTTCCTCGGCGACTCCCATTGGGAACTGCAGCATTATATAACAGCCTGCCAGTAACCAAAATGTCCGAACTGAGGAGAATGGGCAGGCAACCTGAAAAACCCGAACTGCATTAAAACACGTATTGGGCAGAATCTTTACACATTCTTTCCCACAGAATTGAGCCCAAAATGCTCGTTCATCGGTGTACCTTTTTTTGTACCAGATGTCAGCAGAGGAAAGAAATGATAATGTAAGAAACAACAAACTCTTGATTATAAAAGCCACCTTCTCTGAGTGGAGACATCTACTTGAGCGGGTCAATCATAATGGTTGATGTCTTTATGGATAACAGGGACTTAGAACTCATTTGATCATCGAAGAAACTATGTGCTGTAGCCCAGTGATATCGCACAATTTCAGATCCACTTTTCATTCCACCCCAGCTCCAAGAATGGGAAGTCTGACACCCTGTCCAGGCTATTGCTTTATGTCTCAGTTAAAGGGCAGAAAGAAACCATTCCACCAAAAATTTCATTTCCTGGGTGTCACATTATCCCCCAGTAAGAGTAGATGTGCTCCAATTAATGGATGACTCCCGGCCCACTGGTCACCCAGATGTAGTCAAAACAGTTTTATCGCTCTTATTGGTGTCCCAAACTATCACAAGATGTTAAAGACTATGTAATTTCACCATTCTTCTAGAAGTAGATCAGTTTACAAAGATGACCCAGTTCATTGCTACACAGAATCTCCCTTCAGCAGATCAGATGACAAATTAATCTTAAAACAGGTGTTTTGTCTTCACCGGGCCCCAGACAAGATAATATCTGATAAGGGGAGGAATTCACTTCAAAATTCTGGAGGACCTTCTGTTCCTCTTTGGGAATTAGTTTAAATCTATCCTCCAGCTATCACCAGAATGCAATGGCCATACTGGAAGGATCAATCAGACCCTAGAACAATATTCAAACATCAAAGCCCCTTTTTTCTCTAATTTTGGGTTTCATACAACTTTTATTCCCTGCTTTCTGGTCCCATTTCAGCAGTCACAGAGAAACCTAGTCCTATGAGAAGTCCAGAAGGGAGGTCCTGGGAACCAGAAGACACAGTTGGTCAGGGCTTTCCACCAAAGTCAAGCCTAAAAAAAGATCACCTGGAGAATACTCTTGAGATGGGGGAGTCATTTCAGGGATATCCTAATTCCCTAATTCCCTACTTATATAAACTTAATCTTGTAACGGAGTGCTCACCACAAACAAGACGTGACCATGAGGCCGAGGTGGGGATTGATTATATAACACCAACCCACAGCCACGTGAGTGCGTTTGGAGTGCAGATAGGTCGAGGTAGCCGGGTCGGGGTTGGAGAGGTATGGATGGTCAGAGGTCGGGGTTGGAGAGGTGCGGATCGTTGAAGGTACTTAGCCTTGGTCAGGATTGGAGAGGTGCGGATCATCGTGGTACTTTGCCATGGTCGGGGTTGGAGAGGTGCGGATCATCGTTGGTAGCCGGGGTCAGGAGTTTAGAAGAGTGGAGTTGAGAAGAATAGCCGAGGTCAGAAACAGAGGAACTAGAAACCGGAGTACAAGACAAGATTGTGTTGGCAAGGGTAGCAGTGAACACTTCGCACATAGGAAGTTTTATGCTCAGCCGACATGCCAGTGGGCCGACTGAGCATATATAGGACACAGGGACCAAAGAGGTAACAGGCTGGAGGAGGCACACCAGAGAGAGTGAGTGTGATAGGAGGATACGGTGCAGGAGACAGGTGTGGGGAGGATCCCAGAGGCGGAGAGATGATGCGGCTCATGCTGACTGCGCGCCGCGGGTGCGCTCTGCGCACTGATGACGTTGCCGTGTGGGAGGAGTCTGGAGGTGGGACCAGAGATGGTAGTATTAACTTCTGCGTGGGATGCGCGTGCGCGTCTAGCAAGGCGGCTGCTCCCAGGAGAAGGAAGAGAAGTGTCATGGCTGATGGAAGGAGCGGGGGATCATATCACGGGTTGGGGTAAGTGACGAGTGCACTAAGAGTGTCGCGGATCATGGATCCTGGCAAATCTTCACTTCCCCTTCCTTCTACTCTTTGCTTCTTAATACTTGTTCCAACGGCTCTTGCTACAGTTCCTGACTGTTTCTGTTGTTGTTATGTTTCTGTTCACTGCATGCCCTAAACCATACTTGCGACCCCGACGACACCACTTTGCTGCCTGCCCTGAACCCTGCTTGTGCCCTTGTATTCGCCTTTGCTTTTGGCCCACTGTTACAGCCACTGGGATTTTATATTGAGAGTCAGAGAGGGAGGAAAGTGTGAAATGGAGAAATCAGAGGGATAAAAGATTTTTGTGATAACCCCATCCTGGTAGTGTAAATCATTGTTGGTGTTGGTTGTAGTCCATTGGTGAAGGCCAAAAGAAGAGGTTAGAAAGAGAAAGCGGGAAGTCCAAAGGAGAGAGGGGTCATCAATATGGCAGTTGAAGTCCCCAAGGAGAACCAGGATTCAAAGTCTGAGAAAAAGACAGAAGGGGATGAGAAGATGTAGTGTCTGATACATGACCACCATAAGGAGAGGGAGAGGAGAACAAAGCTGGACAGTGTGAGCCTTAAAGGAAGCAAAATAAAGAGCAGAAGGAATAGGAAAGGTTTTGTAATAGCAGATTGAGGCAAGGTGGAACCCCACGCCTCCTGTCTTGCCATCAGGGCACAGAGGGTGGGAGAAAGGCCACAATAAGAGAGGACAGCTTTCAGTGCACAGCCAGACTGAGTCAGCTTGGTTATAGCAAAGTGGAGAAGGGAGTGATAGAAAAATAAGTCATGTCCAGAGAAAAACTTGTTAGAAATAGAGCGTGCATTGCAAACGGCACAGGGAAAGGTAGAGGGGAAAGAGGTCGACATGGGATGGGTATGAGGTTAGAGGGGTTTACACCACTTGGAGTACAAGTTGGGAGGCAAGCACAAGAGCATGAAGAAAAAAAGAATCAGACCAGGGTTGGGAGAAATATACCCAGAAGCAAGGAGAAGAAATATGTAAAGAAAGTGGATGTGTGAGGATTATTTGTAGGGGTGTACTTTAGAGCAGGGTGTATTGTGGAGTGGAGTTAAAGGGCACAGATAGAGAAGGAGTTCCTTTGAACTGAGAAGTGCAGAAGGAAGGAGAGATGGATATATATGAATGGAGTTAGAGACATTACGAGGATGGTAGAAAGAAAGTTGTTTGAAAATATGTTAGAGCAAACAAAAATAGCAGAGTAGTGTAAGGGTTCCAGTCCAGGATTTTGCGGCACCCTGCCCTTACATGGCTTTTGTGGCTATCTTGGTGTTTGGCAAATCTCTTCCTGGACTTGGTAATTGGCTGCACATGTTCCAGGGCTTAAATAGCAGTCAGTGACTTCCAGCTCTGGCCCGAGCATCGTATGCTATTCCATGTGTTTCTGTCCCCCTCAAGTTCCTGATCCTTCCCTGTTCCTGAGCCTTCCCTTTTCCTTTTGATTCCTTGGTACCGACCCGAGCCTGTGACCCCAACCACTGCTCCTGTGCCGCCTGCCTTTACCTCGGCCTGGATCATGACTACAACTACTCTAACTTGGACTCTGTCCCCTGGCTCTTGTCGGTGATCATATACCCCAACTTTAGCTCTGCGGGTCCGCTTCCTATTGGAGATGAGCAATGTTATATGTAGGCATGGCAGTCGAATCAGTGCAAGTTCTGTGGTGAGTACTGGGCACTGAAAAGTAATAATGTAACATTAACAAAATGGCAACAAACCATTAATTTATATTGACAAACAAGTTAAGTTGATCACAATTGTGTTCTCAGTATATTAGGTTATTACATTATTTTACCAAACATAATGCATATAGTTTAATGCTGTTTAGCACTTTGAAACTACAGTCTACATTGACCCTTTTTCAGGGTGTTTCAATATTTATTTTAATCTATAAAATTATATAGCCTGAGAGCATTGTAACCATGAAAGAAAAATACACAAGCAGAGTGTTCCTATTTCGATTTGAGCAAGTAAGCAGTACATATATCATTCTATTGATACTGTACTTTATAAGGCTGCAAAAAAACAGTTATATTTTTCAGTACCTAGACTTACTGTACAGTCACTACAGTATTCTGTATCTGTGGCTGATAAAACAATAAATGCCTGAATTGTTGCTGTGTGACTTGGGTCTTTAACTACAGTATTCCATAAGAGCATGACATACTGTGAAATGCATTTAAAGCGTTAAAATGAATTCTGTAATTCTAGTTCTTTAATTGTTCTTTATCATGGACCACTTTAGTTACTTAGTGTATCTCTGTTAATCAATACTGTATATTTATTTTGAAAACACTTGATATAAAAAAAACAGTCTACAGCACTAATACACCAGTAGTGATAAAAAAAAAGACATACAAAAAACAATTAAGTTAATTTTAAGGGGTTTCGTGGCCCCCGTTTGAGACCCACCACTGCTATTTGATATTTAGTTAACTGCGGTGGGTCTTGTTATGTTTGTGGTCAATAACCGAAGGTCTCTTATTTACACAGCAGCCCACCAGCTATTTTTCTCTGTTTCAGTTCTTGTTTTTAACCCAATTACAACCAGCAAGTGTGACAGTGATGTATAGTTGTTGTATGAGCTAGTATAGCCATGATCAACTCCAATGTAAACAATAGGAGAGAGTGTGGGAGGAAAAGTTCATTTCAAAGTCATAATGAACTAAACTAATATTGAATGTGTGTTCAATAAACTGTCTGTAGATCCGTACTCATCCCAGTTAAAAAATGTTTTATAAATATGAAATGTCCATGGGGTGGTAAATTCTGTAATTTGTTCAAACAATGTGGTATTTCTATTGTAATGTACCTATGGTGTATGTAATATTAAGTAAGTAATATGTTGTAATGTCTTATTGAATAGAAAGGGTTGGACTTGTTGTCTTAGGTAGTTGTCTTGCCAATTGCAACACTGTTAATGTTTTGTGTGGCCAAAGGAAAACTGGAAACTTCAAGAGAAGGATGTTGTTTTCTGGCAATTTCTGGAACCTTCCAAAAAGAGATACAAAGGAGGTTGCAGGGAAAGTGGTTGAGGTTTGTTGGTAGGGGCCTGTGGTGTGTTGTGGAAATGTAAGGGTTATCACGGCAGAGAAGGCTGCTCCACTGTACCTGGATATCTGCCAGTTTATCATGGAGAGAAGCCAAAACACTGCACCACCAGATTGAAAACCCATTGACAGTCAAACCTCCTTCTGAAATTCATACTGTATAAATTACTGATTCCACAATATTTGAAATGCTTTTAATTGATTCCACCCCCGGCTTATCTCATGTTTTTCAGAGAAACTGCAAGGCAATGTTCCCCTTATACTGGTGACACTGACAGTCAAGTCAAGGTGAACGATATCTATCTTCTCTGTCCCTGGAAGTGTGTATTGCAAGAAGTAGAAAAAGACTGGTTACAGAATTTAGTGTTACAAATTGAATTCTTGCTTCAAACACTGTTGTAAACGGGTAATTTCAGTTCTACAGTATGCTACTTTGTGTGTATCAATGGGTTTTGTTCCAATTTGTCTCCGAATTCCCCAGTGAGAATTTTGGAGAAAGGTTATGGTACAGTAGGATTTAGGGCAGGATTGTCAGAGCAATATTATAATAAAATGTATCAAACGTTTCACCTATCAGAGATCAGTTTAATTTCATGTTTGCATTAAACATACTGTACCTACAAATGTACAAAAAACTAGCTCTGTATGTTCCAAGTGCAAGTTGAACATTTTTGCACTGTATTTTGGAACTATGTGTACCATGTTAAAAATATGTTGCATAATGCTTTTCTTAAGTGTGGTATCTATCTATCTAACAATATTTTATAAAAGGTGAACAGTCCATAGGAGACTGTGGCTCAAAAAAAGTAATCAAACAAAGAAGAGACTAATGAGGTCTCCCTCCTATGATATACATATATGTAACAGGGTACCCCCTTCTGCACTTCTTTCCTGCCTGTTATGTAACTCCTGCTAGCTGCAGGGAGTCAGCTTAATCCTGTGGGCATTAGACCCCCGATGTCTGCTCTGTGAGTGGCAGAAGGTGGTGGTGACTCATGTTCTGTGTATAGCCAATAGAGGTAGACCATGAGCCCGCATCTTCCTCTTCCTCTAGGAAGCAGCACCCAAATTTAGTGGTTCCTGCTCTGGCTGGTGAAGAGAGAGGTTGTGCTCTCTGGAGCTCCTGAGCAGTAAGGCTGTGAGTCTCTCTTTGGCAAGATTAGCGTGCCACCTCAGGCCCCTAGGCTTGATGAACATCAGAATCAACCAATGAGACCCTCTACTATCAGGGTCAGCACTGTTCTTTCACTCTGGAACATGGAAGAACCTGTTCTCCGCTGTTCAAGATCTGCAGTGATGCAATAATAAATACCCTTGTCCAAAATACCCCTGCCTGAGTGTCAGTCCCTGGGCACGAGGGTGAGTGTGTTATGGTGGGGGCTGATCTCCGGGACCCCTGGATCCCACCACAACTGGAGGCGCAAGCACCAAGAGCGAACATCAGAGATCCCCATAAGCTTGTCCTGATCTCCCTAAGACCGCAGATCAACTCAGTGCTCCTGGAGCCTAACAGGTATGCCAGCACCACACAGCAGTTAGTAGCAGTGTATTCCTCAGAAAAGCCCCTAGATGAGATGGGGGGAGGGGGATTGGATACATGGGCTACATTTGGAAGCGCTGCTGAGATCATCAGGACAGGCTTTCAGTGCTTAAAAGAACAGATGCCTAACAGGGTGAGCTCTCAGAGAAGCAAGACAGAGAGAGTAAAGTATACCGTCAGTAAGAGTACCAGTGAAGGGGGAAAGGCAGTGCTATGCTGACCTACAAGACAAGTTAGGCCACAACAAGACTATTGCTGTTCTAGTCACCCTGAGGGGGGTAGACCGGGTGCCTACAGTAGAAGGCGGTGTACCTGGTAAGTCCCCAGGAGCCTCTGAGGGAAGGATTTGCGAAACTGGCAGCCAAGAGGACGTGGCGCTTTCTAGTCGTTGGAGCATAGGGAGTAAAAACAGGGTGCTTAAACTGACCTGTATCGTGTACAGTATGCTGAAAAGGAGGTTTGCCTAGCTGAGGGATAGTTCTGTGACAGACTATCTGCAGCCTACGGAGAAATAACATGCAAGGAGTGTTACAAAATGGCTGCCACCACGTGGCGGAGGTGCAAGAAGGTCCAAAATGGTGCTCCCGCAAGAAAACGGGACCGCATGGGTTGCAAGTTCCAGATTTGCAAAAGTTTGCAAAGCAAATGCATCCTCTCGGTGCCAAATAGTGGTTGCCAGCCCTAATCGTGACTGGCTCAGTCGGAGTCAGGTCACACCCTAGTCAAATTATCCCTGCCTCTGATTGCACCCAGGGGAGGAGCTGGAGAGAATTCAACCAACCACAGTCAGCCACGGGCTGAAGGCAGACTCACAACTACTACCTAAGGTCTGCCAGTCCGGTAGCTACAGAGGTGAGCCAGCTCTCATCTGGAGCCGTCACATCGACCGGTGTGGTTCCCTTTCTATGCCCCGGCACGGATACTGTGGGCCCATGTGCCCTCTCTACGATCCCAGGATGGGGATCCCATGTTGCTGCTCCAGAGGGTACAGATACAAACCAGCGCCTGTATTGATATATGTCCAATGAGTCCAAAAAAGAAATCCAAATGGGGATAGATGGGAGAGAAGAGTCCAAAGGGTCCAATGAAGGAAAGTACTCCAATCAGGGGGTCCGTGACATGTGGACAGAGACAAAAAAGAAAATCATAGTGTAACCTGTATCAGTTATTAAATGAAACACTGCACAAATACAAAAAACAAACAACAAAGGAGAAACAATAAACAAACAACAGAAAACATACACATAAAACACTAAAGCTGAAAATACAATAACTATTTATTAAAACAAAGGAGCCTGCTGCAGCGGGTCATCAAGGGGTTAAAACCCAAAACTCTACTTACAGCAGGACCGGAACTAGTGAGCGTATGATAACCAAGCAGGGACAGATGTCAGAAGCAGAGAGGGTCCTCTGTGGGCTCTCAGATGCGTGGTGTATGTCTTTTATTCCCTCTGATTTCAGGAAGTTCCCAAGATGGATGCAGGGGGAGGGAAAGATACACACAGCTACACTCATCAAACACAGCCTCTCTCGCGATGACGTCGTATCCTGCTGAGGTGATCAGAAACACTGCACACAGCCAGCTTTCTCCAAGGCGCCGTGACCTTTGACCCTACGCGTTTTGTGACTGACGTCACTTCCTCAGGGGAGTCCCTTGCTGCAGTGGGAGCACTGTATGCTTGGTGATAATGTGATAATGGTTGAAAGGCAGGGTTGCAGACCTGGCTAAGACATGGGAATGTGCTCACAAGTGATATTCTTTATTGGATATATATATATATATATCTATATATATATATATATATATATATATACTATTAAAATAAAGTCACGTGAAAAGAAAGTAACAAACCTCTTTGAATTACATGGTTTTACATATCAGGACATAGTAACAATCATCTGTTCCTTAGCAGGTCTTAAAATTAGGTAAATCAACCTCAGATGAACAACAACACTGTAAGGAATCCACACCTGAGTTTACTGGGTACCTTGCCTTGCAGACCTGGGCAGTCCTGGAAAACTCCTCCTGGTATCTACAGCAGCTGTGCAAGCTATTTACTGCAGCTCCAGCCTTGTACTCAGTCATTGGAGCAGTGCCCTCACACCCTCCTCCGGGGATTGGCCCGCTGGCCTTTAAGTACTGCATTCCCACAATCCCTCTCTGCCGAGCGCAATCCTTCTTGGATGTTCACTGTGTTTGCCACAAGCTACCTGTTTGGCCGCCTTGTTCATGTTCATGTTCCTGGTTCATGTTCATGTTTCTAGTTCCTGGTTCCTGTCTGGGTTCCTGTGCTGAAGCGTTGGTTTCCCAGCATATCCTTCAGCCCCATGTTCCTAGGGCCTACTGCCTTTCCCATTGCAGAGGCCTACCTTCCGAGTCCTGAGGTCTGCTGCTCTCTCTTCTCGCAGAGGCCCGTTCTGGCCTCCTGCGCTGAAGCATTGGTTTACTAGTGCTGCCTGGCGATGTGCCCACTCCGGTTAGCCTTCTCCTTCCTGAGTCCGGCGCCATGAGCCGTGTACGCCACTCGCGCAAACCCTGTTCCCGACCAGCAGCTATTACGCTGAAGCAGGAAGACCTACTTGATTTCCTGTTGCCGACTCCCTGCTTGGACTACGTTTACCCTGATGTCTCCAATCCTGACCCTGGCTCGTCCACTGACTACTCTGCTCTCTCCAGTCCCGACCCTGGCTTGTTTGACTATGGATTTCGCATTCCGGATCAGCCTTCGCGGTCTAAGGTCGGTGTTTATATAACCCCACCTCAGCCACGCGGTCCGACCCTGGTTTGTGGCGAGTACAACCGTGACAAACACATGACATATTACACCGTGTCATGATTTATTTAACAAAAATAAAGCCAAAATGGAGAAGCCATGTGTGAAAAACTAAGTACACCTTATGATTCAATAGCTTGAAGAACCAACTTTAGCAGCAATATCTTGAAGTAATCATTTTCTGTATGACTTTATCAGTCTCTCACATCATTGTGGAGGAATTTTGGCCCACTCTTCTTTACAACGTTGCTTCAGTTCATTGAGGTTTGTGGCCCTTTGTTTATGCACAGCTCTCTTAAGGTCCAGTCACAGCATTTCAATCGGGTTGAGGTCTGGACTTTGACTGGGCCATTGCAACACCTTGATTCTTTTCTTTTTCAGCCATTCTGTTGTGGATTTTGCTGGTGTGCTTGGGATCATTGTCCTGTGCATGACCCAATTACGGCCAAGCTTTAGCTGTCGGACAGATGGCCTCACATTTGACTCTAGAATACTTTGGTATACAGAGGAGTTCATGGTCGACTCAATGACTGCAAGGTTCCCAGGTCCTGTGGCTGCAAAAACAAGCACAAATCATCACCCCTCCACCACCGTGCTTGACAGTTGGTATGAGGTGTTTGTGCTGATATGCTTTGTTTGGTTTCCGCCAAACGTGGCGCTGTGCATTATGGCCAAACATCTCCACTTTGGTCTCGTCTGTCCAAAGTACATTGTTCCAGAAGTCTTGTGGTTTGTTCAGATGCAACTTTGCAAACCTAAGCCGTGCTGCCATGTTCTTTTTAGAGAGAAGAGGCTTTCTCCTGGCAACCCTTCCAAACAAACCATACTTGTTCAGTCTTTTTCTAATTGTCCTGTCATGAACTTTAACATTTGACATGCTAACTGAGGCCTGTAGAGTCTGAGATGTACCTCTTGGGTATTTTGCAATTTCTCTGAGCATTGCACGGTCTGACCTTGGGGCGAATTTGCTGGGATGTCCACTCCTGGGAAGATTGACAACTGTCTTGAATGTTTTCTACTTTTAAATAATCTTTCTCACTGTAGAATGGTGGACTTTAAAATGTTTGGAAATGGCCTTATAACCCTTCCCAGATTGATGGGCAGCAACAATTGCTTCTCTAAGATCATTGCTGATGTCTTTCCTCCTCGGCATTGTGTTAACACACACCTGAATGCTCCAGCCCAGCAAACTACTAAAACTTCGGCTTTTATAGAGGTGGTCACACTTGCTGATGATCAATTAATCAAGGGCATTTGATTAGCAGCACCTGTCTGCTACTTAGCATCTAAATTCCAAGGGAAGCAGTAAGGGTGTACTTAGTTTTTCACACAAAGCTTCTCCATTTTGGCTTTATTTTTGTTTCATAAATCATGACACGGTGTATGTAATATGTCATGTGTTGTTGTTTGTCTGAGGTTGTATTTACCTAATTTTTAGACCTGCTAAGGAACAGAGGATTGTTATTATGTCCTGATATGTAAAACCATAGAATTCAAAGAGGGTGTACTATATATATATATATATATATACCGATCAAATCCATAGTCTGTATATCCTGTATTTCAAACATGGGAGGGTGTTAACCTGAAGGTGTCCAAGTCAACCTGGGGGTGTCCAATATTTGAAAATGAAGATAAGATGGCGCGTACCTGGCCTCACTCTTGATCAGAGCCAGCAACATCCAGGAATCATGTTGAATGACGCCCCATATATTCTTATCCTAACACAAACTCCCCAAATAATGGCTGCACCGAGTAACTCACTGTTGCTGCATGTGAAGTAACTCTTTATCCTCCTTACTCCGGACAGGATCAGGGTCCTCCGGTGTGCTGTCTGCAACGAGGTTGCTTTAGAAGAAAAATGAAAAACTCTGTGACGCATGTTGGTCTTACTGCTGTTGATCCAATAAACTTTTTGTTATTTTTGAAGTCACCCTCTTGCTTAGCATTTACTGCTGGTGCGTCACAGGTTTTTTTTTCTTCTATTTTATAAAACACTGTTGTTAATACCATATTTTTTCATTTGTATTTGCTCTTTACAGCATTTTATATTGTTTGAAATGTTTACATTCTTGAGGATAAAAAACCATAGGAGTAGAGATGTGAGAGATTTTCGATAAAGTGTGCAAACCAGGAGTAATTTGCTCTTTATGTTGCGAAATGTCATGCAAATTGCTAATCGCCAAGCATTACATTTCAATGTGCAGCTCTCATAATCCTTCATTCAGATCACATGACCATTTCTATACGGCCAGTTTCATAAAATTCTGATGATATTTGCAAAGTTGCCAAAATGTTGAGCAATGTTTCCTTTTGGGAAAAAGTGAAATTTAAGAGGAATTTGTGAAGAATATGGGAAGACATTCATACATCACTAGAAAGGAGTAATTTATTGTACAAGAACTTTGTACTTGGAGAACTTGGCCTAAACTGATGCCCATCCTTAAGCAGAAAAATGTCAAAGAAGAAGGTGAGAAAAAAAGTGATTATAAACACTTACATTGGCTGAAGATAGGACTGACGGGAAATACAATTTCTGCCATCTGAAATACATGTTGTGCTTTCTGAAGGTTCAGTTCTTGTAATATGTGTTTTCAGGACCAACTTATGAAATAAAAACAGGTTTTTTTAAAGCAGCAATCTTACCAAATGTAGGTATTTTTTTGTTTACCGTACAGTAATTACTCTTGAATACGTGCATGCAGTGTATTGCAAACTATTATTACTGGAGCATGTCATGCATAACAATCCCCTCTGGCACAGAAGGAGTTAATACATCTGTTCTTTCCTTTTGTACCAGCTGTTAGCTTCCTTTTTTTTATAGCACTGAAACCATCCCAAAGGTCCATACTAAAGACTGCTAGGGAATCAGTGATTGAGAAAAGCTTTATTTAATTAGTTCTAATGTTCATGGTCCCCAGTGTACTGTTTGCCCAGCTGTGATAGGAAATCACAAAAGAGCTGAGAAAGGAATTAATTTACTAAGCACAATAGATAAATCATGCACTATTGATCCGATTCCAGAGAGCAAATTGCGTGATTCTGGAAAAAAAAGACGTATCAATTTTAGGTGTAGCTCTGAAAATATTGGAGCAATTAGTGGAGAAAAACAGGACATTTCCATCATGTAGATAAAATATGGAGTAATTTGGTCTAATGAATTGCAACAGATTATTTTCTGGTTTCACACTTATCGCATGTATACTCTGTGACCTGCACAAATCATGCAAGAACACAACCATACTAACATGCCATCTCTATGTTATAAGGAACCCTTCAGTGTCATGCACCCAGCTCAACATCTCGTTCACGTGATCGCAATGTAATTCCGCTTATGTAAACAGAAGGGAGGCCCTCCATTCAGATCATGATCAGCACTCAACAACGCTGATTGTGATGTGCAGCAAAAAAACAAAACAGAAGCCATGACATACGTCCATAGAGCACTGAAGGTGGAGGAGTTTGAATTTAAAATAAACCTGAATACTCACACTTGAATTCACTAAAGAAAGAGAAATCATTTAATCATTTGGTATAGCCATAAATTACAGTCAATTTTTGTAACCTACCCCTGATGTATATAATAGGCACTATATACATAATCAAGATAACAAAAGCCAGACTAAATTAAATACATTATATACACATTTTATTTAGATATATTAATCATACAGTATATTAGCCTCTTTAGATATATTGGCACCTAGGCAGGGTCAACCCATGCCTACTTGGCCATCTATGCCCACCATGGGCAAATTTAACATAAGTTGAACTTGACGGACATATGTCTTAATTCAACCTCATGTAACCTATGTAACTATAAAAAACAAAAATAGAGCGCAAAAAATGAAAACACAGTAAATGTCAAATCAATCAAATGTATATAAAAAATAAACAAATAGTACGCTTACATATAAAATAAGATCATATGGATCCTCTCATCCCTCACACCCGAGTAGGCACAACCATTGGGGTCGGGTCCCGGAAACCAGCTCCCGCAGTTCCCAATCCACAGTCCTTGATGGAAAATAAATGTGGATCCAACCGGCAAGTTGTTAGGGAAGTCAGAGTCGGCGTCCTTGTGGAATGGGAGCGAAGTCAGAATCAGGACATCCGTCATTACGGTGTCTGATGTTGTTGCATGATGACCTAACCTCTATGCATTTCACATTACATGTCGCTTAATCAGGGGGTTGGTCTAATGGATCCTAGGGCTAACCTTAAATACCCCAGAAGGAGTTCCTCATATTAATTAGGATCCGTATCGGGTCAAACAATGAATGTAACCTTCAAATTAATGTGAATACGTAACCCACAGAGCATACAAAATTAATAAAATCCATATGGCTAACACACAAAACATATAACCACATAAAAGCCACATGTACATACACATAAAGCACAAAAGAAACCTATGTAACTATGTAATATACCCATCACACCCGAATACTATTCTACCTACCTACCCCAAGCATATTAAAGAGGTTTAGTAAGTCATTGCTTGCCTTCTTACCCCTATGGCATAGTAATGTTTAACATGCCACCCCCTAAGTCATCTACCACCTCCTACTTCCTACCTAACCCTCAAAACCTAATTCTGCCTGGTTGCAACAAACCCTACAAACAAATTAGTCATGGATGGCTGATAGAAATGTAGTCCATGAGACCATTAAAAAAAAAGACTACAAAAATTCATATTCCATAAATTGTAAACATACATAGCATTTTATTGTGTCATTAACCCCTTCAGTGCTATTGAAGATGCAGCCTGATGGAGATAATGAAAAATAAATCACACTTATGCTTTCCATATCTACTGAGATGTCTTCCTTGGCTTTTAAGTTATAAAATAATTATTCACCAAAAAGAAAAAGAAAATTGTGGTTGTTAAAAATGTCAGTCCCTTAATTAACCACCCCCCCTCCAAAATACCAAAATGCTAAAAAAAAATACAGATGGAAAAAAATGTAGCTTGAGTCCTAAGCAGTAACCTAATCCTGAGCCTGATTGCCCTTTGTAGTTTGCGAACATCCGGTCGCTTGAAAACCCACCCTCAATGTTGATTGAAGAACTTAGTACTCTGATTATATGACTTATGTATTTCTTCTTTATTTTTTTTCCTCTTATCGGGGGCTCACACTCTCACAACTGAGGGGGTATGCGAGGGTGCGGCCCTTACAGAGCCGGTTGCCATTGCATACCATGATAATGGGAGTCACATGGTAAAGCACCTACTTGTGTTCCTTGGTTTACCACATATTTCCTACTATTACTGATGATATACTGTAACACTTTGAGAAATGTTTTTTTCCCCATGTGACAATCAAAGAATATGGAGTTTATTTACAGATGTAGCTAATGTTATGTCCGCTTGCGCGTTGTAGCGGGACATACACAATACACCAGTAGCAGGTGTGCCGATTGTTTTGAATTAGTCATGTGTGGAAAAAGGGCATCGATTCATTAGCACTGCTTCTACCCCCGTTTTGGAGCTGGGAGATTTTGATGAATAAACCCTTGTGTTTATCAGAGAAAACAAATAACACTAAAAGCAGTTTCATTTGCAGCTTAAATACTTTAGTAAGTAACCCTCATATTTGATTCACAAGCCTAAAGAGTGAGTACTGAAAGAATCTGACTTCACAGCTTGCTACAATTTTGAGACATTTAAGCTAACACAAAGTTTACAGTAACACTTAGGGGCTTAAGTATAAAGGTTTTTTTGTTTTTTCATCCTGCATCTATTTATCTAAGTACAGATGCAGCGGCCGTTATCTGACCACATCTTGAATTGGATTTCGGCAAATTTGCAAAATACCACGCGTGGTATCTGCGGCCGACTAATGGCCCATCGGATTAACACAGCAGGGGTTCCTGCTGTGTGAATCCTACCGGGGTCTACCTGTCAGTAAGAGATGCGCAGTAAGAGACTGAATCAGTCACTCTACCTGCGCGCCTCTAACAGGTGATCGCAGGGGATTTATCTCATTTTTATATTACAGTGTTACAGCAGGGGATCTCCGGAGCTGAACTACATTGATTTCAGGTCAAGGGACCCCCTACTTCCCGAGTTACAGGCCCCGTTATAGGGTGCCGGTATCCCCGCCATGTTAAAATCCTGTGGGTCACGTGACAGTGAGATTTTAACATTGTAGGAGATACCGGCACCCATAACGGGGTATATGTATAACCGGCACCCATTCAGCTTAATCGCAGACCATATATTCAATTGACTTTGCGGTTTCAACGTCTGTGATCTGGAAACTGATACCGGAGAGACAAGAAATCTATAGGGTTGTTGCCTCTGAAGATACTTCTGTTTCCCTAGTACAACTTATCGTTGGTGTAGAGACCAGTACTCCTGCTAAACCTATGCTTCTTGAGGTATTTGCAGATTTCATTGATGTCTTTGATGAAGTCCGTTCTGAAGTCCTTCCCCCTCACCGTCCTAGGGTGAGGGGCACAGCGCAAACCCCATAGTAGGAGAACTCTGTGGTGACATCAGCAAGGGTTGCCGAGTGGCAAGGATTCGGAGGAGTCTGGACAGCGAGCGAGGCATTCCTGGAGGACTGAGAACCAAAACCTACCAACGAACGGTGAACAAAGGCGTCAGTGAAATTTCCACGCTATGGCTCATGTCCTAGTCACTTGTTGTGAGTAGGATTTCAATTTTTACACCGGCGGACAAGTCACAGATTGAGTGCCAAGTGCATTCGGTTTTAAGCTGTAGTGGTTCTATGTGCACATTCATTTGTAATGTACTCATGTACATGAAGCCCTCTTACCCCTTTATGGGATGAGTCTACGGGTGCTGATATTACCTGTTGGCTCACAGAGACCTGAGCCTCCGCCATTGAGAGCCTGGTATACCCCCGAGCTACTAGGTGACAGCGCCTCCACCTGTACGGGATCCCTAGTGTTGGGGATGACCCCATGCAGGAACAAATAATAGTACCACACAACATATAATTGTAACCTTATGACCTTTACTAAACACACACATAGGATATGTCAATCGCTCTTATATTGCATAAAGGGATTTCACACATATATATATATATATATATATATATATATATATATATATATATACCCTGCACCCACCACCATGTTACCCCTACACCATGTCCAAAGTACTGTTCAGGGCCCTTGGCCACTCTACCATGTAAGTGTCCCAAGAGGTACCCCCACCCTTTAGGCGTGATCCGTGCGTTGCTGTTGAGTGTTGGTGCACTTGTAGAACGATACCTGCCTGGGGCACCTGCACCCGGGTTCCACAGAATACGACAGGGATTCGGTCCGGTCCGATGTCGTCATCTGCCACCACGTGGGGTGAATTCCGGCGTGGATAATATCACCGTATAGTCTCTGTGTCCTTGGTGGTTTTCTGATCCCAGAACCCACCTTGCAGGGCTGCATTGTGTAGCACTGTGTCCCTGACTACCAAATAGATAATGGGGCAGAGTCCCTACCTAAGGGCCTGTCCCTAAAGCAATCACTGCTCTTCTAATGAGTTGGGGCCTAACTGGGGCCTGCGGGACACAGTCTGGCCTAGCCCAGAGGAGTACCACTCCCTGGACACTACCTGACCCTTTGCTGTCCCTCTTCCGACTGGCGTGCTCCTCTCAGCGCGCGAAATGTATCTTAATCTGTGCATGGGAATCTGGCCGCGCTATTGGCTCCCTGGCGTCATGTGTTCCTTCGCCCCTATGCATTATGGGGCTTGTAGTTTCCCATGCAGCCTTTGTGTAATGGCCACCACTCCCTGCTGTGCTTCTGCGCATGTGCAAGTCTTTAATGGCCACCGCAACTCTCAGCATCTAACTGCGCATGCACGACTCACTGCGCTTGCGCGCGCATTCAATATGGCGGCCACCCGGCGAGCCAGCCGCACTGCGCACGGCAACCGGCCCGCCTCATCAGCTGCCATCCGCACGCATCCCTGACCACGGAGGTAAGAGGGGAGGAACCGGAGGATAGGGAAGTCAGGGAGACAAGGCTACATCCTCCCCCTGGTGAAATGCCATCCCCACTTGGGAACAGTGTAACACAACAAAATAACTACATTAATAAGTTATATAATAAAAATGCATCTACCAATACAACTTATCACATTGCATCGACTTTAAACAATGTTACACAATTCTGTGAGCATCGCAATCATGGATTGGATTTTGCTCCGAGACCACTGCTGAGCCTCATAGTGGGGTGCTCCAATTATATCATAGGTTTCCCGGTTCGGTGGGTACCTAACTCTTTGGTCTTCAGTGACTCCCGCTGGGGAGTAATAAGCATAGTCCTGAGGCTCAGCCTCTTCCCTTGGGGAGAGTAATGTCTCTGAACAGTCTCTTTTGGGCACAAAGCATAGGCTCTGTGGATCCATGGATGTGCTTTCTGGAGCTTCCCTAGTAGAAGTTAGTGGATAGGGCCCTTTACCCGTGGCTCCTCCGGGAGGTGCTCCTTGAGGTCAAGGGCCCCTTTGAGAGGTTCCCTCCATAGGGCTTCAGAGATTTCAGAAGTGGTGTTATCTGCAGTCTCTTGGCCGACCTCGGATTGTTCAGGCTCACATCCAGGGGTGTAGCCGGTATTTTGGGTTAAACATCTCCCACTTGTGGTATAGGGAGCAGATAATTCCGGTGCCACACCTTTATCCAGCCATCCGCTTCTTTTATGCGGTAGACCGGAAGGCCTGGCATTTGTGACTCAACTTCATAGACGCCATCCCACCAACAATCGACTAATTTATGCTTTCCCGGAATTCCCAAGTTGCGTAGGAGCATGATGTCTCCAGGCCGGATCTCCCGATGTTTGACCTTGTGGTCATAGCGTCTTTTGTTGGCAGCATTAAGTTTTTCCGTAGACTTCTCAGCCTGTTGATACGCTTGTTGTAGACTTTCTTGAAGTCGCTTTACATATTGAAAATGATTGGACTTGTGTATTCCATCAGTGGATACTCTTAGGTGTACATCCACGGGCAGCCGAGCCTCTCACCTGAACATAAGAAAATACGGAGAGAAGCCAGTGGACTCATGGCGGGTGCAGTTGTATGCATGTACCAGGGTTTCCACATGTCGACTCCACTCTGTCTTCTGCACCCCGTTTAAGGTGCCCAGCATGTCCAGCAGGGCCCGGTTAAATCGTTCGGGCAGAGCGTCACCTTCTGGATGATATGGAGTAGTTCGGGATTTGGTGATATCCAGAAGTTTCAGCAATTCCTTAATTAGGCTGCTCTCAAAGTCCCGACCTTGATCAGAGTTCAGGCGATTGGGTAGGCCATAATGCATAAAGTATTTCTCCCAGAGAATCTTGGCCACTGTGATGGCCTTCTGGGCTTTTGTCGGGAAGGCTTGGGCGTATCGGGTGTAATGGTCTGTGATGACCAACACGTTGCATATCCCTCACACATCAGGCTCATCGCACAGGAAGTCCATACACACTAAGTCCATAGGGCCTGAGCTCTTCAGATGGGCCATGGGCACTGCTCGTGTCGGGAGATTTTTCCGTTGAATACACCTGAAGCATTGTCGACAATGTCGCTCTACCCCCTCTCGCATTTTTGGCCAGAAAAAACTGTCTCTGATGAGTCCCAATGTCTTGTCGACACCGAGATGTCTGTGTTCATCGTGTAGTGCCTTCAGGACCATATGTTGCAGGTTCCGGGGAAGAACCAGTTGTCTTCTGTTCGGATGATTGTGGTATCTCACCACTCTATAGAGTAGTCCAGTATCAATCTCGAATTTGTCAGCCTCTCTCATAAGGATGGCGACCACATCACTAGGGTCACGCATTAGCAGGAACGGCTGTTTTTTCAGAACGGCCTGGCGTATGATACCGGCTATGGGGTCAAGCTCTGATAGCGAACTATATCTTTCCAGGGGATGATCTTATCTTGTGTGATGTGCATTCCACTGGGATCACAGTAAGTGGTCGGGATGGCTTTGGACTGGCAACCTAGAGAATCCGCAATTTTTCGTTCTGAAAAGGCCACGTGGTCATTGATAATGGCAGACATACAGCACATGGCTCTCAGCCCTGGCCCCGGAATATCTTTCCATTGATCGTCCTCGGGAGTGGTGTTTAGTCCGGGCCTTCGAGACAGGGCATCAGGTCCGATATTGAGGGGGCCGGGCTTAACTTCAGGGTGAAGTTATAATTGGACAGTGCTGCCAGCCATCGATAACCGGCTGCATCCAGCTTGGCTGAGGTCATGATGTAGGTGAGGGTTTTTTTGTCCGTCCTTACTTCAAAGGCGACTCCGTAAAGGTAGTCATGGAGTTTATCCACGACTGCCCATTTAAGAGCCAGAAACTCTAACTTGTGCACCGGGTAGTTTTGTTCACTGGGGGTCAAGCTACGACTGACGAAGGCCACGGGCCGGAGTCCTTCTGGATGTTTCTGATGCAGTACTGCCCCAGCCCATTGAGACTGGCATCCACATGTAGAACGTAGTGTTGCTCAGGGTCAGCATAAGCATGGACCGGGGCTGCAGTCAGGCTTCTCTTCGGGCCCAGGAAGGCCTGTTCATATTCAGGTGTCCACTTATCACCAAACGGCTGTCGGGCCGAGGTGGCTTTCTGCACGGTGTCTTTGGGTTTGAGGGGTTTGAGGGGTTTGGCTCTACGGGAGTACCCCTCCACAAAATGACGGTAGTACCCACAGAAGCTGTGGAACGAGCGTAGCTCCATAACATTTTCCTGGCGAGGCCAGTTTACAACAGCTTCTACTTGGCCGGATCTGTAGCGATTCCCTTGGCGGACACAATGTGTCCCACATATGTCACCGAAGTGTGACAGAACCGACACTTGTCGAGTGACAGCTTCAGTCCTTCTTGTCCAAGGTGGTCCAGTACCTTCAGTAACCGACCTTCGTGCTCTTCCAACATCTTTCCAAACACGATAATGTCGTCTAGGTACACTAAACATTCCCGAGGATTCATATCCCCTAGCGTCTTTTCCATTAGACGTTGGAATATGGCTGGCGCACCACAGATACCTTGGGGCATACGTGTGAATTGATAAAAGCTTTGGGGACAGATGAAAGCGGTCTTTTCTTGATCCTCCTTACTCATGGGTACTTGGTAGTACCCGGATCTTAAGTCCAGAACACTGAACCACTGACTTCCGTTTAAGGCGTTGAGGATCACCTCTATGCGGGGAAGAGTGTACTGATCCGGTAATGTGCGACTGTTCAGTGTTCTATAGTCGACGCACAGCCTCACGGATCCATTCTTTTTCCTCACCACTACGATGGGCGAGGCGTAGGGGCTCTGTGATTCAGTCACAATTCCCGCTTCTTACATCTCGTGTATTACACCCCGGACATCACCACATCCCGGGGCGCTATGCGGCGCGACCGCTCGCGGAAGGGGGTAGAGTCACTCATCCGTATGTTGTGGTGGGCGCTGCGATTGCACCCCACATCAATTTCACTCGTAGAGAATACAGCCCGTCGTTCATTCAACTTGACTGTCAGCCGGTCTCTCCATTCGGCGGTTAACGTAGACTCCCCGAAGTTGAATTCCAGGTCAACCGCTTGCCCAGACACGGTAGAGGCGTTCACCTGAGGCGTAATTTCAACAGGGCTAACAGGATATATACAGCCCAATTTCTGCCCGACATCAAGAGCCATGGTGAATGGAGAAATATTCTGGACATATACGTACATTCGGGAGGGTATTTTGGATGTCCATTCTCTTACTTCAGGTACTAACTTGTATCCCCACTGAGCATCTTCGGTCTTCATGCTTTCCAAGGAGAACAGATGGTCATCTTCAGCTCTGTCGGGATAGCAACACCAAACTGCCATTCGTCGCACTCCCCCTGGTGGAATTTCAGTCAGTCCGGCGCACCGATTGTAAAGGATCCCATGCCGCTCCAGGGCCGAATTTCAACAGCATTCTTCTAACAAGAGGGAGGGGAGGGCGAGGTTACTCAAAGGCAGTTCCCCGACTTCTTGCAGGAAAGTTCGGATGATGGTTTGCACTATATCCGTGTTGGTCCCCAGAATAATCGGATACTTAGGCTGTTCCTGGGGTTCCGAGCATACTAGTGCTTCTACTTCCATAGGTGGGATTTTCCACTGTTCAACTGCATAATCTCCAGGCGGACTTTCACAACCTCATCTATGGGGTAATCTTCATTACTCAGCCCCCTTACCTTCATCTGTTCTGCCGAATGCAGCGGCCGCTTCTGAAGGTGCTTATTGTAAACCCCCCGGTATATAATGGTCACTTGAGACCGGGTGTCCAATAGAGCTGAGGAATATATGTCATCCATGACAACGCGTATGATGGCTGCGGGTCCCACCCTGCTGCAGGCGTCAATTGGAGGGTTTCCATCATTAGGCCTTGGTTCTGAATGTTCATCCGAGGATGGGGAAATGTCTCCCTCTGTGGTGTTTGGGTCCCCGGCTTGACCAGTGTACACCCCGTAGACCTTCACCTTAGGGTCATCTTCCTTGTCTTCCTTCTCGGGGCATTGGTAGGCAAAATGACCCTTCATACCGCAATGATAGCAGACGACTTCCCTGGTGGTAGTACGGGTGCTGTAAGTAGGGGATGTTCTCCCGAAGGTTTTAGACTTAGCCCACGTTGGCTTTGCGGCCGAATCTCCTTTCTTATTACAGGTCTCTTTGGCTTTCGTAGCAGAGGCTCCTTTATAGTATAAAATTAGATGTTCATTTTGACCTATTGGGTGGGCAGTATAGGCTAGATCATTTCTACACTATTAAGACATATAGATAATCCTATGCTTGCCTTTTATACTATATATTTATGCAACATGAACATGAATCAGTGTATATATATTGGCCCACAGTGTACACCGGTGGTTTGATGCGTACCCCTTGCCATTTGTGTGATCTGCTAAAGGTCTTGCAGACTGAATGCAAAAAGATCTATATATTATAAACACTGAGCACAAAGGGCCTGAATGAGGGCTACTTATACACTGCTGAAATGTATGGCAAACAATAGTTCTACATTTTAACTTAGGGGGCTCCTGGTATATAGTATAAAATTAGATGTTCGTTTTGACCTATTGGGCGGACAGCATAGGTTAGATCATTCCTACACTGTTAAGACATACAGATAATCATATGTTTGCCTTCTAAACGATAAATGTATGTGACATGCTAATGAATCAGTATATGTATATTGGCCCTCATTGTATGCCTGTGGCTTGACGAGTACACCTTGCCATTTTTGTGATCAGTATTTCTTGTTGTATAATACGAGAATTGGATACATCTGTACTATTTAGTTGTCCAATATGCATTTACTGTCTGAATAGCCTAGTTTCTATAGCCCCATCAGATTAATAACAGTATTTATTCGAAGCCAAGGAACAACCAATGAATAAGGACACAATTCCCACGTTCTTCACTTTATTTGTTTATTTATTTATTTAATCACAGTATTTTTGAGGTTAAGTTAGCTGTTTATCACTTTAAATAAAGGTAGAGGCATATTAAGGATCGCACAGCATTAGAGTATATAAGAGGGCAGCGCTGCTCTGTTGAACACCTCCCACCTTGAGAAAGCGCCAGCCCCCTATGCGCGAAACGTGCGTCGGCATGACGTCATCGCGTTGACGTCGTGGAGGAGGAAGTAGCGGGTGCAACGGGTGAGATCGTTCTGAACAGGGTGGTAGCTGCGGGTTGCTTACCGCAATAGTTATATGGGGCGCAGTGTATTATATGCTGTCTGCATCAGCCCTGCTATTCACCTCGAGTATATCTTGGAGTGTTTTGACCTTTTGGTTTGCCTAATGGCATAGCAAAACTTGCACTGTACTACTCTCCACCCTGAGTTAAAGAGACGGGATAGATATTTGTATTTTGTTATCAACTCATTGATATTGTCTCACTCACTACGATCTACTCACCTGTGTAGGGATCTATTTTGAGACCAATTTGGAATTATCCATGGTTATCCCTAGATTGGTTGTTACCCGCTACATATATGTTTTAATTGTTTTTAAAGAGATTTTAGAGTATGTGTTATATATTATGTGTCACTTTGGTTAATCAATAAAATATTTATTATTTTTGCCATCTGGCTTTTAGTGGCAATTGCCCTTCCACAGTGTTGGGAACGATTCTTACCTGTACCTCACAGCTAATTAAAATACTCATATAGTGGGTATTCAAACCCTGCTCAATATTCCTAGCTTTGCTGTGCAGCTAATGAGGATCTTTTCAGGAGGACTCTTTGTCTCCTTATGTGTTTATGTAATCGGATACTTAGGCTGTTCCTGGGGTTCCGGGCATACTAGCGCTTCTACTTCCATAGGTGGGATTTTCCACTGTTCAACTGCATGATCTCCAGGCGGACTTTCACAACCTCATCTATGGGGTAATCTTCATTACTCAGCCCCCTTACCTTCATCTGTTCTGCCGACTGCAGCGGCCGCTTCTGAAGGTGCTTATTGTAAACCCCCCGGTATATAATGGTCACTTGAGACTGGGTGTTCAATAGAGCTGAGGAATATATGCCATCCACGACAACGCGTATGATGGCTGCGGGTCCCACCCTGCTGCAGGCGTCAATTGGAGGGTTTCCATCATTAGGCCTTGGTTCTGAATGTTCATCCGAGGGTGGGGAAATGTCTCCCTCTGTGGTGTTTGGGTCCCCGGCTTGACCAGTGTAAACCCCGTAGACCATCACCTTAGGGTCATCTTCCTTGCCTTCCGTCTCGGGGCATTGGTAGGCAAAATGACCCTTCTTACCGCAATGATAGCAGACAACTTCCCTGGTGGTAGTGTGGGTGCTGTAAGTAGGGGATGTTCTCCCGAAGGTTTTAGACTTAGCCCCCGTTGGCTTTGCGGCCGAATCTCCTTTCGTATTACAGGTCTCTTTGGTTTTCGTAGCCGAGGCTCCTTTGGACTTCTGGGGAGAGTGTAATAGACTATGAACTTCGTGCACTTTCACTTGCCGCAGTAATAATGTAAACGTATGAGGACTCCCTTGCATGACAGTACAACGAATCATATTGGCTATAGGGTGACTCGGGCTGGATCCTCGCAAATACTGTGTACGGCGGGCTTCATCCATCTCGGAGGCGGGAATCAACTTGCGGTCGAGAAGGGTTCCTTGGATCAACTGTATGCGGTGGATGAACACCGACAGTTCCTCTCCCTCTTTCTGGTAGAGATGGTAGTATTTAGACCATATTGCACCGGCATCCTCTTCCAACCTGTAGGCTTCTACTAGGAAATCCACTAACATTCGAGGCGTCCTATCTGGGTATTGTCCCCGATGAATGCATACTATGGTAGAGGCAGACGGCCTAAGACATTCCATGATGCATTGCCGTTTTACTGCGTCGGAGCAGGACCATTCTTCTAGCACCGTCAGTTTATGCTCTTTCCAGGAGTGTATCCCTTCCTCTTCCGCAGGAGTGGGGAGGGTTCCAGAGAAAGCTTTGAGCTTCCGGTAAGTCTGCAACTTGGAAGACAGGGTCACAGCCTCCATTAGTTGTGGGGAAGCGGAAGCTGGCGCCAGCTGACTTAATGTAGCCCTCTTACCCCTCTATGGGAAGAGTCTACGGGTGCTGATATAACCTGTTGGCTCACAGAGACCTGAGCCTCAGCCACTGAGCCTGGGATACACCTGAGCTACTAGGTGACAGCGCCTCCACCTGTACAGGATCCCTAGTGTTGGGGATGACCCAGTGCAGGAACAAATAATAGTACCACACAACATATAATTGTAACCTTATGACCTTTACTAAACACACACGTAGGATATATGTCAATCGCTCTTATATTGCATAAAGGGGTTTCACATATATATAGAATATATATACCCTGCACGTCTCCAGTGACCCACCACCGTGTTATCCCTAAACCGTGTCCAAAGTACTGTTCAGGGCCCTTGGCCACTCTACCACGTAAGTGTCCCCAAGTGGTACCCCCACCCTTTAGGCGTGATCCGTGCATTGCTGTTGAGTGTTGGTGCACTTATAGAACGATACCTGCCTGGGGCTCCTGCACCCGGGTTTTCAGGATACTACAGGGATTCCGTCCGATCCGACGTCGTCATCCGCCATCGCGTGGGGTGAATTCCGGCATGGATAATATCATTGTATAGTCTCTGTGTCCTTGGTGGCATTCTGATCCCGAAACCCACCTTGCAGGGCTGTGTTGCGTAGCACTGTGTCCCTGACTATCAAATAGATAATGGGGCAGAGTCCCTACCTAAGGGCCTGTCCCTAAAGCAATCGCTGCTCTACTAGTGAGTCGGGGTCTACCTGGGGCTTGGGGGACACAGTCTGGCCTAGCCCAGAGGAGTACCACTCCCTGGACACTACCTGACCCTTTGCTGTCCCTCTTCCGACTGGCGTGCTCCTCTCAGCGCGCGAAATGTATCTTAATCTGTGCATGGGAATCTGGCCGCGCTTTTGGCTCCCTGGCGTCATGTGTTCCTTCGCTCCTATGCATTATGGGGCTTGTAGTTCCCCATGCAGCCTCTGTGTAATGGCCGCCACTCCCTGCTGTGCTTCTGCCCATGCACAAGTTTTTAATGGCCGCCGCAACTCTCAGCATCTAACTGCGCATGCGCGACACTGCACATGCGCACGCATTCAATATGGCGGCCGCCCGGCGAGCCAGCCGCACTGCGAGCTCCCGGCGAATGGAATGCCTCATCAGCTGCCCCCCCGCACAATTCCCCCAACCACGGAGGTACTGTAAGAGGAGGGGAACCGGAGGATAGAGAAGTCAGGAGGACCAGGCTACATACACATGTTTAATGTAGATTGATTTTCAATCTTTCTCCATATGGAGTATTAAATATTCTCTGCCAGTCTCCCTGACTATAATCAATCGTTTGTCTCTTGGGTAATACACTATGGTAGTGTTTTCTATGTGTTTGCCTCCTTTCTCTTGAGGTGAATGGTCTTCTGAGGATTTGGATTCATCGCTTGTGACATCAATATATATTGCACAAGGTTGTGTGCTCTCCCTCATACCATAGCACCAGAAAGGTCTGTTTTTGTTTTGCAATACTACAACTGGTTGTAAGACAGCCAATGGGACTTTTTAGGCAGCAGGTTTGACTTGGTTCACAGGACTTTATGTTTATTCATTTGCATTTGTATATACATTGTATTGGATTATCACATTGCGATATTAGCGCTCTTTTGTGCACTAATTTTTCACTTAGTTTGTGCTGAGTTTCATAACTCGTAATACTATAAAGAACCTGTGAGCCAATCAGATTCATGTCTTCTAGCTGAAAGAGCGTGGGCTTTTCAAAGTTGCTCTTGCGCGAATAGCAGAGCAACCAGCTTCGATTTCAAGCCTGAAAAGCCAGCCTGCCAGATTCTAAGTCCCGATTTTAGCGGCCAAGTTCTCAATATCGAACGTAGCGGACGTGGCTTGGAACTGATGCCGATTTCAGTTCCACAGTATTGGCAGAAACTCACAGTCAAGAAAGTCCAATTTCTTAGGAGAGAAGGGAGTGGTGGCAAATGGAACTTCATGCCGATTTGGGACCCAGGAGATTCCAGTCTAAGTCCCGGTCAGGGTAAAACTCTTATTTTTAAATTCTAGTTTTCGACCCTAGACTCCCAGTAAGTGTGTCTTTTTGTCTGTATTTTGTGCTCCACTGTGTGTAAGCAAATTTGTGCGAATAAACTACAATTTATTTAATTACCTTGTTTTGCTCAATTGATGATCCCGGTAAAAAGGTGTAAATTGCCTGGTCTCCTGTGACACATAGTAATTAGTTTAATGTGTAGAACTGGTATGTTGCCATGTAAGATGTAAGTAAAATACATCATCTGGCACTTTCTCTTTTTACTGTGTAGCGCTCTTTCCCCAACCCCTGACAGATGTGTGGCTATGATGTATGTATATGGTGCAATACCTGTGGTGCACAGGCGATCTGAGTCTCCGCTACTGGGAACCTGGTGAATACCTGAGTTGATGTTCGGTCGGTAGCGCCTCCACCTGTACAGGATTCTATGATGTAGAATAACCCTGCTACACGACCCGCATACAATAAAACACACACTTATGAAAGATAACAGTTTTACTGAACATAACCTAGGATATTTATATACCACCAAACAGGCTATACACGGCCGTACCCTCCAATACTCCGCTCTCCCACCCAAGGTATGTGTGACAGCGCTGCCCCACTATAGTGTTTGAGTTGGTGCACTGATGTGTTGGGTACCTGCCAGGTGATGCCGCACTTGGGCACGCTGATGCCATGATGCTGGGATCCACGGATCCGATGCTCATACTGCGAAGCCTCTGCCTCTATGTTGGGTGGGTACCTTGTGGATTGTACCACCGTAAACAAAGTCTTTATTTATGTAGGACCATAGAGATGAAGGAGAGCAAAGGATGCACTGCAACTGGATCACTGTATGAAAAAATACGGGGCAAACTCCAGAATAAAATCGAGGGTTATTAAATAACCCTCGATTTTATTCTGGAGTTTGCCCCGTATTTTTTCATACAGTGATCCAGTTGCAGTGCATCCTTTGCTCTCCTTCATCTCTATGGTTCTACTACACCAGGAGTGCACGCTGAGGAACCTTCATTTGGCTTTGGCTTCTTGGATTCCAGCTCGTCCCCAGGACAGGTAATGGGCATCAAAGCTCTTATTTTATTACCTGTTATATCCATGGGGTCCCTATGCTAATCTGATGGGATGTGCAATACTGACCATATGTGCGGTAGTCATGCAGACTGACCGCTAGGTCTTTAATTTTGCCTCCCTGATTATGATGAAGCTATATATATATCAGCCTAAGGATTTATACAGTGTTCCTTCTCTGGATTTATGTGCTTATATTGGAAGATGTTTGTGTGCACACAGTATTTGAGCATCGCTCTATCCACCCTTTTTTTATTTTTTTATTTATGTAGGGCAATCTGTGTCCTGGACCACAGGCAGCAGCCACCATGCAGCGTCTTCCTGTGTCTCTAACACTAATATTCCTAAGCAGGGCAGGGTCCCTATCTGAGGGGCAAGTCCCTATCGCAGCCACAAACTATGTGGAAGTTGGGGCCTAGCTGGGAAATAATATGGGGTATCTAGCCAAGTGCAGATGCCACTGACATCTGCACATATAACTTACTCCTTCCTTGTCCCAGCTCCAACTGCCACTCTTCTAACTGTCAGCTCAAACTTCAAGCACACTCAAAGTTCCAATCTCTCCTCGGGAGATTCTAGCAGCCCTATTGGCTGTACTGTGTCATGTGTTGTGCAGCCCCTGGGGCTGCTGGAACCTTTGCATGCGCAAACCTTTTCTGCACATGCAGGGGCACAAGCAAAATGGCGGCGCCCTTACCGGCTACCCGCCTGCAGCGGAGGTGAAGAGAGCTAAAGGGAGGAACGGGCTACATCTATGTTGCACCTACCCTATAAATAATGCATGGATCTTCTCTGCTTTATTGAAAATTGGATTGTCACCAATATTGTCAATAGAAAATTAAGAATAGATTCTCTTCAATCAGAAACGAAAAGTTAGAGAAGCAGATGAATCTATTCTGAACTAAAAGCAAGTGTACCATTTACAGCCAAGAAAAGAAATGAGACACTAAATACAAAATGCATTCCATATTTTAAATAATAACAAATAATGAGCTTCTTTAATAAACGTAGAAGGTACAGATGCAGCCACCAACATTCGACTACATCTCAAGATGAAAACTTCACTTGCTGCAATATCTCCAGAGGTTGACTGAGTCAGACTATAATGGCCCTTCGGATTAACACAGCGGGGTCTCTGCTGTGTGAATCGTACCGGGGTTTACCTTTCTGTAAAAGACTTGCAGTAAGACTGAATCAGTCACTCTACCTGCTCATCTCTAACAGGCGATCACGGGGGATTAATTTAATTTTAATATTAATTTTAATATTAATTAATATTTAATTTTATTATTAATTAATTAATTAATTATTATTATTAATTTTAATAATTAATATTTAATTTTAATATTTAAATTTTAATATTAAAGTATTGTAACAGGGGGTCACTAGAGCTGAACCGCATTGATTTCAGGTCCGGGAACCCCCTACTTCCTGAGTTACAGGCCCCGTTATGGGGTGCCGGTATCCCGTCGGCCATGTTTGAACTCTCCCGCGTCACGGCCG
>CM071570.1:106880852-106885852 GCA_036426205.1 Ascaphus truei | reverse complement strand
TGTCATTCACTTCATCGTGTCAGCGCTTACGTTTATTATTGGCAGAACATGTTACTTATCAATGTTATGATGATTTGCGTGTCACATTAGTCTTAATGTTATGATGTGTCAAGGGAAACTCCAAATAGTAAACTCTTAAAGGAACAGGTCACATAATATGAAACATGTTACTTAAGTGTGCTTCAATTTATTATATGATGTAACAGATTTCACACATCTAACAGATCCAGCGTATAGTAATGTTGGTATACATTAGAGAATGCTTTGAATGTGTAACGCATGATCAAATGTAAATGTAGCTGTTTGTTTTCATGTTTACATGTACTTTGTGACCTCCCTCTTTTGATGACGTCCGCAATTGGACACTCAATAACATTGCATGTTTACATTGTACATGATGCATTAGAATAACTTCATGCTAACTTATACACATATCTATAATAGTTACTCATTTTTACGCGATTGAAACATAATCAATGCAAGTATCCTGATGGCATTAAATTATGCATATGCACATTACAATTAGTTCATGTGAACATGTGACAATAACATGCCAAATTAGACATGTTGCAACGTACTTTTTCAACGTCAATGTCATGGTTGTATCCTAATGAGATGACTGAGTGTTGCGTTCAGAAGTGGTACATGCATTACACATTCCATAAATACTTGCGAATAAATGGTTGTACAAAGCTTAACGTCACATTATTGTCAAATATCATGATTGCCTGGTGAACACACATAAATAATCCTTTTAATTCGTACTGGATACCCGTTTGGAGTTAACTACTTGGATATGTTAATGTAACACCTTGCACTTCATCAAGTCACCTGACATCATCACATAGGTATTTAAAGGAGGCTAATTACCTGCGCATTGACAGCTACAGACCTGAAAATGATGCGAATGTTTATGAGACGGAGGAAGATTCTATTGGAGGAGAGGCTTGCTGATGGAGAGGATGTCACAGGCCAAGGAAGGGACAGAGACAGGGACAGAGACAGGGACAGGGACGTGGAGAGGAGAAGGAGAGGTCGAGGGAGAGGGCAAGGAGATGAGAGGAGAAGAGAGAGGAGAGAAGTTGTGCCTCGTCCTCGTTTGCACAGGGAGAGAACCATGTTAGATGGGATGAGTGAGGAGGAGATTATAAGTCGCTATCGTTTGAGTTCAGCAGCAATCTTAGCTCTTTATGAAGAGATACGGGGAGATTTAGATTTTGTGACAGCCAGAGGTCGTGCAGTCCCTGGGCTTGTTAAAATGCTGTGCTCATTACATTATCTTGCTTCCGTGTCATTCCAGACAACTGTGGGCATAGTGGGCGGGGTCTCGCGGGCCTTTACCCAGTTTCTATGTGCACTGAATAGATGCGCTACGAATTATATTCATTTTCCTACAGAGCACACAGAGTTTGGAAGAAGCTTGTGGGGAGCGCAGAATTTCACCATGTAAAGGGAATGAAATAAATAATAGTGTAATATATCCTAAACACCTGTAACAATGTATATGGGGATCGAGATTAAGAACTCACATTCTCCCAGTCAAATAACAGCATTGGAAGACAATATGAAGACTCTGTAGTTTGCAGGGGGATCTTGCTTAGGATACTCTCCCTGGTATCAGTGGAACGAACCCTCGATGAAAACAGAAACAACTCTAGTGCAACATTGTATGTTCACTACTGATGTATTCAATAAAAACAGTGGTAATCCACACTTACATTAGCACCATGTGCATAGACACGTAACAATCAAAGCGCCACAGCAGTATACACCATCTACCCCACTCCCGGGATCGCGTCGCGTCACTTCCGGTCCGGCCCGTCGCGTCACTTCCGGTTTCGCGATCGATCTCGAAATGGATCCACACGGGTTCTGGGGCATGGGGGGCACACTCTGGGTTGCTGCTAGTTCACTCTACACGTTTCGCTGGCGTGCCAGCTTCGTCAGGAGTCCGATCTGTGGCATAATGCTTCAGTGTACCTATATATACCCATACTTGGTTTCTATTGGATGATTACCTAATTCGCTGCATCCCATTGGCTGAACTAGTTACTAGTTATTGGCTGGTAGGCGGGACTATGCCTATATGTTAATAATATAATTAATACATTTAAAAACACACAATTTTATTAATACAATCATTATAAAATCCTAACACATAGAAATATAACATTAAACTAACTATTACATAAAATACTGACTGAATAAAAGCTAACTGCTACAACTAAAGTCATGTCTCTATACTCAGGGCTATTCTTATTAAGATGTGGCTGTATATAGCACTCAGCAGTGGGTACAGGGGAACAAGATGCAGGGAAGGAAGAGCAAATGAAATCACAAGTTAGTATAGCATATCAATCAATATAAATATAAATATATCATATATACTAAACACTATATAACATTTTTAAATATATTTAAATAAATGCATATTTAAGAATGCATGCATACTTTAAAAACATCATACTTTAAAAATATCATTTTTAAAACCATTATATGAAAGTGATTCTTTTTAAATGATTTAAAAAATACAATTAGATTACTACTACTATTAAATAAATTGATGTTCAAATGTTTTGATGTGCACTGGACTATAGAAATGGGCTTGAGTGGTATAAACAATTTACGACTGTTGTCAATTTACTGCTAAATAAAAACACTAATCTCTATATCTGCGTTCAGTCCTAATGGACTTAACGTTTTTAACCTGTGAATCCAAAATGTCTCACGTTTAATTAACTGTTTAATTCTGTCACCGCCTCTCCAGTTCAAAGGGACATGTTCAATCCCCTTGACTGTTATGTCTTTTGGATTGGAGGCGTGGAAACGGTTAAAATGTTTTGGAACACTATGTGTATCCAGCATGCGTCGTATATTCCCTAAATGTTCCAATGCTCTCACTTTTAGGGCTCGAGTGGTTTGACCTACGTACTGAAAACCGCAAGTGCATTCTAACAAATAAATAACAAATACTGAATTGCAGTTAATAAAATGTTTTATTTGGAAAACCTCATTAGTAGAATTAGATTTAAAAGTATTCTTCGCTCCTTTGCTGCAAAACTCACAGATCTTACAATTACCACAAGTAAAAAAACCTTTAGGCAGTTTCAACCAATTGCTATCTTTCGTATGTTCTTTTTTATTTTTCAATACGCTCGGCGCGAGTTTTTGTTTTAGGTTGCTTGCTTTTGTAAATATAACATTGGGTATTGATGGTAATACACTCCCCAAAATGGGATCGTTCTGTAATATATGCCAATGTTTTTTTAGAGCGGTTTTAATTTTGTTTGCATCTTTATTATACTTAGTGATAAAACTCGTTGTAAAATCTATTTCAGTATTCTTGTTTTTGTTCACGTTAGGTTTAATCAAAAGTTTCCTATCAAGCTTATCAACCTTGTGTTTTGCCTCTTTAAGTTTTGTAGGGCTGTATTTTTTCTCAAGGAATTTGTTTGTCAGTATAAGTGATTGTTCCTCATAGGTTTCTTGTTTACTACAATTCCTCTTTATTCGCATGTATTGGCATTGAGGAACATTAGAAATCCACCTAGGGTGATGGCAGCTATTGTGTGGTATATAATTGTTGCCATCCACAAATTTAAAA
This sequence comes from Ascaphus truei, assembly GCA_036426205.1. Taxonomy (NCBI): domain Eukaryota; kingdom Metazoa; phylum Chordata; class Amphibia; order Anura; family Ascaphidae; genus Ascaphus; species Ascaphus truei. Next base: position 106,882,248 of record CM071570.1, on the reverse strand, counting down.
AATGTTTTCGTTAAAACCACATTATCCTCTATATAAATCTCAAGGTCTAAAAATTCCACTTTAGTTTTACTAAAATTAGATATAAATTTTAAATTAAAATCATTAATATTGATATAATCTAAAAATTGTCTCAGTAAAAATTCGTCGCCATTCCAAATAAAAAGCACATCGTCAATATATCTTTTCCAGAGGACCAGATTTGCGCCAAATTTGTGGTCCTGTTCCCATACCGTCATAAATATATTCGCATAACTTGGCACAAATCTGGTCCCCATCGCGGTCCCACAAAGTTGCAAGTAAAATTCTTGATTGAACCAAAAATAATTATTTGATAATATAAAACGAATCCCTTCTAGAATAAAATTAATTTGTTCTACATCCATGTTCGCAGCCTCAGTTAAAACTCTTTTGATCAAGAATTTTACTTGCAACTTTGTGGGACCGCGATGGGGACCACATTTGCGCCAAGTTATGCGAATATATTTATGACGGTATGGGAACAGGACCATATATGGTCTTCGCACGAATTTGGCGGACGAAACGCGTACGGACGAAATGCGTAGGTGCGTCCCTACCATTGCTGTCTATATACTGACCATTAAAGTATCCTTTTAATACTATTCCCTGTCTGGAGTTACCCTGATTTTGGTGGTCCACTAGCTGGTATGCTGCCAGGAAACGTTGCTGTGCTCCTCTACACCCTTGCTGCTTGTATGTACCCTGAGAGGATTGCACGTTGGATCGGAACCACCCTTCAAGGACACCACCAAGGAAGGTAAAGGGCTTATGCCCCTCATACTATTACCTCCCTGTGCTGGACTGACTGATATATTTCCCCCAGGGTGGTATATACCATTATAGGAGACCTATTTTGGGGTACCCGCGTGGGCGCCACCAGGCCTCTGGTTTTCCACCCTGGGATGTTATGGATGGATTATTCTACATGTCCTTGAACTTGGATCCAATATGATATATATCATTTATGAGCTATCGATGGTGAAGCACCAATAAACACTACTTACTTGATAAGCTTGATAGGAAACTTTTGATTAAACCTAACGTGAACAAAAACAAGAATACTGAAATAGATTTTACAACGAGTTTTATCACTAAGTATAAGAAAGATACAAACAAAATTAAAACCGCTCTAAAAAAACATTGGCATATATTACAGAACGATCCCGTTTTGGGGAGTATATTACCATCAATACCCAATGTTATATTTACAAAAGCAAGCAACCTAAAACAAAAACTCGCGCCGAGCGTATTGAAAAATAAAAAAGAACATACGAAAGATAGCAATTGGTTGAAACTGCCTAAAAGTTTTTTTACTTGTGGTAATTGTAAGGTCTGTGAGTTTTGCAGCAAAGGAGCGAAGAATACTTTTAAATCTAAT
>CM071570.1:106701736-106868838 GCA_036426205.1 Ascaphus truei | reverse complement strand
ATATATATATATATATATATATATATATGTCTGTGTGTGTGTATATATAAGACATGCAAATGAACATACAGTAATATTTACCATTGCTATATATATATTGCTACATTGAAGGCCTTGTGTGCAAACAGGCCTTTTTGTAATTATCTTAACAGTTCATTACAGTTTATAACATTAATGGGTGAGTATGTTTGAGGGCCTAATTGAGTCATCTGTGTAGAAGTTGTATTTAACAGCAAACAATGCCTCTTTGCAGGCATGAAGGCCTGTACTGTTCAATCTGATTATATATATATATGATATATAGAGTGCTAAACTAAAGGCATTGATGTGTGTAAGTAGGCCTTGTTGTAATCATATTCAAAGTTAAATACAGCTGAGTGAATTAGTGGCTCAATCATACTGATACCATAATTTTAGCAAGTGTCCTAACATTTATATCTCATTAACACAAGGCCTGTTTGCCTGGGGAACAAGTGCAGAGATAATATATCAATATATATATATATATATATATCTATTCAGTTACATTGTGTGTGTGTGTGTGTGTGTGTGTGTGTGTGTGTATACATATATAGATAGAGATACAGAGAGACTACAGATATATTCATACACACTTACAGATCTGTTATTGTAACCAAAAATCATACATGATCACATGCCAACATTATGAACTATGAAAGAAGATTAAGGTAAATAATGTCTTACCGAGTTAAGACACCAGAAAACATAACATTAAAATGTATGCTGTTATATGGGTACTTACTTAAAGTTGTATGTCATTAATATTAGCATGAAATGACTATCTACATTACCAAAATAACCCACATACATCTCATCTTGAACAAGAGCTAAGTGAATGTCATCTTCCATTAACATGCCAAGTGTGTAATAATGCTGTACCATTAATCAACTGATGATTAATACATATTCATATGTTATCAAATATGCCTTCATTCAGTCAGTGAGCATTTCTAAACATTCATGTGTACAAGGACATACTTGAATGTTATCAAGCATCTGTACATGATCATACATACACTATGCATGAAATAGTCTGCAGTAAACAACACCAAGACACCAACAAATTTAGTGAATGTGATTATTTATTTTTGTTTATCCTTTTGAGAGCGAGTCACAGGCCTGCTTGTTGGCTGTTGTGTTTGCCTTTTCCCTCTGCCAATTACTCTGGCCTTAACTGTACGACTTGTACTGGCCTGTGGCAGTTCTGTGGCACTGGGTGTGGGCTGTGGCACTTCAGTGGCACTAAGTGTGGGCTGTTGCACTTCAGGGGCACTGGGTGTGGGCAGTGGCAGTTCAGTGGCACTGGGTGTGGGCTGTGGCACTTCAGTGGCACTAAGTGTGGCTGTGGCACTTCAGGGGCACTGGGTGAGGGCTGTTGCACTTCAGGGGCACTGGGTGTGGGCTGTTGCACTTCAGGGGCACTGGGTATGGGCTGTGGCAGTTGTGAAACAGTTGATAAACATTGCAAGACTGATGGTGGAGCACTTTCTTGTTTTGGTGTTTAATCTTTTTCCAAAAGCTGGTTATTAGTAATTGTTGCCCTAACTTTCTTTTGCGTGTCTCATTTGTAGGTGTCGGTTCCATATTTTGAACAGATATAAGCGGTTGGATGTTGACAGGGACAAGCACAGAACTTGCACCTACTGTACCGGTATCATCCAGAACTGGGGAATGAAGAACTGATGACTCAGGAGAAAAAGTAGCAGCATGTAAAGATCCATCCTCTGATGGGGTAAAGTGGAATTGTTGTTCTCTTGCTGTACTACGAAACTGATTTGCTTGGCTTACATTCAGAACTAGTGTTTGTAATGTCCTCTTTACATTTTGGATTTTTTTAGGAACTTGGATGATGACTTTTTGAATTTGTGAAATTTTTGATATTGACCTTTCATGCATCCTTTCATGCAGTGACAGCATCCTTTCAAGCACTGACATCATTTCTGAATGGCGACGATTTTCTTCACCCAAGATTCGTTCTTCAGAAGCTGCAATAGCTGAGTAGGTGTCACGAGCTGGAGGACTTCAATGCTGGGTTAATCCAGGAGTGTCAACATCTTCATGGTCACTTGAGTGAATTTGTCCTTCAGCGGCAACATCTGGTTCTACAAATAAAGATAGACATTATGAACTGCCATGGAACTTTCACTTTGTTTTCACTATAATGATAGTTGTTCTCATAGTGTAACACATAACATGTTTCCATAATTTTTAATTTGTGTCCAATTAAAAGATGATGCTTGAAGTAACAATGATGTTTCGACTCACTGTGAAAGAAGAATGATTAAAGGTTGTTGTAACCTCACAACTCCTAGCTGATAGTTTAAAACACACACAATACATGTTGTCAGGAAACACTACATCTTCTGTGACAATAACTGATGTGAAGTTCATTACATGTGAAAAGCATTTATTTTGCATGGCAAATGAAATTCTTCAAATGTACACATTATATGTGCTGTACCTCATACACTCTCCTTCCATTCTTGATGATGACCTTGATGAGACAGGTGATGAGACATGTTCAGTGTCAGGTGACCCAGGAGCTGCAGGAGCAACTATATAGAAGAATAACATCAGAATTTAATTGTCATGTGTACATAATTAACATGAAGTATCTGTAGTGGGAGTAGTTATGGCTAAATATCAGCATCACATAACGAAATAACAATGATATGGTTCGGCCAATCTGTATATTATCCATCTTAACATAAATGTACATGTGAACGTAATCGGCACATTTATTTTAAACACCATACAACATACAATGTTCATGCATGAATGCGTTGTAAAATGAAGTGTTCTGTTGTACATACACTGCATATGTTGTGTAGTAATCTAACAATAATAATGTACATCACTACCATGACAGCAAAGTTGACTCTTCAGTACCTATTCGTGGAAATGTAAATGAATGTTTTTAGTGATCTGTCTGAAAATTTAAGAGAAGCAGGTGTAGCGCTCAATGTGGCTGACACTCAGCAACACATGCAGTGTGTCGCTCACAGATGGTACTGGTGTGATAAGGTGGCGTATCTATAAGGTAAAAAGAAGATATGACTGAACGAATGACTAACGTACGTTTTCATATATAGTGGCCTGGTGGGTGAAAGTATTCAGATAATTACCATTTCAAATGAATGTGATGAACTTCTGTTCACCTTGTCAACTTGTAACAACTATAGTCCCTCCCCCAACACGTGACACCACCCTGACCTTTTATTTGGTTCTACCACCTGGAAGCCGTCCCACAAGACTTGACCCTACCATGACCCTGTGATCTGGCTCTGTGCCCGACCCCACCCCCTCTGTTCACCTCTATGCTGTGATTACATATGAATTGCAGCTGGTTTCACACACTGGTACATGAGCGAAATAAAAATATGAAGTGAGCTACATATGAACACAATTAAATACCATATGGTACATGTTCCTATTTATGCTCACATTATACTACATGAAGCGAAAAAAGAGCTTTAATCAAACATAACGATATGTGTTTGTGCAAATTATTTATGTTCGCCTTTGAATGCACAATATTCCATGCAAGACTTGATTAGGCAGTAATGGCCTGTTTATAGGTGTAACATAGATTATCACTGATATATACAGTATATATTATATGTATATATGTATATATGTATCGACACATACATGAAAAAGTGAATTATGCATTTGTGTGTACAGATACAGTATAACGAAGTTATACATTACTGTGACAAAGAATGAGTGCGGGTGTGCTTTGTGGTTATGCATGTTAACCCATTGTTTGTACAAAGATTCACACATACATTCAGATTTGAACTATAGGGCAAAGATGTTGAATGCTTTGTAAGGTAGAAGGTTGCAGTGTGTGATATTTGGAAGATCATTACACATAATCCCTTCATGCAGGTCAAGTTGTGTATGTTTACTCATAATGATGTCATCCACGATAGCTGAGCCAATACATGTTTCCAAACACACACACACACACACACACACACACATATATATATATATATATATATATATATATATATATATATAGAAAGAGAGACATATATACAGATATATATGTAGGTATGCTTCTATTGGGAAAACTATACATTTCTGCGGAAATATAGATAAGAACTGTAACATACGACAAGCGTAATACAGTAACATTTGTCACCTGCTGGAAATTGAGCCGAATAAATTCCGATATCTCTGTCCCCTTCAAATCCTCCACGACGACAGGAACAAATTTTTCCCGCATCTGCTCCTCCAATGGAGTTAAGATTAGAGCTTGTGCTGGCGGCCAACCTCCAGTGGCAGAAGCATGCATCCGTTGTGCTTGTATTTTTTTCTTTAAGTTTACCCTGATATCATCGAATCTCTTCCTACAATTCGCCCGGTCCCTGACATGATTCCCACACGCAGACACAGCCAATGTTATTTGCGCCCACATTTCTTTTTTGGATGCTGAACTTGTCCGCCCTTGAAATACATACAAAATATATGACATTAATTATTATTAGAAAAACGAGCAGTTTCCTAAACTGCTACCTGTTCCAAGAGATACCAAACATGCTGGTTTAGGTTGAATATGTGTAGCACATGAGCATTTACGTGGAAACATACAAATCTAAGGAAGCTTGCATGAATATTGTATGAACTTTGGCAAACTTTTTTGACTGATTGTTATGGTCGTTCTAAAGCATGAAGGAATATGTGTGTAACAATTAACTTTAATTGATAGATATTAGAGAATAATAGTTTGATATTAAGACATCTCACATGACCTAGGATAACATGTCTTTGAACAATCAATGCAAAGATAGACTTACCTAGTAAATGCCCATACAGAGAGTCATAGTGCTCCAAAATCCCTGTGACAAGAACTCTGTTCTCCTCTTCATTGAAACGAGGATTACGTGGCCGCTCCACACGTTTCCTCCGAACACGTGCAGCCCCAGAGTTTGGCTGCTGCTGACTTGACTCTCCTTCTTCCAATGGAAGAGACTCCAAAAGCGGCCCACCACCAACCAACTCACCACCAGACACACCAGCAGAACAAGCAGCAGACACCCCATCAGCACCAGCAACAGACACTACAGCAGCACCAGCAACAGAGCCACCAGCAGCACTCGCACTCCCAGCAACACCACTCGCACTCGCAGCAACAGCACTCCCCTGAATCCTACGTTCACTCAGACGCATACTCACACGACTACCAGTATCACTCACACCAGCATCACTCTTCCCACGCCTTTCGGCCATACCTATAGTACTCACAAAGAACAGAAAAGAAATTTAAAGACAATCGCACTGAACACTTACAAAGGGAAAACAAGACAAAGATGTTAACAAAACAACACAGGACAAACCTCTCACAATACACAACTACTCTCTCAGTCAATATGAAATATGTAAATCGTCCAGCTGTGTGTGTCTCTCTCTCTCTCTCCCAACAACACAGAGAATGAATAAAAATACACGCTGCCTTTAAATGGGCCGCTCAATCAAATACATGCTTGCTTCGGCAGATTCAGCAAGAAGTTTCATTGGCGAACCTAACACCACCTCGCCATGCACGCCGATACACCTGTGTGTGATCGGCAAATCATCGGCAGAGTGGGACCAAATGTTTTCGGCTTGATTCGGAAGGGATTCGGCACTTATTGCATACGGCGAGGGAAAATCGGCAGAATCATGCCGATAAGGAACACTTGGCGAGAGGTCTTTTTCGGCGCTTACTGCATAGAGTCCTTAATTCGTTAAAAATACTTTTTGTTATGTGTGCTCATATTTTTAATCTTCTACAATTAGAGGATTTGTAAATGACTAAGGAGCCTCAGAAAGGACTTCTTTCCCATGTACACTATACAGTATGAACTTGTAACGTTAATATTAAAATTACAATTACAGTACACACACTTGAAGTACTGTACAGCAATAAAAGACAGGTTTAATGTAATTGCTATTAGATTTTTAAGACAACATCTCACGATCGCCCACTTGAGTTTCTCGACGGTATTGCAGACAACACTAAAATGCCATTTTCTGCACTCGATAAAAACATGAGTCAACACTTGTCTTAAGGCGGTAAGGTTGGAAGAAATCACGCGCCATGCCATGGGTATTCCGAGGCATACAACGTGTGAAATGATAGAATAACGGCTGCTGCATCTGTATAGATCTCCTGAATATCCACTACACTCCTCTCCCACCAGATTGGCAAGATCACTGCTGCCACACAGAGTGGGATGTACCTCCTTTCAATCAGGGCATGATCGGGGTTCTCTGGTGTGCTGTCCACAAAGGCTCTGAGTGGAACAAAATATTTGCACATGATCTTAATGAACTTCTTTTATACTTCATGTCATCCTCCTTGGTTCGTCGCAGTTTTTTCTATTTTTGTTCCACTCAAGAGAATACAATTAGAAGTCTAAGCATCTAATATGTAGAATTGAAACTTCAGTTATATTTTCATAAACCCCATGCTGATTTGAAGTAAATACAACGATTCCTTCCTTCCATCCACTATGCTGTATGTGATTCCTTAACAATATTTATCTTACTAGAGTACAAATAATTGACATGCATTTGACATTTTTGTCATTACTCATTACACAGGTTTACTTTCATGTTCTGAATTCTGATGAATTACGATTCTACTGAATGCTAAAGGGATTAATGATTTACATGTTAAATCACATTTATCCCAAGGCTGAGAGACCAGTGGAGATATGATAATCTGATTCATGCATTATGTTGCAATGGGAAAAGTAGAAAATGAATGTGACCAGTCTGAAATTGTATCAAGCATAACATTTCAGAACAATGATATCACAGACTACAGGAGTGTTAAGTTATTTACATTTAAAAAAAATTCAACATTAACTGTGTTATTGGTTTAGAAGGATATAATTGCTCTTAAAGTAAAATTATCACCTAGATGGATATGAATCTATTTTACTCAAGCCCATTTCATTAAAATGTTATCTGGTAATTATTATTATTTCCCTTCACCAATCGATAATGTTGGCAGCATACTGTAATTAGTTTAAACCAAACAACTAAGGGGGGACAAGTCGGAATCCACAAAAACATATATGTACAACAATTCACTGTGTAATTACAAGAGAGATTAGATTAAGATTAAACAAAAATATTTCCAAAAAAATTGTTTTCCTTAAATAATACTTTAATAGTTAATACTTACTTAATACTTAAATAATGTCAGTCACCTATACTCAATCCATTAAACATGGCACTGCCAATAGTTCACAGTTCTCTGATATGTTAAAATAGTCTCTGTATTAGATATACTTGTAATCCAATGCTATTTTTTCATCCTTCATATTATATGTTAGTATACATTATGATATCTATACATGGTAAGAGAAGTTAATATTTGTTGCTGTTTGTTTTATTAGGCTATTACAATAAAAAATATATATTATCAAGGTGAAAATTTGAAAGAGAGAATGTCCATATCTCTTGTGGTCAAGTTAAAATATTATTGTTAAATAAATGAAAAACGACATATATTCCTTATACAATGAAATAATAAATGTGTAACGGTGTTTCCCCCACCCAGTGGGAGATTTGGCCATTACTACGTATGTGGTGCATGATACCTGCTGATAACAGGAGGGCAGAGTCGTCCACTGATGGTAGTGGGCACACAGGACAAGGATTCTGGGGTTCATACCCTACGTATTCATTAGCAGTCTGTGCTCAATCTGCCGTAGGCTCCAGGGAACAGAAGATGATCTCCCATGGTAGAACCGATTACCTCTCCCCCTAGTAAGATCACACACGAGGTCGGAAGTATTTGCAAACATGAACGGTTTATTGTCTCTCCCTCTGTGCAGCACAGTACATGACAGGTTCTGCCCAAAGCAGTCACTCTCCGTTACCACTGAAGGATGGTCCCTGGACCTTCACTACAGGCCAAGGACACTCGCAGCAGTCCCAGCTCTTCTCCAACTCCCTAGCAGAGGCAGAGGTATGGTCCACACTCACTCTCCCCCATAGGGAAGAGGACTAAAGAAGGCCCAATAATCAGCCTCTCTATTGTGTGACCTGCCTTCCTCAAGTGGGGGAAGGCACTCCCGAATTTGGGGTGGCACTGCACTTAAGTACAGCCAGGAAGAGGGCACCAGGTCTGTCTCATGATTGGTCATAGAAAGTGGGGGGATCCTCCGGCGCTTGCTTCCACTTGTGACTCCGGGACACATGTAATGTAAATAGAAAGAGGGGACCACAATCAGGAGTAGTTAAAGTACAGTAGCAAGTATATAGATGTATATTGGGAACACACTTACATAGGGATAGGGGATCTTCCGTAGTGGTAGGGAGGACTTCTGGGTATTACCTCAAAATTAGGAAAGAGAAGGGAACATAGTATAACACTGTTTAATAAACAAACGATATTAAAAAGAGATTGGTACTCACAAACGGCCAACAAATAATGGCATAGAGAAGAGAATGGATTCTGCTCCAGTTGGTTTGGTGTTGTTGCAGGAGGGTTGGTAAATGGCAGCGGTAGGTCTTCCAGTCGCTTTGTATTCTCCTTGTTTTGTTGGCCGTTTGTGAGTTCCCAATCTCTTTTTAATATTGTTTGTTTATTAAACAGTGTTATACTATGTTCCCTTCTCTTTCCTAATTTTGAGGTAATACCCAGAAGTCCTCCCTACCACTACGGAAGATCCCCTATCCCTATGTAAGTGTGTTCCCAATATACATCTATATACTTGCTACTGTACTTTAACTACTCCTGATTGTGGTCCTCTCTTTCTATTTACATTACATGTGTCCCGGAGTCACAAGTGGAAGTAAGCACCGGAGGATCCCCCCACTTTATAAGACTGTTACATAGAGAGGTTTGTGAATCACCTCTAAGAAACTCTGGCAGCAGGTTAACACTTTGTGTGGGACTGAAGATTACAATTCACTTAAACACGTTTGGCGCAACTATTTTCTTTTATCATGATTGGTCATGTCCAGGCCGAATGTCACTGCCTCCCGCTGTCACTCAAGTGTAGCGCCTCAGAGGGGGAAAACCCCATATCAACTACGGGCAGCCTGATTGTTCCAGGGCTTAATGCCAAGAGGGAAGCAGACTAGTATTCACAGATGGCATGGCTACACTTTCCCTCTGGTGGAATCCCAATGACAACACTTGGGTCCTAAATTTTCGGGTACCATCCTTGAAGGTAACCTGAACATAACAGCAAAACATTTCACATAATTGATTATCACATTCAATGTGCATGGTAACATTTTCTGTGAATAATGTCAGAACAATTTTATTTGAAAAATATTCATCGCCCGACTGCTAGACAGAAACATTGTAATTTGAAAGAACACAACTCGCTAGCAGTCTAACAAAACCCTGGATCCCTCCCAACCTGGAGAACCTCATCAATAATTATGATTAGGGCCTGGCTTTCTTCTAAGACCCCAGTTGCCCTTCTGACACATACTCAACTCTATCCATATAAATGGACCTGCCGACCTTCCATTTATTCATGTAATAAGAAACTACTTCGTAACTTATAGTAGAGGAATTAGGAGGGGCATATCTAGGAATTACCTTGGCTAAGGGCGCTATCCCTAAGAAAGGTTCCCAATCAGATTCAGAAGACTCGCTGGAAAAATTATCCCAATTCCCTTCTTCTCCTGAACTAATCTCAAAATCAAGATTAGCTCCCACAGGTCCAGTTTCAGCCGGTTTCGCTCCCACCTTGCCATTCTCTTGAAATTTCGCTAAGGGGTTCCAGCTTAGACAGGACAGTCTCTATAGGAGCATGGGAAATATTGTCCTCAGTCAGATCCACCTCCCCAGTAGGTACTCCCTCCATACTGGCAATATAAGACTCTATTACTGCCGGTAAGGGTTGATCCATGAAATAGTTCTGGTACTCCTCCACAGTCTCATGTACAAGCGGCAAAACTGTAACGGGAGTAGAAACTTTCCTACACCCAGGAAAAGGCCATCAAGACCCTCTGAGAGGTCTCCTACTGGAGGTAAATGCAGCAGTACTCACTGGAGCGGGAATCGGCCATTCCTCATCCGCCCCGGTGGTCGCCTTCGGGATGATGTCATCAGATTCCGACATCACGGAATCCCGATCAAGGTCACTACCGTCATCCTCTGCATCGAAGTTGGCACAGAAGGGTACCTTCTCGTCGGACTTCTTCACCGGTTACTGCTAGCAGCGAAAGGTTGGTATCTCCTCGCTCCATTGATTTGACGGAACCTGAAGACTGGCTGGAGGTTCGGTTCGGCTGCTGGTCGACACACGGAAGGCTGTCAACTCAGAGCCACTCGTCGCCGCCTCTAGGACTGAACGGCACCATTGTTCGAGGTCTCCGGTAGGGTCGTTATCTTTGGTGAAGATAAGCGGAATAACGGCCAGGGAAACTCCATACCTAGGCTCCTCAGCTGACACCTGAATCGGTTCTGGCTTGGAAACCATCTCGAACACGGAGTCAGCATCTTCAGTAATGTAGGACGGCTCCCTATCATTGGACCCGGCATCAGGAGCAGGAAAATCCTTGGGAGAACAGGCCGTAGGTGTCAATGGCCAGGGTGCGAAATAGCTGGCACCACATTCCGGGCACGTGGATCCCCACACAAGGTCTCGGTCCGGTAAAGCACAATTTGGACACAGGCACATCAAACGGGTGGCCTCCAAGATTGTTAACTCCATGAAGACCCCTGGTAAGGAGTAATGTCTTATAACACAGCTGGCCATGGTTGACTTGACTAAAGTGCGCGGAGGCAGAAGCACAGGTAGGGTAGCTCCTCCGTCGTTGCTGACTCAGAAGAACTGAGGGTGCGGTCAGACACACCCGACTCCTCCTTCAAAGGTAGGAGTCATTTGGCATTGGTTGTCCTCGTGTCCCCTCCTTCTGGTAGAGATCAGAAGAGGGGCCTACAGTGACAAGGCGTGACTGACTCCTGACTGAGCCAGTCACATCGCTGTGGTGGAGTCCTGGTTTTCACACCATAGGTTGGTCCCAAGTCCCCGGGAATAGCGTGCTCCCATTAGGACTGGGTGCAGAACACATACTTGATGCATCCTAGCTCAGTACAGCCTCGGGGCCCTCGGCAGGATATCGTATGCCATTTTAAAACAGCTCACATACAGATCGAACCTGCATAGTTATGACAGATTCCTCAATCTGGAGAGCAGGCACATCATCTGTGTAACGCGTAGCTCACCACAAACGAAGCGCGACCGCGGTGCTGAGGTAGGGAATTGGTTAACACCGACCCACAGCCACGCGGGCGCGCCTAAGACGTAGAGTAGTCGTTCAAGCCAGGTCAGGATTACAGATAGGAGAATAGTCGAAGTACTTGCCAGCGTCAGTAGTGGAGAGTTGCGGATCGTCGGAGTGTGTAGCCAGGTTCAGGATTGGAGAGTAGCAGATTGTTGGGGTACGTAGCCAGGTTCAGGATAGGAGAGTATCGGATCGTTGGAGTACTTAGCCAAGGTCAGGACTGTACAAGCCGGATCGGGAGTGGAGGGAAGCGGAGTCCAAGGTACTAGTAGGTTTCAGACAACGAGAGGTTAACAGGCAGGCAAGGCAAGGTCTCAGGAACAAGAATGTAGCAAGGCACGGCATCACACTTGACTATGCTCAGCAAGGAATGAGAGCAGACTGGTATATATATAAAGGCAGAGCCTCCAATAGCCAGCCAGGGCGGAACCAGGAAGTAAGTGCCGATAGGCTGCTGGTGCACACAGGTGTGCCTTATGATGCAGCCTAATCGGGGATGAGGGCGGAACTGCTCGCGAGCCATCCCGCGCACGTCACAGAGGCCAGGAGGCGGAGCTTGGAGCGAGCATCACTCCCACACCGATTCGTAGGGCAAGAAGGGGCGGGACCAATCGCGCGCTGACCCGCGCGTGTCACGGAGGTCAGGGGGCAGAGCCGAGAACGCGCGTCATACCCACGCCGGGCCCTGACCTTCCCCAGAGCGGGGCTTGAACTGCTCATCAGCAGGGAGGCTGAATGAACCCACCTGTCGTGCGACAGAGAGGGAGGCGGGATCTGAATCCGCAGGTGGGGGATCCGAACGCGCAAGGTCCGCGCGCGCGTACTGGGACCACGAAACTGCGCATCCTGAGTGTCCATTACGGAAGGCTTGTTGGGGCCAGAATGGTGAATCCTCACAGTACCCCCCCTTTAGGAGCGATATCCAGGCGACTCCACAATGGTTTCTCCGGAAATTGGGCGTGGAACATACGGACCAGTTTGACTGCGTGAACCCGGTGACTCGGAATCCAGGATCTTTCCTGCGGGCCAAAACCTCTCCAATGCACTAGATAGTGTAGCGCACCTCTGGAGATCTTAGAATCAAGGATAGATTGGATCTCGTATTCAGGTTGTCCTTGAACCATGAGGGGAGAGGTGGGGGCCACCGCAACTGAAAAGGCATTCTGGACCACCGGTTTGAGAAGAGAAACGTGAAATACAGAGGGGATCTTCATGGATGGCAGAAGAGCGAGACGGTACACCACCAGATTGATCCTTTCAGAAATTGCAAAGGGTCCAAGAGATCTAGGTGCTAACTTCATAGAGGATACTTTCAGCCTGATGTTCCTGGATGACAACCAGACCTTGTCGCCAGATTTAAGGTCCAGAACAGGTCCGCGGTGGCGATCTGCCTGATTCTTTTAGGCTATTGACTGCTTGCCTGATGTTGACCTGAATCTTTTTCCACAGGTCCTATAAGGTTTTTATCATGTCATCCGCCACTGAGACCCCTGAGGAAGGTAACACAAGAGGAAGAGTAGAAGGGTTGAAACCGTAATTTACGAAAAACAGCGACTCCAGAGTAGAGCTGCTTCGTGCATTATTGTGGGCGAATTCTGCCCATGGTAAGAGTTCCGCCCAGTCATCTTGGGAATCCGACGTAAAGCAATGTAGATACTGTTCAAGGGACTGGTTGGTCCTCTCCGTTTGACCATTGGTCTGTGGGTGGTATCCTAGCTGGAGACAAAACGAGCGCCAGAAACGAGAAATGAATTGCGATCCTCTATCTGAAACTATTTCCAAGGGTACTCCATGTAGCTGAAAGATCTCCCTGATAAAGATATCAGCTAATCTGGGAGAGTTGGGCAGGCCCTTGAGTGGTATAAAATGGGCCTGCTTCGAAAAATGGTTTACTACTACAAGAATCGTGTACATACCCTTGAAACTAGGCAAGTCCACAATGAAATCCATAGACAAGTGTGTCCATGGCCGATCCGGAACAGATAGAGGTTGAAGGTGATCTGCCGGAGGTATCCTGGATGTTTTAGTCCTAGCACACGTAGGGCACGCAGCTACAATTTTTTTATGTCCTTTTGCATTCCTGGCCACCAAAAGGTGCGAGAGATGAGGTCCAAGGTCCTTTTGGTGCCGGGATGGCCTGCAGATTTGGACGAATGACTCAATTCGAGGACCTTCTTACGATGTACAGTAGGGGTGAAGTGAAGAGATGGTCCTGTAGAGGCGAAATGCCAGGAGGGATGTGGCTTTGTTGACAGACAATATCCTTGAGCGCTCCAAATGATGTGGCCGAGAGAATACATTTGGGTGGTAAAATGGGTTTTTGCTGATCCTCAGTCTTGTCGTCCAGGGAAAATTGTCGAGAAAGAGCGTCAGCTTTAATATTCTTGGAACCAGAAAGGTAGGAAATTATGAAATTATACCTAGAGAAAAACAGTGACCATCTGGCTTGACGGGCTCCCAGGTGGTGTGCGCCTTCAATGTAAAGCAAGTTCTTATGATCTGTGATGATGGTTATAGGATCTTCAGTGCCCTCTAGCAGGTGTCTCCATTCTTCGAGAGCTAGCTTCATGGCCAAGAGTTCCCGGTTCCCGACATCGTTATTGCATTGGGCAGGAGATTTTTTTTTTAAATGCCCAAGGATGCAACCTGGACAAGGAATTCTTTCTTTGAGACAGAACGGTGCCTACGCCCACATCCGAGGCGTCGACCTCAAGGGTTAAAGGAAGTTTGGGATCGGGATGAATGAGAATACAGTAGGGGTGGATACAAAGGCCTTTTTGAGACGGGCGAGAGACTGGAGGGCAGCAGTGGACCAAGAAGCAGGGTCCGCTCCCTACTTGGTTAATTCCGTAAGAAGAGCCACTAGAGAAGAAAAATCTTGGATAAATCTACGGTAATAGTTTGAGAATCCAAGGAAGCATTGTACTGCCTTCAGGGTGGTAGGTTGTGACCAATCTAGGACAGCTTTGACCTTGGCCGGATCCATGGTGAGGCCAGTATCAGAGATGATGTAGCCTAGAAACGTGGTGGATGTTTGATGAAAATGACATTTCTCCAGTTTAGCAAAACGTTTGTTCTGGCATAAGCGAAGGAGCACCTGTTTCACATGAGAGATGTGTTCAAGTCTGGATTTGTAGAAAATTAAAATGCCATCAAGATAAACGATTACAAAAGAGTTGAGATCTCTGAAAACCTCATTTACGAAATCCTGAAACATGGCTGGGGCATTGCACAGTCCAAAAGGCATGACCAACTACTCATAATGTCGATATCTGGTGTTGAAAGCCGTCTTCCATTCATCACCCTGGCAGATCCTGACCAGATTATAGGCACCTCGTAAATCCAACTTAGAAAAAATACTAGCTCCTTGTAATCGATCAAACAGTTCATTAATGAGGGGCAAGGAATAGCGTTTTTTACGGTGATCTTGCTAAGGGACCGGTAGTCTATGCAAGGGCGTAAGGTCCCGTATTTCTTCTTCACAAAGAAATACCCTGCACCCGCAGGAGAGGTGGATTTATGAATAAACCCCTTCTGTAAATTCTCTGCAGTATACTCTTTCATTGCCTTGGTCTCCGGCATAGACAACGGATAGGAAGTCCCTCTGGAGGGTGTGGAGCCTGGAAGCAGATGGATTGGACAATCGAATGGGCGGTGAGGGGGAAAAACCTCCGATCTGACCTTATCGAAGACGTTCCAAAACTCAGCGTACTCATCTGGCAATTGTACCCTCTCTTTCGCTTTCTCCTCGGACACTTTGGTACCCCCGATGCTACTTGCTTCTAGAATGCAGTTTTTATGGCAAAAGACACTCCATTGGATGGGTTCCTTGTTGAGCCAATCTACCCAAGGGTTGTGGATCTGTAGCCAGGGTAGCCCGAGGATCACGCTGATGGAAGAAGTATGGATAACTTTGAATTGGATCTTTTCCAGGTGTGTGTCTTGCACCTTGAGTTGAAGCACCTCTGTCTCCAAGGAGATAAATGTCGGCTGCATAGGTCTTCCATCAATGGCTTCAAGAGCGATGGGCTTCTTTTTGTGCCTGGTAGGAACCAGATGGCGTTCTGCGAAAGCTTGATCTATGAAGTTTCCTCTGGCACGTGAATCGATGAAGCAAGCGTAGATACTTGAAAGCCCTCCCAAAAGAGTGTAATGGGGACAATAATGCGAGACGGATTCTTGGTAGAAATAGGGGAGAGAAAAAGTGTTCCCAATGAGACTCCCCCGGGACTCATGGGAACTTTGCGTTTCCCGACTTTTGGGGACAAAAATAGGTAAATGTCCAGAAAAAACGCAGTAAAGACATAGGCCAGCGTCTTTGCGTTGTAATTTCTCCAATTTGGAAAGGCTAGTACCCCCTAATTGCATAGGTACGGACGTATATGGGGTTGAGACCTCAGTGAAGCTCACCTGACCAGGACTGATCTGGGCTGGGATGGTACGATGGTGAACCTTCTCTGAACGTCTCTCCAGAAGGCGACGATCCACCTTGATACAGACAGCAATGAGCTCCTCCAAATCGGTGGGGCGATAGTATGCTGCCAACTCATCCTTCAGGGTCTCCGATAAACCTTGCCAAAAGGCTGCAGCCAGGGCAACGTCGTTCCAGTCGGTCTTGGCAGCTATAGTTCTAAACTCGAGAGCGTATTTGGCGACAGAACGACTGCGTTTGGATACATGAATCCGTGGGCGGGGGATCAGAAAGCGCAAGGTCCGTGCGCGCGTACTGGGACCACGAAACTGCGCATCCTGAGTGTCCGTCACGGAATGCTTGTTGGGGTGAGGAGATGGTCTGCGACCACCAGGATGGCGAATCCTCACAATCTGCAACCCCACACATAAGCACAATGTCCTCTCTGTCATCTCCCTCTGGTGGACCCATAAGTCCTAGGCAGCACAGAGAGTGCATGGCTATGGCTTTCGCGCCACTTAACCGCATACTTGTAACACTGGTTTCTGGAGTTTGCAACTCTGCAACGCGGTCTGCATGGTCCTGGTGGGAATCCATTGCCTGTGGATCTGTACAGCACATGGTTGCAGTCTACCAAGAGTATAATATACCCAGGCTAGCAAAGCTCCATCTCGATACGCTGTACTCGATTACAGCCCATTGCAAGCACTCTGTGGTTTCATGATCTGGCTACTGGCTAGTGGTACTCTGGGCTTCATCCAACACAGGAGTCTAGGCACCTTGTACTTCAGGCACTCCTCCTAAGATACTCCTTATGCAGTACCCTTATGTCGCCCCATTTGGTTGCCAGTATCGCGGACCCTCTATAGAGGTCCCTGGGAATCAGTTAACCAGAGCACCCCCTTTAGGCATCTCGATTACCCTCCTTAGGGCGACCTAGAACAGCAATAGCCTTTGTGTTCTCCAGATCATTCACCCGATAGGACAGTCTAGGTCATAGTTCCTTGTGAGGAGCGATATAAAACTGACACTACACCTGGCCTCCCTCTTTCATTAGCACTTGCTCTGGAAGCGTACCTTGTTACTTCCAGCTTTGTTTCGCTGAAAGCCTATGCTGCTACAGATCTCAGCAGTGCCTTCAAATATAACAGTGTTTCCCCCACCCGGTGGGAGTTCTGGCCATTACTAGTCATGTGGTGCATGATACTTGCTGGTAACAGGAGGGCTGAGTCATCCGCCGATGGTAGTGGGGACACATGACTAGGCTTCTGGAGTTCATACCCTATGTATTCATTAGCAGTGCAGCGCCTCAATCTGCTGTAGGCTCCAGGGAACTGAAGATGATTTCCCACGGTAGAACTGATTACCTCCCCCAGTAAGGTCACACACCAGGCAGGAGGTATAACAACAGGAACAGTTTATTGCCCCTCTCTCTGTGCAGCACAGTACATGGCAGGTACTGCCCAAAACAGTCACTCTCAATTACCACCTGCAGCAGTCCCAACTCTTCCCCACCTCCCTAGCAGAGGCAGAGGTATGGTCCACACTCACTCTCCCCCAGAGGGAAGAGGACTGGAGAAGGTCTAATAATCAGCGTCTCTATTGTGTGACCTGCCTTCCTCAAGTGGGGGAAGGCACTCCCGAATTTGGGGCAGCATTGCCCTTAGGTACAGCCAGGCGGAGGGCACCAGGTCTGTCTCATAATTGGTCAAGCCCAGGCCTGATGTCACCGCCTCCCACTGTCACTCAAGTGCAGTTCCTCAGAGGGGAAAAACCCCATATCATCTACTGGCAACCTGATTGTATCAGGGCTTATTGCAAGTACAAGGGCAGAATAGTAGCCACCAGGTGACCTGGCTACACATGCTTTATGGAATTTGGATAATATGGATAGCACACACTTCTCTTGTAAAACTAAACACAATCTTAAAAGAAGGAAGAAAAGGAGAGAATTTAAGAAAACAAGAAAATAAGACAAAGACAAATATAGCTTGCATGACACATATTGGATTTAAGCACTATTTGTAACAATCTTAGAATAATATTTGTTTAGTAAAACTCTTACAAAAGGGACTACTGTATAATAATTGTTTCAGACTTCTTTATATACACCACATTGATTATGAATGGGGTAAATATTGGATAAAAATGGGATGGAGCAAATATCAACTTGGAGTTTTAAGAGTAATTATAAAACGATCAGAGGCTTTTTATATTGTCTTAAAAAAAACAGTTGCTGTTAAATGAATAAGCCTTTTTAAACAGGTTTGTACATCTCCTTTGAAGCTATTTGCCTGAGGGTATACTGTGGAGCAAAGCATTTGACTAAATGTACTTTAAGCAAACCTAATGGGGAGGTAATGAGAGGGCAGATAATGGAAGGAAAGGTAACCACAGGGCAGAATTAAAGGCATGGCAGTTTGCACACCAGGAGTTCAACTATATTAATAAACTCTTGACCATTTTTGCTTCCAATGTAAATTATGAGCTCAACAGCAAAAATCTAAGAACTGGGTGTGAAGAAGAATGCAACTGTTTTTCCCGTGTTAAAGAAAGATGAGAGCCTAGTTATTCAACATGTGAAAAAAGCAAATGCACCTGGAAATAATCATTCAATGAGTCATGTCAAAGAGCTTATCTCCTTTTCAACATCAGCCTTATGATGTGAGCTATTTGTTAAAGGTGAATTCACATTTAGGTCAAAATTAACCTTTTCTAATAAAACTGATCAATATTTTGCCAGACGCTGTAACATTTGGCACATGAAAATAGGTACACTTTATTTGCTACAGGATAGAAGGACTTCCAAGTACAGTATGTGATATTTTCCAAGGAGCATTGTAAAATGTTTGCAATTAACTATATGCACAAATCATATTACCAATAAAATGTGTATTCTGTAATCATTTTCAATCGCACACATAAGCTCCCAGCTGCATTCATTATCTGAAGATTACAAGCTTTAATCACTAGATAACAACTAGTTAGTCTCCTGACATAAAAGGGGTTGGTTAGTATGTTTCCATCTTTTGTTATTTGTAGTGTCTTTATTGATTTAAAAATAAATATACAGTTAATAAAAGCATAGTTTGTGAATTACCATGGTTCAAAAATCAGCCACTATATTTACAAAATGACTTAAGGTCATTGTGTCAGATTGAATCTGTTTATTTTCTTTAATACTCAATAGGAAAATCAGTGTTAACAATCCAATTATGCTCCAAACAATATATATAACAAAACAGACGTCATTCAATATTTCAAATGATTACAGCTGTTTTGTGTCTTTTCTATACCTGAAGTTTCTCTACCTTAATTCTAAAAAATGTCACTTTTTATGTGGTAGTAGCATCTAATGTAGATCCATGATGCCCTTAGGAGATGTGGATTCAGAGTAGGGTATGATACATTTTAGGTGTCTAACATGAGAGTCTGGTATAGTCTGTAGGTAGAACAGGGAGGTAGTAAACATTCACAGGTAACATTGTCAAGTGTACATACTGTAAGATGAAAAAGAGAGACCTTTGATGTTTTGAAATTTGTAAAAAAAAAATGTCCTCTATTTGCTATTTTTATTTTTCTACATGTAGAACATGTTCCCCCCTCCCCCCCCCCCTCTGGGAGATTGTGGCTATGTGACTGCCTGGTGTGGTGCTTGTTACATGCGTGGTACAGGAGAGATGAGTTTCCTGCGATGGTGTGGGGGTACCAGGCAGACTTTTAGGGATCCTTCTGGTTCCGTTCTTCCCGGTGTCAGCGCCTCCAGACATAGGGGGCTTCAGCATGACTGAAGGGGGTTCCCGCTATGACAAAACTTATTCTCATTTATCTCCCTCCATACAGACTGCAGTTGAACCAGAAGTTCAAATGAGGATGTTCTTTATTTCAGCAGCCACTACTGGTGTTATTGCAGCGCATGCTTCAATTGGATAGGGTGGATTCCTGGCTTCTGGATG
The DNA here is from genome assembly GCA_036426205.1 of Ascaphus truei. Classification (NCBI taxonomy): domain Eukaryota; kingdom Metazoa; phylum Chordata; class Amphibia; order Anura; family Ascaphidae; genus Ascaphus; species Ascaphus truei. The sequence goes on along the minus strand of CM071570.1, from coordinate 106,849,194 downwards.
GTACAGGCCTGCGGGGAATAATGAGGCCTGGCTGGATTAGATTAGTGCCTCAGCCCATGAGGGATTGAGCACATGTCTCATTCCTGGCCGAGAGGAGACTCTGCAAGCTCTTACCCAACGCAGAGGCAGGCTGGAACCTACTCCAAACTAACTAACTCAAGGTCTCAATGTGACGGTAAAGGGGTTAACCAGGCTCATCAATAAAGGTCAAGCCCACTTGGTTAACCCTGACCCGTGTGTTAGGGTCTTAGAGTGTCAGCTCTGGGACCCAGGTGTCGAAAAATGTATTACTACAACTGTATACTAATTTTGCGACAATAAAGATTTATGTGACTTTTGCCGTTACTGGGGTGCTGGGATCGGGAGATTTCTAGGCTGCAAGTTTCAGGGTGGGTTTGTCAGAGAAAGTCTTTACAGAATGTGGCTATGTATCGGGGTTCCAAAGTTATGGGATACCCCAAATGTTTTATCTGGGGATTGAGTGAGATTCTCGGATACAGCCAAGCACATTACTCTGCCAAACTCTGACTCTGGAAGCGTTATTACGGCTCACCGCCAGTATCCCTGCTGCAGCATCATCCGGACAAGGTAAATGGGTATGAAGGGGTTAAACTATATCTGCAGTTATTCATGGAATCCCTAGTATAGCAGGGGTTCCCCAATATAGTAGAGATGCCCAGATACATACCCAGGTACACTGAGACTAGCGTAGGGGTTCAGGGGCTGCTCCAGTTGGTTATGAAGCTGAGCAGGTAGTAAAGTGTCTAAAGGTTTTAAAAGTTATTTTCTCATGTGTGCCAATAATGAGGCTTGTGATTGTAGGGAATATACACTCACTCCGTCCCTGACATCAGAATAGGAACTCATAACTTTTAGCACACGGAAACAGGACACCATATATTTTATTAAATGGTTATAGTTTAATGTGTATATATATTGGTAACCTGTGTAACTCATGTATTTAGATCTCCTTCCGTGCACCCCAAAACTGGAACAACCTACCAGAGACTGTCCACATCCACCACCAGTTTAAGTTCTTTCAAATCTAAGGCTGTCTCACATTTTAACCTGGTCTGTAACTGTTTCATACGCTCATAATATATATTTTCTTTAACTGTGCACGCAATGTCTTGTATATACAGTAATGTACTGTATACCCTGTTCATTTATGTAACTGTACTTGTAACCATGTACTATTTGTTTTACTCTGTGCCCAGGACATACTTGAAAACGAGAGGTAACTCTCAATGTATTACTTCCTGGTAAAATATTTTATAAATAAATAAATAAATAATGTATTTAGATCGCAGATGTGGGTGGTGCAAGGAATTACAGGTTACCAGGTGTGGTGCGTATACCTGCAGGTTCACAGGAGGCCTGAGCCTCCGCTACTGGGAACCTGGGGTGCTTCTCTGGAACGTTCTCTCGTCGGTCAGCGCCTCCACCTATGTAGGATTCTATAAGAATGTAGAATGGCCCTAGCATAGGAACCCACCCAGAAACCACATACACCAGGGTTATGGCTAAAAGGTTTACTGGACGAGTAACACAACACACAGTATCATGATATAAATCTCAATGACATCCAACCTCAACCACTCATGTCGGTGTTGATATATTTAGTCCATTATTGGCTCAGGTACATATGGGTAGGTATACCTGTGAGATTGACGGTACCTATTACAGACAGCTTGGTCAGCTCTACTTAATTGTTGTATTTTATGGCAATGTTCCTGACTAGGTAATACCCAGATCTGAGGCTCACATAACTCAACCTCCTGGTAAAATATGGAGGGACCCTTGGGGGTTCTTACTCCCAAATTTATTTCACCCATCCTCTTGCGGAGGGCTTCTGCTATTTCTTCCTGGGATAGTTAACCTTCCTATACCAGTGATCCACAATAGCACTATTCAATAATAGCAGTCTCGTTCTGTTAAGACTAGGGGCATAACCCTCAAACATGGGGTCCCACCCTTTAAGGGGTTCCCTGGATTCATGCGGACTACTGGACCTGGTGTCCATCTGGGAGGACACATCAGAAGTAGCAAACCTCTGGGATAGGGATGAGTCCTTAAATGACTTAAACGACCTGGGCGACAGTGACAGTGAAGGGGTTAACCAGGCTCACTAATAAAGGATAAGCCCACTTGGTTACCCCTGATCCATGTGTTGAGGTCCTAGAGTGCCAGCTCTTGGACCCAGTTGCAAGAAATGCATTACTGTGACTGTGTGCAAATTATGCGACAATAAAGATTTTTGTGTGTTTTGCCTTTCTCGGGGTGCTGGGACCAGGAGATTTCTAGGCTGTAAGTTTCAGGGTGGGTTTGCAAGAGAAAGTCTTCACAGAATGTGTCTATGTATCGGGGTTCCGAAATTATGGGATTTCCCACGAGTTGGATCCGGGAATCAAGTGAGATTCTCGGATACAGGTAAGCACATTATTCTGGCCAAACTCTGATCCTGAAAACGTTCTTGCGACTCACCGCAAGGATTCCTGCTGTAGCAGGCTGGGATGCCGCCGTCACGTCTGCCTGTTGCTCCGTTTGCAGACCCGCTGGTCACGTCGCATCCAGGTGACGTCACTCGCGTGCGCACCGGCACTGGTGGTCTTGTGACTAAAGCAAGCTTGTGGACAATTGTGAGGAGTGGAGCCGATCCCCTGTCAGTGTCTATATTGCCTGGAAAAGTGGTTTGGCTTCGCGCTGATCCTGCAGTGAGTGATCGGGACCTCCAGTGCCGGTGTGTACGCGAGTTACGTCACCTGGATGCGACGTGACCAGCGGGTCAGCAAACGGAGCAACAGGCAGACGTGACGGCGATATCCCAGCCCTGTGTACACACTGTGGAGCACTCAGACCAGGGTCCAATACAGAGGGAGAGACCTAAGTGCTATAACGCCATTTGGATACTGCCCTGTTGTGAGTAGGATTCCAATTTTATATCACTGGATGGAGTCTCCACATTTTTGTTCCTTATGTCCTTAGACAATTGATTTGTCTTTGCAATTGTTTTTAGTAATAAATATTATTAATTTTCAGTCATTCTGTGTATGTGAGTGTGTGGTTGTTAGTTGTTGTGTAATTTTGTTTTATACCAGTGTTGCATTATGATATTCTTTTTTGTTTATCTCCACATGTTATGAGACATCTATCAAGAATCATCAGATATTGATTGGACACTAAGGACTGGTCAACCAATTCATTGGGATCTTTCCGGGTGTTGTATGGTTAATCTAGGCGCCAGTGATTTTCTGTTTTATGTTCCATGTTGACCTGTATCGGTCATATTTCTAGGCAGCCTAGACCTTTAATATAGAGGTCATTTTTGTAATCACTTTAGTAGTATTTATCACTAAAATATTTTAAGCATTAGCGCTGTATCCCTATATTTCCTAGCCTGAGCATAGATCCACGTATCATTGTGTGTCACCTCTCCTTTGCCTTTTGCAGTCTTGCCTTGTCTTGTTGTATCTTGCTTTGTGTACTGACCAGGCTTTACCCTTGGACTCCGCACCCCTGGCTTACTGACCCCGGCTTACCTCTGGCCCTCTGCATCTCTCCAACCCTGACCTCGGCACTCGGACAACAACTATTCTATTATCGCCAATCCCGACCTTGGCTAATAGTACCTTCTACGATCCAGACCTCTCCTACTCTAACCTTGCCAAGTATTACGACAACTCTGACCTCCCAACCCTGACCTGGCTACCTCGACCAACCCACTCCCCAGACGTGCCCCCGCGGCTGTGGGTGGCGTTACTACCAATTCCCGCCTCAGTCCCAGGGTCCCGTCTTGTTTGTGGTGAGCACAGCATTACACACAGTCCATCGTGCTTGGTTCACGGGTTTCCCCAGAACCTGAAAGGTCCCGTCCCATATATACAGTCTATGTGCATCGGTACCCAAGGTTCCTCACGGTCCACTCTGAAGGCCCTGGCCTGTTTTCTAGTAGCTGAAGAAGGGTAACAGTGCTCCCCGGTAACATCTCATTAGAGGGTCGCCCCAACTTGCACAGTCTATGTGCCCAGGTACCAAGGGTTCCTCACGGTGCATGGTGAGGTTTTGTCCTGGCCCTGCTTGGATACGATGAAGGGTAACAGCGCTCCCCCGGTAATATCCCATCGGGGGGGTCGCCCAAACAAAGTTTTGGGTGGTAAGGGCTTAAGCAGTTCCCTCACCGGTGTTGCCTCTGGGAGAGACATCCCCCCTTCCTTGTCCCGAAGTTGGTTCCCGGGATCCCTGGTACAGACCATCAGGAGCCCAGCCCCGGCCTCTTTATTTACCTCCTGGCGTGCAAAGCGCTTTAATGTCTATCCTGCAACTGCCCATCTCAGAACACCTCCATTTGTAGCACATATTCACCCCCCCCCCCTCCCGACCCCCTCTCTCTGGGAGATTATGCTATACGACTGCCTGGTGCGGTGCTTGTTGCCTGCATGGTACGGGAGAGGTGAGTTTTCCACGATGGTGTAGGGGTAAAGGACAAACTTTTAGGGATCCTTCTGTTTCTGTTCTTCCCGGTGTCAGTGCCTCCAGACATGGGGGCTTCAGCATGACTGAAGGGGGTCCCCGCGATGACAATCCTTGTTCTCATTTACCTCCCTCCATACAGACTGCAGTGGAGCCAGAAGTACAAATGAGGATGTTCTTTATTTCAGCAACCACTACTGGTGTTATTGCAGCGCATGCTTCAATTGGATAGGGTGGATCCCTGGCTTCTGGTTGGTATGGGCCTGCGGGGAATGATGAGGCCTGGCTAGATTAGATTAGTGCCTCAGCCCATGAGGGGCTGAGCACATGTCTCACTCCCAGCCGGGAGGAGACACTGCAAGCTTCTACCCCATGCAGGGGCAGGCTGGAACCTACTCCAAAACTAACTAACTCAAGGTCTCACCCCTAATGGGCTGAATTTAGCTATAATTTAGGCACTTCCTTCCTGCAGCTCAAAGAGGGAGGGCCCAGTATCTGTACCACCACTGGCAATCACAGTTCCCTGTATCAACTCCACACCTGTCACTCAGGAATTCAGCATGAGGAGGGGGAAACGCCCATAGGATAGCCTGTCACTGTCTACATCTTATTAGAACTTACGTGACAGGGGAAGGTAGAGAGATAGCTGGACCAGCCACCGCTATATACAGTTTGGTTTATTTCTAAATAGCACCAACTAAGAGCATTACAGCAGGTCTCACCATAGCAAGTTCAGTCTTTAAGCGCTATTAACACTGACAGGCTAGGTTTTCAAGAATTCTCTAATAATACTTAATTAACAAATTAACCTAATTCTAATTACCACCAAAACAACTTGCTTAGGCTACCCTGAAAACTTGTGTAGCCATGCATAATAATGACTGCATACATCTTCCCTGTTGGCAGTAAGTCCTGGTAAGTACAGGCCTGCCAACAGTAGTTATGGAGGTTTTCCCTCACACCCTGGTGTGGTGCCCTGTGTAAGGAAGGGAGTGGCTGTATGCTCTGAGTCTCTGGATAGTGACATCAGAGATGCGCCTGCCCCCTGAGGTATAAAGGGCACAACACTGTCAGTTAGTGTTGTTGCAAGGTTGGCAGAACCCGAAGCCCCGCTGCTGGAGACAAGAACGGACTTTGTGGCGACGTTAAGGCAGGTATCGCTGGAGAGCAAGTCGAAACCTGTCAATGCCTATGTTCGGTCCCATCCCCAAACCCCGTCCACACCCAAGGTTAGCCCCAAGGCCCTAGCTAAAGCCCCTGTACCCGTCACTATTTTTTTTGGGTCCAGTTCCAGCTTAGGGTTTCTGGGGAGTCACGGGTCCTTCCGATGATCGGACTGGACGCCTGGACTTGGGAACTTCGGATGATGGGTCGGAGGGAAGAGGGAGGATGTCCCGACAAGTGTCGGTATCCAGCGATTGCCCTAGTGTGCTAAGTATTCAGTGAGAAACACCTCCCGATTAAAGGAGTTGTTGACGCGATCTGAGGGTAGTCTGGGGTATCTTTGGTGGGCCTATGAGGAGTCCATAGAAGAGGCTATAGACCCTAGCTCCGAAGAACGGAAGGAGACTAGGTGGTGGGCCCCGTTGTACGAGGGGTATGTATCTGGTTCGACCGCACCGTTTATCTTAGAGAGGGAGGGGGGGGGTGTGATCACTGGTGGCTACCGGTGACTTTGACGAACGAGCATACCTTAGGGCCCTAAGGGTAAGGTGGGATCGAATCCAGGCAGGCCTATTATCCCTAAGGGGTCCGCAGGGTTGGATGACCCGGTAGAAACCGATGAGCCCTGTCATGGGTGTTGCCGGGGCGGCTGGCCAAAGTAGCTTGACCAGGTGCTGCTGGAACGGGCTATTGCGGCAAAATACAGAAGGTCGCATGGGCTTGATTACCCGTATGTCCCGGAACCTCTAATGAGAGAGATAGAGGAGAATAGGGAGAGATGGCTCAAAAATGATATCCAACATTATATCAAGAGAAAGGGGGAGCCATTAAAGGGATGCAGGCCGAGCAGAGGGTAGCTCAACTTATGCGGGTTGGAAGATAGGACGCAGTGTGTACATGCACAAAGTGGTGATTGCAATGAGCGAGGGATACCACGGGAATACAGCGTGACTGTGCATGATGCTGCGGGGCGGGAGGTGAAGAAGCCAGATCCTCTGCATTATTATTGATTAACCAATAGAGTGGTCTGCTGTTTTCTTTAGCGCTCCCTGCTGGTCAGTGAGTGCGATGGGCTTGCATTATTATGTCAATGTAATGATGTTTGCTAGTTATTTGGTGTTCTTTTGCGTGTTTCCTGGCGCAAGGTACACCAAATTTAGGTCCCAGCCGGACGGTGGGTATTAACCAGGGGGAGGTTGTTGCAAGGTTGGCAGAGAAGCATCTGGTAGAATGTATCTTCCTGCATAAGGGATTGGAGGAACACTTTTGTGACCCTAGTGCTGTCCGTGTGGTCTAACCGGTCCCCATACAAGGTCGTGTGTGGTGGTGGTGCACCTGCCAAGTAAACAGGCTCCTGAGTCTCCCGCTTGGTGTATAAGAGGATATCATCAGGACAGGTAGCTGAGGTAGTGGGTAAGAGTCCACTTACTTCACGTGCAGCGCCTCCACCTCATCAGGTCTATGCTTCCGCAGGGAGATGGTCCTGGTGAGGAACTCCTTCTTGGTGGTGACCGCCACTGCAGAGTAATCTCACACTCACACAGTGGGGGTTTCTTTGAACAAGGCATCTTTATTATAGACTTGGATGTAGCAGACTGCCCTATGCAGCTGCCGGCTCTAGCCGCACATCTTTCCGTGCTGTCCCTTTGCCAGGTACGCCCCCTCCCATATTGAAGTGGGATTCCCTTCTCCTAGGGAGATCACCACTGCGCCAGGTCCCTGGACACAGTGTGGCTAGACAGACTTGATGGTCACTCTGCTACCGCTAGTTACAAGCACTAGGGTCACAAAAGTGTTCCTCCAATCCCTTATGCAGGAAGATACATTCTACCAGATGCTTCTCTGCCAACCTTGCAACAACACTAACTGACAGTGTTGTGCCCTTATACCTCAGGGGGCAGGGCATCTCTGATGTCACTATCCAGAGACTCAGAGCATACAGCCACTCCCTTCCTTACACAGGGCACCACACCAGGGTGTGAGGGAAAACCTCCATAACTACTGTTGGCAGGCCTGTACTTACCAGGACTTACTGCCAACAGGGAAGATGTATGCAGTCATTATATGCATGGCTACACAAGTTTCAGGGTAGCCTAAGCAAGTTGTTTTGGTGGTAATTAGAATTAGGTTAATTTTAATTAGTATTATTAGAGAATTCTTGAAAACCTAGCCTGTCAGTGTTAATAGCGCTTAAAGACTGAACTTGCTATGGTGAGACTGCTGTAATGCTCTAGTTGGTGCTATTTAGAAATAAAAAAAATGTATATAGCGGTGGCTGGTCCAGCTATCTCTCTACCTTCCCCTGTCACGTAAGTTCTAATAAGATGTAGACAGTGACAGGCTATCCTATGGGCGTTTCCCCCTCCTCATGCTGAATTCCTGAGTGACAGGTGTGGAGTTGATACAGGGAACTGTTGATTGCCAGTGGTGGTACAGATATGGGCCCTCCCTCTTTGAGCTGCAGGAAGGAAGTGCCTAAATTATAGCTAAATTCAGCCCATTAGGGGGTGAGACTTGAGTTAGTTAGTTTTGGAGTAGGTTCCAGCCTGCCCCTGCATGGGGTAGGAAGCTTGCAGTGTCTCTCCCGGCTGGGAGTGAGACATGTGCTCAGCCCCTCATGGGCTGAGGCACTAATCTAATCTAGCCAGGCCCATCATTCCCCGCAGGCCCATACCAACCAAGAAGCCAGGGATCCACCCTATCCAATTGAAGCATGCGCTGCAAACACCAGTAGTGGTTGCTGAAATAAAGAACATCTATTTGTACTTCTGGCTCCACTGCAGTCTGTATGGAGGGAGGTAAATGAGAACAGGTTGTCATCGCGGGGACCCCCTTCAGTCATGCTGAAGCCCCCATGTCTGGGGCACTGACACCGGGAAGAACAGAAAAACAGAAGGATCCCTAAAAGTTTGTCCTTTACCCCTACACCATCGTGGGAAAACTCACCTCTCCCGTACCATGCAGGCAACAAGCACCGCACCAGGCAGTCGTATAAGCATAATCTCCCAGAGAGAGGGGGTCGGGAGGGGGGGGGGGGGGGTGAATATGTGCTACAAATGGAGGTGTTCTGAGATGGGCAGTTGCAGGATAGACATTAAAGCGCTTTGCACGCCAGGAGGTAAATAAGAGGCCGGGGCTGGGCTCCTGATGGTCTGTACCAGGGATCCCGGGAACCAACTCGGGACAAGGAAGGGGGGATGTCTCTTCCAGAGGCAACCACCGGTGAGGGAAACTGCTTAAGCCCTTACCACCCAAACTTTGTTTGGGCGACCCCCCCGATGGGATATTACCGGGGGAGCGCTGTTACCCTTATCGTATCCAAGCAGGGCCAGGACAAAACCTCACCATGCACCGTGAGGAACCCGGTACCTGGGCAAATAGACTGTGCAAGTTGGGGCGACCCTCTAATGAGATGTTACCGGGGAGCACTGTTACCCTCTTCGCTACTAGAAAACAGGCCAGGGCCTTCAGAGTGGGACCGTGAGGAACCTTGGGTACCGATGCACATAGACTGTATATATGGGACGGGACCTTTCAGGTTCTGGGGGAAACCCGTGAACCAAGCACGATGGACTGTGTGTAATGCTGTGCTCACCACAAACAAGACGGGACCCTGGGACTGAGGAGGGAATTGGTAGTAACGCCACCCACAGCGCGGGGGCACGTCTGGGGAGTGGGTTGGTCGAGGTAGCCAGGTCAGGGTTGGGAGGTCAGAGTTGTCGTAATACTGGCAAGGTTAGAGTAGGAGAGGTCTGGTCGTAGAAGGTACTATAGCCAAGGTCGGGATTGGCGATAATAGATAGTTGTTGTCCGAGTGCCGAGGTCAGGGTTGGAGAGATGCAGAGGGCCAGAGTAAGCCGGGGGTCAGTAAGCCAGGGGTGCGGAGTCCAAGGGTAAAGCCTGGTCAGTACACAAAGCAAGATACAACAAGACAAGGCAAGACTGCAAAAGGCAAAGGAGAGGTGACACACAATGATACGTGGATCTATGCTCAGGCTAGGAAAATATAGGGATACAGCGCTAATGCTTAAATATTTTAGTGATAAATAATACTAAAGTGATTACAAAAAAATGAACTCTATATTAAGGTCTAGGCTGCCTAGAAATATGACCGATACAGGTCAACATGGAACATAAAACAGAAAATCACTGGCGCCAGATTAACCATAAAACACCCGGAAGATCCCAATGAATTGGTTGACCAGTCCTTAGTGTCCAATCAATATCTGATGATTCTTGATGAGTCTCATAACATGTGGAGATAAACAAAAAAAGAATACATAATGCACACTGGTATAAACAAAATTACACACAAACTAAACAACCACACACTCACATAACAGAATGACTGAAAATTAATAATATTTATTACTAAAAACAATTGCAAAGACAAATCAATTGTCTAAGGACATAAGGAACAAAAATGTGGAGACTCCATCCAGTGATATAAAATTGGAATCCTACTCACAACAGGGCAGTATCCAAATGGCGTTATAGCACTTAGGTCTCTCCCTCTGTATTGGACCTGGTCTGAGGGCCACAGTGTGTTACACAGGGCTGGGATATCGCCGTCACGTCTGCCTGTTGCTCGTTTGCTGACCCGCTGGTCACGTCGCATCCAGGTGACGTAACTCGCGTACCACCGGCACTGGGGGTCCCGATCACTCACGCAGGATCAGCGCGAAGCCAAACCACTTTTCCAGGCAATATAGACACTGACAGGGGATCGGCTCCACTCCTCACAATTGTCCACAAGCTTGCTTTAGTCACAAGACCAACAGTGCCGGTGGCGCACGCGAGTGACGTCACCTGGATGCGACGTGACCAGCGGGTCTGCAAAACGGAGCAACAGGCAGACGTGACGGCGGCATCCCAGCCTGCTACAGCAGGAATCCTTGCGGTGAGTCGCAAAAGAACGTTTTCAGGATCAGAGTTTGGCCAGAATAATGTGCTTACCTGTATCCGAGATCTCACTTGATTCCCGGATCCAACTCGTGGGAAATCCCCATAATTTCGGAACCCCGATACATAGACACATTCTGTGAAAACTTTCTCTTGCAAACCCACCCTGAAAACTACAGCCTAGAAATCTCCTGGTCCCCGCACCCGAGAAAGGCAAAAACACACAAAAACTTTATTGTCGCATAATTTGCACACAGTCACAGTAATGCATTCTTGCACGGGTCCAAGAGGCTGGCACTCTAGGACCTCAAACATGATCGAGGGGTAACCAAGTGGGCTTATCCTTTATTAGTGAGCCTGGTAACCCCTTCACTGTCACTGTCGCCAGAGTCGTTTAAGTCATTTAAGGACTCATCCTATCCCAGAGGTTTGTACTTCTGATGGTCCTCCCAGATGGACACCAGGTCCAGTAGTCCGCATGAATCCAGGGAACCCCTTAAAGGGTGGGACCCTGTTTGAGGGTTATGCCCCTAGTCTTAACAGAACGAGACTGCTATTATTGAATAGTGCTATTGTGGATCACTGGTTAGGAAGGTTAACTATCCACGGAAGAAATAGAGCAGAAGCCCTCCGCAGAGGATGGGTGAAATAAATTTGGGAGTAAGAACCCCCAAGGGTCCCTCCATATTTACCAGGAGGTGAGTTATGTGAGCCTCAGATCTGGGTATTACCTAGTCAGGAACATTGCCATAAAATACAACAATTAAGTAGAGCTGACCAAGCTGTCTGTAATAGGTACCGTCAATCTCACAGGTATACCTACCCATATGTACCTGAGCCAATAATGGACTAAATATATCAACACCGACATGAGTGGTTGAGGTTGGATGTCATTGAGATTATATCATGATACTGTGTGTGTGTTATCGTCCAGTAAACCTTTAGCACCATAACCCTGGGTATTGTGGTTTCTGGGGGGGGTTCTATGCTAGGGCATCTACATTCTTATAGAATCCTACATAGGTGGGAGCGCTGACCGAGACCGAGAGAGAACGTTCCAGAGAAGCACCCCAGGTTCCCAGTAGCGGAGGCTCAGGCCTCCTGTGAACCTGCAGGGATTACGCCACCACACCTGGTAAACTGTAATTCCTTGCACCACCCACATCTGCGATCTAAATACAATTATTATTTATTTATTTATAAAAATTTTACCAGGAAGTAATACATTGAGAGTTACCTCTGTTTTCAAGTATGTCCTGGGCACAGAGTAAAAAAAAATAGTACATGGTTACAAGTACGTTACATAAATGAAACAGGGTATACAGTACATTACTGTATATACAAGACATTGCGTGCACAGTTAAGAAAATATATATTATGAGGTATGAAACAGTTACAGACAGGTAAATGTGAGACAGCCGCGATTTGAAAGAAGAAAACTTAAACTGGTGGTGGATGTGACAGTCGCTGGTAGGTTGTTCCAGTTTTGGGGTGCAGGAAGGAGATCTAAATACATGAGTTACACAGGTTACCAAATATATACACATTAAACTATAACCATTATAAAATATATGGTGTCCGTTTCCGTGTGCTAAAAGTTATGAGTTCCTATCTGATGTCAGGGACGGGTGAGTGTAATTCCCTACAATCACAAGCCTCATTATTGGCACACATGAGAAAATAATCTTTAAAAACCTTTAGACACTTTTACTACCTGCTCAAGCTTCATACCAACTGGAGCAGCCTGAACCCCTAAGCTAGTCTCAGTGTACCTGGGTATGTATCTGGGCATCTCTACTATATGGGGAACCCCTGCTATACTAGGGATTCCATGAATAACTGCAGATATAGTTTAACCCCTTCATACCCATTTTTACCTTGTCGGATGATGCTGCAGCGGGATACGGCGGTGAGCCGTAATAACGCTTCCAGAGTCAGAGTTTGGCAGAGTAAGTGCTTGGCTGTATCCGAGAATCTCACTCAATCCCCAGATAAAACATTTGGGGTATCCCTAAACTTTGGAACCCCGATACAAGCCACATTCTGTAAAGAACTTCTCTGACAAACCACCCTGAAACTTGCAGCCTAGAAATCTCCCGATCCCAGCACCCCAGGAACGGCAAAAGTCACATAAACTTATTGTCGCAAAATTAGTATACAGTTGTAGTAATTACATTTTTCGACCAACGGGGTCCCAGAGCTGGACACTCTAAGACCTAACACAGGGTCAGGGTTAACCAAGTGGGCTTGACCTTATTGATGAGCTGGTTAACCCCTTTACCGTACATTGAGACCTTGAGTTAGTTAGTTTGGAGTAGGTTCCAGCCTGCCTCTGCGTGGGTAAGAGCTTGCAGATTCCTCTCGGCCAGGAATGAGACATGTGCTCAATCCCCATGGGCTGAGGCACTACTAATCCAGCCAGGCCTCATTATTCCCCGCAGGCACTGTACCATCCAAAGCCAGGAATCCCCTATCCAATTGATAGCATGCGCTGCAATAACACCAGTTAGTGGCTGCTGAATAATAAAACATCCCTCATTTGAACTTTCTGGTTCACGCAGTCTGTATTGGAGGGAGATAAATGAGAATAAGTTGTGTCATAGCGGGAACCCCTCAGTCATGCTGAAGCCCCCTATGTCTGGAGGCGCTGACACCGGGAAAGAAAAGAACGGACAGAAGGGATCCCTAAAAGTCTGCCTGGTACCCCAACCATCGCAGGAAAACTCATTACTCTCCTGTACCACGCAGTAACAAGCACCACACCAGGCAGTCCATAGCCAAACTCTCCCAGAGGGGGGGGGGGAGGGAGGTGGAGGAACATGTTCTAACATGTAGAAAAATAAAAAAATAGCAAATAGAGGACATTTTTTTTTTACAAATTCACAACTCAAAGTCTCTCTTTTATCTTACAGTATGTACACTGACAATGTTACCTGTGAATGTTACTACCTCCCTGTTCTACCTACAGACTATACCAGACTCTCCTGTTAGACACTAAAATGTATCATACCCTACTCTGAATCACCATCTCCTAGGGGCATCATGATCTACATAGATGTACTACCATCATAAAAAGTGACATTTTTTAGATTAGGTAGAGAAACTTCAGGGTATAGAGAAAAGACACAAAAAAAGCTGTAATCATTTGAAATATTGAAGACGTCTGTTTGTTTAAATATGTTTGGAGCATTATTGGATGTTAACACTGATTTTCCATGGAGTAATTAAGAAAATAAACGATTCAATCTGACACCAAGACCTAAGTATTTGTAAATTATGTGGCTGATTTTTGAACCATGGTTAATTCACAAACTATGCTTTTATTAACGGTATATTTATTGTTAAATCAATAAAGACACTTACAAATAACAAAGATGGAAACATAATAACCAAACCCCTTTATGTCAGGAGACAATAGTTGTTACTAGGTGATTAAAAGGCTGTAATCTTCAGATAATGAATGCGCTGGAGCTTATGTGTGCGATTGAAATTGAAAATGGTTACATTAACAGAATAACACCTTTTATGGTAATATGATTGGCACATGTAATTGAAAACATTTTTAAAGCTCCTGGAAAATATCACAATGTACTTGTGGAAAAGTCCTTCTATCCTGTAGCAAATAAACAGTGACCTATTTATGTCCCAAATGTTACAGCGTCTGGCAAAATATTGATCAGTTTTATTAGAAAAGGTTAATTTTGACCTAAATGTGAATTCACCTTTAACAAATTAGCTCACATCATAGGCTGATGTTGAAAAGGAGATAAGCTCTTGACATGACTCATTGAATGATTATTTCCAGGGTGCATTTGCTTTTTTCACATGTTGAATAAACTAGGCTCTCATCTTTCTTAACACGGGAAAAACAGTTGCATTCTTCTTCAACCCCGTTTTAGATTTTTGCTGGTTGAGCTCATAATTTACATTGGAAGCAAAAATGGGCAAGAGTTTATAATATAGTTGAACTCATGGTGTGCAAACTGCCATGCCTTTAATTCTGCCTGTGGTTACCTTTACCTCATATCTGCCCTCTCATTACCTCCCCATTAGGTTTGCTTAAAGTCATTTAGTCAAATGCCTTTGCCACAGTATACCCTCAGGGCAAATAGCTTCAAAGGAGATGTACAAACCTGTTTAAAAAGGCTTATTCATTTAACAAGCAACTGTTTTTTTTAAGACAATATAAAAAGCTCTGATCGTTTTATAATTACTCTTAAAACTCCAAGTTGATATTTGCTCCATCCATTGTTTAATCCAATATTACCCCATCATAATACAATGTGGTATATATAAAGAAGTTTGAAACAATTATTATACAGTAGTCCCTTTTGTAAGAGTTTTACTAAACAAATATTATTAAGATTTTACAAATAGTGATTAAATCCAATATGTGTCATGCAAGCTATATTGTCTTTGTCTATTTTCTTGTTTTCTAAATTCTCTCCTTTTCTCCTTCTTTTAAGATTGTGTTTAGTTTTACAGAGAAGTGTGTGCTATCCATATTATACAAATTCCATAAAGCATGTGTGCCAGGTCACCGGTGGCTACTATTCTGCCCTTGTACTTGCAATAAGCCCTGATAACAATCAGGTTGCAGTACATTAGATGTATGGGGTTTTTCCCCTCTGAGGAACTGGCACTTGAGGACAGGTGGAGGTGTCGGTGACATCCAGGCCTGGGCTTGACCAATTATTGAGACAGACTGGTGCCCTCCGCCTGGCTGTACTAAGGGCAATGCTGCCCCAAATTCGGGAGAGTGCCTTCCCCCACTTGAGGAAGGCAGGTCAAACCAATAGAGACGCTGATATTAGACCTTCTCAGTCCTCTTCCTCTGGGGGAGAGTGAGGTGGACATACACTATGCCTCTGCTAGGGAGGTGGGGAAGAAGAGTGGGACTGCTGCAGGTGGTAATTGAGAGTGACTGTTTTGGGCAGTACATGCTTGTACTTGCTGCACAGAAGAGGGGCAATAAAACTGTTCTGTTGTTATACCTCTGCTGGTGTGTGTGACCTTTACTGGGGGTATGTAAAAGTTCTACCGGGGAAATCATCTTCAGTTCCCTGGGCCTACAGCAGATGTTTAGGCGCTGCACTGGCTAATGAATACATAGGGTATTGAATCCAGGAAGCCTATATGTGTCCCCACTACCATCGGCGGATGACTCAGCCCTCCTGGTTACCCAGCAAGTATCATGCACCACATGACTGTAAGGCCAGAACTCCACCAGGGTGGGGGAAACACTGGTTATATTTTGAAGGCACTGCTGAGATCTGTAGCAGCATAGGCTTTCAGCGAAACAAGCTGGAAGTAACAAGTACGCTTCCAGAGCAAGTGCTAATGAAAGAGGGAGGCCAGGTGTAGTGTCAGTTATATCGCTCCTCACAAGGAAATATGACTAGACTGTCCTATCGGTGATGATGACTGGAGAACACAAAGGCTATTGCTGTTTTCAGTCGCCCTAAGGAGGGGTAATCGAGATGCCTAAAGGGGGTGCTCTGGTTAACTGATTCCCAGGACCTCATAGAGGGTCCGCCGATACTGGCAACCAAATGGGGGCGACATAAGGGTACTGCATAGGGAGTATTTAGGAGGAGTGCCTGAAGAAGTACAAGGTGCCTAGAATCCTGTGTTGGATGAAGCCCAGGAGTACACACTAGCCAGTAGCCAGATCACTGAAACCACAGAGTGTGCTTGCAATGGGCTGTAATCGGAGTACAGCGTATCGAGAGATGGAGCTTTGCCTAGCCTGGGTATTAGTATACTCTTGGTAGACTGCAACCATGTGCCTGACAGATCCACAGGCAATGGATTCCACAAGGACCATGCAGACCGCGTGGCAAGAGTTGAAACAAATCCAGAAACCAGTGTTACAAGTGCGGTTAAGTGGCCGCGAAAGCCATAGCATGCACTCTCTGTGCTGCCTAGGACTTATGGGATCACCAGGGGAATGACAGATGAGGACATTGTGCTCTTATGTGGGGTTGGCAGATTGTGAGGATTCGCCATCTGGTGGTCGCAGACCATCTCCTCACCCCAACAAGCATTCCGTGACGGACATCAGGATGCGCAGGTTTCGTGTGGTCCCAGTACGCGCGCACGGACCTTGGCTTTCTGATCCCCCGCCCACGGATTCATGTATCCAAAAACGCAGTCGTTCTGTCGCAAATACGCTCTCGAGTTTAGAACTATAGCTGCCAAGACCGACTGGAACGACGTTGCCCTGGCTGCAGCTTTTGGCAAGTTTATCGGAGACCCCTGAAGGATGAGTTGGCAGCATACTATCGCCCCACCGATTTGGAGGAGCTCATTGCTGTCTGTATCAAGGTGGATCGTCGCTTCTGGAGAGACGTTCAGAGAAGGTTCACCATCGTAACATCCCAGCCCAGATCAGTCCTGGTCAGGTGAGCTTCACTGAGGTACTCAACCCCATATACGGTCGTACCCATGCAATTAGGGGGTACTAGCCTTTCCAAATTGGAGAGAAAAGAAAATTACAACGCAAAGACGGTGGCTATGTCTTTCTGCGTTTTTTTTCTGGACATTTACCTATTTTTGTCCCAAAAGCGGGAAACGCAAAGTTCCCATGGTCCGGGGGAGTCTCATTGGGAACACTTTTACTCTCCCCTATTTCTACCAAGAATCCGTCTCGCATTATTGTCCCCATTACACTCCTTTTGGGAGGGCCTTCAAGTATTACGCTTGCTTCATCGATTCACGTGCCAGAGGAAAATTCATAGATCAAGCTTTCGCAGAACGCCATCTGGTTACTAACCAGGCACAAACAAGAAGCCCATGCTCGTGAAGCCATTGATGGAAGACCTATGCAGCCGACATTTATCTCCTTGGAGACAGAGGTGCTTCCAACTCAAGGTGCAAGCACACACCTTGAAAAAGATCCAATTCAAAGTATCCTTACTTCTTCCATCAGCGTGATCCTCGGCTACCCCCTGGCTACAGATCCACAACCCTGGGGTAGATTGGCTCAACAGGACCATCCACATGGAGTGTCTTTGCCATAAAAAACTGCCTTCTAGAAGCAAGTAGCTCGGGTCCGGGGTACAAAGTGTCGAGGAGAAAGCGAAAGAGAGGGTCAATTGCCAGATGAGTACGCTGAGTTTTGGAAACTGGAACGTCTTCGATAAGGTCAGATCGAGGGGTTTTTCCCCCTCAACGCCATTCGATTGTCCAATCCATCTGCTTCCAGGCTCCCACCCTCCAGAGGACTTCCTAATCCGTTGTCTATGCGGAGACCAAGGCAATAGAAGAGTATATGCAGAGAATTTACAGAAGGGTTTATCATAAATCACCTCTCTGCGGGTGAGAGGTATCTTTGTGAAGAAGGAAGAAATACGGGACCTTACGCCCTTGCATAGACTTACCGGTCCCTTAGCAAGATCAACGTAAAAAACGCTATTCCTTGCCCCCTCATTCATGAAATGTTTGATCGATACAAGGAGATAGTATTTTTCTAAGTTGGATTTACGAGGTGCCTATATCTGGTCAGGATCTGACAGGGGGGATGACATGGAAGACGGCTTTCACACAGATAATCGACATATGAGTAGTTGAGTCATAGCCTTTTGGACGTGCAATCTGCCCCAGCCATGTTATGATTCTCGTAAATGAGGTTTTCAACGGATCAACTCTTTTGTAATCGTTTATCTGAATGGCATTTAATTTTTCTTTCTACAAATCCAGACTTGAACACATCTCTCATGTGAAACAGGTTGCTCCTTCGTCAGCCAAAAAAACGTTTTGGCTAACTTGAAAATGTCATTTTCATTCATAACATCCCACCACACGTTCTCAGGCGACATCATCTCTGATACTGGCCTCACCAGGGATCCGGACCAAGGTCAAGCTTCCTTGATATTCGCACAACCTACACCCTGAAGACTCAGTACAGAGCTTCCTTGGATTCTCAAACCTATTACCCGTAGATTATACCAGATTTTTCTTCTCAGTGGCTCTTCTTACGATTAACCAAGTAGGTGAGCGGACCGCTTCTGGTCCACTGCTGCCTCCAGTTCTTAGGCCCGTCTCAAAAGGCCTTTGTCTCCACCCCTCACTGTATTCTGCATTCATCCCGATCCAACTTCCTTAACCCCTTGAGGTCTACGCCTCGGAATGTGGGCGTACGGCACCGTTCTGTCTCCAAAGAAAGATTCCGTTCCATGTTGGCATCCTTGGGGCATTTAAAAAAAAAATGCCTGCCCAATGCACGTTAACGACCTGTCCGGGAACCGGGAATCTTGGCCATGAACGCTTAGCTCTCGAAGAATGGAGACCCTGATAGAGGGCACTGAAGATCACACTCCTATACCATCCACACGATCATGCAACTTGTCTTTACATTGAAGGCGCACACCACCTGGGAGCCCGTCAAGCCAGATGGGTCACTGTTTTCTCTAGGTATAATTCATAATTTCTCACCTTTATGGGTTCCCAAGAATTTAAAGCTGAACGCCTCTTTCTCGACAATTTCCTGGACGAAAGGACTGAGGATCAGAAAAAACCATTTACACCCAAAATGTATTCTCTCGGCCACTCATTTGGAGCGCTCAAGGATATTGGTTCTGTCAACAAAGCCAATCCTCCTGGCATTCTGCCTCTACAGGACGCATTCTTCTTCACTCAACACCCTACTGTACATCGAAAAGTCCTCGTTGAGTCATTCGTCCAAATTGTTCAGGCCATCCCGGCACCAAAAGGACCTTGGACCTCATACTCTAGACACCTTGGTGGTGGCACAGGAATGCAAAGGACATACAAAAAAAAATTGTAGCTGCGAGCCCTACGTGTCTAGACTAAAAACATCCAGGATCCATCCGGCAGATCCACTTCAACCTCTATCTGTTCCGGATCGGCCATGGACACACTTGTATAGGATTTCTTCAGTGGACTTGGCCTAGTTTCAAGGGATGTACACGAGATTCTTGATTAGTAAACCATTTTCGAAGCAGGCCCATTTTAACACTAAAGGGCCTGCCAACTCTCCCAGTTAGCTGATAACCTTTATTTGGGAGATCTTTCAGCGATCAGGAGTACCCCTTGGAGCAATAGTTTCAGATAGAGGAGATCTGCAATTCATTTCTCGTTTTTTCTGGCGCTCGTTTGTTCTACCAGCTCAGGATACACCCACAGACCAATGGTCAAACGGAGAGACCAACCGTCCCTTGAACAGTATCTACAATTGCTTTAACGTCGGATACCAGATGACTGGGCGGAACTCTTACCAGTGGGCAGAAATTCGCCCACAATAATGCACGAAGCAGCTCTACTCTGGAGTCGTGTTTTCGTAATGCGGTTTCAACCTTCTACTCTCTTCCTCTTGTGTACCTTCCTCAGGGGTCTCAGTGGCGGATGACATGATAAAAACATTATAGGACCTGTGGAAAAAGATTAGGGTAAATCAGGAAGAGTCATTAGCATAAAAGAATCAGGCAATCGCCACCGACGGACTTCTGGACCTTAAATCTGGCGGACAAGGTCTGGTTTGTTCATCCAGGAACTTCAGCTGAAAAGTATCCTCTAGAAGTTAGCACCTAGATCTCTTGGACCCTTTGCAATTTTGAAAGGATCAATCTGTGTGTACCGTCTCGCTCTTTGCCATCCATGAGATCCCCTCTGTTATTTCACGTTCTCTTCTCAAAACCGGTGTGTCCAGAATGTTTTTCCATTGCGGTGGCCCCCACCTCTCCCCTCATGTTCAATGACAACCTGACGAGATCCAAATCTATCCTTATTCTAGACTCTCCAGAGGGTGCGCTACCAAGCATCTAGTTGAAGGTGAGAGGTCGACCCGTCTTCTTTCCCCTTGCCCCGCAGGAAAGATCCTGGATTCGAGTCACCGTTTCACGCCAGCAACTGGTCCGTATGTTCCACGCCCAATTTCCGGAGAAACCATTGGGAGTCTCCTGGATATCGATCTCTAAAGGGGGTTGGGGGTACGTGAGGATTCACAATTCTGGCACCAACAGGCCTTCCGTTAATGGGACACTCAGATGCGCATTTTACGTGGTGCCCAGTACGCGCGCGCGACTTGCGCGTTCGGACCCCACCTGCGGTTCAGATCCCCTCCCTCTCTGGTCGCACGACAGGTGGGGTTCATTTCAGCACTCCCTGCTGATAGCAGTTCACGCCCCTCTTGGGGAAGGTCAGGGCCGGCGTGGGTATGACGCGAGTTCTCGGCTGCCCGCCTTGACCTCCTGACAAGCGTCGGGTCGCGCGCGATTGGGCCCGCCCACTTCTTGCCCCGAATCGGTGTGGGAGTGATGCTCGCTCCAAGCTTCCGCCTCCTGGCTCTTGACGTGCCGGGATGGCTCGCGAGCAGTTCCGCCCTCATCCCGATTAAGGCTGCATCATAGGCACACCTGTGTGCAACAGGCAGCTATCGGCCTACTTCCTGGTTCGCCCTGGCTGGCTATTGGATGGCTCTGCGCTTTTATATTACACAGTCTGCTCTCATTCCTTCTGAGCATAGTCAAGTGTGATGCCGTGCCTTGATAACCATTCTTGTTCCTGCAGACTGCCTTGCTGCCTGTTAACTCTCGTTGTCTGAACACTCTAGTACCTGGGACTCCGCTTACCTCACCCCAATCCGTCGGCTTGTACAGTCCTTACCTTGGCTAAGTACTCCAAACGATCCTGAATACTCTCCTATCCTGAACTGGCCCCCCCCTACGTTACCCCAACATCTGCAACTCTCCAATCACTAACCTGGCTACACACTCCGACGATCCGCAACTCTCCACTATACTGACGCTGGCAAGTACTTCGACTATTCTCCTTCTGTAATATCCTGACCGCTTGAACACTACTCTACGTCTTAGGCGCGCCCCTCGCCGTGGCGTGGTTTGATGTTGTTCGTGTTAACCCATTCCTACCTAAGCACCTGCGGTCGCGACTTCCGTTGTGGTGAGCTAACCGTTACACACAGATGATGGTGCCTGCATCTCCAGTATGAGGATCTGTCATAACTATGCAGTTCGATCTGTTTGTAAGCTGTTTTAAAAGGCATACGATATACCCTGCCGAGGGCCCAGAGGCTGTACACTAGCTGAGGATCATCAAGTTATTGTGTTCTCACCTCCTAATGGGAGCACGCGATTCCGGGGACTGGGCCAACCTATGGGTGTGAAAACCAGGACTCCCACCACAGCGATTGTGACTGGCTCAGTCAGGAGTCACTCACGCCTTGTCACTGTAGGCCCTCTTCTGATCTCTACCAGAGGAGGGGAAACGAGGACACAAACATGGCCCAAATACTCTAATTTGAAGGAGGAGTCGGTTGTCTGAACCGCACCATCAGTTCTTCTGAGTCAGCAACGGACCGGAGGAGCTACCCTACCTGTGTCTCTTTCTGCCTCCAGCGCAACTTTAGTCAATCAACCCTGCCAGATGTGTTATAAGACATTAATTCCTTACCAGGGGTCTTCATGGATTAACAATCTGGAAGGCCACGTTTGACTGTGCCTTTGCCAAATTGTGTCTTTACGGACCGAGACCTTGGTGTGGGGAATCCAGTGCCCGGAATGTGGTGCCAGCCTATTTAGCCACCCGGCCTTGACACCATACTGCTGTTTCTCCCAAGGATTTTTCATGCTCCTCATGCAGGGTCCAATGATAGGAGCCGTCCTACTTACGAAGATGCTGAACTTCCGTGTTGACGCAGACTGGTTGCCAAGCCAGAACCGATTCAGGTGTCAGCTGAGGAGCCTAGGTATGGAGTTTCCCTGGCCGTTATTCTCCATTATCTTCACCAAGATAACGACCCTACCGGAGACCTCGAACAATGGTGCCGTTCATTCCTAGAGGCGGCGACGAGTGGATCTGAGGTTGACAGGAGCCTTCCGTGTGTCGAACCAGCAGCCGAACCGAACCTCCAGCCAGTCTTAAGGTTCGTCAAATCAATGGAGCGAGGAGGATACCAACCCTTTCGCTGCTAGCAGTACGCGTGAAGAAGTCCGAGAGAAGGTACCCTTCTGTGCAACTTCGTATGCAGAGGATGACGGTAGTGACCTTGATCGGGATTCCGGTTTGTCGAATCTGATGACATCATCCGAGGCGACACCGGGGGGTATGAGGATGGCCGATTCCGCTCCAGGTGAGTACGCTGCATGTACTCCAGTTAGAGACCTCCTCAGAGGGTCTTGATGCCTTTTATGGGTTGAGGAAAGTTTCTACTCACGTTACAGTTTTTGCCGCTTTACATGAGAATGTGGCAGGAGTACCAGACCTATTCATGGATTCAAATCAACCCTTACCGGCAGTAAATAGAGTCTATATTGCCAGTATGGAGGGAGTACCTACTGGGGAGTTGGACTGATGAGGACAATATTCCCATGCCTCCTTCATGAGACTGTCCTGTCTAACTGAACCCCTTAACGAAATTTCAAGAGAATGGCAAGGTGGGAGCGAAAACCGGCTGAAACTGTGACCTGTGGGAGCTAATTGTTTTGATAATTAGTCAGGAGAAGAGGGAATTGATAATTTTTCAGCGGTCTTCTGAATCTGATTGGGAAACTTCTTAGGGATAAGCGCCCTTAGCCAAGGTATTCCGTAGATATGCCCCTCCTAATTCCTCTACTATAAGTTTACGAAGTAGTTTTCCCTTATTACATGATAAATGGAGGTCCGTCGGGTCCCATTTATATTGAAGAGTGGAGTTGTGTAGAAGCGCAACTGGGTCTGAGAAGAGCGCAGGCCCTAATATAATTATTGATGAGGTTTCTCCAGGTTGGAGGGATCCCCAGGGTTTTTGTTAGACCTGTAGCGAGTTGTCGTTCTCGCTTCAATTACATATGTGTTCTGATTTTAGCAGTCGGCGAGATGAATATTTTTCAAATACAAATTGTTCTGACTATTATTCACAGAAAACTGTTACCATCGCCTACATTGAAGCCTGATAATCCAATTATGGTGAAATGTTTTTGCTGTTAGTTCAGGGTACCTTCAACGGATCGGTTTACCCGAAAATTTAGACCCAACGTGGTTGTCATTGGGATTCCACAAGAGGGAAAGTGTAGCCAGGCATCTGTGACATAACTAGTCTGCTTCCATCTTGTGCATTCAAGGCCCCCTGGAACACATCAGGCTGCCGCTAGTTGATATGGGGTTTTACCCCCTCTGGCGCTACCACTTGAGTGACAGCGGAGCAGGAATTCGGCCTGACATGACCAATTCATGATTAAAGAAAATAGTTGCCGCCAAACGTTGCTTAAGTGAAATTGCCCTTTAATCTTCATCCCACACTTCTATAAGTTGTTAAACTGCTGCAGCAGAGTTTCTATGAGGTGATTCACAAACATCTCTATGTAAACGTCTCATCATAAAGTGGGCGCGATCCTCCGGTGCTTACTTCCACTTGTGCCTCTAGTGGACACATGTTAATTTAAATAGAAAGAGAGGACCACAATCATGAGTAGCTCTAAAGTACCAGCTAGACAAGTAGATAGATGGATATTGGGAAACACACTTACATAGGGCATTACGGATCTCCGTATTCTCGTGGGTCGGGACTTTGGTCATTAACCTCAATAATTAGGAAAGAGAAGGGAACATAGTATAACACTGTTTACTAAACAAACAATATTAACAAAGAGATTGGGAACTCAACAAAACGGCCAACAAACAAGGAGATACAAACGCGATGGAAGCACCTACCGTCCATTTACCAACCCCCTGCAACAACACCAAACCACTGGAGCAGACTCCATTCTCTTCTCTATGACCTTATTTGTTCTGGCCGTTTGGGTTGAGTACGCAATCTCTTTTATATCGTTTTTTATGTAAACAGTGATTATACTATGTTCCCTTGCTCTTTCCTAATTTTTGTTAGGTAATCCCATGAAGTAACTCCTACCACTACGGAAGATCCCTTACCCTATGTAGTGTGTTCCCAATATTACATCTATATACTTGCTACTGTACTTTAACTACTATTATCTGTGTGTCCACCTCTTCTTGATTTATATTACATGTAAGGCCCGAGTCACAAGTGGCAAGGCCAAGCGCCGGAGGACCTCCCCCATTTCTATGACAACTCATCGAGAAACGACCATGGTCGCCTCTTCCTGGCCTGTACTTAAGTGCAGTGCCACCCCAAATTCGGGAGTCCTTCCCCCTTGAGGAAGGAGGTGCCAAAGAGAGAGGCGATTATTGTGGTTTTACTTTAGTCCTTTCACCTCATGGGGAAGGAGGTGGACCATACTTCTGCCTCTCTAGGGGGTTGGAGTAGAGCTGGGACTGCTGCGAGTGTTCCTCTGACTGTAGTGAAGGTCAGGGACCATCCTTCAGTGGTAACGGAGAGTGACTGCTTTGGCGACCTGTCATTTGTACTGTGCTGACCAGAGGGAGAGACAATAAACGTTCATTGTTTGCAAACTACTTCCGACCTGAACTGAGGTGTTAATACTAGGGGAGAAGGTACAGCGGTTCTTCATACCATGGAGATTCCCCCCTTCCCTATCTTCTGTTCCCTGGAGATACCGGCAGCATGACGCAAAGACTGCTAATTGAATACGTTAGGTTATGAATTCCCCAGAAATCCTGTCCGTGTGCCCACTACCATCAGTGGACGGACTCTGCTCCCTGTGATCAGCAGGGTATCATGCCAAACACATACGCTAGTAATGGCCAAATCTCCCCACTGTAGGTGGGGGAACCACCGTAACCACGTTATTCATTCACCTGTTAGGAACTAAGGCTCGTTTTTCATTTATTTAACAATAATACTTTTAACTTTGACCACAAGAGATGGGAATTCTCTCCTTTCAAATATTTTCACCTTGATAATATATATTTTTTTATTGTAAAGCCTATATAAAACAAACAGGCAACAAATATTAAACTTTCTTTACCCATGTATAGATACATTAATGTATACCTAACACTGTAATATGTGAGGCATGAAAAAATAGAATTTGGATTAAAAGTCATACTAATACAGAGACTATTTTAACCATATCAGAGAAACTCCCCGTGAATGAACCCTATTGGCAGTGACCATGGTAATGGCTTGAGTATAGGATGACTGCACATTCATTTAAGTATTACGTAAGTACTTAACTATTTAAAGTATTATTTAAGGAAAACAATTTTTTTTGAAAATATTTTTGGTTTAATCTTAATCTAATCTCTCTTGTAATCCCACACAGTGGAATGGTGTAAATATTGTTTTTGGGATTCCGACTGGTCCCCCTTAGTTGTTTGGGTTAAAATCTATTACAGTATGCTGCCAACATTATCGATTGGTCGATCGGGAAATAATAATAATTACCAGACTTAATTCATTTTTAATGACATGGGCTTGAGTAAAAATAGATTCCTATCCATCTAGGTGATAATTTACTTTAAGCGAGCCCCCCCCCCCCAATATTCCTTCTATACCCAATAAAACAGTTAATGTGAATTTTTTTAAATTGCTACAATACACTAACCCTACTCCTGTAGTCTGTGATATCATTGTTCTGAAATGTTATGCTTGATACAATTCACGGACTGGTCACATTCAGTTTTACTTTCCCATGCAACATCATGCTGACCTGAATCGATCTATAATATCTCCAGGTCTCTCAGCTTGGGATAAATGTGATTTTAACATGTAAATCATTAATCCTTAGCATCAGTAGAATCGTAATCTCATCAGAATTCAGAACAGGAAAGCTAACAACTGTGTCAATGAGTAAATGACAAAAAGTCAAATGCATGTCAATTATTGTTATCTTAGTAAGATAAAATATTGTTAAGAATCACATACAGCATAGTGGATGGAGGAAGGAATCGTTCCCGTAGTTACTTACAACTATCAGCACTGGGAGTTGATGAAAATATAACTGAAGTTCATTTTACATATTAGATGCTTAGACTTTAATTGTATTTCTTGAGTGGAAACAAAAATAGAAAAAAATGCCGGCCACGAACCAAGGCCGGATGCACCCATGAGAGTATAAAAGACAGTTCCTGCCCAAGATCTAATGTGCAAATAGTTGTTTCCCTTTTTTTCCTCTCTCCCCTTCCACTCAGAGCCGTTGGTGGACAGCACATCCAGCAGAACCCCCGATCATGCCCTGATGGTGAAAGGAGGGGACATTTTCACCATTGTGTGGCAGCAGCTGATCTGCAAATCCTGGTGCGAGAGGCGTGTTAGCCTCGGATATTAGGAGATCTATACAGATGCCGCAGCCGTTCTTATTCATCATTTAACACGTTGTATGCCTCGGAACTACCCCATCTGGCATGGCGCGTGATTTTTCCAAACCTTACCGCATTAGACAGCCTGTTGACTCATGTTTTATCGATGCAGCAAATGGCTTTTTAGTGTGTTCGGCAATCCGTTTCCGACGAAACTCAAGTGGGCGATCGTGAGTCGATTTTGGTGTCTTAAAAATTTCAATACCAATTTACATAAAACTGTCTCCTTATTGCTTTCTGCTACAGTACTTCCAAGTGGGTCTGTACTTGAATTGTAATTTTATATTAACGTTACATAGTCATACTGATATGGACATTGGGCAAGAGTCCTGTCTGAGGTCACTTAGTCTTACAATCCTCTATTGTGAAGATAAAATTATGAGCTAAACATAACCAAAAATGTATCTTTTTGAATAAGAATTCTAAGGAATCTATGCAGTAAGCGCCGATAAAAGACTCCTACGCACAAGTCGTTCTATCGGCAGTGATTCTGCGACTTTTCCCCCTAGCAGTATGCAATAAGTGCGAATACTTCCGATCAAGACGAAAACATTTGTCCCACTCTTGCCAGATGATTGGCCGATCACAACAGGTGTTCCCTGTATCGGCGGTGCATGGGCAGAGGGGGGTTGTAGGTTCGCCAATGAACTTCTGCTGATCTGCCCCCGACGGAAGATGTATTTGATGAGCGGCCCCATTTAAAAGGCAGCGTGTATTTTTATTCATTTATGTGTGGTTGGGAGAGACCGCGAGAGGGCGTGGAGGAGAGAGAGACACACACGCTGGACGATTCCATATTTCCTATTGACTGAGAGAGGAGTTGGATTGGTGAGAGTTGTCCTGTGTTCCCTGTTTTGTTAACATCTTTTGTCTTGTTTTTTACATTTGTAAGTGTTCAGTGCGATTGTCTTTACATTTCTTTTCTGTTCTTTGTGATAATATAGGCTATGGCCGAAAGCTGCTGGGAAGAAGTGGAGTGCTGGTGTGAGTGTATGGGTGTAGTGTGTGAGTATGCGTCTGATCCCCCGGTGATCACGTACGGATTTAAGGGGCGTGAGTGGCCCCTGAGATGTGCGCAGTCGGTTGTTGATGGGTGTAGTGAGAGTGCAGATGGTGGTACTTGTTTGCATGGTGCTGCTGTGGTAGGGTCGTTGCTGGTGATGAGGCCGGTTGTCTGTTGCCTGGTTATGATTGGCCCTTGTGTTGGTGGTGAGTTGGTTGGGGGTGGCGCCTTGGGAGCTCTTCCATGGGAAGAACTTGGAGAGTAATCGTCAGAGCAGCCAAAACTCTGGGGTCTGCACGTTTTTCTGTTCGCTGAGGAAACGTGTGGAGCGGCAACGTAATCATAGTTTCAATGATGAAGAGGAGAACAGAGTCTACTTTGTAATTTTTTCAGGGGCATTTTGAGCCAACCTATGACTCTCTGTATGGGCATTAATAGGTAAGTCTAGTTTGCATGATTTTGTCAAAGAAAGGTTTTATCCCCTAGATAGCGTCATGTTGAACGATGTCTTAATATAAAACTATTATTACTCCTAATATCGATCAATCTAAAGTTAATGTTACCACACATTTATTCATTAATGCTTAGAACGACCATAACAAATCGTACAAAAAAGTTTGCCAAAGCCCTCATACAACTACTTAATGGCAAGCTCCCTTAAGATTGTATGTTTCCAACGGGTCAAAGACCTCATGTTGCTACACATATTCAACCTAAACCAGCAGGTTTTGGTATCTCTTGGAACACCGGTGGTAGTCAGTTTAGGCCAACTGCTCGTTTTCTAATATACTTAATGTTAACTATATTTGGTTAGGGTATTTCAAGGCGAGGAAAAGTCAGCATCCAAAAAAGAAACTGCCTGGGGCGCAATAACCTTGGTGTGTCTTGGTGTGGGAATCATGTCAGGGGGACCTCACGGGCGATATTGTAGGAAGAGATTCGATGATATCCAGGGGAAACTTTCAAAGAAAAAAATACAAGCACAACGGCATGCAGGCTTTGCCACTGGAGGTTGGCCGCAGCAACAAGCTCCAATCCTTAACTCCATTGGAGGAGCAGATGCGTCTCGGCGAAAAATTGGTACTGTACGTCGGGCAGGTGAGGATTTGAGGGGACAGAAGATATCGGAATTTTTCGGTCCACATCCTAGTTCCAGCACGGTGACATTAATGTTACTGCTATTACGTTGTCGTATATGTTACATGTTCCTTATCTATTCTACTCCGAGAAGTATAGTTTTCCCAATAGAAGCATACCTAAATACTATACTCTGTATATATGTCTTTTCTATATAGTATATATATACTATATATTATATATATTAGAGAGGGTGTCGCCTTTGTGGACCTGGTGTTGTGTGGGTGTTTGGACAACAGTATTGCTCAGCTATCTTGTGATTGAATCATTATGCGGAATACAACACAACCTGACCTGCGAGAAGGGATTCGTGTAAATTTTATGATCTTCAAATATCACAAAAGCAACTTCTACCTTACAAAGTATTCAACATCTCTTGCCATTATAGTTCAAATCTGAATGTATGTGTGAATCTTGGTACCCAAACAATGGGTTAACTGCATATCCAAAAAGCACAACCGCACTTCTCATTCTTTGTTCACGTATGTATAACTTCGTTAACCTAATGCCTTCTGTATACCAATGTGAGATTGGGTGGGTCAGACAAGGGGGGTCCAGCCGTTACAATTGGAGGCGCTGCTGAGATACCTGTTAACAGGACAGGCTTTTGCTAGGCACACATTAGGAAACAGAGAGAGTGTCTGCTGCCACTTTGTGCTGCGTGGGACGGAGCCAGGGGTAGTCAGGGAGATGCTGGAGCTGCATGCCGCAAAGACGCCTTGGGATCCGTTAGGGGTTAGTGAGTCTGGAGCCGGGGGCTATTGCTGTTCTAGTCGCCTTGAGGTAGCGCTAGCGGGGGACGCCTGAAGGGGTAAACTGGTAACTTAGCGCAGGAATTCTGGAAGGGTCCGCACTAGGCTAGCCAAAAGTAGGTCGACGCCCAAGGTACTGCATGGAAGAGCCAGAGTACTCTAGTCTTCATTCCAGATCACTTACCAAGGAGCACAGACTGGAGGAACGTGTTACAGTAGACACAGAAAGAGTGAGCCTAGCCTGAGGTAGTACAAACACGAGTCAGATCTACATTAGGTACACAAGGTGGTGCACAAGGCATGTTTATTGTATGGATGTGGTAGCTGCCCCGCAGAGTGGAGCTCCATGTACAAGAACCCCGTGTTCAACGATCAAGAGAGACCTGTCGGAATGGAGGATCTGCATAGAGTAGAAGGTCCAGGATGGCGGGGAGAGAGAACCACAAGAATGGAGGATCTGCATAGAGCAGAAGGTCCAGGATTGCGGTCAGGGGAAGAACACGCATATGAACTGTGCGTGGACGAGGAACAAGCTACAGGAGAGACTCTTGTGTGTTTGCTCTGGAATGGCGTGAAAGCTGTGGCTGCGCCGTGTTTATCATGTTTTTGTTCTCGGGATTATACCCCTGAGAATAATGAGCATGACAGTGTGATCCGATGGGAGGAACGAAATGGACTTTGTTATACCCCAATTAACAAACAGCCTGACGCTGCCTTAAATGAAAAAAAAGACAATACTTACCAAGATGGCGGTTCCCGCGTTCCCGGGACACCGCGTGGGCATGCTGCAGAAAGTCTTGCAACTTTGCAGTTTGCTAATTGTTGGCCAGGATTGGCGCCAACGAGAAAACTCCACCCCGATGGGGAGTTTGGCGCGAAAGCTGGAGCCGCGCCCTCATGGACTATGACTCACTCCGCATCTGTGCTGGGTCAGCCTACAAGTCTACGAGACATCCCCCTAGTTTCAACCAGGGGGAGTGGTTTGCGGTTCCACCGGATGTCGACAGAGAAAATGGGAGGAAGGGTTGCTACATCCACCCATGCCTTTCAGTTGCGAAGAGCCATTGACCAATATAGACCTCTGAGACGAGTGCCTCCGCTGGTAAAGATGGCTGAAGCTGCTGACAAAGTGGACCAGGGTCCGGTGATCTCCACCCACCCTTATTCGGCTCCAGGAGGCTTCCTGGTAATCCGTGTGGAGGGTGTGGAGACGGTGGCGTGTCTTTGCCTGCAGTGCAGACTGCCGGGCGGAGCCGTGGGCAGCGAGGCCCGATGCCCCCACTGTGGACTGCAGTATATGTGGCCCATGACCACATTCGTACCGGTGCAAGCTGTGGGAGTGACCGGAAATGTCCCGATGCCGATAGAGGAGCAGCCGGGAGCCCTCTGGAACAAGAGTGCAAGTCCCGCGGAGTCGGAGTCAGCTCTGGTGCTTCCGACGGAGAAACCCAGCCATCGGAGAGGTGATCCCCGATGCCCATCGCCGGTCTCCTACTGGGATGCCTCGGCCGAATTGCAAGCTAGAATCCTCGGACGAGGAGTGTGCAAGGCTGGCGAGTAAGACAGTCATAAGAAGAGACTGTCATACCATTGGTACGCCATGGAGGGATGCAATTCCTCGTGGTGTGGAGACACGGAGTCGAGTGTCTCCCGTACCGCGACCACCCGATCGCCGGAGTCCCACTGCCGTGGTGACTAGTGGATCGGACGGAGGTCGATCCACCCCGACCCTGCGAGGTACTAAGACACCGTGCCTGTTGCAGACCCAAGGGGTGGAAGAGCAGGAAGAGCGAGTCCAGAGCCAGACTGGATCGCGCAGCGGACGGGCGTTGGCAGATGTCCTCGTGGAGGAAGAGATCCCGATTGGGGATCCAACCCAAGATGGCGTCGCAGCACGTGCGTGTGCGGAGGTGGTTCCGGAGGACCAGAGCGGCATCGAGTGGGAGATGGTGGCGCCTCTGCGGTCGAGCAGCGGGAAACGATCCCCTACTACCAGGGGGAACGGGCGTTCGAGTTGCAGAACCAGAAGCCCCGCTGCTGGAGACAAGAACGGACTTTGTGGCGACGTTAAGGCAGGTATCGCTGGAGAGCAAGTCGTAAACCTGTCAATGCCTACTGTTCGGTCCCATCCCCAAACCCCGTCCACACCCAAGGTTAGCCCCAAGGCCCTAGCTAAAGCCCCTGTACCCGTCACTATTTTATTTGGGTCCAGTTCCAGCTTAGGGTTGTCTGGGGAGTCACGGGGTCCTTCCGATGATCGGACTGGACGCCTGGACTTGGGAACTTCGGATGATGGGTCGGAGGGAAGAGGGAGGATGTCCCGACAAGTGTCGGTATCCAGCGATTGCCCTAGTGTGCTAAGTATTACAGTGAGAAACACCTCCCAGTATAAAGGAGTTGTTGAGCGATCTGAGGGTACGTCTGGGGTATCTTCTGGTGGGCCTGATGAGGAGTCCATAGAAGAGGCTATAGACCCTAGCTCCGAAGAACGGAAGGAGACTAGGTGGTGGGCCCCGTTGTACGAGGGGTATGTATCCTGGTTCGACCGCACCCGCTTTATCTTAGAGAGGGAGGGGGTGGTTGATCAC
Source organism: Ascaphus truei (assembly GCA_036426205.1). Taxonomy (NCBI): domain Eukaryota; kingdom Metazoa; phylum Chordata; class Amphibia; order Anura; family Ascaphidae; genus Ascaphus; species Ascaphus truei. Next base: position 106,816,981 of record CM071570.1, on the reverse strand, counting down.
TGGTGGGCTACCGGTGACTTTGACGACGAGGCATACCTTAGGGCCCTAAGGGTAAGGTGGGATCGAATCCAGGCAGGCCTTATTATCCCTAAGGGGTCCGCAGGGTTGGATGACCCGGTAGAAACCGATGAGCCCCTGTCATGGGTGTTGCCCGGGGCGGCTGGCCAAAGTAGCTTGACCAGGGTGTGCCGAGCTGAACGGGCTATTGCGGCAAAATACAGAAGGTCGCATGGGCTTGATTACCCGTATGTCCCGGAACCTCTAATGAGAGAGATAGAGGAGAATAGGGAGAGATGGCTCAAAAATGATATCCAACATTATATCATAGAGAAAGGGGGAGCCATTAAAGGGATGCAGGCCGAGCAGAGGGTAGCTCAACTTATGCGGGTCTGGAAGATAGGACGCAGTGTGTACATGCACAAAGTGGTGTATTGCAATGAGCGAGGGATACCACGGGAATACAGCGTGACTGTGCATGATGCTGCGGGGCGGGAGGTGAAGAAGCCAGATCCTCTGCATTATTATTGATTAACCAATAGAGTGGTCTGCTGTTTTCTTTAGCGCTCCCTGCTGGTCAGTGAGTGCGATGGGCTTGCATTATTATGTCAATGTAATGATGTTTGCTATGTTATTTGTGTGTTCTTTTGCAGTGTTTCCTGGCGCAAGGTACACCAAATTTAGGTCCCAGCCGGGACGGTGGGTATTAACCAGGGGGAGGGAGATGTAGCCATGCATAATAATGACTGCATACATCTTCCCTGTTGGCAGTAAGTCCTGGTAAGTACAGGCCTGCCAACAGTAGTTATGGAGGTTTTCCCTCACACCCTGGTGTGGTGCCCTGTGTAAGGAAGGGAGTGGCTGTATGCTCTGAGTCTCTGGATAGTGACATCAGAGATGCGCCTGCCCCCTGAGGTATAAAGGGCACAACACTGTCAGTTAGTGTTGTTGCAAGGTTGGCAGAGAAGCATCTGGTAGAATGTATCTTCCTGCATAAGGGATTGGAGGAACACTTTTGTGACCCTAGTGCTGTAACTAGCGGTAGCAGAGTGACCAATCAAGTCTGTCTAAGCCACACTGTGTCCAGGGACCTGGCGCAGTGGTGATCTCCCTAGGAGAAAGGGAATCCCACTTCAATATGGGAGGGCGTACCTGGCAAAGGGACAGCACGGAAAGATGTGCGGCTAGAGCCGGCAGCTGCATAGGGCAGTCTGCTACATCCAAGTCTATAATAAAGATGCCTTGTTCAAAGAAACCCCCACTGTGTGAGTGTGAGATTACTCTGCAGTGGCGGTCACCACCAAGAAGGAGTTCCTCACCAGGACCATCTCCCTGCGGAAGCATAGACCCTGATGAGGTGGAGGCGCTGCACGTGAAGTAAGTTGGACTCGTACCCACTACCTCAGCTACCTGTCCTGATGATATCCTCTTATAACACCAAGCGGGAGACTCAGGAGCCCTGTTACTTGCAGGTGCACCACCACACACGACCTTGTAATGGGGACCGGTTAGACCACACGGGCCAATGTGAGATTGGGTGGGTCAGACAAGGGGGGTCCAGCCGTTACACTTGTATAACTAAAAAAAGCAAAATCTGGAGCTCAAGGAAATAGAATTGGTATTGCAATGTCATAACATGTATTTGTTGAATCAAATAACACAATAGTGTCTTCATGAATAAGTATCCCTTTGGTCTTGTTTGGAAAAAAATATGTATTTTTTCTTGTTCTGTCTCCAGCCCTGTGTTTGCAGCTTGTTTCCTGCTTATGCGTTTGCTAGGTAATCTGTTGCTATTAGCAACTACCCTTTCCCAGCTCCTGGAGTTTTGGGTTGTTCCTCCCTCATTCCGTAGCACTTGGTATAGTCCTGCCCTCTTTTTTTATTGGCCAGACCTGCAGGTGGTCTTTTCAATGTTTGCAGTCAGTTAAGTGGTCTCCCCCAACTGCTCTCTCTGTCACAGTATTGTTTATTCACGTTCTCCTAATTTATGTGTTGCTGTGTCCCCTCTTACCTCCAGGGAAGGGGATGGCTGTGGTGTATGGGAGCGGCGGAGCTCCACGGCATACCCGGCAAGTGGGGGGCGCCATCTTGTATTTCGCATATGCACAATTGCAGCCATGCGTATTCGTAGAAAGATGAGAAATTGCGGTGGCCATTATAGGTTCGCGCATGTGCAGCGGTGTGTTTGCGCATGCACAGTCCCCAGAGTTGCAGTGCCCATCTTAGTAGAGGCTCTGCAAGGGACTACATGTCCCAGGAGCCTGAGGGACATGTTGGTAGAATGTTGATATAGTTTGGCAGTTATAGGCAGTTAGAGACAGTTGCTGGAGTTGCTGGCAGTTACTGGCAGTTGGAAAAAGGAGAGCACCATGGAGGTAGTGTCCAGGGAGCAGTGTTCCCCTGGACTAGGACTAGGTTTATCCCTTAGGTCCCAGCTAGGTCCTAAGTCCCCTTCTAGATTGTGTCTGCTATAGGGAAGACCCCATACAGGGATGCTACCCTTTAGCCTTATACGGGCCTATACACGAAAGGTTCATAAAACAATCGCTGAACCATTTAAATCGCCGTTTTTATGAGCATTGCTATCACGGTAAATGCATTTTTATTGCATAGGATTCATGCAGGTTTCCAATTCCTTCACGCCAACTTTTTCTGGCGTGATGATTTTGTGATAAAATCCACATTCTAGAGCAGCAATAGGCGTTGATAGCCTAATCACTGCTACTAGAGTTTATGAACAGTCGAAAAGCGGCGATAAGTGGCTTATCACCGCTGCTTCTGATTTTTTTATGAGTAAATTTTTGGGGGTGATTCAGTCTTTTATCGCCCACTTATCACCGCTTACTGAATAGCAGTAGGCATTTTGGGCGATAAGTGCTTGATAAGTGCTCGATAAGTGGCTTATGAACGCTTACTGCATAGGCCCCATAGTGTCAGGTGTAGCACCAGTGAAGAGACTCCACGCGGGGAGCTTCAGCCTGTGGTTTGTGATCAGACCACAGGCAACTATATACATTGGGAGGGACGCCATCCAGCTGGAGCTCCCTCAAGAGGCGGACACCTATGCGGACCAGCGGTCCCCAACGCTCCCATGCTGGCTGCCTGCGCGTACCTTCCCTCCCTGGTCCCCGGTGCTCCCGTGCTGCCTGCCCGCGCGTACCTTCCCCCCCTGGTCCCCGGCGCTCCCGTGCTGCCTGCCCATGCGTACCATCCCCACCCCTTGTCTCCGGCGCTCCCGTGCTGCCTGCCCGCGCGTACCTTCCCCCCCCCCCAGATCCCCGCCTCTCCCGTGCTTCCTGGCAGCTCTGACTCTTGTCCCCATGGCTACAGCCTGGTCGGGAGGCAGAGGGACTGGAGGGCTGGCGCACGCACGTGCGCGGGGGTGGGGGGTGTGGGGGGGGGAGTGCAGGCAGGCAGGCAGGCAAAGTTGTCTGGTGGGCTCTGGTTCCAGCGCGTCCCCATCCGGCCATGTTTCCCATCAGGGAGGTTGGTGTGGCCATGCGGCTGTCCCCCGCTGGACCCCGATGCCCCTGCAGGCCCCAACATAACCCCGATGTCCCCCGCAGGCCTCCACATACTCCTGCAGGCCCACAATGTCCACGATCTCCGAGCGATCCAACCAAGGTTTTTGCGGAAATGTTTGATGAAATTGTTGGCGTAATCTTGGGGCATGGATATGACGTGCTGGTACCCACGAACGTTCTTCCGGACCAAAGCCCTTCCAGTGGACAAGGAACTGGAGTTTGTTTTTAGACCAGCGAGAATAAACGAGGGATTGGACCTCATACTCTTGTTGTCCTAGGGTGGAGACTGGACTAGGTTTACGAGAGGGATCCGGAAAGTGTGAACTGTGTACAAAGGGCTTAAGGAGGGAGACGTAAAACACGGAAGGAATCCACATGGTGGGGGGTATGTCAAGACGATAAGCGACTGGGTTGATTTTCTCTAAGATCTTGAAAGGGCCCAGAAATCTTGGAGATAGTTTAGGCGATCGTGTTTTGAATAGAAAAAAGGGAAATAGTGCGCAATCTAATTTTAAACGTGACGTGATAAGTGAGAAAATATGAAATAAATAACTTAACCTAAGATTGAGCGTCTGCAGCTGTGATGGAAGATGGGGGGGGCTCAGGAACCCCCTGGAACTAACAAATGGATACAAAAAAGAGACACAGCGCACAACGCTCATAGTGCATTACAAAATATTATTGACATGAATAATAAATGGTGAGTAATGTGCGTACATCAAATAAATTAATATCAAGCAGTTTCGGGATATTTTACCCAACGCCTCCGTAGACCAGGATGTAAGTCTTTGCAGGGGTGATACTGCTGTCCTCGATGGTGCAGGGTCCTATTGAAATGTGTGCACAACCTCTGCTTGATCTTGCTCCCCTGAGCACAGGCAGGCTGGGAGCTGCTGATTCCTGCAGTGTTTCAGCAGGGCAGTTTTAGACATCAGCTGTGCGCCAACACTCTCCTCCGTGTGAATCACTTCCTGGATCGTGACGTCACCGCAGGGATTCGGCGCCGCTCAGCAACAGTCAAAATCGCGCAGTAGGGTGCCAGTATGGGGCTAGAGCACTAGTACAAGCTTGTCCTACGCGTTTCGAAACGGAACGTTTCTTCTTCAGGGACTAATACAGCAGTATCACCCCTGCAAAATCTTACATCCTGGTCTCCGGAGGCGTTGGGTAAAATATCCCGAAACTGCTTGATATTAATTTATTTGATGTACGCACATTACTCACCATTTATTATTCATGATCGTGTTTTGAGCCTGATATTCCTCGAGGGCAACCACACCCTGTCACCAGGCTTGAAAGAAGGCCCAGGTTGACGATGACAATCCGCCTTGGTCTTTTGTTTGGCAACCGCAGATTGTAGAGTCTTGAGGATCCTTTTCCAAGATTCCTGTAGGGTCGTAACATGAGAGTCGGCCGAAGGAACGCCCGAAGGGGAAAAAGAGAGAGGAAGACTACTGTGATGGAAGCCGAAATTAATAAAAAAGGGAGACTCCTGGGTAGACTCATTTTTGAGGGAGTTGATTGCAAATTCGGCCCATGGCAAGAGATCCACCCAGTTGTCCTGTGAGTCAGATACGAAGCATCTTAGATATTGCTCTAGGGTTTGATTCATCCTTTCGGTCTGACCATTGGTTTGAGGATGGTATCCAGAGGAGAGCAGGAGAGAAATTCTGAGTCTCTGGGAAAATGCCCGCCAGAACTTAGAGATGAATTGAGATCCACGGTCAGAGACAATAGAAATGGGAATGCCATGTAATCTGAAAATTTCTTTGGAAAAAACATCGGCCAGAGTAGCAGAATTAGGAAAGCCCTTGAGGGGAATAATGTGTGAATGTTTCGAGAATCTGTCTACTACGACCAGAATGGTGTTCATTCCTTTGGAATTGGGCAATTCGACAATGAAATCCATCGAGATATGTTTCCAGGGTTGTTCCGGAATGGGAAGTGGCAAGAGAAGGCCAGAAGGTTTGTGGTGGAGCGTTTTACTCTGAGCACATACAGGACAGGCACCAATAAAGTCGAAAATGTCTTTGTTCATCTTCGGCCACCAAAATGTCCGTTTAATAAGATCTGCTCTCCTTTTGAAGCCTGGATGACCAGCAGCTCTAGAAGAATGACCCCAAAGTAAAATTTTATGGCGAAAGCGTGGAGCAGCGTATAAGCGCCCTTCTGGTACCCTGAACCAGCTGGGAATGTGAGCTTGAGCTTTGTTGATTTCGTCCAACACATCGAAGTTGTTAGCGGAAATTATACATTTGGCAGGAAGGATAGGTTCCGTGGTTTCAACAGCTTCGGTTTCCGTGGCGAACTGGCGGGAGAGGGCGTCTGCTTTGACATTTTTAGTACCAGGAATGTATGAAATGGTATAGTTAAAGCGGGAATTGAAGAGAGACCACCGAGCTTGGCGGGAACCCAGACGTCGGGCCCCCTCGATATACAGCAAATTTTTGTGGTCGGTGAGGATAGCAACCGGTTCCTTGGTACCTTCCAAAAGATGCCTCCATTCTTGGAGAGCCAGTTTAATGGCCAAAAGTTCACGATTACTGACATCATAATTCCTTTCGGCAGGAGAAAATTTCTGTGAAAAACCCCCACAGGGATGGAGTTTTTCTTGGGGAGAAGACCTCTGGGAAAGAACAGCACCAGCTCCCACGTCTGAGGTGTCGACCTCCAAAGTGAAGGGGAGGGAGGTGTCCGGATGGCGTAAGATGGGTGCGAACACAAAAGCTTTCTTGAGCACCTCAAAAGCAAGAATAGCCTCTGGGGACCAGGAGGTGGTATCGGCGCCCTTCTTGGTCAATGCGGTGATGGGAAGAGCAATCGAAGAAATTTTTTTGATGAATTTCCTGTAATAGTTGGCAAAGCCGAGAAAACGCTGCACAGCCTTGAGTGAATTAGGCAGCGGCCAATCGAGAACGGCTTTTAGTTTTTCTAGATCCATAGAGAAGCCTTGGCTGGAGATGATGTAGCCTAGGAAGGCAGTAGAGGTCTGGTGGAACAAACATTTCTCCATCTTGGCATATAGGCGGTTAGAACAGAGCCTAGACAGCACTAGTTTGGTATGTTGCATGTGTTTCCCCAGGTCTTTAGAAAAAATGAGAATGTCATCCAGATATACGATGACAAAAGTTCCCAACACATCGCGGAAGATGTCGTTCATGAATTCCTGAAAGACGGCAGGAGCATTGCATAAACCAAAGGGCATAACAAGATACTCTTAGTGTCCTGATCGTGTATTAAATGCTGTTTTCCACTCATCCCCCTCCCTTATGCGAATGAGATTATAGGCACCTCTTAAGTCAAGCTTTGAGAATATAGAGGCCCCCTGGAGACGGTCGAACAGTTCAGAGATTAAAGGAAGGGGATACCGATTCTTTACCGTGATCTTATTGAGTCTGCGAAAGTCAATGCACGGCCTAAGTGATCCATCCTTCTTCTTCACAAAGAAGAAGCCAGCCCCGGCAGGGGAGGTAGAGTTGCGGATGTATCCTTTTTCCAAATTTTCTTGAATGTAGGACATCATGGCCTCGGTTTCCGGAACAGACAGAGGGTACTACTTAGACTTAGGCAGGAAAACAAACAAGCAATGGGGGAACATGGGATTAGAAAAGCATATATAATGACGATAAAATGTTGACAGTAGTTCCAAAGGTAAGGTGAGGTAGGGGGTAGGCTATATATACTAAGGTACTTACACGGCCATGTGTAAGCAGACACAATAAATGGTAGCTTTCTTAAGGCGAACTTCGCCTCTCCCAGCAATAGTGGATGAAGATTGGTAGGGTTATAGGGAATATATATATATATATCTGTACTCACACGGCCCAGTGTGAGCAGTTGCAGAGGGTTGGTTACTTTGGGGTTAAATTTAACCCATCACATCTGTTGGCCGCGCAATGGGGGCTGTCCTCAAACTTCAGGTCAGCATAGGACTCAATCCCCAGTTCCAGGCGTCAGGCAGGGTCTCCCCCCAGGTGTTATGATGTGTGGGGGTGGGGGGGAAACAAGTGAGGCACGATTTCAGTTGAGTGAATTCAAAAAATACATTTATTATTTAAAACAACAACGGGACTCACATACATAAAGGATGGACCCCTGGCCTCCTCACGCAGTCCAGGATCGGGTGTTAAGCAGCTGTTTGTGCCAGTCCCGCGTCCAGGATGCAGGAAGAAAAAACTGTCCTGTTGGGCTGCAAAGGCTGCTCGGCGATCTGGCTACGGAAGCCTCCGTGGGTCAAATTCAGCTGATGATTAGAGCAACGCGTTTCGCCGACGCATCGGCTTCCTCAGGCTCAAATGATGACGTGGGGGGGGGGGTCTCCTAGCTTTATATAGACCCTCTGTGTAATCAAAATGCTGATTGGAGATGGCTGTGTAATCCAAAGTCATATTAGTGTTGAATTCAGCTTGGCTGTGCAGTTTCCAATGCCTGAATTCTCACTTTCCATATGAGGTCAATTGTGAGCATATTGCACAACATATATATTTCTCAACTTACATATTCAGCTAATTAAAACCCCAAGAGCTTGGTGGGCTCACTTATCAGGGGTTACAATATGGGGATCATTAATCACATATCAATTAAGGCAAAAATAATCGCAAAAAGTATCTATGCATGGATAATCTAAATAATGCCTCCTTGGGTCCATCTCTTATACCTTTATACATACTCATCTAAAATTACAGTTCTTATACAATTACCTCTAAAATCATTAAACAGCCTGTGACATAAAAACTCAGTGGGGTCATTTGTCATTAATTATCATATGTGGTTAGCAACTCACATTGAATTCGGGTCATTAATTCTAAATAAATAAATAATTAACGCTTCGTTGGCCATGACATACTTATTTAAAAGATAAATCAAGATTGCTACTTAATACAAATACAACTAAAATTCTTTAAAATTCAGTAATACACATTTACCATATGATCAAAAAATTCAAAATAAATACTCTCTAAATAAATCATGCTAATGTGATTTTGAATAATGTTTACATATAAACCCATAAAATTTCTTATAAATATATTAAAATATAATTATTTTCATAAATATTTAAAAGTTCTTAAAAAGTCAAAAAAAAGGTCTGAAAAGAGGGAGAGGGACAAAAACAAACAAAACAAAAAGTTTAATAGATATCTTATAGGGCTAAATAATCCCTTCCTTCGTAGTTTGACATATATATCACACTTATGCAAAACACCGTATACCTTTGGGGATTCACAGGTAACCCATTATATTTCAGTTAAATGCTGCGATATCAAGGTCAACGTTGAGACCGGCAGGGGACATGGATTTCAAACGATATATCCAGAACGTCTCCCTCTGTCGGAGACGTCTCAATCTATCTCCCCCTCTCCAGTTCTCAGGAACCACCTCTAACCCTCTGTAGAGTAGTCCTGAGGGGTCTCCTCCGTGATGTGAAATGAAGTGGCACACTATGTGTAGTCAAGCCCCTCCTTATATTGCCCAAGTGCTCTAGTATGCGGACTCTAAGACTTCTTGAGGTCCGGCTCACATACTGTAGTCCACATGGGCATTCGAGCAGGTATACTACAAAGTTGGTTCTGCAGTTAATGAGTTGTTTGGTCTTAAATACCTCTTTAGTAACATTTGAACTGAAATGTATTTTGTCTGTCAGTGCGTGTTTACAGGCCTTACACTCGAAACACCTGAAAAACCCTACCGGTTTTGGCAGCCAGTTAGTACCCTTGGTTTCGGTTTCCTTCCTGTATACACTCGGTACTAATTTACTTTTTATGTTTTCTGCCCTTTTAAAGATTACACGAGGGATTTCGGGCAAATAGTCTTTCAGTACTGTATCTTTGCACAGCACTTGCCAATGTTTCATTAAAATTTTTCTAATCCTATGGGACTCGTTGTTATATCTAGTAACAAATGGTACAATGTAATCTGTGTTATCCCTTTTTTGTTTCGGCACCATCATTTGCTCTTTATTTAAGTCTAAAGCTCTTAAATGCACTGCCTCAATCACATCCTGCTTATAGTGCCTTTCCCCAAATCTGGCTTCCAAGATTCCTGCTTGTTCTTCATAAACTTCAACCTCTGTACAGTTCCGCCTGATCCGTCTAAATTGTCCGAACGGTATGTTATTTAACCATCTATGATGATGGCAGCTGGTGTTGAGCAAGAAATTGTTAGCATCAACTTCCTTGAAGTAGGTCTTGGTTTTAACAACATTGTTTTCAATGTAAATGGTTAAATCAAGGAAGTTGATGCTCTCTTTGCGTATCTCTGATGTGAAGCTCAAGTTGACACTATTGTTATTGATATGGGTCAAAAAGAGTTTTAGACTCTCCTCACTTCCCTGCCAGATGATGAGCACATCATCGATGTATCTCCTCCAGAGGACCAGGCTTGCTCCATATGGGTTCCCAGACCAAATGTTGGTCTCTTCCCAATGTGCCATGAAGGTGTTGGCATAGCTAGGAGCAAACCTGGTCCCCATAGCTGTCCCACACTTCTGCAAAAACATGGACCCGTCGAACCAGAACAGGTTGTGTGACAGAATAAATCTAATTCCGTCTAGCAGGAAATGTTTCTGCTCCTGTGGAACCGAGGGGTCTTTATCTAAAGCAAATGCCACTGCTGCACACCCATCCTCATGCCTGATCGATGTGTACAATGACGTAACATCACAAGTTACCAGTAGGTAGTTCTCCTGCCATTGTAGTGTAGATAATGTGTTCAGGACCTCTAAGGTGTCTTTTAGATAGGCTTTCGCACTGGTTGCATACTTCTGAAGGTATATGTCCACATATTCTGAAAGGTTCTGAGTCTATACCGTTAGACTTAGGCAGGATGGTCCCAGGATCAAATCGATAGGACAATCGTACGGGCGATGGGGAGGCAGAACCTCAGCTTGTATCTTGTTGAACACATCCAAGTACTCATGATACATGGTTGGCAGGATCGATAGATTAGAAGGCACGGAATCCAGGCCGGCAAGCACCGGAACAGAAGACACTGCAGGAGCTGAATCCGCGGACGAAGGCCACTGGATGGGTAGGATACCGGTCCAATCAATGCGCGGATTGTGGAGTTGAAGCCAAGGCAATCCTAAAATAAGTTGGACAGTAGGCGGTTGAAAAATATTGAAGATTATTACCTCCTTATGACCGTCGGCTAAGGTCAGTGTGAGAGGAATAGACTCCCAAATGATAAACGCTGGCTGGAGTGGTCGGCCGTCGATGGCCTCGAGACCAATGGGAGTTTTCCTTCTGACCATAGGAATTTGATTGTCCGAAGCGAAGTTCTGGTCCAGGAAGTTACCACCAGATCCAGAATCGATGAAAGCTTTTACCTGCAGGAAAAGGGTAAGACCCTCCAGAGTGGAAGGAAGCAAAAACTTCTTTGGGAGAGTTTCGGGGAGAGAGGGGCAAGGAGAGACAGTACCCAGTAGAAGCCCCTCTACCTTTACTGTGTGTGCCCGTTTCCCGGTTTCAGAGGACAATTCTGGAGACGATGTTCCGGAGAAGCACAGTAGAAGCAGGCAGAGTCTATTCAGATGGCGTCGTGTTCTTTCCGTGGCACGAGAGCGAGAACAGTGCCTCTCGTGCCGTCGCTCCTGAGTACGCTGATCCATGCGTACGCTCAAGGTAATCAATTCCTCCAGGGATGAAGGCCGGGCATGAGTAGCAAGATCGTCTTTCAAGGTATCTGAGAGTCCGTGCCAGTATGCGGCGGCGAGTGCCTCATCATTCCATTGGGTCTCAGCGGCAAGAGTGCGGAACTCAATGGCGTATTTGGCAGCAGATCTTCGGGCCTGTGAAATATGGAAGAGAGAGAATGCGGCTGTCTTGTGCCGTGCAGGAGTATCAAACACTTGTTGAAACTCGCATCTGAACAAAGGGTAATCTTGAGTTAATTCGCTTTTACGTTCCCAGAGGGGGGAAGCCCAGGCGAGGGCGTCTCCGGTGAGTAAGGCGTAGATGTACGCTACCTTAGAACGGCCAGTTGGAAACAGTGAGGGGGACATCTCGAATTGCACCTCGCATTGGTTTAAGAAACCGAGGCAGGCGAGGGGGTTCCCATCATAGCGATTAGGTGAAGGAATACGGGGTCCTGAGCTGGAACAGTTTGTGGCAACCGAGGGTGCTGGAGCCATGGGGGTCTCCGGAAGGGAGATTTTAGCCAATTGCTGGGAGACTGTGGACAGCTGGTTGCTCACAAATTGTAAGGCCTCTATAGAAATACCTGTACCCACCTCAGGGGGGTCTGCGTTTGTTGGGCTCTGCATAATGTCACGCCTGTATGCCCGCAGACCTGGCAAGACCCCAATACTGAGGTGGGAACGGTATTACCACACACCCACAGCAGTGGGGGCAAGCCCGGAGTGTGGTATTGCGTTGCTGGGCCTGTTGGAAAATAGTTAGTATACTTGCAACGTCTTGGTGGTATAACGTAAGAATGGTCGTGTCCGTGCGCCAAAGTCCAGGGATCTAGAAAGCAGAGAAGTCAAGTTCGTAAGCCAAGTCCAAGGGTTCCAGAGGTCAGCAAAGTAGAGTTCGTAGCAAGGTTCAAGGGTAACAGAGAGCAGGGAAGTCCAGGACAAGCAGGGGTCAAAACCAGGGGAATCCAAAGATAAGCAGGAGCAGGTACGGGCTGGAACACAGAGAGAGCAAAGCATAGGACTGCACACACAGGGATAACAGGAACTATGCAGAGCAATGATAGAGAGGACAGACAGGGATTATAAAGGAAGGAACACCAATAGGAGAGAGGAGGAGCAGAGGGAGAAGTGGGAGACAGCAGGGATAGGTCAGGAGGAGAAGAGGAGGAAACAGGGGAGTCAGACAGAGAGATAGCTTGCAGGGCATGGGAGGAGGAGTTCAGAGACTGACAGGCTTTAGAAAAGGAGCGTGTGCGCGCGCCCTCTGTAAATTGAGAGTGCGCGCGCACAGGCTGTGTCACGAGACGCGCGGAGCGCCGCGCCGCGGACACACCTGCGGAGGGGAACAGAGAAACGGAGGGGATAGCCACCAGAGGTGAGGGAATGGAAGTGGACACTGAGGGGACCTGAGAGCGGGGAGTGTCGCCACAGGAGCTCGGGAAACGTGCGGGTGCGCGAGACTTGCGGGGCGCGCGCTGAGGCAAGGCAACGGCATCAGAGGCTGCCGGAGCGGGACCGGAGTGGTTAAGCGAAGGGAGGTTGGCAGGGGAAGGGACAGAGAGGGTGACATCAGGAGCATAAGAAGGGGAAGGAATCCCCTGAACCGTCACACTGGTGGGCACTGATTTGGATTCTGCTAAGGGCCATGCACCTACCTGGCACCTCTGCCTCTTAGTATATCGAGTATAATACAGTATCGAGCCCACCCGCTGTCCAGGCTCCGCAGAGTCTGGGGAGGGCAAATGGTTACCGGATAGCTCTTTGTTAGTCCAGGGCTTAGGTACTCAGGTATAACTACATATTCCTCCTGTTCCAACACCTTGGCATCCCTGAGGCTCTCAACTCCGGGTCTCGAGTAGACTCAGTGGCGCCAAGCTTGCACGGACTTAGAATCCCACAGCCACATATACAATGTTACAAGCATTCACATTTATGAAATAAAAAACTTTAATAAAATTCTCTTTGCTTATGTATCTTTGTGTTTAAAATGGTATAAGTCTTTTGGTTCGGTGTCAGGGATAGAATAAGAATATATGTTCCCTACTCTTACCAGCCTTATCCCTGGCACACTGCACAACCCTGACAAACTGTATTTACACAATAAAATCCCTCCCAGCTTTTGGACATAGCTGGAGCACCTCCAGAGCCCCTATACCAGGTTCAGGGTGACTGGGCATGGTCTTGGCATCCCACCTTATACTAGGGAACCCGGGACCATTCTGGAGATACCTTGATCCCCAATGCCCTCTTTACTTTTCCAGATTGTGCTGAAGAAGGGAACCCTGGCGGTGAGTTGCAAGAACGTTTCCAGGGTAGGATTTTGCCGGAGCACTATGCTTCAATGTACCAAAGAATCTTACCTGTTTCCAGGGTACATCTTTGGGGTATCCTATAACTCGGGAACCCCGCTACATAGCAACAATCTGATGGAAGGTTCTCCGCAAAACCCACTCTCGAACTCACAACCTCACAACCTCACAAGCTCCGCTGCCCAGCTCCCCTGGAACGGCAAAGCACAGAAAATACTGAATTGTCGCATAATTTCTCAAAGAGATGACACTCTAGGACCTTTACACATGGATCAGGGGTAACCAAGTGGGCTTAATCTTTATTAGAGCCTGTTACCCCCTCACCGCCACAGTGGCATAGTGGAGAAAAGAGACAGGAAACCCGGCCCTGGACCATTTAAGCCTTGATCTTTCCTGAACTTTATCAAAAGTGTTCATTAGCAAAGACACCCCCCCCCCCCATCAGCCGCCCTGTCTGGGGGGGGGGGGGGTTCCGGGCTCCTCTGCTCACGACAGGAGAGGGGGGGTGGGGGCAATTGGGACGGAGCAAGTTAAGCTCTGCAGATTGGGGCAGCGGTCAGCTACACATAGGCAGTTCGGCGGCAGTGTGTCCAGCAGAAAGACGTTCCAACTCCCCCAACTGTAAGTACGTTTGAAAACGACACACCTGAGCTGGAGTTAGACTGAAAGGAAAGCGCAAACCCGACCCGACGGTAGTCTCACAAGGCTCTCATAGAGAGCGGGGTTGTCGGGAGGAGAGAGAGGGTCAGATCTAGATCCAGAAAAGATGGAGCATTGGGCAGCATTCCTGTATTGTCCTGAATTATGCAGTGTTCCTGGACACTGTGGCGTCTAGTCGAAATTCTCAAGTGTACCCACGGGGGAGAAGAGAAAATCAAAAGTCAAGGGACTAACTTTGATGGATAGGGGGTCTGGGCCTGCGATCCAGCTGACAACTGCGGTCTTCCCCTCCGTCGGCCTCCCTTGGTTTCCCTGGGTGTAGATGGGGATGAGCAAATGAGTTAAAGTGACAGAAACCATGCTCTCCACAATGAGCAATGCAAAGTTGATTTAGATAAAAAGGCAGAAATTGGACTTTAGGTTTTAGTATGTTAGATAGTTAAGATGTTACTAAAATACAATCATTTTAAAATAGCTTTAAAAATAAAAGAATTAAATAACATAAAAAAACAACAACAAAAAAAGAGTTCACGACGGGAATCCAAATATTCAATTCTATAGAGAGTTCGGGGAGAGACTTTTAAGTCATTAAACACAGCTGCCTGAGGGCATAAATTCCCCTAAAGCATTCTTAGTGAGCTAGATAAGTATGCAAGAGCGCTCGACCAAAAAGAAAAGGGGAGTAGCAATACTCTTTCATAATAGATGTTCATTCAAAATAGACTTAGTAAAAAACGACAATGAGGGTAGATATTTACTGTAATACTCACAGTTTCAATCGACTGTCACCTTATAACCCTAGCCTCCATATATGCCCCCTGCGAACACGACCCTTCTTTCTTCACCTCAGTCTTTAGCATTTTAAACAAAGTAACAAAAGGGCAATTGATAGTAGCAGGTGATTTCAATACGGTTCTGAACCCCAAATTAGACAGATCTGGCCCCCTTAGAACGAATAACAAAGACAACCCACCCACCTTTAGGTTTGGCCTTCAGGAAAATAATCTGGTGGATATACTCTATGGAGGGAGCTCCATCCCTTTGAAAGGGATTATACCTTCTTCTCGCACCCCCACTCAACCTATAGTAGAATCGATTACTTATTTGTATCGAGCAGACTAGTCCCGAAGATCTCCCATACCAGGATCCATAATATTTCATGGTCAGATCACCCACCCATAGAGCTACGGTGCACCCAATTAAGCCTAGACAGACCTGGAGCAAACTGGAAACTTAATGAATCTCTAGTGAAAATCCCAGAAATCTCCCAGCTAATACATAGTGAAACAAACCAATTCTTTAGACTGCACAAAGGTACAGTAGATTCACATTTTACTCTCTTGGAAGCACATAAAGCAACACTACGAGGTGCTTTGATCAGTATAGCAGCCAAAAGAAAGGAAATGCGAAAATTGTGCTGCTACAGACCAAACTAAATGACCTCTCAAAAAAACAAACAAGATAACAACCCGGCCTCCCTTAAGCAAATCAAAGAGGTCTTAATTTAATTGAACCTACTGTACTTGAAATGCCCAAATTATAATATTAAGGCCATAAGATTAAAGTCAGGAGCCCCCACACCAAATCCAAAATTGATAGTAGAAGAATTTAAAAAATATTATGAGAACCTATATAAATGGAGAAAAAGTGGCACATAATCTCAACAAAAATAGAGCTTTGCTGGATTTTCTATCAAGCTCAAACCTACCAAGATCGAATGATTGGGAAAGAGAAACACTGGGAGGGGACTTTACCACGGAAGAAATCACACAAATCACAAAAAATCACACAAATGATCAAAAACTTGAAATCGTCTAATGCCCCGGGCCCAGGCGGTTTCTCGGGTCTCTACTACAAAAACATATATTAAATTACTAGCCTCACACCTGCTTAGAATGTTTAACACAGTGCTGGCAGGGGCTCCTTTCCCAGAACAATGCTCCAGGCATCTATATCCCTAATCAATAAACAAGGAAAAGATCCCCTTGATTGTAAGAGCTATAGACT
Source organism: Ascaphus truei (assembly GCA_036426205.1). Lineage (NCBI taxonomy): Eukaryota > Metazoa > Chordata > Amphibia > Anura > Ascaphidae > Ascaphus > Ascaphus truei. The sequence goes on along the minus strand of CM071570.1, from coordinate 106,800,851 downwards.
AATCTCTCTCATAAACACAGATGTCAAAATCTACTCAAAATGAATTGCCAATAGATTGTCATATCCTAGACTAATACACCAAGATCAAGTCGGAGTTATAAAGGATTGACAGGCAGCTGACACACGACGAATCATTGATCAGATAGAAATTGCCAATTCAAAACAAGTACAAGTTATGGTGTTATGTCTAGATGCCGAAAAGGCATTTAATAGGATTGACTGGGCATATTTAGAAGCCATACTCGGAGCATTTGGTTTCAGAGAAAAGGTAACAACCGCAATCTTATCATTGTACTCAGGCCCTATTGCTAGGGTTTTACACCAGGGCTTCCTCTCCAATCCCCTTAGGATCAAAAGCGGCACGAGACAGGGATGCCCCCTTTCGACCCCAATCTTTGCCCTGTGTATGCAGCCATTGACGACCCAAATCCACCACAGTCTGGATATTTCAGGGCTCGAATTCAACAACCAAATGCATAAAATCGCCCTGTATGCAGTCAGTCTTCCTGGACCTGTCCAAAACGCCTCACTTCATTGCCTAAGTTCCACTGTTCCTGTGGAGTTTGCAGTCGGAGGTTGTTCGGGGCTCTTCACTTCACTTCCACTTGCTCAGCTGGGTATTTACTAGGATCGGCTCCGGATCCTTTCTTTAGTACTAACGTGGACGTGTTATTGACCTGCCCCACTCCTCCGCCTCATGTTGGTGTTCAGCCAGCTATTTTAACATTTTTTAATTGTCATATTTGATAAGGTTTGGGTGCTACTTGCCCTATTCCTATCGTGTTTTTGTTTATTTTAATATTAAAGTTTCATTGTCCCTTAGTGCGCCTGTCTGTCATTTGTTTTCATTGCCTAATCTATTCAACTAGTTAGGGAAATTTAACAAAATCTCAGGTTTTAAAATTAATCAATATAAGTCAGAAGCGTGAAATATAAATGTACCAAAAACAACTGAAAAACTCATAGCGCTCAATTTCAATTTGAATTGGCAACACAAAACTCTCAAATATTTGGCAGTATATGTCACAAAATATTATAATTCTATTTACAAAGCAAATTTCCCTAAACTAATTCAGTCCTTGAGAGAGGACATAGGACGTTGGTCAAAACACAATATACAGTATCTTGGATTGGGAAGATACACAGTATAGTGTAAAAATGAACCTCCTCCCACGCATACTAAATCTATTCCAAACCCTGTCGGTGCCACTGAGACTGAAGGAAATACTCTCACTTCAGTCTGCAATCTCCAAGTTCATATTGGGAGGTGAAAAAGCAAGAAGAAATCAAACACTTCTGAAACAAACCACGGAAGGAGGGCTGGCGGTACCTTGCCTGATATCGTACAATAAAGCGGTTCAGTTATGCCAAATCTCTCAATGGCAGACTGATCAAGAATTAAAATGGTGGGTAGCATTAGAGAGAGAAGTTTGCTCCCCATTGGAGTTAAACAATCTGATTTGGAGCCACAAAAATAGCGCAGAGCTATAAAATCGCGTTATCCTCTTTGACCAATTCGTTGTCAATCTGGGTGGCATCTAAATTTAAATGCGGTGTAACCACTAAAAATACACTGATGACCCCCTTATGGGAAAACCCAGATTTTGCTCCAGGCATGGATAGTGTCAACTCTTGATTATTGAAAAATAATAGTATACTCAGATTTAGGGACCTGGAGGGTAATAACAAGATTAAATCATTTGAGCAAATTAAATCTGACAAACAAAATCCCTCACTCTGAATTCTATAGATAACCCCAGATCAGGGCATTTTACAACAAACACAACCCTCACCCCCCATTGACTAATTTCGAAAAGCTCTGTCTTATAGAGATCGACACGAAAGGACTCACATCGCAAATATATAGAGAAGTAATTGGCTTTGGCCCTAAGGTAAATCATAAATTAGGATATATGATTAAATGGGAAACAGACCTTGGGGAGGTCTTAGAACCAGACGAATGGACTCTTAACGTTACGGCGGCTGCTAAAAGCACACCATTGAATGAGAATGCATCTAAGATACTGATGAGATGGTATCTCACCCCAATTAAATTATCGCATTTTATACCAGGATACTCCCCATTGTGCCCGAGACCATGTGGAGAGTCCGCAGACCTGTTACACATTCTGTGGTCCTGCCCTCGGATTGTCACCTTATGGGACAAAATTAAAGATTGGCTACAGAGAATTTTAGACCTCACAATTCCCCTAGACCCATGGCTCATTCTTTTGAATAGACCAATACTGAATCTAGCCAAAGTGGAACTTAGGGCTCTATGCAGTAAGCGCCGAAAAAGTCCTCTGGCCAAGTGTTCCTTATCGGCATGATTCTGCCGATTTTCCCTCGCCGTATGCAATAAGTGCCGAATCCCTTCCGAATGAAGCCGAAAACATTAGTTCCCACTCTGCCGATGATTTGCCGATCACACACAGGTGTATTGGCGTGCATGGCGGGGTGGTGTTAGGTTCGGCAATGAAACTTCTTGCTGAATCTGACCAAAGCCAGCATGTTTTTGATTGAGCGGCCCATTTAAAGGCAGTGTGTATTTTTATTCATTCTCTATGTTGTTGGGAGAGAGGGAGAGAGAGAGAGACACACAGAGCTGGGCGATTTACATATTTCATATTGACTGAGAGAGTTGTTGTGTATTGTGAGAGGTTTGTCCTGTGTTGTTTTGTTAACATCTTTGTCTTGTTTTCACTTTGTAAGTGTTCAGTGCGATTGTCTTTAAATTTCTTTTCTGTTCTTTGTGAGTGCTATAGGTATGGCCGAAAGGTGTGGGAAGAGTGATGCTGGTGTGAGTGGTACTGGTAGTTGTGTGAGTACGCGTCTGAGTGAACGTAGGATTCAGGGGACTGGTGTTGCTGGGAGTGCGAGTGGTGTTGCTGTGAGTGCGAGTGCTGCTGGTGGTGCTGGGGTGTCTGTTGCTGGTGCTGGTGGGGTGTCTGTTGCTGGTGCTGGTGGGGTGTCTGTTGCTGGTGTTGGTGGGGTGTCTGTTGCTGGTGCTGGTGCTGGTGGTGTGTCTGCTGCTGGTGCTGCTGGGGTGTCTGGTGGTGGTGTCGCTGGGGTGTCTGGTGGTGGGGTGGTTGGTGGTGGGCCGCTTTTAGAGTCTCTTCCATTGGAAGAAGGAGAGTCCAGTCAGCAGCAGCCAAGTTCTGGGGCTGCACGTGTTTGGAGGAAACGTGTGGAGCGGCCACGTAATCCTCGTTTCAATGAAGAGGAAAACAGAGTTCTTGTCAGAGGGATTTTGGAGCACTATGACTCTCTGTATGGGCATTTACTAGGTAAGTCTATCTTTGCATTGATTGTCCAAAGACATGTTATCCTAGGTCATGTGAGATGTCTTAATATCAAGCTATAATTCTCTAATATCTATCAATTAAATTAATTGTTACACACATAATCCTTCATGCTTTATAACGACCATAACAAGCAGTCTAAAGTGTTTGCCAAAGTTCATACAATATTCATAAGCTTCCTTAGATTTGTATGTTTCCACGTAAATGCTCATGTGGTACACATATTCAACCTAAACAAGCATGTTTGGTATCTCTTGGAACAGGTAGCAGTTTCGGAAAATGCTCGTTTTTCTAATAATAATTAACGTCGTATATTTTGTATGTATTTCAAGGGCGGACAAGTTCAGCATCAAAAAATAACATTGGCTGTGTCTGAGTGTGGGAATCATGTCAGGGACCGGGCGAATTTTCGGAAGAGATTCGATGATATCAGGGCAAACTTAAAGAAAAAAATCCAAGCACAACGGATGCATGCTTCTGCCACTGGAGGTGGGCCGCCAGCACAAGCTCTAATGTTAACTCCACTGGAGGAGCAGATGCGGGAAAAATTTCTTCCTGTCGTCGTCGAGAGTTTGGCAGGGGACAGAGATATCGGAATTTATTCGGCTCAATTTCCACCAGGTGACAAATGTTACTCTACTACGCGTGTCGTATGTTAGAGTTCTTATCTATATTTCCGCTTAAACTTATAGTTTTTCCCAATATAAGCATACCTACATATATATCTGTATATATGTATCTCTCTCTCTATCTATCTATCTATCTATATATATAGTTGTCCTAAAAAAACAAAACAATTATATATATATATATATATATATACCTATGTGTGTTTGGAAACATGTATTGGCTCAGCTATCGTGGATGACATCATTATGAGTAAACATACACAACTTGACCTGCATGAAGGGATTATGTGTAATGATCTTCCAAATAACACACACTGCAAGCTTATACCTTACAAAGCATTCAACATCTTTGCCCTATAGTTGAAAGCTGAATGTATGTGTGAATCTTTGTACAAACAATGGGTTAACATGCATAACCACAAAGCACACCCGCACTCATTCTTTGTCACAGTAATGTATAACTTCGTTATACTGTATCTGTACACACAAATGCATAATTCACTTTTTCATGTATGTGTCGATACATATATACATATATACATATAATATATACTGTATATATCAGTGATAATCTATGTTACACCTATAAACAGGCCATTACTGCCTAATCAAGTCTTGCATGGAATATTGTGCATTCAAAGGCGAACATAAATAATTTGCACCAACAAATTTAGTTATGTTTTATTAAAGCTCTTTTTTCGCTTCATGTAGTATAATGTGAGCATAAATAGGAACATGTACCATATGGTATTTAATTGTGTTCATATGTAGCTCACTTCATATTTGTATTTCGCACATGTACCGGTGTGTGAAACCAGCTTTAATTAATATGTAATCACAGCATAGAGATGAATAGAGGGGGTCGGTTCGGCCACAGAGCCAGATCACAGGGTCATGGTAGGATCAAGTCTTGTGGGACGGCTTACAGGTGGTAGAACCAAAACAAAGGTCAGTGTGGTGTCACGTCTTGGTGCAGGGACTACAGTTGTTAGAAGCTGACAAGGTGAACAGAAGTTCATCACATTCATTTGAAATGGTAATTATCTGAATACTTTCACCCACCAGTCCACTATATATGAAAACGTACGTTAGTCATTCGTTCACTCATATATTCTTTTTACGTTATACACTGGCGACACACTTTATCCGAGCTCGGCTAGTCCCACGAATTCGGGTATACCCGGGTGTATTGAGGTTTGTGACTGTTTTCTGCCCGAGTGCATTGAGGTATTTTCCAAGCAGGGATTGAAGCATTTTATTCCCGCTGGCTGCAATACTGCACAGTATATATATATATATACTGCATTACAATTCATGAATTTATGCCATCTGGTAGACACGCGAAGCATTGCAGCCTATTAAATCCTAATCATTATCATTTAACAGATCAGCCGCCCGTCAGCCAGGCATGAACCCAGGCTGGGAAGGCAAACGCAACGGGGCTTGTCAGAGGTGAGGAGCGGCGCATTCCAGGTATCTGCCAGGTACATACTGGGTATTTGCTCGAATAAAGTGTGTCGGTGCAGTAGATACGCAACCTTATCACACCAGTACCATCTGTGAGTGACACACTGCATGTGTTGCTGAGTGTCAGCCACATTGAGCGCTACACCTGCTTCTCTTAAATGTTCGGTCAGATCTCTAAACACATTCATACACATTTCCTCAATTAGGTGCTGAATTCTAAGCAGAGTCAACATTGCTTTCATGGTAGTAATGTACATTATTATAGTTAGATTAGTACACAACATATGCAGTGTATGTACAACAAAACACTACATTTTACAACGCATTCCTGCATGAACATTGTATGGTGTTGAAATAAATGTGCCGATTAGGTTCACATGTACATTTATGTTAAGATGGATAATATACAGATTGGCCGAACCATATCATTGTCATTTCGTTATGTGATGCTGATATTTAGCCATAACTACTCCCACTACAGATACTTCATGTTAATTATGTACACATGACAATTAAATTCTGATGTTATTCTTCTATATAGTTGCTCCTGCAGCTCCTGTGTCACCTGACACTGAACATGTCTCATCACCTGTCTCATCAAGGTCATCATCAAGAATGTAAGGTGAGTGTATGAGGTGCAGCACATATAATGTGTACATTTGAAGAATTTCATTTGCCATGCAAAATAAATGCCTTTCACATGTAATGAACTTCACATCAGTTATTGTCGCAGAAGATGTTGTGTTTCCTGACAACATGTATTGTGTGTGTTTTAAACTATCAGCTAGGAGTTGTGATGTTACAACAACCTTTCATTCGTTCTTCTTTCACACTGAGTCGAAACATCATTGTTACTTCAAGCATCATCTTTTAATTGGACACAAATAAAAAATTATGGAAGCATGTTATGTGTTACACTATAAGAACAACTATCATTATAGTGAAAACAAAGGGAAAGTTCCATGGCAGTTAATAATGTCTTTCTTTATTTGTAGAACCAGATGTTGCCGCTCAAGGACAAATTCACTCAAGTGACCATGAACATGTTGACACTCCTGGAATAACCCAGCATTCAAGTCCTCCAGCTCATGACACCTACTCAGCTATTGCAGCTTCTGAAGAATGAACCTTGGGTGAAGAAAATCGTCGCCATTCAGAAATGATGTCAGTGCTTGAAAGGATGCTGTCACTGCATGAAAGGATGCATGAAAGGTCAATATCAGAAATGTCACAAATTCAAAAAGTCATCATCCAAGTTCCTAAAGAAATCCAAAATGTAAACAGGACATTAGAAGCACTAGTTCTGAATGTAAGCCAAGCAAATCAGTTTTGGAGTAGAGCAAGAGAACAACAATTCCACTTTACGCCATCAGAGGATGGATCTTTACATGCTGCTACTTTTTCTTCTGAGTCATCAGTTCTTCATTCCCCAGTTCTGGATGATACCGGTACAGTAGGTGCAAGTTCTGTGCAGGTCCCTGTCAACATCCAACCGCTTACATCTGTTCAAAATATGGAACCGACACCTACAAATGAGACATGCAAAAGAAAGTTAGGGCAACAATTACTAATAACCAGCTTTAGGAAAAAGATTAAAAAACAAAAAAAAGAAAGTGCTCCACCATCACTCTTGCAATGTTTATCAACTTTTTCACAACTGCCACAGCCCACACCCAGTGCCCCTAAACTTCCACAGCCCACACCCAGTGCCCCTGAACTGCCACAGCCCACAATTAGTGCCCCTGAAGTGCAACAGCCCACACTTAGTGCCACTGAAGTGCAACAGCCCACACTTAGTGCCACTGAAGTGCCACAGCCCACACCCAGTGCCACTGAACTGCCACTGCCCACACCCAGTGCCACAGAACTGCCACTGCCCACACCCAGTGCCACAGAACTGCCACAGGCCAGTACAAGTGGTACAGTTAAGGCCAGAGTACTTGGCAGAGGGAAAAGGCAAACACAACAGCCAACAAGCAGGCTTGTGACTCGCTCTCAAAAGGATAAACAAAAATAAATAATCACATTCACTAAATTTGTTGGTGTACTGGTGTTGTTTCCTGCAGACTATTTCATGCATAGTGTATGTCTGATCATGTACAGAAGCTTGATAACAATCAAGTATGTCCTTGTACACATGAATTTTTATAAATGCTCACTGACTGAATGAAGGGATATTTTATAACATATGAATATCTATTAATCATCAGTTGATTCATGGTACAGCATTATTACACACTTGGCATGTTAATGGAAGATGACATTCACTTAGCTCTTGTTCAAGATGAGATGTATGTGGGTTATTTTGGTAATGTAGATAGTCATTTCATGCTAATATTATTGACATACAACTTTAAGTAAGTACCCATATAACAGCATACATTTTAATGTTATGTTTTCTGGTGTCTTAACTTTGTAAGACATTACTTACCTTAATCTGCTTTCATCGTTCATAATGTTTGTGACGATGGAGAGGTTTTGGCCCGGGATTAAAGGGGTTACACCCCAATTGGCCACCCTCTAACCTCACCAGGGAGACAAGGGGTTAACTGGGCTGAGGCCCAGACGTGTGATTTAACCCTTGTCATAACCTGAAAATGTATATTCCCTGTTCCCCCATGTTTTATTGTTAATCAGTGTCTGCATCACACACACACTGGGATCCATCCGGGAGCACAAGGGTTAATAGTGGTATAGTGATTTTAGCCCTTTGTGTAACTTTCCCGCCTTTTCAGGCACCATTTTGCAGGTTCCCATAATCCGCCATTAGGGCTCAATGCATTTCAATAGAGAATTGTGCTGTTTTAGTCCTGTTTCCTGTAAAGACCAGCAGGTGGCGTCCGAGAGGGAGAGCGGCGGTTTCCCATTGAAAGTCAATGGGCCCATTGACTTCAATGGAGATTCCTCGAGGTAACTTTCGAAGAACAAGTTGGCAGCCATCCAGACCGCAAACCACAAAGCGGATACAATGTCCTTTAAAAGAGCAAAATCACTTGAGTCAAGTTCAACGTCAATTGGCGTGGGAATAAACAGTTCTAGGGCACCTAGAAATAAAATTGTTTTTGCCCCTAGTTCCTAGGCTTCCCCCCACTCGACCACAACCGGGTCCCCGAATCCTAGACTCCCGATAAGGGTCGAACCAGATAGAGCGGGTCGCGCCATAGGCTTTGCCGGCGGCGGCAGAAACGGCTCAGAAAAATGACTAAGTGTGAAATGCTGAATTTTAGGAATCCATATCTCCGGTTCCGGAGGGACCAGAGGATCAAGGTTTGGGGTATCTGTAGTCACTGCTCCGGCATCACTGCAGAACCATCCTTGACCCTCTTGGACCAACCCGACAGAGTATGAACCCCCTTGAAAGTTCGGGACTTTTACCATTGATTCCAATGGGAGAAAAACCGCATGGTGAAAAAATGACTAAGTGTAAAATGTGGAAATGTGTAAGTCCATATCTCCGGTTCTGGAATGCCCAGAGGGATGGGATTTGGGTGACATGTAGCCAAGGTTCCGGCTTTAATGCATGCCCATTTCCAGCCCCCTCAGACCAACCAGACAGAGTATGGACGAATGTAAAAATTTGTGGATTTTCTCATAGACTTCAATGGCGGCGGTTCCCCATTGAAAGTCTATGGCAGGAAACCCCATTGACTACAATGGCGGAGTTGCTCCATTGAAACCCATGGTGGCGGAGCCCATTGTTTTCAATGGGGATTTAGTGAAAAGCTGAGATTTCTTTTTAGCAGAGATTTTTGTATTAAAGTGAAAAATGATTTAATGTGCATTTGTGTATCTCTGGTTCCGAAGGTCGTAGCAAGTCGCTTTTTGGACCATATGGTGTCCCAGTTCTAGCAATGAGAACTGGGAAGTTTGGACCTGCTAGACCAAACGGAACCGGATATTTTAATACGTTTATGTTTTATGTTTAATACTGTGTCCCATGGTATGGACAAAGACCCAGAGGAAATTCTTTTGCATACCAGGATAGCAGATGGCCCTAGAGGCGACCCAATGTCTAGGACTTAAGTATTGTTCAAAGGGTTTTGTCACCCTCCCTGTTTACCTGTGGGCGGAGAAGGCTCAAACCAGAGCAGTTTTTAAGTGTTCCATTTAACACCTTCCAACAAAGGTTTTCCTGCCAGAAATCCAAATGGGTAGATGGGCTGACATTCCATTTACATATGTGGGGCTACAGAAATGAGATCCCAGAGTTCTACTGCACCTGTGTCAACTAGCAGGGGGGCATGTATCAAAATGTCTTCCCACGTTAGTGAGTGGCTGGAGGTAATTGCAAACCAATCACATGTACTTAGTCTTAAGGATAGAGGGACAAAAGGTTTATAAACTGCTGTCCACCCTATATCCTTTGTCTTCATGTGTTCATTGTCTTCATGCCTGCATGTCATCAGGCCTGTTGTGCTATACCATCTTGATTGCTGAGAAGAAATGCCATGCAATGTCTTGGGCTGATTGTATGAAACTGCCAGTCCAGATGGGACTGTTTTCATCATTTTCATCTTTTAAGTAAGGGTCTATATTTTGCTGTTATTTGTACATTTTTGTGTATTCACCTTTATCAAGGAATAAATTATGTTTTTATCATATCTAAGTCTCGTCCCAGTTCAAACCCAGGTATATATATGCAAACAACAAGAGAAAAGCAACCTTTAAATAGCACACGGACATAAATGAAGGTGTAACAAAAATGGTTTTTATTCAAGTGATTTAAAACAGGGGATGAAATTTTAAAAGGAGAGGGGGGCTCAACACTACCTAAGCATATTAGACATGGAGGCAAGAGTCAAGTAAAGATAAAAAATCAAGACACATACAGGGGGTAGGTGGCTATATCTAAGCACACCTACGTGACACTCTACCTATACTGAGACCTTGTGACCACATGTAAAGAATATTATGCCATATAATTTGTTGCAGTAATTACTATGAAATAAAACCGCCTCTCCCACACCACCCAACACCGAAGAAAGGTAACAGGTTGCAAAAATACGTTACCACTCAGCAGGTGATTGTCACAAATAGTAAAGTCAATACTCCATGTTGTAGATAGGAAAGGTAGGGGCCCCCCTCAGCAAGACTCCCACTCCAACGCGTTTCGACGAGAAACTGTCTTCTTCTGGGAGTGGTGAGGGGAGCAAAGAGCTAGCATTTATAGGGAAAATCATAATTGCAAAAATCGCGCCAAAATTGAATAGATTGCAAGCAGCTGTATGAGTAGAGAGTGTTTACAAGTGTTGCAGCATCCTAGAGCCTGTGTTACTGTGATTACACATCTCATTGGACTACACTGATCATGTGGGCTCTCTAAGGTCAACCCTTATGTAAATAGGGTGATGATGCATAAAGCGTCATCACATGAGAGATAGGGAAGTATCTGTCAGGGAAGCAGTGTCATTGGGGCTGCTGTTTAAAACTACAAGCGTCTAATAGGCCAATATATAACATGTGGTTGTCTTTGAATTAATGTATGCTAATCAGCTGCGTGACGCGCATGACGTCATCGCGCATGTGCGCGATATCAAGCGCGATCCACAAGGGAATTAAATATCAAAACCTGAGACAGCCACTATGTGGACAAAGCATATTTAAGAGTAAAACAGCTAATACTCATGTCCTATAGCCAATAGCTGCTGCGGAGGCTATTACGAGTGACGTCAACGCGTTATGTGCGTCATGACGTCAGATTGTCATAGCAACTGTGTATACATGTGATTCTCTTAGGTAGAAGTCAGGGAACGTAAAAAAGACCACAAATTACAGACCTGACATTTAAATCAAGGGACTGAAAGTCACATATACAATGGTAGAATGTCTGAATGAGGCGGTAAGATCAGAATGTAAGGGTAGTATGTGCATGCAGTATGCATTGGCACCCGTACCGCCATATCTATTTTGAGCTCACTTAAACACAATTTAAGAGATTCTGGAAGACCAGCAAAATCATTATTGTATAGATAATAACAAGTGGAAATATTTCAAGTTGATCTTTAAATATATATATTTATATATATTGTTGGTGTAAATTACAGCCTGTCATAAGCTACCGTGACAAGCTTGTAATTAACTGGTGGCAGCTGGCGTGACTGAACTGGACCTGGATTACAGTATTCTGCGGGGTACTGTGATCCAGTGGGAAACGTCGGATTGGGTGACTTATCTTTTCTATTCAGATGCCCAATACAGTTTTTCATGATTACTGAACCGAGTGCAGTCTTTCTTTACCGGACGAAAGAATGGTAATGTTGTTTTTCTATTATTTGAGACTAGCACCTGTTTAAATGAACCAGTACATTGAGTGCAAGCTGTGATGTTTGTTTTTATATATATATATAGATATATATATATAGCAACTGTAAATATTACTGTATGTTCATTTGCATGTCTTATATGTACACACACACAAATATATATACATACTATATATATACACACACAATATATAGTTACATATATATCAACATATATATTTATCTAATTATATATATATTTATTTATATATATATATATCTATATATATAGACATATATATATATATATCTATATATATAGATATATATATAAATATATATATATATGTATATATATGTATATATCAAGAGAGACAAACAGAGAGCGTCAAAGAGAGAGAGAGAGAAAGAGAGAGAGAAAGAGAGAGAGAAAGGGAGAGAGAGAGAAAGAGAGAGAGAGAAAAACAGAAAAAGAGACAAAGAGAGAGATGTGTGTATGGTTAATTTTAGCTAAGTGTAAGCAGAAATCTGTTCATCATAGCACTGTAGATGATTTCACACACATTGTTATTGTAATTAAAAGCGTAAACTTGTTTTGCACATGTTGATTGCCTAAGCCGAAAGTAAAGTTTCGATTCCTGTGAAAAGAGGGTATCTTAGACAAAGAATTTGAGCCAATTATTGTAACAAATTTCTTGTGGGAGAAAACCTAGGCGTATAACTGTTAGGTTGTATTATAACCTTGGAACAAACCGCGAAGATGTAACTATTCACACATTCAGCAGACATCCGTATGCGTTCAACTTAAGACAGTGTACACTTGAAGAGAGAAGAAATGGCAGAAGCTTCCACATTGCACAGCCATCCACGTAAATCATACAAATGTTTGATTTATGAAGCAATCGAGTCAACGGCAGAGAAAAGGGCACCCGTGGGGCAAATCTATGACTTGATCCAAAAGAAATATCCATACTACCAAGAACCTGACAAACAACGAAATTTTAAAACTTCTGTACGATTCACTTTATCTGCAAATGAATGTTTTGAGCGTGTCCATGATCGGCAAGATCAACGATATGGATGCTGGCATGTTGCGCCATCATTTAAACTTACCATGGAACATGGAACATATCTTCTGTTAAACAGCATATTTTTGCCCAATACCAATTACATTGAAGCCGCACAGACTGTCGCATCTGCTGATATACCGGCACCCTCCATTCATCAAGACCAGATGCAAGATGGACATAACTACTATGATATGCATCAAAACGTATATGGACAATACCAATGTGGATGTGAAAACAACCAACAACTGTACGTACTTCCGGACGTCTTGTTTGAAGAAGCCACTGCAGATCCATATGACGGGCTCATGGAGATGTGTGTGATTCAGGATTCAACAGTTGCCTCAACCATGGATGATACTGTTGTGCCTTCCTGGAGCGAGCTGTTGCAGCCAAATCAGTTTTGACTTCTACAAGAATGGTAAATACAAATTTCGTTATGCCTTTACTCAAATTATATATGTGTACATTAATAATATCCAGCATTTGTTAGCCAAATGAGTGTATACAGCTTAACATTGCAGACAGCCTTACATGTGCACAAAGACATTATTTCCTATAACAATATACTACATGACGAACCATTACTACACATTGGTGATGGAGTCCTAAATCATAGATTATTATCGCTTTTAAAGTATCATTTCAACATGTTACACTAACTGTAACACACACACACACCTCATTGTTTAGCATTCAACATATAAAAACAAAGTGTCGCCCACATATGACGTGGGAACGTGGTCATGTCCCAAGGCGTCCTTTAAAAGGTTACCGATGCAAGCCCCACCCCCAACCAACGTGCGCGCGTGAAACAGTATTGGCTGTGCCCGTAGCTTATTGTTACGGTCAGTGCAGTGTGTCATGCGCGTGCGTCGGTGGGGCGGTGCGTGCACTGCGCTGGAGGCCAATGTTCATTCAGTGGGAGGGGTGTTTGCGTGCATTTCACGGTGCCTTCACATGACGTCACACGTATTTTGTTCGCTCATTGGCTGATCGTCCGGTTTTGCCGTGGGCACACGTCCGTTTACAAAGTTTACAGTAGATATGTACGTGTATAGAAGTGAATTTGTTTCGCTTCCATATCATAACTTTCAGCCATGATATGCATAATGCTAGCAGCACCATGGAGGGACATGTATTGAACGCACATCGCACATCGTTTTGCGCATGCGCTAAGACTTAGTCCACACATTTGTGACGTGCGCGCGCAACAGACGTTGTGCGCGCACATTATTATGTATACAGGCACCGGAACAAACATATCAGTAGTAAAGCCAGCAACGCCATTTGAAAAATGAGATAGTTCAGTATCTGTAGTTTTATCCTTGCTGTTTAAACATATACGTAACTTATGCGTGAATATCCACAATCATATAGAGATGTGTTAAGCGTTGTCATGCTGAAACATAGATAAATGTGGCATCTTTGAACATCATGTGTTTGCTGTATTTCACAGATGTCGAGGATGAATACATGGGACCAATGTATGATTTCAGATGGGCCAATCGTTATATTAGATGATTGTGACGACTAGCGAACAACTATTATAATAAATATGTAACAATGCTTTCAATGATTGCTGCGCAGATTAACAATCACCACATAATGTTATCCTATAGTGCAAATATTTACTATGCACTTAATTATCATAATGATGTAGCTAAGCACTGAAGTTAGAACTTATATTGATATTTTTTTCTTTTCTACTAACATTATACAGTATGTATTGCCATGTGATATATGCAATCAACATTATCACTCAGCAAACACATTAATCTACTATATATTCTAATCTCACGTGTGACTTGTCAAAGAATGTAAATGCTACATAACAACTCGTAGACATTGTATCTGAACGTACACAATAACAATAGGGAGGTGATAGAAACTGTTTAGTCGTGTGAATGTTATATTATCACGTAAGTTGTAGTGGGACTGCACGACCTCTGGCTGTCACAAAATCTAAATCTCCCCGTATCTCTTCATAAAGAGCTAAGATTGCTGCTGAACTCAAACGATAGCGACATACTCTCCTCCTTACTCATCCCATCTAACATGGTTCTCTTCCTGTACAAACGAGGACGAGGCACAACTTTTCTCCTCCCTCTTCTCCTCTCACCTCCTTGCCCTCTCCCTCTCCTCTCCGCGTCCCTGTCCCTGTCCCTGTCTCTGTCCCTGTCCCTTCCTTGGCCTGTGACATCCTGACCCTCAGCTAGCCTCTCCTCCAATAGAATCTTCCTCCGTCTCATAAACATTCGCATTATTTTCAGGTCTGTAGCTGTCAATGCGCAGGTAATTAGCCTCCTTTAAATACCTATGTGATGATGTCAGGTGACTTGATGAAGTGCAAGGTGTTACATTAACATATCCAAGTTGTTAACTCCAAACGGGTATCCAGTTCGAATTAAAAGGATTATTTATGTGTGTTCACCAGGCAATCATGATATTTGACAATGATGTAACGTTAAGCTTTGTACAACCATTTATTCGCAAGTATTTATGGAATGTGTAATACATGTACCACTTTTGAACGCAACACTCAGTCATCTCATTAGGATACAAACATGACATTGACGTTGAAAAACTACGTTGCAACATGTCTAATTTGCCATGTTATTGTCACATGTTCACAGGAACTAATTCTAATGTGCATATGCATAATTTAATGCCATCAGTATACTTGCTATTGATTATGTTTCAATCGTGTAAAAATGAGTAACTATTATAGATGTGTGTATAACTTAGCATGAAGTGATTCTAATGCATCGTGTACAATGTAAACATGCAATGTTATTGAGTGTCCAATTGCGGACGTCATCAAAAGAGGGAGGTCACAAAGTACATGTAAACATGAAAACAAACAGCTACATTTACATTTGATCATGCGTTACACATTCAAAGCATTCTCTAATGTATACCAACATTACTATACGCTGGATCTGTTAGATGTGTGAAATCTGTTACATCATATAATAAATTGAAGCACACTTACAGTAAGTAACATGTTTCATATTATGTGACCTGTTCCTTTAAGAGTTTACTATATGAGTTTACCTTGACACATCATAACATTAAGACTAATGTGACACGCAAATCATCATAACATAGAAAAGTACAATGTTCTGCCAATAATACACGTAAGCGGTGACACGATGAAGTGAATGACATCGACACTGTAATGCCAAGCACATTTGTATTATGAGCAATAGAACCTAAACACTCCTATAAAGTTATAAGTCCCCGCTCCATTGACTCCATTGATGTAGAGATGAGCTATTTTTTCTAAGTGCCGTCCCGGCAACCTTGCCGATCCTTCTCCCCTCCAACTTGCCAACTTTAGTTGGCGAGACAAATTGCCGTAGAAATCTCCATTTTTGAGTGCCGATCAGCACCGATAAGCTGATCGGGGCTACTAGAATACAGCCGATTTCAAAAGGTGCCGAAATGTGCAGATAAGTGGGTTATCGGCAGCCGCATGCCGATAAATTTTTATCGGGAAGAAAAAATGCTGATTTTGACCACTTATCGGCGGGAAAATGCCGATAAAAGCCTTATCGGCGCTTACTGCATGAGGCCCTTAAACTAGTTGCTCACATCACAACTGCAACGAAATTCCTTCAATCCCCAAAATTTGAAACAGAATTTGGTTTGTGTACCTGATGGAAAAATTGACAAGCTTGGTTAATGACACTGGCGAAACTTTTCTAAAAGTCTGGACGCCATGGTTGGCTCAGACAGATATCACAGGGGTAGCGATGACCACAATTTTGCTTTGATAGTTCTATAGGTGCATTCTCCTTTAATGACTGTGGGAAAGCAGAGCCACATAGAGTCCCCGAGACCATTAAAGTTAAGATTAATCTTGTCACAAATAGGATTAGAGAGCACAACTCTCAACTAAACAAGAGTACAATGCGCTTAGCTACAAGCTTATAGGAAAATAAAATAATACAGCTCAACCCCGTTATAGCGCGATCCACTATAACGCGGTTTGAGCATGGATCCAGAATTTAAAAAAAATATATATATTTTAAATTAAAAAAAAATTGCACACTGCACACTTCACACTTCACACTGCATACACTGCATACACTGCATACACTCACTGCACACTGCATACACTCACAGCACACTACACACTACACACACTCACAGCACACTGGACACTCACTCAGCACCCTGCATACACTCACTGCACACTACATACACTCACAGCACACAGCACACTACATACACTCACTGCACACACTCACAGCACACTGCATACACTCACAGCACACTGCACACACTCACAGCACACACAGCACCAGCACACAGCCTACACTCACTGCACACTGCACAAACTCACTGCACACACAGCACCAGCACACAGAACACTGTCACAGCACACTACACACACTCACAGGACACTGCATACACTCACTGCACACTGCATACACTCAATGCACACTGAATACACTCACAGCACACTGCATACACTCACAGCACACACAGCACACTCTCACAGCACACTGCACACTGCATACACTCACAGCACACTGCACACAATCACAGCACACTGCACACACTCACAGCACACTGCACACACTCACAGCACACTGCATACACTCACAGCACGCACAGCACAGCACACACACCACCCCACACACACACACACACACACACACACACACACACAGCACACACCACACACAGCACACACCACACACACAGCCCCCCTACCTTTGATGTCACAGCCTACCTTTGGGGGCATCATGGGGCTGCTGGGGGGGGGAATGGTGCAAGACTCAGGGATCGGCGCAAGGCAGGGGGGTCGGTGCGGGATCGGTGCGAGGCTGGGGGAGCGATCCGGGGATCGGTGGGAGGCTGGGGGGGGGAGGTGGGGAGATCGGTGCGAGGCTGGAGGATAGTTGCGGGGATCCGTGGTTGGATGGTGCGGAGCTGCTGAGTTGAGTGCGGGGAATGTTGGGAGAACTACAGTGGCTGCTAGGGGACATGTAGGGCTGCCGGTGCCTCACTCCACCTCCTCCCCCCTCCCCCCGATCGGGATTTTTTTTTTTAAATTAGCGCGACCCCAGTTATAGCGCGGTCGGATCGGGTGGCCCCCGAGGACCGCGTTATAACGGAGTTGAGCTGTATTAGAGAGAGGAATGGACCCCCCTCCCTCATCCCCCTCCTACTTTGCATTTTTATCCTTTCTTTTGTTTTTTTGTTTTTTTCCGATACTAAAGTTAAATATGATTGGCACGTGTAATTTTGACGAAACAATGGATGTATGCTTTGTACCTGCCCTGTTCTGAAAACCAATAAAAATCTACAGTAAGTTATAAAAAAAAAAAAATCGTAAAAAACTGATATGATATTAACACTTCATAGATCAAATAAAGACCAGATACAAACTGAATTTAAGAAAATCAGAAAACATCTACTAGAGCCCTTCCACTCTTTTTCAAAAATGGATGAAGCTCCAGTTGCTCGTTTAACCACAAAGGGGACCTACTGCATAACGTATATATCCAGAATTGTTCTCGCTGGAGGATTTTCAGATCGCTATCCCCTTTCATAACATCCCTTTGAACTAAATCTACAGTAAACTTCTAAAATGCAGATCCTCCACTGGCCTGCCATGATGGTCAAGGAAGTGCTGAGCCAAATTATGAATAATCTTCCCTTTTTCCAAAAGATGTCTTGCATTTTTAATGCCATTGACATGTTCTCCAACACTGACCTTTAACGGTCGGATCATTTTCCCTACATAATATTTATTGCAGGACAGTCAATTACATATTGTAACGATGCGCGGAACACGCCCCCTGCGGCGTGTCCCTTCCTTACCTGTTTACTTCTGATCACCGCCCTCTAGCTGCGAGTCAAGATCCTGTGTCTTCAAAGGATTCTGAAGCAAGCAACGCCATCTTGCTTTCTGGCAAACCCTGCCCTCTTCCTCCTGACAGGAAGTAAGTCTCTCTTTGACTTTCTCTCTGCTATTAGTCTTTTGCTGCCTGCCCTGGTGTCTGCTAGTACTCATCGCATACTGCTCCTGCCTGGACCTCCTTGGGACCTTTACTTATCTCTTGTGGATTCCGAAAGACTGGGACAGTCACTCTTATACTACTGAGGTTAGTTTACCGTCGGGTTGTGTAGGTACCTGCTTAGTAGGGTTCACCTTGACGTGGTAGCAGGCTTATAATTCCTTGGCCAATGGATTAGACTAAGAACCCTTATGTTATGTTCCATGTTCCTGGTTTCCGTTTCCAGACTCCCGTGCTGAAGCGTTGGCTTCCCACAACCCCCGCGTTGGTGCCTGGGAATGCGCGCACTCCCGCTCTGCTGTCAGAGCATGCGCGCACATGCAGCTGGATCACTCATGCCTCTGAGTAGGCATCGCACCTCCGGACGCATCGCGCATTATCATGCGCGCGCCGCGGTCACGTGACTACGTGTGCCGATCCCCAGCTGCGCGGCAACTTACTCCCTTCGTATCCCCTGCGGCCTCCCCACCTCGCTAATGGGTCCTTCCCTTTCTTCCCAGCGCTTCTGAGGAGAGCACAACCGTGACACATATACTATAAAATTAGTGGAACAGGTGATGAATTCACTAATCTTATATTCTTTCCCTATTCTGTCATCCTTAAAGTATTTATCCTGCGCCATGTATTTACACATGACGCATTGCCCACATTTATAATTTCCATTGGACTTTGTTACTGTAGGAAATTACCAACTGAATTAGTTACACTTGGTGGTTTAAGGGCACTAGGTGCTAGTATACTTTTCAGGTTCATTGCTTTTATGAAAACAACCTGAGGTTTAGGTGGCAAAATAGGTTATAAAATAGGATCCATTTGAAGAACCTCCCAATGTTTAGAAATTGTCCTAATACTAGATTCCTATTTACAGTATTCTGTAATAAACAATGGGTTTTTATTAAAGTCTGACTTGTTCTTTTTGTCCTTTGGAATAAGTAGAGTATCCCTTGGTCCCACGTTACTCTTCCTTATGGAGTTCTGCATTACATCTTCATTGTAACCTTTATCCAGGAACTGTTTTTTAAGGACCTGTGTCTGTTCTTCACAATCTAATGGCTCTGAACAATTTATCTTAACCCTTAGGAATTGTCCATATGGTATATTATTGAGCCATTGCATAGAATGATTGCTTTGTACTCCAAATAGGAATTCACATCCACCTTTTTGAAGTGGGTCTTTGTTACAATGTGATGGTCCACTGCCTCCAAATGGAGATCCAAAAAATTAATTCTCACAGTACTGGTCTCACCACTAAGGACGATAAGGTGATCATTCCTGTTCAGATGGGAAATGAACTCCGTTAGGTCTTGGCCTGACCCAGACCAAATGATCAGAATATCGTCAATATAGTGTCCATAATATACAATATATTGGCAAAACCTGCTATTGATCCATACAAATGCCTCCTCCCACAGACACATGAAAAGACCTGCGTAATTTTAAGCAAATCATGCTCCCATGGCCGTCCCATTGGTCTGGATATAGTACTCTCCCTCAAACAGAAAAGAATAATGATACAAAATGAACATAATACTAACAATAATAAATTCCTGCTGTGCAGTGGATAATGTGTTTTGTTTATACAAGTAATGTGCCGCTGCCTTAATCCCTAATCTGTGTTGGATGTAAGTACTGTATACAATGAACTAACATCTAAAGTGGCCCAAATAAAATGATCCTTCCAAACTATATTTTGAAGTTAATTTAAAACTTTCATACTATCCCACAGGTAGGATGGAAGTGAGGAGGTTAGAGATGCCAAACATGTATCAACATAACGAGATAAATTTCCTGTCAGAGAGTCTATTCAAGTCTATTCAATGGGACGGCCAGGGGGATCCTCCAACCCCATATGTATCTTCGGAATATGATACAGTATGGGTATACGTGGATGAGCTATATGTGTGTTCTGGAACTCCTTGGAACTAAGGATCCCTGCTGTCTTAGCCTTACATAAAAGTCTCTCTAAAATGCTGGGATCTTTCTCCAATTTTTTATAAGACAAATTGTTACTCAAAAGTCGACTGGCCTCTCTCAAATAATTGACTCAGTCCTGCAGAACCGCTCCCCCTTATCCACCTGGCAGATTATCAGGTCCCCATTCTGGTTAATCTTCTTCAGGTCCTCCTTTCTAAATGAGTAAGGTTGTCATTGACCATATAATATTGATTATTCTGGCATAACATTTTAAACTCCTTCTCCACCAGTTTACTGAAAAAATCTACATATGGCCCTTTTGACTCATGCGGTTAAAATATAGATCTAAGTTTAAAACCTGTATGAGTTATCATTTTATCTTGGTCAATCTCTTCATATAAACTCCTAAAAAGGTCATCTTGGTGAATTTCGTTCCAGAAATGGATTTATTCATTAGCCCCATTCCCAGTAAGTGTGTTAACCTTGTGAATTGTGTTACATTGTGTGTACAGTATTTAATTTCCTGAAATAAATTACAATTTATTTTACCTCCTTGCTCAATCAATGATCCCGGTATAAAAAAAACTGTTAATAAACCTGGTCTCCCATGACATATGGTGACGGGGCTGGATTTTGAAAAGTATTAGTGATCTCTGACCTGGCGGGTTCCTCTGGGAACAGCCCTTCTCATCCCCTTTCCTACCCCTTCTTCCCTCCCCACCCTGTTATTTTTGATTATTTAAAAACGTTGTTGTTATATATCTGGGGATCCCAGATATATTGTATCTATAAACTTGGCCCGGCAAAACTGTTTATGAGAGGAGAGAGGAGAGAGGAGAGAGGAGAGAGGAGAGAGGAGAGAGGAGAGAGGAGAGAGGAGAGAGGAGAGAGAGAAATACGCCCACTAAATAAATAAAAATTCACTTGCCAAGGCATGAGTCATGAAATATCGTGCATTACACAGAAAATTTTACTAAATAATGAAGGTCAGTAAAAACTCGTCTCTTATCTCTGGTCCAGCTTTGCCAATAAATTAAATCACACAAAGATAAAATGAAGCAATTAATTAATTTGTCAATATTTGGAAAAGAACTGGTGCAAACACATTATAGTCTAGCATCCCCTGTAATTTAGGGATATTTTCCATCAATCTGGACATGCAGCTAAATAACAAATGTTGAAAAGCAGTGGCACAAACATATTTATGTAACATTACTTTTATTAACTAATGCTTCCATTACACATTTGCTGTTAGTTAATGTTCCACATGTATTTTATGTCAGCTGTGGTCAGTTGAAATGCATTTGCCAACTGTTGTAAACTCATGTCAGATGAGTCAATGCCAAAATAAACATGCTGCATTAGCTCATTATTATTTACATCATAGTTCATGTGAGTTATCTAAGGCTGACGGACATTTTTGGATATCACACAAAGTGATTCTTTCCAGTAAAGGTTTTGTTTTCCTGTCTGACCAGAAAGGAAACCAATAAAACCAAATATTAGTTTAAACTGTGCTGGGGCTTATGAAAATTACACAACTGCATAAAGAATAAAAACAATTGTTGAGAAGAATTATAGCTCTAATGGCTTACTTTTGATTTATTTATAATGAATTATTCAGGACTAATCAAGTTTGTTCTGGTTTTCTCATCCTTGCTCGTATTTGCTGTTCACTGTGAATTGAGCAAGGTATATTGTCCAAAAGATTGTCTGTATTAACCTTTATGGAGCTAACCAAAATATTTATAGTGCACACAGATTCAACTTTCTAAAATTATTTGGCATATTCAATTATACACCATGGCATCGATAAAGATGTCTGAAACTTTTGCAGAAGATCAGAAAACGAATATTGGATTTTCAATGCTTGATAAAACTTTGCGAATGCTCAGCATTTGCATATATATACTTAGTGTGTCTCTTTAAAAAAAAAATCACATTTTGGGTTATAATAATACAGTAATTTGAGGAGAGGAGAAAGAGAGAAAGATGTAAAGATAGTCAGAGGAAGAGAAGCTAAAAATGTCGATGAACCAAACTGGATACATTTGTACATCGCAAGTTTATATATATTGGGCTCGACAAACCCTTGCCGGGGCGAGTGGATTTTGGGAGCTGGCGAGGCTGTCTCCTTCCCCTCAGTGCCTGTATGGCTGCAGCCAGCCGGCTGCATGATCCTCCACCCTATCGCAGAGCCCCGTCACCAACAGTCCCGCCCCCAGTAGAGTTGTCAGCGTTGCTTGCTCAATCAGGGCCAACAGGGGGATTGGGGAGGAGTCAAGCATGTGGAGGGGATGTGATGTCAGGGGAGAGATGTGATATGCTGGGGAGGGGAGAGATGTAATGTGCTGGGGAGAGGGGAGATATGCAGGGTAGAGATATGATGTGCAGGGGGGACAGGTGCAGGGGAGAGATGTAATGTGCTGGGGGGAGATGTCCATGGGGGAGATTTGCAGGGGGGAGATACTGTATGCAGGGGAGGGGAGATGTCATGTGCAGGGGGGGGGGGAGAGGAGATGTGATGGGGGGAAGAAATGAGAGAAGAGATGTGATGTGCAGCGGAGGGAGAGATGTGAAGTGCATGGGAGAGGTGATGTGATGTGCAGTGGGGTGGGGAGAAGAGATGTGATATGCAGGGGAGGGATGTGTGTGATGTGCGGGGGGAGTGATGTGTGTGATGTGCGGGAGAGTGATATAATATATATATATATTATATATATATATATATAAAATAATAATTCAGTGTGTGTTATATATATATTCATGTGTACGCTCAATGGTACATTGAGTGGGGGAAATTGTAGGGGGGCGAGTGGCATCTCCCTTTTTTTGTCGAGGCCTGTATATATATATATATAGATGTAGCCGTGACCCCTGATTCACCCTGCAAGAGCGGGAGGTTGTGCCTGCATAGAGTGAGTTGTTAATTGGCAGGAGGGAGCAGACCCTTGACCCAGCAGCCCCGCGGGGAGGGTCAGGTGAGAGAGTTGAGCCAATGGGCTGAGGAGATGAAGGAGATATAGGGAGTAGTTGCGCGCACGTGGAGGGAGAGAGCTGGATGGAGAGGAAAGGAGATGGAGTGTCTGTCGAGGGGAGGTTAATCCGCCCCGGCGCAGGCCGTGTGTCCCAGGCCCAGTTTAGCCCTGAGTCACAGTAGAGACAAGCTGAACAAGGGATCGCCCTAGTGAGGTTCCTGTTCCCATAGTATCGTTAGACCTTGATCTGGACTACCCTATCGAGTGGGAGGTCTGGGCTCAGACCCCGCTTGTTGTTACCGGAGCCCGGGTGGGATCGCCCCGGGCCCGAGAGAGAGAGAACGGTGTCGATGTGTGGAGACCCTTTGTGAAGAACGTAGCAGTTCCGGGCACTGGAGTGCCCGGCAGGTATTTCAACAAATGCACCAACGGTACCATTAGTTCACTCGGGACACAGTGGCTGCGCAGTCACCCATACATACACTCTTAGTTGCTTACTGTTGAGTGGGAGGACTAATCCGTTAAGGATCGGACACGGGGTGGGATCACCCGGTGGAGGGTTCGGGGAAGTGTTGGCGTCCGCCGAGGCGCATGATAGTGTTGTCGCCCGCCGTGGCGAAAGATAGTATTGGCGTCCGCCGTGGCGTGTTATATACGGTCTCCTCTGAGGAGGGACCCCAGTTGATATACATGTGTGTATATGTGTACCATTTCATGCAAGTAAAGTCATTGATTGTTTTACCTACGTTGTGGAGTGATCTATATATATTTCCTGCGAGGAACCACTCCCCCTCTGGTGGGAGCCATCGCAGGTGGAGACGCTGCACCCAATACAGTATATCGCGAGTAACCCCAGGCTCTCCGTGGCAGAGACTTAGGCCCTGTGAGCCTACAGGTGACACAGCACATAGTAGCGGCTTGCTAGCGATAGGAAGCAGGGCTACATATATATAAATATATTTATATATATATAAAAGACACAATAGAAAAGGACAAAGACAATCCCCTAAAATAGCACTCTAAAATATACCACCAAAATAAGTAAATAGAATATAGCAAAAAGACCCGGATGCTCTGCCAGAGTAGAAAAATGAACAAGATTTTATTAATGCAACAGCAAGACACACTAACTTAAAAACATGAACATGCTAATGAAAGCTAAGAATATATGGGCAGTGACTCTCTAAAATACTATAAATTGAACCAAAAACTAAAATGTGTCTAAATAATGAAAAATATAATATAAATTGACACAAAAAAGTTAATGGGACAAAATGGAAAAGATGTAACCCTTAAAGCAAAAAACCTTGCTACAAAATATAAAGTGTAACTAAAGGCGTAAGGAAAAGTATGCAATCAATAACCTTATATACATCAAAGTGTATATAAGCAAAAATATAACTTATAGCCAAGGGAAAAACACAGGGGAGAAAAAAGAAACAACCAAACTCATACCCTGAACAGCAAATCCAAAAAATTAAATAATTAATGCTCAGGCAGCATGAAAACATGGAATGACTATAGTATTAGTACATGAGCAAATAGGAACATAATAACACGAAATTGAAAGGTGCCAGTGCTAGAGAGTAACATAAATACGCATAAAGGCCACGAGGATCAATGATGCCAAACAGCAGGGGAGATAATACTCAGCTGTCACTGAATAGCGAAAAGGATCAGTCCTCAGTAGTTATGTTCCAATGTATGCTCGTAAAAAGTCAGGGAAAGTCCATGCTTGCTGCATCGAGCAGTTTGGAGTCACGCCAGAAAAATCACATTAAGCTGGCTATTGCAGACACTCTACGCATTTCACCCGTCGGTGGGCTTCTTCCCGGAGTGATAAAAAACAAGTGAAGGCAAGCTAGTCTTTGTAAAGAATCAGATAAGTACTCACAGCGCCTCCCACACCCCACATCCAATGGACGCCCAATTGTGTCAGGTATACAATCTATGTCAGCCAACCTTAGTCAATATGTGGATTTTTTTCTCCAACCGTATGTTGGAAAATTAACCTCTTATCTGAAGGACTCTACAGCAGTTCTAAACTTATTTAAAGATTTTGAATGGAAAAGTTCATATGTATGGATTACATGTGACATAAAATCCCTGTATACTAATATACCTCACCAGAAAGGGTTGGATGCTGTTAATTCCTTTCTGGAATCAGACTCTGATCTGCATCCATTAAATAGGGAATTTATTCTAGAGTCTATCAGTTTCATATTGAAACATAATTATTTTCTGTTTCTCTCCACTTTCTACCTACAGGTTTGCGGAACTGCAATGGGTACTAGGTTTGCCCCCAGCTTCGCAAACCTGTACGTGGGAAGGTGGGAGTCTCAGTTTATCATGCCCGACCAACCATACCACAGGAATGTCGTTGTGTGGAGACGCTACATAGACGACATCCTGTGTGTGTGGGATGGTGATTACGATTCAGCCAGTGCATTTGTATCCAACCTTAATAGGAATGACTACAACCTTGAGTTCACACACAAGGTGGATGCCACCCAGATAGATTTTTTGGACTTAAGATTAACTTCCAAAATGGATGGCACCGTGGAGACTGAGACCTTCTTTAAGGATGTGGATACCAGTAATGTGCTGATGGCGAATAGTAATCACAAAAAGACATGGATAAACAACATACCAGGGGAGCAATTTGTGAGACTCAGACGTAACTGTAGTAGTTTAGAGGTTTTCAACCAACAGGCTAACAAATTATTTTGGAGATTTAGAGAGAGGGGATATCCTAAGGAACTTCTAGAAAGAGAGATCATAAGGGTACGTAATATGGATCGTAAGGATATGTTAGTTCAAAATAGATCCACGATTAAAAATAAAGAAGGTCAAAACACAAAAAAGGACACTCTTAATGTGGCTTTCATTACAGACTTTAATTCGGTTCATAGAGACATTGAAAAGGTTTTTAACAAACACTGGGGTATATTGTGCAATGATCCCATTTTGGGATCACATCTTGACGTTAAACCACGGTTTATTTACAGGAGAGCAAAAAATATCAAAAACTTGTTAGCTCCTAGTGATGTTTTTATAAGTAAGAGCAATACTACATCGAAAAAGAACTGGCTAGGGCCTAAACCAAAAGGCAACTATATCTGTGGTAATTGCACGATTTGTAAATACCAACATCCTGACAAACACACTTTTTATTCACAAGTAACGAAGGAAGTTTTTAATATTGATGACTTTATTCTATGTACCTCTACACATATTGTATACCTATTGGAATGTGCGTGTGGGTATCAATATGTAGGCAGAACCAAACGCAGCCTTAAAGTTCGGATTCAGGAACATGTCAGAAATATTAAAAATGGTTTTGAAAAACATAGTGTATCTAGACACTTCCTGATACACCATAATAAAGATCCCTCAAGTCTCACTTTTAAGGGGATTCAGTTGATTCCTGTAAATAGAAGAGGAGGGGACAGAGTTAAAACATTGTCTGCTAAAGAGACATATTGGATACATAAGTTAGATACTATGTCCCCTAAGGGGTTAAATGAGGATGTGGAGATTTGGGCACTTAATTGAATCTTTAGCTCACCACCCCTCTGTACCTAGGGGATGTATCATTTATCTCTGTATCTCTGTTTTCCTTTCTTTATCCTACGCTTTTTTCTAGTTACATCTTTTTATGCAAGTAATGATGGTGTCTATTTTAAGTCGACTAATATTGTGTTTCTTTTATTCCAGCATGTTTTTAATTATTTATGCTAGGTTTTGTCTATATGTAAGTTTATATTAAATAGGTATTGTTTTTTTTTTTTTTTGTTAATAAAGTTGTTGTTGTTTTAAAAGTAAACTACACATCTTCCCTATCACGCAGACCATTACCTATTATAGATGATTGGTCTATCCCTAATTGGTTGACCAATAAGGTATCTATGTGAGGTATTTAAGATCTCTGGGTAATGGCCTAATTATTCCCTGAAGAAGTAGTTAATTCTACAAAACTAGTTGGATGTAACATTCTATTGCCTTATATCTGCTTACATTGGCCTTTGTCTATGTATTGGCCTGTCCTGTTTTTATTTCATCCTGTGTGGTGTTTTGGACACTTGTGAGAGACTTTGTAAGACTGTTCAAACTTCCCTATTGAATCCACCACTGCTGTGTAGACAGTGACGTCATTACACAGCGTCCCG
This sequence comes from Ascaphus truei, assembly GCA_036426205.1. NCBI lineage: Eukaryota > Metazoa > Chordata > Amphibia > Anura > Ascaphidae > Ascaphus > Ascaphus truei. Next base: position 106,773,048 of record CM071570.1, on the reverse strand, counting down.
CGACGGAGCGGCATCGTGGCACGCTGAGGGCACCCCAGCAAGCTGCGTTTTAACCTCTGTGCAGAGGATACACCTGCCGAGGTACAGGAGCAGCTTCATATCGGCCAGGAAGCAGGAGCGATTTCACCGAGCCCCAGTACCAGCTGCTGAACCTGGCTGCATGAAGGGAAATCCCCTTGGGAGTGAAAAGACTGACGTCCTGCCCCAGAATCAACTGAGCTGCAGCAGCAGAGGGAAGCAAGCACCTGAATCTACAGCTAACAGCTGCCGAGTGGTAAACAGTGTGATACACACTACATGCCTTTTACCAACTTTTTTCATGTACGCAGATATATTACCCCCTTTTTAATTCTATAATATATTGTTGAATTTGCTTCACTATTTGGCGTTGTGCGCTGTTTTCTTTTGTTTCCATTCTCTTAGTGTGTGTGGGGTGCTGAGCCACCCCTGCGTTTACAGCTGCAGACGCCATTATCCCCAACACGGTTATGTGGCACTTATTATTTAATGTATAATTATCTCACTGTGGGAGTTGTGGTTTAATTTTTTATTAATTTTTTATCACTAAATTGATGGTATAGTCACTGCACTGTATATATTTATACATTTAAACTTTATAGGTAGTTAGGTAGTAGCGCACAGTTTTGTTTTTTGTAAGTACTCACAGCGCCTCCCACACCCCACATCCAATGGCAAGTGCAAATCTAGATTTGTAACGTCACGTACACTGGTGCAGACAATAAGGTAATCAGCTGCAATACATCAGGCAAAGGGAATCCCAGCCGTTGTGGTTACTCCGGTGCGCATGCGCATAAGCTACACCGGTTCTTATCCCGCTGTCAAAGCCGCCACTGACGTCATCAAATCATCAGGGACCCATACCATCAAAACGAGCGCCTCTCAGACCCCGCATACAGTAGACAGTTTAGACCCCGATCAGTAACATCACATACACTAGTGCAGGCAGTGAAGTAGTAAGTATCAGTACATCTAGCAGGGGGAGTCCTGTGATTGCTCAGATGCACAAGCGCAAGAGCTACATCTGTTCCCATCCCGCTTTCAGTGCCATGTGTGACGTCATCAGATCATTAAGGGCTGGTATGAATAGCATATTAAATTCAAAAGCAGCTAGTGCAGGCAGTGAATAATTCAATGTCAATACATCTAGTAGAGGGAATCCCCGTCACTGTAATTGCTCAAATGCACATATGCATGATCTGCACCAGTTCACATCCCGCTTTCAGTGCCATAACTGACGTCATCAGATCATGAAGGACTGGTACTGATAGCATATTCAATTCATTATCAATACGCTGATGGTCAAAAAAAAAATAAGAGAGACAGAGATGTTAAACATACATAGCTAAAATACAGCATGCAAAATTCTAATTATAAGTCAAAAGAGAGAACAGGAAAAAAGAGAACCTGTAATATATCATACAGAGCAAATATAAGATAGATAGCTATAAGTTAAAAAAATAAATAGTAAAACAGAGAAGGGGAAGTCACAGGGAAACAACAGAAGGGGCATATAACTCAGCACATATTTTAAAGATAACCAACATTTAACTAAGGAAAATGATAATGAAAAACTACAAAAACATAGCAAACCCAAGGGAGTCATTCATTCCCTTGGGTTGCATTGTATTAAGAAGAACGATCCAGCGACATTCCTTTTTGAGAAGTGCTTTCTCTAAATCCCCACCTCTGATGCCCAAGGATACTTTATCAAAGGCAAATGCTGAAATACATGTGCTATCTGAGTTATGACACTGTAAAAAGTGTCTTGCCACAGATGTGATTTTTTTTAAAGCATCCAAGTCCCGCTGAGCTGATCTGATGTTCCTAGTGTGTTCTAAGATCCTGAACCGAAGATCACGGGTGGTCATACCTATGTATTTAAATTGGCAGGGACACGTTAAACAATAGATGACACCCCTGGATTTACAATTAAGGGTATATCCAATGTTGTAATTCTTTGTCTGGTCACTATTTGAAAACTTGTCGGTCTGTAGCATATATTTGCAGGCCGAACAATTATTACATTTAGAAAAGCCCTTTTTTCTGATGTTAAGGAAAGTCTCGCTAGTGAGGGGAATATATTGACTATGTACAAGACGGTCTTTTAAATTAGGTGACCGTCAGCTCGTTAAATTGACCCTATCACCTACTGCATCCCTAAGTTCTCCATCGGTGCATAGAACAGGCCAATGTTTCTGGAGAATTGACTTAAGATCTCCCCATCTGTCATTATAGGTACAATAAAACGAGTTTTAAAATCGCTATCCTTCTTTTTTGGTTGTAGTAGTGCTTCACGTTTATTCATCACACTATGTTGATACCCCTGATGAATATGTTTACTGCTGTAACCTCTAGATGCAAATCTATCATGCATCTCAATAGCCCTAGACTCAAAGCATTCCTCTGTAGAGCAGTTGCGTTTCAACCTCAAAAATTCACTACGAGGAATGCCCTGAATCTGATGCTGTTGGTGGAAACTAGAGGCATGTAAGATGGAATTGGTAGAGGTAGACTTCCTGAATATGTCCGTACCAATGTTACCACCCTCATCAATAAAGATCTTGAGATCCAAGAAATCAACTGATGTGGTGCTCGACTTACAGGTAAGTCTGATGTTCAGTTTGTTGTGGTTGAGCACATCGACGAAACTCCTAAGCTCAATAGCAGAGCCCTGCCAGAGAATAAGAATATCGTCGATGTATCTCAACCACAACAAAACATGAGTGGTCAAATTAAGGTTTTCCTCGCAAAACACCACCTCCCTCTCCCACAAACCTAAAAATAAATTTGCATACGATGGGGCACAGGTAGCCCCCATCGCTGTCCCTCTAATCTGTAAATAAAATCTACTCTTAAAAACAAAAAAGTTATGATATAAAATAAAGGACAAGAGTTGCAAAAGAAAATCAATAAGGTTAGAGCTGAACTGTGACATTTTGAGAAAGAATTCCGCAGCACATAAGCCATCCTTGTGGCTTATAGATGTATATAAAGCCTCCACATCACATGTGGCCAGAATTGTATTGGCATCAACCGTGACACCATCCAGTCTGGAGAGGACATCGATGGTGTCACGGAGATATGACGGTAATGATTCAACCGCCGGACGTAAGAAGGGGTCAAGGAATTTGCTGATAGGCTCACAGAGGCTGCCAATACCAGCCACGATGGGTCTCCCCGGTGGGTTGATAGTGCTTTTATGAATCTTGGGTAACAAATAGAATGTTGCAACAGTGGGATGTTTTGTAATCAGACTGTCTCTATTTTTGCTTGTTATTGTACCCAAAGTGTATGCTTCACTGAGAATAATATCAAGCTCAGTTTTAAACTTGTCAGTGGGATCAGCAGCTAATTCTGTATAGCACATTCGATCCCTTAATTGCTTAAAAGCCTCCCGCTCATACTGGGATTTGGGCCACACCACCACGTTTCCTCCCTTGTCCGCTGGTTTGAACTCGACCGTTGTCATTCTGCCAAGTTCCTTCACAGCCAGCCATTCCTGAAAGGTTAGATTTTTAGCCCCTGATCGTTCAGGTAATTTCAAAATATCATTGGCCACCAAGGATACAAATACTTCAATTTGTGGACAAGTCTGAAACGGTGGACAAAATGTTGATTTGGGACGAAATTGTGCGAGGACCTTAGACTCACTTACGACAGGTTCCATATCCACTGTAAATTCTGTTGCCATGTCACAGATAAGTTGACGTTCCATCATATTCCAGCCATCAACACCATCTGGTTGTGTGGCATTCTCTTTGGATTTGGAATAGAATTTTTTCAGAAGAAGCTTACGGCAGAACAGATGTAAGTCCTTAATCCACTCAAACTTATCCAAAGTGGAAGTTGGAGCGAATGACAAGCCCCTTTTAAGGACATTAGTTTGGTCCACAGTCAAGATAACATCTGACAAGTTTACCACTGTCAGTTCTTCTGAGGCAGTCACTTCCGTTATTTCTTCTTCCCTCTGTAACCATAGCGTTGCCTGTCACGCAGTCTTCTTACGTCCCCTCCTGGTCCTCCTCTTGCGTTGTTGTTTTGGCCACCTCTGCCTAAAAAAGGTGCTCTATTATTAGGAACAACATTTTGTTGGGCATCCATATCCGATGATTCTGCTTCAGATGACGTGAAACCTGGAGAAACATCAGCCACATCAGTATTAGGCACATTTCTTTTACCATGTTTTTACCCCTCTGCCAGCGATAAACATTATTAGTTTTGTAGTCTGCAGAATCACGTAGAAATTTAGTTTTCTTGATTGTAGTAATCTCCTCCTCAAATTTCGCCAATTCTAACTCAATTTTAGAGATCAATTCAGTTGTTTCAACCTCCATGTCCTTTAATATTTGCTCAGTTTGTTCTGCAATATCTTTCAGAACACTCTCATCATGTGCGATTAGAATATGCATCAACTGAAAAGAGCAAGTGCTGAGTGAAGTCTCCCATTGTTCCTTTAATTTGATGTCATTAAATTGGAATGCTGGGAACGTCTGTAATCTCAGACCCCTTGGTATAAGTTTAGTTAAAACATACTTTTCCAAGGCCGTCTTATTCCACCATACCCTTAGTTTTTTTTGGGTGAGTAATCTAAGTGTATGTATACTATCCTTATCTTTACTGGTGGAAACTAATACTTCTGGTAGAATATCCTCTTCTAAAATGGAGAAGATTTCATTAGCGCTAGCTAAACGCCTTTGGTCATTGCTGCTAATATTCATTTTCTAAATCAGCAAGACCATCCAGATCCAAAGGCTAGACTCAAAATAAAAAAGTAAAGTGGAGCTAACAAACCATAAGCTAAGAGAAGCAAATATAAACCAAACACACAAAAAAGTATGTTGCTCGACACTAAATGTAAGTGGTTAAATCAGGCCCAAAATAACACTGACTGATTGGGTATAAAGAAATATGCACCCAAAGAGGCAGGAATAAAATAAAGGTAACCTGATGGTGCTGGGGGATAGATACAAATATAAAACACACAATAGAAAAGGACAAAGACAATCCCCTAAAATAGCACTCTAAAATATACCACCAAATAAGTAAATAGAATATAGCAAAAAGACCCGGATGCTCTGCCAAAGTAGAAAAATGAACAAGATTTATTAATGCAACAGCAAGACACACTAACTTAAAAACATGAACATGCTAATGACAGCTAAGAATATATGGGCAGTGGACTCTCTAAAATACTATAAATGAACCAAAAACTAAAATGTGTGCTAAATAATGAAAAAATATAATATAAATTGACACAAAAAAAGGTTAATGGGACAAAATGGAAAAGATGTAACCTTAAAGCAAAAAACCTTGCTACAAATATAAAGTGTAATAAAGCGTAAGGAAAAGATGAAAATGCTAATAATAATCCTAAAATAACATCAAAAAGTGTATGGCCCCAATAACACTGACTGATTGGGTATAAAGATGCACCGGGCAGGAATAAAATAAAGGTAACCTGATGGTGCTGGGGGATAGATACAAATAATAAAACACACAATAGAAAAGGACAAAAGACAATCCCCTAAAATAGACATCTAAAAATACCACCAAAATAAGTAAATAGAATATGCAAAAAGACCCGGATGCTCTGCCAAAGTAGAAAAATGAACAAGATTTTATAATGCAAAGCAAGAACACTAACTTAAAAACATGAACATGCTAATGACAGCTAAGAATATATGGGCAGTGACTCTCTAAAATACTATAAATTGAACCAAAAACTAAAATGTGTCTAAATAATGAAAAATATAATATAAATTGACACAAAAAAAGCTTAATGGGACAAAATGGAAAAGATGTAACCCTTAAAGCAAAAAACCTTGCTACAAAATATAAAGTGTAACTAAAGGCGTAAGGAAAAGTATGCAATCAATAACCTTATATACATCAAAGTGTATATAAGCAAAAATATAACTTATAGCCAAGGGGAAAACACAGGGGAGAAAAAAGAAATAACCAAACTCATACCCTGAACAGCAAATCCAAAAAATTAAATAATTAATGCTCAGGCAGCATGAAAACATGGAATGACTATAGTATTAGTACATGAGCAAATACAGTAGGAACATAATAACACGAAATTGAAAGGTGCCAGTGCTAGAGAGTAACATAAATACACATAAAGGCCACGAGAATCAATGATGCCAAACAGCAGGGGGGATAATACTCAGCTGTCACTGAATAGCGAAAAGGATCCGTCCTCAGTAGTTATGTTCCAATGTATGCTCGTAAAAGTCAGGGAAAGTCCATGGTTGCTGCATCGAGCAGTTAGGAGTCACGCCAGAAAAATCACATTAAGCTGTCTATTGCAGACACTACGCGTTTCACCCGTCGGTGGGCTTCTTCTCGGAGTGATAAAAAACAAGTGAAGGCAAGCTAGTCTTTGTAAAGAATCAGATAAGTACTCACAGCGCCTCCCAGACCCCACATCCAATGGCAAGTGCAAATCTAGATTTGTAACGTCACGTACACTGGTGCAGACAATAAGGTAATCAGCTGCAATACATCAGGCAAAGGGAATCCAAGCCGTTGTGGTTACTCCAGTGCGCATGCGCATAAGCTACACCGGTTCTTATCCCGCTGTCAAAGCCGCCACTGACGTCATCAAATCATCAGGGACCCATACCATCAAAACGAGCGCCTCAGACTCCGCATACAGTAGACAGTTTAGACCCCGATCAGTAACATCACATACACTAGTGCAGGCAGTGAAGTAGTAAGTATCAGTACATCTAGCAGGGGGAGTCCTGTGATTGCTCAGATGCACAAGCGCAAGAGCTACATCTGTTTCCATCCCGCTTTCAGTGCCATGTGTGACGTCATCAGATCATCAAGGGCTGGTATGAATAGCATATTAAATTCAAAAGCAGCTGGTGCAGGCAGTGAATAATTCAATGTCAATACATCTAGTAGAGGGAATCCCCGTCACTGTAATTGCTCAAATGCACATACGCATGATCTGCACCAGTTCACATCCCGCTTTCAGTGCCATAACTGACGTCATCAGATCATGAAGGACTGGTACTGATAGCATATTCAATTCATTATCAATACGCTGACGGTCAAAAAAAAATAAGAGAGACAGAGATGTTAAACATACATAGCTAAAATACAGCATGCAAAATTCTAATTATAAGTCAATAGAGAGAACAGGAAAAAAGAGAACCTGTAATATATCATACAGAGCAAATATAAGATAGATAGCTATAAGTTAAAAAAATAAATAGTAAAACAGAGAAGGGGAAGTCACAGGGAAACAACAGAAGGGGCATATAACTCAGCACATATTTTAAAGATAACCAAAATTTAACTAAGGAAAATGATAATGAAAAACTACAAAAACATAGCAAACCCAAGGGAGTCATTCATTCCCTTGGGTTGCATTGTATTAAGAAGAACGATCCAGCGGCATTCCTTTTTGAGAAGTGCTTTCTCTAAATCCCCACCTCTGATGCCCACAACAAAACATGAGTGATCAAATAAAGGTTTTCCTCGCAAAACACCACCTCCCTCTCCCACCAACCCAAAAATAAATTCGTATACGATGGGGCACAGGTAGCCCCCATCGCTGTCCCTCTAATCTGTAAATAAATCTACTCTTAAAAACAAAAAAGTTATGATATAAAATAAAGGACAAGAGTTGCAAAAGAAAATCAATAAGGTTAGAGCTGAACTGTGACATTTTGAGAAAGAATTCCGCAGCACATAAGCCATCCTTGTGGCTTAGAGATGTATATAAAGCCTCCACATCACATGTGGCCAGAATTGTATTGGCATCAACCGTGACACAATCCAGTCTGGAGAGGACATCCATGGTGTCACGGAGATATGACGGTAATGATTCAACCGCCGGACGTAAGAAGGGGTCAAGGAATTTGCTGATAGGCTCACAGAGGCTGCCAATACCAGCCACGATGGGTCTCCCCGGTGGGTTGATAGTGCTTTTATGAATCTTGGGTAACAAATAGAATGTTGCAACAGTGGGATGTTTTGTAATCAGACTGTCTCTATTTTTGCTTGTTATTGTACCCAAAGTGCATGCTTCACTGAGAATAATATCAAGCTCAGTTTTAAACTTATCATATATTATATATATATATATAATCACCACAATTATTAAGGTTATGGTGGGTAAAACAGCATGCATTTGCTTGAGGATTTGCTTGTGTAATGCAAGCTTGAGACAAAAGGTGGCACTGAGTGCTCATTTGCATGTCATTTCCCAGAATCCCTTGCTGCAGTGGAAGCGCTGTATGCTGCGTGATAATGGGGAAAGACAGGGTTGCAGACCTGTCTAAGACATGCAAATGAACATACAGTAATATTTACAGTTGCTTTATGCTTTACTGTGGAGGGTTTTTGTCACTTTTTTTACCCACCATAACCTTAATATATATTTATATATATATATATATATATATATATATATATATATATATATATATATATATATTATATATATATACTGCATATACACACACACAATACAGATTGTTACCACATCGACGCAAAGTACACTTACAGTTCTGACTAAAATGCATGTTAAGACAAAAAGGTTATGTCTAAACTTGTCATATCCCTTTTAAATACCCACATGGGGCAAAAAATGATAAAAGATAAAGGCCTCTTTTAAAATCCCATGCATTTATCCGCTCTGTGCAAGGTAAATTGTAGTCCAATTCAAATTAATAAAAATAAATTCTTCTGAAGATCATGAACATTAAGAATAAAAACTATTATTTCTGTAACGTAATGTAATTTAATGTAATGTAGGGCTGGAAACATGTCCTCACGTGTTATTTAAAAAGGAATATAGTGCAATCAAGCAACTTTATGTCCTGTATAACATACTGTAAGTTTGGATTAGAAGGACATGAAAAAATAAACAGGATTGCCATATGTAGATAACAATTTGTGTGGGAAAAAGATTCTAGTTATACTACATACATGCTTTAATTTTAATTGAACATGAGTATTTCACCTGAGTGTTTCTTCCACATTTCTCCAGCTGTTAGTTGATGAAACTATCGCGTTATACACTTGATTTGAAACCAACTGAGTTCCTGTAACCTATCTTCACCCTTCTTTAAAAGGGTCAGATGTATCTGTAGCGGGTGTACCCCTGGGGTACGGCACTACTGGTACTGCATTCACCTGTGAGGCTAACCTGAGTCCTGAGCCTCCGCCACTGGGAGCCTGGGGTGTACTTACACTTGGTGCAGCGCCTCCACTGATGAGGGATCCCAACGTAGTGGGAGTGCTCCCTTATCAGAACCCACATATACAATACCACACGTGATTGTATAAACAGTATTTACTGATCAGCATAATAATCCTTAGCACATACTGCACCGACACACTTTATTCGAGCAAATACCCGGTATGTACCTGGCAGATACCTGGAATGCGCCGCTCCTCACCTCTGACAAGCCCCGTTGCATTTGCCTTCCCAGCCTGGGTTCATGCCTGGCTGATGGGCGGCTGATCTGTTAAATGATAATGATTAGGATTTAATAGGCTGCAATGCTTCGCTTGTCTACCAAATGGCATAAATTCATGAATTGTAATGCAGTATATATATATGTAGTGTGCAGTATTGCAGCCAATGGGAATAAAATGCTTCAATCCCTGCCGGAAAATAACTCAATGCACTCGGGCAGAAAACAGTCACAAACCTCAATACACCCGGGTATACCCGAATTCGTGGGACTAGCCGAGCTCGAATAAAGTGTGTCGCCAGTGTAACCAACATAGCATTAATCTGCAAACACAGCATTTATATCAACACACATATAGAACTGAGTGTGTGCTTGGAATCAGTCCTGTATCACTTTAGTCTCTGATGTACCACTGTGCCAGGGCACTTAACCTCTTAGTGTCCACCAGCTAGGAAATCAGTGTGTGTGTGAGGGACAGCACTTCCCTGTGTTGGGGCCCGTTGGTGCACTTTAAAATACTATCTTCCTGGTTATGATCCTAACCAGGAGAATCCTTGGTAACTCTACAACACCGCCACGTGATCCCACACCGTGCTGCGCTGCTCTCTACAGAAGGGGTGAACACTCTGACTCCACAGGGGAGGGATCCCCAGCCGGATGATCCACTGCACCCTGTCTCTGCAATGGAGCAGATGCCACACCAGCACTCTCAGGCTGCGCTGGTAATCAGGCAATGTCCTGCAGCATTTCCTCTCTCAAGCTATATGAAAAGGTCCCTGCATTAAGGCCTTCCCTATACAGCACACTCAGCACCTCTACAGTGACTCAGGGAACTAACTGGGCCCATGGGATTGGACATCTGCCCTAGTCCCTGGAGCACTGCTCCGTGGATCAAACCTGCATCTTCAGGCTCCTGGTTCGCACTGACTGCTTCCTTTCCCAGCAGGCAATAGTCCTTCCTGCACCTTTGGCAGAATCCTGCAGCCTTACTGGCTCCCTGGTATCAGGTGGTGTCACTGCCCCTGAGCAGTATGGGGATTGTAGTCCCGCCTACAGCCTTTAACATAGGGAGCCTCGTGCTCTCCCTCTAATGGCCGCCGCTCCACACCTCGCGCTATTGCAACTCTTGTAATGGCCGCTGTTGGCCTGCCCGCAACCTCTCAGGCACTCTGCCGCTCGTCGCTGCTTCCGCGCATGCGCAGCTCAGCGTTCGTGCATGCGCCCGCCCAACATGGCGGCGCCCTGCTACGGAAGACACTGGCAACTCTATCGCCCTGCCTGCACTCTGAAGGTAGGGAGGGGAAACCGGTGCACGGGGAGCCCGATGGGGTGGTCCCTGGCTACATAGCTAATTATCCCAAACGCACAATATTAAATGAAAATGAGAATAGAACTGGACTTGAGGAACAAAAAAGCACCTTCTGCAAAAAAAAACTAAACAAAGACAGCTTTTTGTAAAAAAATTAAAGAATATGAAATCATTAAAAGGTACAGTAGACTTTATTGTTTGACGATGATAATGCAGACATTAAACCATTTGTTTCCATTTCTGCAAGTGTGTATTGCTATGATAACTTTACAACCATGTTCTCTATTTCTGTGCAACAACTTCACCATAATAAATACTGAATTATGATACCTTTATATATACTGTATAGCGGACATTTCCAGTGGGGCTCAAAAACACTTCACAATTACAGAACATAGAGATATTGATTGTTTGTTTATGCTTTAAATAAAGTAGTTACTGTAAGTGAGAGATCTCTCCAGGTAAACAAATATTATAAGTAATTTGTTTTGCTTCTTCTTCATTTGTTGTGCAAAGGGCCGACTTGATGGTGGTGTGGTTGTAGCCTCTGCACCGAGCCCCACGTTTACAGAGGCCCTGCGCTCTCTCCCATATTATTTAAACTGATTGCCAGAGGAAAGTGCAAACCCTCTTTAATTCTCTTGCCTTCTCTGGCGGCATCACCTCATGCAGGGTCCGATCATCATGACATTGTGATGCCACATGGCACCGTAGTCACATTGTCATGGCAATGTGACGCCATTTCATGTTGCGGAGCCATAATGATGGAATGCTGAGGAGATGCCGCTGGAGATGGTAAGAGCGGCGGCCCCACACATGTAACTGCACTGAGCCCCGCAAACATCTAGCCAGCCATGATTCTACAGACAAGCTTTAAGATCTAAATGGGCAGTCGTATAGCCAGATTTACAGTGTATAAAGTTAACAGTGTATAAAGTTGTGAGAAGTTAACAAACATAAACTTTTAAATTGTGAGGAGAATGTTGTGCTTGCACTGTGAAGTGAGCAGTGAAAGTGAATGGTTTTGTCATTTAGTACATCTGGCTGATTGTGTCTATTTTTTACTTATCTTGGGATTCTGTCCTCTGGGACAAATTTCAAGATCTGGTAAAAACCACCATAAATAGCACTCAGCCAGGTAAATATGTGGAATTCCTTAAAAAAAAAAAACATAAATTTACAGCCTTACTTTTTCCAACTATCCTTTACCTTGTAACTTGAAGCACTTTCACAGTCATCTTGTAATGTTGTAGTCTTTAGGCAACTTTTTAAATGGTTTACCTTTCTCAGAATACAAGTAGTAGTAATGAGAAGCTTGGGATCAAATGCTTATTTTTTTAATTTGTAACTAGAATAAAGAAATACGAAAGGTTGTATATTTGTAGGGTGTTTGATTTTTGGTGCCTTTTTGATTGCTGTTCTTGATCTTGGGTATAACATGTCAGGCTATGAGTTAAACAATGTTCAGGCAGCAGTTTCATTTTTACCCATCTCACACCGAGGATAAGTCTAGCATGTTTTAACAGATTGCAGCAGATTGTAGTGTGTCAGTGAAATAGGAAAATAGGCAATATTTACCAAAAGTGTGCATTAAGGGGAGATAAAGAAATCCTGCATAACTCACAGAGTAGGCAATAAGTAGGTAAGTGGAAGAATAAGAAAATCAATCTTGCACAGTGGCTCAGGACAGGACTAGACAGGGTATAGTTACTAAGTAGTGCAACTCCATAAGACACCTTCTAACACTAGAAGACTTGAATTGACTATAATACTTCTGGCTCTAGAGTATATAAAGTATATTATGGAGTAACATTGCTTAGTAAATATGACCAAACGGTCATCAGCAAAGGTGATAGTAAAAGGTATGAAGACTCAATGATGTCATCAAGGAAGCAAAGATGGTAATATTTAGCTCTACTAAGGACATTGTTCTATGTAAGGGTAGTACAAAATATATACTGTAGAGCAGGCCTGCACAACATGTGGCCCGCCTGGCCTCTATCTGTGCAGCCCACGATGACTCCGGCCGTGCGCCAGTTAATTAAATAAATATAAAAAAAAAAGTTTAAAAAAATGCCGGGGGCCGGGTTGGAGGTCAGAGCATGCCGGGGCGGGGCTTAGTACCGGGGAGAGGATCTAAACGGGCTGGTGCAGGGCTGGTGCAGGGCGGGGGGGGGGGGGGAACACGTTTCAGCCTGTACTGTGGGAGGGGAAGAGGGGCGAGGAGGGAAAGAGGGGATCTCCCCCCCACACACACACAATCTCACACACACAATCACACACACATACAGGCACATTCCCCCTCTCCCTGCATCAGATGCTATCTGATTGGTTACAGCCTGTCACATGAGGAGACCATCTCTGTAAAAATCAAATTCTACTGACTACAGAGATTCACGTCGCTCCGTCGCTCTGTCACTCCGTCGCCGTCGCGCCTACTATAAGCGCATGCTACAGAGTCAATGCATTTGTTTTGAAGCGACGTCGCGTCGCCGGCACTGTAAGCGCAACCTAAGGCTGTGTTTATAGTGCCAGCGACGTCTGGCTGCGGTCGCTGGGAAAAAATCAAATTGAGATGACGTCCAGCAATCGCGACCAAGCCGTCACGTTTACTATAAGCGCACGCAACGGCAGCACTCCATTTGTTTTGACGCAACGTCGCTGGCACTATAGGCACAGCCTAAAAGAGCAATGGTCACTCGCTATACATTATTATATCCTACCAGTTATTCCGCGCCCATACATTGCAGGTTGGGAACTCAGTGATGTTATATTTCCCTTTTTATATTCCATTACTTCATGCGTTGACGTGGTGGGCCTGCCCTGCCTTTCATAATACACTTAGAACTCAAGAAGACGAAGGCGGTCCTTATGTAATTGGGCAAAAGGACTCAAACAAATCCGTGTAATGTCTTTTTTGTACTTTTATTTCTTGCCTTGCTATTGCTTTTGGCTCCATATTGCCCCATTCTTTTTGAATGAGTGCATGAAGTGATGTCACAGGGTCACTCTCACTAAAGGGGTGGGGTTGAGGGCCAAAGGTAAGAAGCTTACGCAATCAGTGATCCCGTTGACCGAGTGCAGGACAAAAACAGGCTTGTGCAGGGCAGATTCAGTTTTTCTTTTCCCTACTTCTCTTCAGTTTTTACTTTGCTGCTGGAGCTGAACAGTTGGAAGTGTTGCGAGTCGGATAATTAACCCACATAAATGTTTATTGAGAAACCCTTATTTAGAGCAGCATGGAGGACCCTGCAGATGGCACTTCAGGAATCAAATACCACTTATTGTGGAGGTAGGCTGTTACTAATGGTACCTTGTGTTTTATCTTCTAATACAAAGCAAATATTGCCTAGGGTCCCCCTCCCTGAATGTTACTGGAAATGCAGCACTATACATCAGTAAGGGGTGTCAGTGCACACTGATAAGTTGTTACACTGGTTAGCTGTACAGTTATTTGTAGAACAGGGGTGTCCATCCAGTGTTTAAGGTGTAAAGCCCCAAGGGGATTTATTCTGGCCACATATGCTGTAGGAAATACAATTTGATGGGACTGATGCAAGGATAAGAATAAATGCAATATAAACAAATGTTATTTGGACCATGAAGTCACCTGATTTTGAAAGGTTATATTTTCAGTAGGTGCTCACCGTTGGGTACAGCAAAATCCTTGGAACACTAGCATAGCTACGATTGATTTTGCTATGAATTGATGTACATCGATACTCTGGTACAGGCATGAAATGCTAACTTTTTTTGTTTTTGTTTTAGTCATTCTTTTTTTGTATTGATTATTTTGTGGTTTAGATTAAAGAACCCTTTTTGCATTTATTTAGTTGTTTGTTAATTTTTAGAATAAATGCCAAACATAGGCAAAGAGCATGAGAGAGGTGGCAGCTTGATCCAATTTTCTGTTTTACAAGCTTTGTGTGCTCACTTCATAGCCCAACCGTGACTACAGTGTGTGGCCACCTGCGACTGCTGGCAAAATTGTACTGCTTCTACGTTGTACATGAACAGCCGTGGCGTAAAAAAAACGAGAACTGAAGCATTATTAACTGTAGGAAATATTTACAGCTGCTCACTGCGATGCTACAGATCGCGGCACTAACGCACGGAAACTCGCATTGACTTCAGGGCTGTGCGCGCGCTTCGGAGCAGCTGGCGGCACGTGCAACAGTTTCAGCCGCGACCTATGGTCTGTGGTTGTGCGTCAGGAGAAGAGCAGGAGATTGCGATGTGTGTGGGGGGTGGGGAGGCGTGGCCATGACGTCACACGGCTGGCTCGCCCTCATTGGCTGAAATGCCGCCTTTTGGCAAAGGTGGACGCGCATCACGTTTTCTGCAGGCGCAGCGGCAGTGACTGGGACCGTATCTTGTTCGCACCATAGCCGCAAGCAGTGGGGAAGAGGCCTAAGGGAGTTTCCGTGTGGTAGTGACTTGATCTGCACTATTGCTATTAAATTAAAAAATACCTTAATGTCTAAAATTTGGTATTGAGAGTCCTACTGTAGGGAAGAAATGTCTTCTAGGTTATTATCCCGGTGTCGGCTCTTTGTGACCCTGGGCAAGTCACTTTATCTCACTGTGCCTCAGGCACCAAAAAAGAGATTGTAAGCTCTATTGAGCAGGGATGTGGGCCGGCAAAAATTCTATGTACAGCGCTGGGTACACTGTCGGCACTATACAGGGGGAAAAAAACTATTATTAGCAGTATTTGTCAGTGGCAAAGTCGGGCAATGCACCAACCCCAACATATCAGACATGGGGTGGGATCTGAGTGAGGATACCTCAAATCTATTTTCTTTCTTATGTAAAGTGTGACGGTATATTGGATGTTTTTGGAGAAAAAAAATTTCCGCCATAAACACGACCTGTGATGGTGCTTGTCATTTTTTTCAAATTATAATGACAGAATAATGTTGTGTGTGTGTGTGTGTGTGTGTGTGTGTGTGTGTGTGTGTGCTTACAATGAAAAGCCAAAAGCCTGCTTCAAAAGGTTTTATTGATGGAGCCAGGGGGGGGCTACCCCAAACAGGATATCTGAATTGGTGACCTTATTAAATATAAGAATACTATGAGATGTCCTTGGCTGAAAAGGATAAAAGTTACATAAGTGTATTGGCGGGAGTCAGCCGATCTTTTGAGTCTAAACATTGTATATGTACCTGCGGCTAAATGCCAGATATTAATATCTCTATTAATGTTCATATTACAATGTAATGTTGGGTATCTCTGCCAACGTCAGGTGTCACAGAATGCAGTAATATATCTCACCTGACTGTACAGTATGTTTTACTGAACTCAAGTTATGAGGTAATTTGCAGTAAATATGAAACTTTGGTTGAGTCTGAGGAACCCCTGTTGTGATGAGCAGGAAAGGAGAATTCACAAACCTGATCAAAGACCAAGGGAAGTGGATGTTTTTGTAAATGTGGTAATTCACACTTCAATGGAAGCCAAAAGAGCTTCAAAGACTTTTTACTAGACAGCACGGAGCCGTAAACTGGGAAGGAGGGGGTTAAAATGATATATAAGTCAGAACCACCTTTTACCCATTGTTGTTCATGCTGTTCATTGTTCTTCATGCAAATGATCTTCATGCATGCATGTGTCCTGCCTGTTTTGCTGTGATGTCAACTCAAATATGGGAGAAGTGGCAGGCTGTGATCCTGCTGGCTTTCTTGCCATAATCTTTAAGTAAGTGTCTATATTTTGCTGTTATTGTATAATCTGTTGTGTTCACCTTTATCAAGGAATAAATTCTATTTATCATATCTAAGTCTCGTCCCAGTTCAAACCCAGGTATATATATATTTATATATATAGTTTTGGTGTCAATTACAGCCTGTCGCAAGCTCTCGTGACAGGCTTGTAATTAACTGGTGGCAGCTGGCGGGATCGAACTGGACCTGGATTACAGTATTCTGCGGGGTACTGTGATCCAGTGGGAACTTGATGGTAATTGCAAGTTCCTGGGACTAAAGATATTGAACACACAGTGTACAACATATAACACAAGATATGGCACCTCCTCACTGTTCCCCTACTTGTGAGAAGCATTTCCTCCAGAACCAAAATGCCAGCCATCCGTCTGACTGGAGCCGGGCACTGAGACCGGAGGAGTGCATCAAGTCGGCGCGGGGACCAGCAGCCAGCAAGGCTGAGAGAGAGACAGCAATCGGTGAGCATGAAACCCGTCCGGCTGAGCAAAGATCCACAGCTGCAGCTGCTGTAACCATCAGACATGTGGAGGGAGCGGGTGGTCTTGCACCAGGAGAGGTATTGGCCGTTGCGGCGGCCAGTCCATTTTACCCAGAATTGCTGGCCCTGATGTTTGCGCAGGGAGAGATGTCCCCAGCAGAGCAGCTCGAGCAGCTGAAGCTGGCGATGATCCGACCCACTTATCCCCTCCCAGAGCCCGGCGCTCAAGCATCTCCGCTCTGGACTCCGTTGCCCCTTGCTGGGGTTAGTCCACCGGCGGCGGAGAAGCTCTGGAATGAGCCCGGCGCTCAGGCAACTCCGCTCTGGACTCCGTTGCCCCTTGCTGGGGTTAGTCCACCGGTGGCGGAGAAGCACCGGCAGTTGCTGCGGCACTGCCAACAAATGGGCCACAATAATGCCCAGTGCCCTGACCGTGCGCGGTCAGGCGAAGAAGCCCCTCAGGGCCAACGCTCACGAGCTGCGGAAAAGATGACCCAGTTAGCGGCATCCTCTGATGGCTCCCGCCCAGCCGGGGCGACAACCCTCCTCGGGACGTCTCCTAGAGAACCTGGACGGGCTGCATCAGCAACAGCGGCGGAGAGCAGCGGCCATCCACCTGATCCCGGCGGAGAACCAGCGGCGGCGGCAGAGAAGAAGCCGCCACTCTGGCATCCTGCCGACAGCAGTTCTATTTGGGGGGAGGGACAGGGTTTGCGGGAGGGGGTTATTTTACCAAGTTTGCATGGAGCTGTGTTCCTCCACAAAGACCTGGGACCCTTGTCCTGCACCGTTTTACCTGTACCCAACCCGGGCGCTGTTGCAGCAGCGGACCGGTGCTGCCCAGCCCAGATGGAGCCGGCGGTGGCTGCTCCAGTCCCCCTGCAATTGGGACCAAAGAAGGCGGCGGTCTCTGCGGGGACCAGCGAGGTAAGCCAGACCAAGTCGCAGACTGACCCTGACTTATTTTTCCCTATGACTGTACCCTGTTGTTTCACTTTAGGGGTGACTGGGGGTGGCAGGAGATAGGGGCACCAGGGGAGGGGAAGGAAGGGCAGCTTGTAGGGCAGTCAGGATTCCCCATTAAAAAAAAAAAGAAAAGAAAAATTTGTGCGCCTGGTGATCAATTCGTGAAACCACTCACCGTACAAGGGATTGACAAATAAATCCAGGTGTGATTGAAAAATAAAATAAATAAATTGAAACGAAATACACCTTAATGATGTGAATAAAATTGAATCCTATAAATATATATACTTTAAACCATAGATAGGTTGTGTGACATGAACCATTAGGAGTGAGAGGGGTTGATTGTGGATATAAAACAAAAAATGGCAAACGGAACCAAATTGACCCAAACAGATAAGCAGCTTCCAATGCAAGGTACCCAAACCTTGTTAAATAAGGACAATAAACAAACAAACAGGGAAGCGCTATATGAGTTAGGATCAGGCCCAGCAGCCACTTTATGTTGAAAACCACATATGAAATGAGCATAAAATTGCATGAATAAATACACAAAAATATATAAAATAAATAGCACAAGTCTCTGCCAGAGAGATAGGATTCCCCATTACCCTGTCAGAGCAGCAAGGGGACTCTCAGTTAAGAGCCCCACTGTTGCAGCCTTGCTATGGGCCGGAGGTATCAGGGGTTGTGGCAAAGTTAGACCACCCCCAGATTTCAGGGGTAGTGGCAAAGTTAGACCACCCCCAGATTACCTGCCGGCCAGAAGCTAAGGTGGGTGCATCTGCACCAGCAACCCTGAGCTCATTCCCGGTAATGGGGAGACAATGTCAGGGAGATGGCCTCACTCAGGTGTCCCTAGGATCCAGGTTAGGATTAGCTAGGGAGAAGCGGAGTGAGGGGAGGCTGCAGGTAGGTAGCCAGCATCAGTTCTCAGTGGGAGAAGAAGGGCTAGTGGTAGCCAGGGAGATACAGCAGCAGGTATGGCAGCTAGAATCCCCCATTACCCTGGCAGAGCCTCAGGGGGTGTCTCAGATCGGCAGCCCCCTGTTGCAGCCTGGCTATGGGCTGGGGGTATCCGGGGCAGTGCCAGGCTTGTGCCACCCCAGGGATGCCTGCCAGCCAAGAGCTAAGGCGGTTGCATCTGGAGAGATGCCCCTGAGCTCATCCCTGGTAAGGGGGAGACAAGGTCAGGGAGGTAGGTGCACTCAGGTAGTTCCAGGGTCTGGGTTAGGATTGCCCAGGGAGGAGAGAAGTGCAGGTGGGCTGCAGGGAGGTAAGCAGCAGGCTGAGGTGCTGGGCCTAGGGGAGGCTAGGCAGGGAGGCACCGTGGAGCAGGGGGAGATAGGAGGTCAGTGGGGTGTTAGGCAGCTGACAGAAGCTAGGGATGGGCTAGGTAGGCAGAAGGTCCCTTGTTCTGACTGGCCAGGAGTGACCCCTCTGACAGAACACCCTGAGTTCCCAAAGGAGAGGCTGTGGGTAGATAGGCAGCCAGGGAGGATAGTCAGGAGTATAGCAGAGCAGCTACAGGGTGGCACAGAGCCAGGGCAGGTAGGGTCCCTACAGAATAGTGACATAGCCCTTTCCCAGACTTGGTTGACAGGAAAGCGATGGTCTGTGCTATATAGCTGGTCTCCTGTTGGTGCAGAGATATGCCAGTTTCTGGGCAATGTGCACCGGAGCCCCTTTCACCATGGACTTGGTTCACAAGGCACTGGGTGGGGGGCAGAGGGAGGCAAAGGAGAATGCCCGGCTTTGCAGGAACTGGACTTTACAATCCACTGTGTACCGGACAATGCCGGAGGACAATTTTGCCAGGCCAATCCCTCAGGACGTAATGAGGGCATCAAGGGCGCCCGTGGTACCCCAGTGCCTGGGGGAGGTGACTGGGGCACCAGGGCCCCATTGAGCTGGGGAGGTGTGACGATAGTGAGGGTTTGGCCCGGGATTAACGGGGTTACACCCCAAGGGCCCCCCTCTAACCTCGCCAGGGAGACAAGGGGTTAACTGGGCTGAGGCCCAGAAATGTGATTTTACCCTTGTTATAACCTGTAAATGTATTTTCCCCTGTCCCATTGTAATGTCTGGGTTAATCAGTACCTGCATAACACACACACTGGATCATCAGGGGTTAACTGTGTAAGCCCAGTGGGCTAGTTAATGCGTTATCTGTGTATTCCCTTTGCCTCATGGGCCTGCAACTGCCTGTGTCAGATTGTAAGTGGATTGCCTTGTATGGGTGGCCTCTTATGAGAAATAGCTGCAGGGCAGAGATGTCTGGAGCATGAGGGGAAAGGGGGAGATTTTAACCTGTTTGGCTTGATTAACTGGTGGCAGCTGGCGGGATCGAACGGACCTGGATTACAGTATTCTGCGGGGTAATGTGATCCAGTGGGAACTTGATGGTAATTGCAAGTGTCCTGGACTAAAGATATTGAACACACAGTTGTACAACATATAACACAGATATGGCACCTCCTTCACGTTCCCACTTGTGAGAAGCATTTCCTCCAGACCAAAAATGCCAGCATCCGTCTGACTGGAGACGGGCGGCACTGAGACCGGAGGAGTCATCAAGTCGGCGCGGGGACCAGCAGAGCAAGGCTTGAGAGAGAGACAGCAATCCGGTGAGCATGAAACCCGTCCGGCTGAGCAAAGATCCACAGCTGCAGCGCTGTAACCATCAGACATGTGGAGGGGAGGGGTGGTCTTGGCACCAGGAGAGGTATTGGCCGTTGCGGCGGCCAGTCCATTTACCCAGAATTGCTGGCCTGATGTTTTGCGCAGGAGAGATCCCCAGCAGAGCAGCTCGAGCAGCTGAAGCTGGCGATGATCCGACCCACTTATCCCCTCCAGAGCCCGGCGCTCAAGCATTCCCGCTCTGGACTCCGTTGCCCCTTGTGGGTAGTCCACCGGCGGAGAAGAAGCTCTGGAATGAGCCCGGCGCTCAGGCAACTCCGCTCTGGACTCCGTTGCCCCTTGCTGGGGTTAGTCCACCGGTGGCGGAAAGAGAGAAGCACCGGCAGTTGCTGCGGCACTGCCAACAAATGGGCCACAATAATGCCAGTGCCCACTGAACGTGCGCGGTCAGGACGAAGAAGCCCTCAGGGCCAACGCTCACGAGCGCTGAGGAAAAGATGACCCGTTAGCGATCCTCTGATGGCTCCCGCCCAGACCGGGGCGACAACCCCTGGGACGTCTCCTAGAGAACCTGGACGGCTGCATCAGCAACAGCGGCGGAGAGCAGAGGCCATCCACTGATCCGGCGGAGAACCAGCGGCGGCCGGCAGAGAAGAAGCCGCCACCTGGCATCCTGCCGACAGCAGTTCTATTTGGGGGGAGGGACAGGGTTGCGGGAGGGGTTATTTATTAAAGTTTGCATGAGCTGTGTTCCTCCAACAAAGACCTGGGACCCCAGAGTCCTGCAAGATCATCAGGGGTTAACTGTGTAAGCCCAGTGGGCTAGTTAATGCGTTATCTGTGTATTCCCTTTGCCTCATGGGCCTGCAACTGCCTGTGTCAGATTGTAAGTGGATTGCCTTGTATGGGTGGCCTCTTATGAGAAATAGCTGCAGGGCAGAGATGTCTGGAGCATGAGGGGAAAGGGGGAGATTTTAACCTGTTTTGCTTGCCAGCAAGGTATTCTGAGCTGGTGTCTTAGAGAAGAGAAGGTTTTAGAACCCCACATGATAGATGCAGATGGGGGACATATATTTTTGATATTTGTGCCTCACTGGGGCAATTTTACAATGCGCATGCCAAATGCTAATTGCCTCTGCCTGCCCTTTGTAGTGCATATCCAAACAGAGGTCTGGGCTAGGTGTGATACATAGCTCAAGAAGTAATTACCTAATTGTTTATGCGGGAGGCAGGCACAAGGAATAGTTAAGTGTAACAGCTCACACTTACAATGAAAAGCCAAAAGCCTGCTTCAAAAGGTTTTATTGATGGGGCCAGGGGGGGGGGGGGGGGGCTACCCCAAACAGGATATCTGAATTGGTGACCTTATTAAATATAAGAATACTATGAGATGTCCTTGGTTGAAAAGGATAAAAGTTACATAAGTGTATTGGCGGGAGTCAGACGATCTTTTGAGTCTAAACATTATATATGTACCTGCGGCTAAATGCCAGATATTAATATCTCTATTAATGTTCATATTACAATGTAATGTTGGGTATCTCTGCCAACGTCAGGTGTCACAGAATGCAGTAATATATCTCACCTGACTGTATGTTTTACTGAACTCAAGTTATGAGGTAATTTGCAGTAAATATGAAACTTTGGTTGAGTCTGAGGAACCCCTGTTGTGATGAGCAGGAAAGGAGAATTTACAAACCTGATCATCAAAGACCAAGGGAAGTGGATGTTTTTGTAAATGTGGTAATTCACACTTCAATGGAAGCCAAAAGAGCTTCAAAGACTTTTTACTAGACAGCACGGAGCCGTAAACTGGGAAGGAGGGGGTTAAAATGATATATAAGTCAGAACCACCTTTTACCCATTGTTGTTCATGCTGTTCATTGTTCTTCATGCAAATGATCTTCATGCATGCATGTGTCCTGCCTGTTTTGCTGTGATGTCAACTCAAATATGGGAGAAGTGGCAGGCTGTGATCCTGCTGGCTTTCTTGCCATAATCTTTAAGTAAGTGTCTATATTTTGCTGTTATTGTATAATCTGTTGTGTTCACCTTTATCAAGGAATAAATTCTATTTATCATATCTAAGTCTCGTCCCAGTTCAAACCCAGGTATATATATATTTATATATATAGTTTTGGTGTCAATTACGGCCTGTCGCAAGCTCTCGTGACAATAATAAGCCTCTAAGTAAAGGGAGGAGGTAGTGTTTAGAGAGAGAGGTGCAGAGATGAACTGTCCCTTTAACTACCTCTCTGCAAAGGGAGGGGGAAAAAACAGCTTTTAAAACCTGCTGTGATCTTCTCTTTTCTTCCCTTATTATTTACTCACTCTCTTACAATAAGCCACACCACAATTTTATAGGTCATAAAGAAAGACACAGAGCTCCCAAAAATGCAAATGACAAAGGAAGGAAACAGGCTTAAATTAAAGTAAATTAGAAATAAAACAAACAACCAGGGGTGGGGGAAGAGAGAGGGGTCAGACTACAGTTACCAGCCAGCTAAAGTGTAGCTTTGCTGGGTTGAAACACTGCAGCCTCTGGGAGAAAAACAAAAACGGTTTTTAAACCTCAAAATACACCCAAAACCCTCTACAAAACTCACAGTATACTCCCCCACAGTTCCCCACAAAAATATAACAAATAAAGAAAGAATACAACCTGATTCCACAGCAAATGCCTGGGAGCTCTGCACACACGCTTCTGAGTGAGAAGCTAGAGATAGGTCAGGGAGAGAAGAGGAGGAGACAGAAGGGGCAATCAGGGGAATGGCCTGTACAGCTTGGGAGGCGGAGACAGGGGGAACCTGATAAGAAGAGTCTGTGCGCGCGCCCCCTGTAAGCTGGGGATGCGCGCGCACAGGTTGCAACACAGGCGCGGCCCGAATTGAGCAGGGGAAGACCGCAGGAGGGGGACGGAGCCAAGAGGAGGGGAACGCACGCGAGGCCTGTGCCCGCGTGATGGCCAGCAAAGGCAGGGAGGAGCATGCACACGCGTCCTCCGTGGGCTGAGGGGGTGCACGCACCGGACGCGTCACCAGTCGCACGGAACGCCGCGGGTACCACGCGAGGAGGAGGCAACGGGACGGATGGCACCACAGGGGAAGGTAAAGGAGCTACCATGGGGGAGAAGGAGCGGGAAGGATCAAGGCAGGGGTTAAGGGAGCATGTGGGTATGCAGAACCTGCGGGGAATGCGCTGCGGCAAGGGGAGAGAGGTAGAAGGTGAAGGAGAGGAGTGGGAAGGAGTAGAAAGGGTGACAGGAGATGGGAGAGAGGGACAAGGAGAGGAAGGAATCTCCTGAGTTGCCACAATGAGTTAGCTGGGGGAATGTAACGCCTGTATGCCCGCAGACCTGGCCAGTCCCCAGTACTGAGGTGGGTAAGGGTATAACACGCACCCACAGCAGTGAGGGCGTGCCCAGAGTATGGTAAGTTGCGTTGCCGGGCCTGGTGAGAAAAGGGTTAACCATATATTTGCAGAGTCCGGGGTGCCAGAAGTCGGGGGGTTAATGTCCAAGAGCCAAGGGTCAGGGGCAGGAGAGAGC
This sequence comes from Ascaphus truei, assembly GCA_036426205.1. Taxonomy (NCBI): domain Eukaryota; kingdom Metazoa; phylum Chordata; class Amphibia; order Anura; family Ascaphidae; genus Ascaphus; species Ascaphus truei. The sequence goes on along the minus strand of CM071570.1, from coordinate 106,748,927 downwards.
AGCGTGGTGATGTCCAAAGCAGAGTCCAGGGGTAGAGAGGTACACGTAGTAAAGCCGAGCCGAGATCAAACCAAGGGAATCCAAACAGAGGCAGAGACAGGAACAGGGAGCTGGAACAGAGAGCTAAGCAAAGTTACTGCACACAGGAGCCACAGAGAAGCTATGCTGAGCGACGACGGAGAGGGCAGACTGAGGTAATAAAGGAGGAAGGGCCAATGGTAGCAAGGGGAGGAGCGGAGGCTTGTCTGAGTGAACGCAGGGATAGGTCCAGGAGGGAGGCAGGGGTGTGATAGCTAGTAATGGCCTGCAGCTGATGGGGGGCGGTGCCAGCAGCATGGGAGGGCAGGTAAGAGGATCGGGTGCGCGCGCCTTCTGTAAGGCTGCCGTGCGCGCGCCCCGATCGCGTGCATGCAGATGCGGCGTGTGCCGCAGAGGAACGGCTCGGCGTGGAGGAGGTAAGCTGCTGAGAGAGCGGAGAAGCAGGGTAGGAGGCTGCCGTGGAGCTAGAGGTGACGGGGACCCGCTGAGAGGCGCGTATCCCCTGATCCGTTACAGTACCCCCCCCCTTGAGGATCGGACTCCGGACGATCCTCCCAAGGCTTGTGAGGAAATTTCCGACTAAATTGTTTGAGAAGGGCTGGACCATGGATGTGATGACAAGGTACCCATGAGCATTCCTCAGGGCCATATCCCTTCCAATAAACGAGGAATTGGAGTCTGCCCCTGGACCAACGTGAATCAAGAATGGACTGAACTTCGTATTCCTGTTGTCCTTGTATTGTGACGGGATTAGGTCTCCGAGGGCGGTCCGGAAAGTGTACATTTTGGACAAAAGGTTTCAGGAGGGATACGTGAAACACAGAGGGTATTTTCATGGTTGGAGGAAGTGAAAGACGCTATGCTACCGGGTTGATCCGTTCGTGAACCTTGAAGGGACCCAAAAATCTAGGAGCCAGCTTCTGGGAAGGACTTTTGAGTTTGATATTTCTTGAGGAAAGCCACACTCTGTCTCCAGGTTTGTATACTGGGCCCACCTGAGGTCGCCGATCTGCTTGCGTCTATTGTCTTTGAATGGACCCTTGTAAGTGTCACGGTAACTTATGACAAGACATAATAAACACCAAATAACTGGGTTGAACTGAACGAGGCTTAGATATAATAAAATATATTTATTCCTTAAAAAGGTGAACACAGCAATATAGTACAATTAACAGGCAAGAAGGTAACACTTACTTGGGTTGGGGAATGGAGAAGTATCAGCTAGCAATTCTCCAGCAATCCGGTGACATTCAAGGTGAAATCAGAAGAACAAGAATTCTAGGGTTGACACAGTTTATATACCTTTTTAACCCTATTCTTAACATTGTATACAGACTATTGGTGAACAATTATCTGTATCCAATCCCTAACTTGGAAACACAGTTTAACCCATGCCCCCCAGCTAGTTAGCCCATGCGTACTGGGACTCTGAGGGTCTTATTTCTGTAGCCCCATGACTAAATCAGGGGCGATGACCAGTCTACCAGATGAAGTATCTGGCAGGATCTTCGTTGTTTGTAGGTGTAGATATAACACTTACAAACCACTCCAGTTTGATGCTTCTCCGCCCTCAGGTAAACAGTTAGGGTGGCAGAGTTTTTTGATCAATACTTGGTTCCTAGTGTAAACAATCAGGGCAGATAACTTTTGATCACAGGGCTTATGCTAAATCATCCGGCTGCCCTTCCTGATCTATTAGCATAGCAGATGGAGTCTGCATTTTCAGAGCAGATCCAAAATACCATATACACTTTAATATCTTCACATATTAATAAGTTCCGTTCTGGTGGGCCCAGTGGGTCGAAATTTGCCAGTTTTTAATGCCTACAGTGACTCTACATATTGGCCAAATTTCAACTCTCTGCGACCTCCAGAACCGGAGATACAGAAATGCACTTTAAAACATTTTTAAAATACAGGATTATAATGAAACACGGGAACAGGGGAACATACATTTTCCTGACATGACAAGGTGTAAACCACATTCCTGGACCGCAGTCCAGTTAACCCCTTGCCTCCCTGGTGATGTCAGGGGGTGGCCATATGGGGTGCAACCCCTTTAATACCGGGCCAACCCCCTCTCCCTCTACAGTAAGGCTCTTTGAATTTTCTTCCAGGAACTCTGTAGATTGGAAATATGAGTATCTGCTGCAGGAACACCAGAGGGGAAGGAGGAGAGGGGAAGACTGCTGGGACGGTACCCATAATTAATGAAAAAAGGCGACTCTTGCGTGGACTCATTCTTCAGTGAATTAATAGCGAACTCCGCCCAGTGTAATAGGTCCACCCAATTGTCTTGAGATTCTGATACAAAGCATCAGAGATACTGCTCCAAGGTTTGATTCCTTCTTTCCGTCTGGCTGTTGGTTTGCGGATGGTAACCCGAGGAGAAGAAAAGGGAGATGCCAAGTCTTTGTGAGAACGCTCGCCAAAATTTAGAGATAAATTTAGTACCTCGGTCAGAAACAATGGAAAGTGGTGCGCCGTGTAACCTGAAGATTTATTTAGAAAAAATGTCAGCCAGGGTAGCTGAATTAGGAAGACCCTTGTGGGGTATGAAGTGTGTGTGCTTAGAAAACCTGTCCACTACCACGAGGATCGTATTCATGTCAGGAGAATTAGGTAGTTCCACAATAAAGTCCATAGAAATATGCTTACAAGGCCGCTCTGGAATAGGAAGAGGCAGAAGAAGATCAGAAGGTTTGTGTCGGGCGGACTTGCTCTGAGCACAGACTGGGCAAGCTCTGGTGAAATCAAAAATGTCCTTGTTCATTTTGGGCCACCAAAAGGTCCGTTTAATAAGGTCCACAGTTCTCTTGAAGCCTGGATGCCCCGCAGACCTTGAAGAATGCCCCCACTCAAGGATCTTGTGGCGAAAACGTGGAGCAGCGTACAGACAACCTTCTGGCACCTTAAATCTCCTAGGAATATGAGCCTGAGCTTTATTGATTTCATCCAGGATATCAAAATTATTGGCAGAAATTATATGTTTTGCGGGAAGGATCGTCTCAGAAGATTCGTTAGATCCTTCCTCCGTAGAGAATTGGCGAGAAAGAGCATCGGCCTTGATATTCTTGGTACCGGGGATATAAGAGATTGTGTAATTAAAACGAGAGAAAAACAATGCCCAACATGCTTGGCGGGATCCTAGATGACGAGCCCCTTCGATATATAATAAGTTTTTGTGAACAGTGAGAATGGCTACTGGCTCTTTGGTACCCTCGAGAAGATGTCTCCATTCCTGCAGAGATAATTTGATAGCCAAAAGTTCACGGTTCCCGACATCATAATTTCTTTCGGCAGAAGAGAATTTCCTGGAAAAGAATCCACATGGGTAGAGTTTTTCTTGAGGAGAGGATCTTTGTGAGAGTACTGCCCCGGCTCCCACATCAGAAGTATCTACCTCCAGGGTGAAGGGAAGAGCTGTATCCGGATGCCGAAGGATGGGGACGGAGACGAAAGCCTTTTTGAGGAACTCGAAGGCTTTGATGGCTTCGGGAGACCATGCTGTGGGATCGGCACCCTTCTTGGTCAAAGCCGTAATGGGTAGTGCGATAGTGGAGAAATTACGGGTGAATTTTCGATAGTAGTTAGAGAAACCCAGGAATCGCTGAACGGCTTTCAGGGAATTCGGCAGCGGCCAATCCAAAACAGACTTCAATTTCTCAGGATCCATGGTGAAACCCTTATCGGAGATTATATAGCCAAGGAAGGCTGTGGAAGATTGGTGGAAAATACATTTCTCCATCTTCGCGTAGAGGCGATTAGCACGCAGACATGAGAGGACCACCCTAGTGTGACGAATGTGTTCTTCCAGGTTCTTGGAGAATATGAGGATGTCATCTAAATAGACGATGATGAAAATTCCCAGAATGTCCCGGAAGATATCATTCATGAATTCTTGGAAGATGGCAGGATCATTGCAGAAGCCGAACGGCATTACCAGGTTTTCATAATGGCCTGAACGAGTATTAAATGCAGTTTTCCATTCGTCACCATCTCGTATCCGGATGAGGTTGTAGGCTCCTCTCAGGTCAAGTTTAGAAAATATAGAGGCTCCCTGGAGCCGGTCGAAGAGTTTGGAAATTAGAGGAAGGGGGTACCGATTTTTGACTGTAATCTTGTTAAGCCCACGAAAGTCGATGCAGGGTCTGAAAGAGCCATCCTTCTTTTTCACGAAAAAGAAACCGGTCCCAGCAGGGGAGGTGGAATTCTGAATAAACCCTTTCTTAAGGTTCTCCTCGATGTAGGTTGCCATACCTTCAGTCTCGGGGACAGACAAGGGATAAGATTTGGACTTGGGAAGAATGGTTCCAGGAATTAATTTGATGGGACAGTCGTACGAACAATGTGGAGGGAGAAATTCAGCCTGGGTCTTGTTAAAGACATCCGAGAAGTCGTGGTATACCTCTGGCAGGGAATAAAGAGAAGGAGTGGAGGCGTTGAGACCAGCGAGCACGGTAGCGGGAGGTGAGACCATCTTCTCCAAGGTAGAAGCACACTGGATCAGTAGTTCGTTGGTCCAATCAACCCGCGGGTTGTGAAGCTGGAGCCACGGCAGTCCCAAAATGACCTGGACAGTGGGGGAGTGAATGACATCGACGATTTCAGTATGACCATCTGCGGTGGTCATGGTGAGGGGAATAGGTTCCCAAATAATGAAGGCTGGTTGAAGCGGTCGGCCGTCGATAGCCTCCAGGCCGATGGGCGACTTCTTCTTGACTAACGGGATTCGATTATTGCAAGCATAGTCATGATCCAAAAAGTTGCCACCTGTCACACTTGCCTCTGATCCGCGCGGAGACCGACTCAGGGAAGCACCACGGGGCAGTGTCATGCGCCCACGCACTGCCAGGGCAGTGCAGGCGCAGCGGCGTGATGGCGGAGCTCCGCGAGACGCATCGCGCACGCGCACGGGTTGCTTGGCAACCAGGAAGCAGGAGAACGTGAGGGAGCTGCTGGAGCCTCCCATAGGCGGAGACTTGCTGAGTAAACCGCATGACGTCATCACGTCGCGACGCGCATCGCGCACGCGCGCGGGTTGCCCGGCAACCAGACCTAGCATCAGGAAAGCCTAATTGCAAGCTGTTTTTGATCAGTGTCTCTCTGACACCATTGGTGGATCAGTACACACCCCTGCAAGGTAATTGGACCCTTCCCACATATATACCTGCTTCTGCCTGTCCTTGATTGCTGAGCATAAACTCCTGTTTATGCATTGTGCTCATCGCTGCTGTCTAGTTTTGTCTTGAACTTTGTCTGACCTGTTTGACCCTGCCTGTTACTTGGATTTCTACACTCTCCAGCACTTTGACCCCGGCTTCGTTACTCGACTACTCTACCGTCTATTACCCAGGACCTTGGCTACGAAACTCTACCTACCCGGACTCTCCAACCCTGGAACACGGCAAGTACCTTGACTACCCTGACCTCTCCAACCCTACGACGCGGTACGACTAGGACTACGCATTCCGGACAGGACTGCGTGGTTGTGGGTCGGTGCCTATCAATCCCCACCTCAGCCCCGCGGTCTTCCGTCCTGTTTGTGGTGAGCGCAGCGTGACACCACCAGACCCGGAGTCGATGAAGACTTCAACCTCTACCTTGATATTAGGAGCCAGAAGAGTTATGGGAAGAAGGATTCTCTTCGGTAGCTCTTTGGGGCACGAGGGGCAAGGCGAAATAGTACCCAGTAGAAGCCCCTCTACCTTTACTGGGCGTTCTCGTTTCCCGGTCTCAGGCGACAGTGACGTAGTTGGTGTCCGGGGATCCGCAGTAGTAGCAGAGTCCCTCATCTCGGCGGCGTGTTCTCTCAGCAGCCCGAAGCTGTTGGCTACCGATTTGCATCGGTTCGGGGGCGTCCAACGCCGGAAGAGCCGAGGGAGGAGACCTAGGGGAAACAGGCATGGGAGACAGTAAGCGAGGATGCTGGCGTTCGTGACGTCGCTCTTGAATGCGCTGATCCATCTGGATGCTGAGGGCAATGAGTTCCTCTAGGGATGAAGGACGAACATGAGCTGCGAGGTCATCCTTGAGGATTCAGACAAACCCTGCCAGTAGGCGGTGGCGAGAGCCTCATCGTTCCACTGGGTCTCTGCAGCGATGGTGCGGAACTCCACCGCGTATCTTGTAGCCAGCCGGCGACCCTGGGAAAGATGGAACAGAGAAGAAGCGGCAGTCTCTCTACGCGCTGGGGTGTCGAAGAGCAGCTGAAATTCTCGCCGGAACTTGGGATAATCTTGGGTTAAGTCTGATCGGTGTTCCCAGAGGGGGGAAGCCCAAGCGAGTGCGTCACCAGTGAGCAGAGCATAGACATAGGCCACCTTCGAACGACCTGAGGGAAACCGAGATGGGGACATTTCAAATTGGACGTCACACTGATTCAAGAATCCCCGGCAAGTAAGGGGGTCTCCGGCATATCGATTAGGAGGAGGAATACGTGGTTCCAAATTACCCGTAGGTAGTGGGGCAGGAGGAGACGGTACAGCTGGAGAATCCCGCAGGGAGAGTGCAGAGAGTTTTTGCGCCACAGCAGTAACTTGGTCACTTAAAAGTTGCCAGTGATCCATAGTGACACCTTGGCCCACCTCAGGGGGGTCTGCGTTTGTTGGGCTCAGCATAATGTAACGCCTGTATGCCCGCAGACCTGGCCAGTCCCCAGTACTGAGGTGGGTAAGGGTATAACACGCACCCACAGCAGTGAGGGTGTGCCCGGAGTGTGGTAAGTTGCGTTGCCGGGCCTGGTGAGAAAAGGGTTAACCATATACTTGCAGAGTCCAGGGTGCCAGAAGTTGGGGGTTAATGTCCAAGAGCCAAGGGTCAGGGGCAGGAGAGAGCAGCGTGCTGATGTCCAAAGCAGAGTCCAGGGGTAGAGAGGTACACATAGTAAAGCCGAGCCGCGATCAAACCAAGGGAATCCAAACAGAGGCAGGGACAGGAACAGGGAGCTGGAACAGAGAGCTAAGCAAAGTTACTGCACACAGGAGCCACAGAGAAGCTATGCTGAGCGACGACTGAGAGGGCAGACTGAGGTAATAAAGGAGGAAGGACCAATGGTAGCAAGGGGAGGAGCGGAGGCCTGTCTGAGTGAACGCAGGGATAGGTCCAGGAGGGAGGCAGGGGTGTGATAGCTAGTAATGGCCTGCAGTCGATGAGGGGTGGTGCCAGCAGCATGAGAGGGCAGGTAAGAGGATCGGGTGCGCGCGCCTTCTGTAAGGCTGCCGTGCGCGCGCCCCGATCACGTGCATGCATATGCGGCGTGCGCCGCGGATTAATGGCTCGGTGTGGAGGAGGTAAGCTGCTGAGAGAGCGGAGAAGCAGGGCAGGAGGCTGCCGTGCAGCTAGAGGTGACGGGACCCGCTGAGAGGCACGTGTCCCCTGATCCGTTACAGGGAAGTTGCTGCTTATGGGCGCGTTTCCCATTGGCCAATTCATATTTCCTGCCCACCTGGTTTTTCAATCCGGCTTGGCATGCACCTTCCTCTGACACCAGCAGCCAGACGATCCCCCATGCTGATTAGCTGGTGGGAAATGCTTCTGTGCTTCAGTATGTAGTAGATCTCAGGGACCGGTTGGAAATGCTTATGGGGTTGTCACAGGCTAATCTCAGGGAGGCTCAGACCAAGCAGTAGACTTGGTATGACCAGCATGCCCGTTGCTGAGAATTCATCTGGGCAGCAAGTGCTTGTTCTGAAGCCCACTCGGCAGAACAAACTGATGGCTGCCTGGTCTGGTCCGTATATATGGTACTCAGGAGGATGAAGGAGTGCAACTATGTTGTGCAGTTAGATGGAAAGACAGGCAGACATACAGTAGGACTTATCATATTCATATGCTTAAGGAATATTTTCAACAGAGTGTGACATCAGTGATGGCTATCTGTAGCCCACCAATGGGGGACCCGGCAAACTAAGCTCTGCCCGACTTCCAATGGGAAGTTAGGCAGGGGGGCACAGTAGAGCAGGTCGAGATAGGGTCTCAGCTCAGTACACAGCAGAGAGTTCAGGCAAAGTCTATGTTAGAGCAGCATAGGGTACTGTTCATAGATAAGCCGGGCAGGACACATATTACTGATTACCCAGGTCTCACCGGGGATCAGAGACCTCTGCATAAACATGCCTATTGTGTATCAGCAGAGGCGAAGAGGAGTATAGAGAGGGAAGTGGAGGAGATGCCCGCCACCCTAGGGGTCATTGTCCCATCTCATAGCCCTTGGGCTTGTCCGGTTGTCCTCGTGCCCATGAAGGATGGAACCATGTGGTTCTGTGTGGACTACTGGCCGCTCAATGCTCAGATATTGTTGGATGCTTATCCCATGCCCCACATGGACATGCTCTTAGTTGAGCTTGCGGGTGCAAAGTATCTGATTACCATGGATTTGTCCAAGGGGAATTGGCAAATCCCTCTCACCCAGGAGGCACAGGAGAAGTCAGCATTCATCACTCCAAGTGCCTATATGAGTTTTTAGTTATGCCATTTGGGATGACGAATGCCCCAGCTACCTTCCAACACTTGGTCAATAGGCTACTGGAAGGGATGCAGGGTTATGCAAGGGCATACCTGGATGATATTGCTGTATTTAGTAATTCATGGCGGGGCATCAGGGGGTCACTCGGACGAGAGCCCGCTGTTGCAGCGCTACTACTGGCCGGGGGCATCAGGAGCTGTGGCAGAGTTCTGCCGCGCCTGTGATGCCTACCAGTGAGTGGAAAAGGTGGGTGATCATGTAAGGCACCCCTGAACCCCCTACCGGTAATTGGGGAACCTTTCCAGATGGTAGCTATGGACAGAGTGGGACCCTTCATGATCCCCAGTTGGTCTGGCAAGCGCTATATCCTCTCGGTGGTGGACTTTGCCACCAGGTACCCTGAGGCTGTAGCCCTTGCAACCATCGATACTAGGGCAGTAGCATAAGCATTATTAGCGATTTCCCTATTGAGATTCTAACGATCAAGGGTCACAATTCATGACAATTGTTACAGTGTCTCTGGGATGCATGTGGGGTGAAGCACCAGCGTACGACCCCTTACCACCCCCAGACAAATCGATTATGTGAAAGGTTCAATGGGACCCTGAAGCAGATGCTTCGAGCATTTATAGAGGCTGAAGGGAAGGACTGGAAGATTCACCTGCAGTATTTGCTGTTTGCCTACCGAGAGGTACCGCAAGAATCAAACGGGTTCTCTCCCTTTGAGCTGCTATATGCTATATGCTGCTATATGGTCGCAGGTACAGGGACCTCTTGACTTATTCCAAGAGGGAGGGGAAGGGGAGACTACCAATACTGATGCCTCTGTGCATCAGTAGATCTCTGAGACTGGCTAGAAATGCTTATAATGTTAGTACAGGCTAATCTCAGGGAGGCTCAGACCAAGCAGAAGACTTGGTATGACCAGAATGCCCATAGCATATCATTCATCCCAGGACATCAAGTACTTGTTCTGAAGCCCACTCGTCAGAACAAATTAATGGCTGCCTGGTCTGGACTGTACACAGTTCTCAGAAAGCTGAATGAGTGCAATTATGTTGTACAGTTAGATGGAGAGACAGGTAGAAATAGGACGTATCCCTTAAATATGCTTAAGGGATATTTTAAACAGAGTGAGGCATCAGTGTTGACTATCTGTAGCCCACTGATGGGGGACCTGGCGAGCAAGCCTCTGCCTGACCTCCTAAGGGAATCTAGGCAGGGGGGCACCGTAGAGCAGGTTGAGATAGGATCCCAGCTTAGCGCACAGCAGAAGGTACAGGTGAGGGCTATGCTAGAGAAGCATAGGGTTCTGTTCATGGACAAGCCAGGCAGAACACATATCACAGATCACCCAGTGCTCACCGGTGAACTGAGACCTTTGCATAAGCATACCTATCGCGTATCAGCAGAGGTGAAGGGCAGTATAGAGAGGGAAGTAGAAGAGATGCTGGCCCTAGGGGAAATTGTACAGTCCAAGAGTCCTTGGGATTGTCCGGTCAATGTGGGAATGGTTTCAGATGCTTATCCCATGCCCCGCATGGATGAGCTGTTAGATGAGCTCACGGGGCAAAGTATCTGACCACAATGAATCTGTGCAAAGGGTACTGGCAGATCCCGCTGACCCAGCTGTCATTCCCAAGCGGGGACATTGGTTCTTTCACCAGGGGGAGCGTATAGTCTGGGTCCCCCTAGTCCCCTGTTTGTCCCCTTACCTTTCCACAGGCAGCGGAGGCTGGGGAGAGAGCTGGGGGAATGCGCAGTAGCAAGCACAAGCGGTGGCCCTTAGGAGTATAGCACAGCAGGGGAACTACAAGTCCCAACAGTCTCAGGGGTTTCAGACCACATGTTGCCAGGCAACCAATAGGGCTGAGAGATGCAAGGCAGTTAGAATTCTGTTTGTTGGAGTTCTGACAGTGAGAGGGAATGACAGTTGGAGGCAGGAAAGAGAAAGGGAAGGTAGGGTCTGGATGTCAGTGGCATCCAGACTAGGCCAGATTATCCCTTTAGGTCCAAGACAGGCCCCACTCACCTAATAAGATTGTGGCTGCTACAGGGAAACCCCTAGCTAGGAACATTTCCCCTGTATCTGTATACAGTTAGTGTATAGTGCCATTTGAAGATGCCTGTGACAGGGTGAAGTCACGTACTGATAGTTATGCCTGGGAAACATATATCTGAGTCCTTCATTCAGCACTCAAAAGGTTAACCTGGTAAGAATAGCTGGGCAATCAGGAAGGAAGCAGACACACCTGACAACCAGCATGATGATATAAGGAAGCCAATGCTTGTAGCAGGTGGCTGTCTCATACTACAGAGCTGTCCTATGCAAGCTGCTATGCAGATGGATTCCCAACCCTCTTCTAAAGGACAGTGAGAACTTAAATATTGTTTCCTGACTGTTGTGATGTATGTTAAAAGGTTGGGAACTGGAGATAGCTAGCCAGCCTGATAGATAGGGCTTGGATTGTGAGTAAATTCTCCCAGTGTGGAGTAGATGTTATTTTCCTATGTTTTGTGTTGCAGTGTTTAGTTCTGTGGTGAAGAAATAAAACCACTTAATATTTGCTTTAACCTGAAACTACAAGTGTGGACTATTTTCTGACCTCACGTACAGGCCGTCCTGCCACAATGCCTCGCTTCGCTGACATCGACGTCGCTGGATCAGTGGATCCCTTTTGCTTTTCGGCCATACCCGGGTACTGGAGCACCTGGGCAGGGATCTCACAACGTGCACCAACTATAACACTTTCAGTTACTGTGGGCAGCACAGTCTCACACATTGGGTGGGTTGGCTCTTGTGGACACCGGGGAGGTTGGGTGCCATGGGGCCCCTCAGTACTTTGGGGAAATCCCATCAGGGGTGGACACTACGGTTGGAGGCTACAGTGGGGCAACGGCCGTGCAAGGCCTATATTGTATGTGGGTTAATGATATATCTAGTTGTACCTGTGTTCAGTAAACTGTTATTAAACACAAGTGTGTGATCTTATTGCATTGGGTCATGTGAAGGGGTTATCCAGCGCTGTCAGTATCCCTCACAGGTGGAGGCGCTGTCACCAGATGGACCAGGTACACCCCGGGTTCCCAGCAGCGAAGGTTCAGGCCTCCTGTGAGCCACAGGTAAAGCACCACACACTCAGTAGCCGTCACATTTCCTATAGGGATATAGTGCTGCATGTTTATTTTTACCTTTTTGTTTTCCTCTTTTCTCAATATCTTGGACGGAGCTTTCTGCCACACGTTCTATCCATTTGGTGTCTTCTCAAATACATCTTTTAATAGCAAGGTGATCTAATTGGATGAAAACATATTTACTCTTTATGATCAAATCAAATTGATTACCTAAAATTGGAAAACAGCATTAATGAAGAATTCAACAATCTGTCTCATTCCCCTTTCCCTCTGTTAACTATTTTTCACATGTTGTAAGACAAACATCAGGAGGGAGAGAGGCATTATACAATGGCACTCGAACACTGAAGACCTGTTCATGATACCATTATCTTGTTTTTGTGACTTACCTCTTATATATGTAATGGGTATTCCCTGTGAATACAGACGCTACTAATGCTGTATATTACCTGTGTAGCCCTCAGGAGCCTAAGCCTCCGCTCGGGGAGCCTGGGGTACATATATATTTGCAATCTCGTGGTGCAACGGCTCCACCTGAGAGGGATCCCAACAGGGCGGGAAGGGGCACTCACAGGACACAACCCAATAACACACAATTGGTATGATAAAGCAATAATGAACTTTACTGTACAAATATATCTTATACTCTATAAGCCCCAATGTCATTCACTCCAACTTATGAGTGTACACCCCTTGCCCACCACCGTGTACCCCCACACCGTGTCCACAGTACTGTATAACCCTTGTCCCGTGGTCAGCGCTGCCACTATGTGTGAGTATTCTGTAGTTGATGCACGTGCTTAACAATACCTGCCCAGTGCGGCAGCACCTCGGCGTTCAAAGGATCTTCAAAAAGGATCCGACGACCTCCTGGGCGACATCCGGTTCCACCAGCATGATGATCTGTCTGGGCAGTCCACCCGGGGTATAGTTCCGCTCTCTCTGCGGAGTAGGCCTGATCCCAAGCCTCTTGGTAGGAAGCGCAGCGTCCAATGTGTCCCTAACTGTCTCTATATATACTAATGGGGCAAGGTCCCTAACCTAGGGCCTGTCCCTGAAGCACCACAACCTTACTGAGTGGCTCAGGGCTAACTGGGGCCTAGGGGGCTGCTGGCCTAATGCAGTGGGTCACTGACCCCTGCACCCTCACCTCCTTCCCCTAGACTCTCCTGGCACCGACTCTTCTCGCGCTTGTAACGGCCCTCGCGAATCACCATGGGCATGCGCGAGCTCGCCGAGGGCCTCCGCAACTGCTGCCCTCACTGCGCATGCGCAAGCCAAAAGAAGATGGCGACGCCCTGCACGGGAGCCGCAGAGAGTACCGGTTACGCGATCACCGCCGCACCAGCACACAGCAACCACTGGTTGCTCCTACTCACCCCCACTCTTGCGGCCAGCCTACTGGTCCGTCGCTTTGTCCGGCGGCACCCGCGACCGCCGCCAAGATGAGGAAAGGGGGGGGGGGTACTGGAAAGCCCAAGGGGATCGGGCTACATATATGAGGTAAATATTTTTATTTTCTGTTGCCCAAGCTACTGGATCTGTGTTTTGTTGTATCCTTTTACTTGTCTTTGTGTGTTTTAACAGAAGGCAATCTCTAATAAAGGCATATTTTAAACCAAGTGTGGAAAATGTTTAAACATGCTTCTTTCAGAATCAATGTATGGAATTCATTTTAAACTATAGTGCTCTAAGTGCATCAGCTTGTTGAGAGTGATATAATAGTGTAATTTATTAAAATATTGTGCCTAAGGGCATCATTTTTTTTTATTACTAGAGTAAAAAAATATCTGTCCCCCTTTTCTTAGTTTTGTATGAAGCTAAAGTACATGTACCTTGCAGCAAGCTTGAGCCTATAGGGAACCATGTTAAAAATGGTTTTTGAAGCAAAAAGTGGCACTGTGTGCTCATTTGCATGTCATTTCCCAGAATCCCTTGCTGCAGTGGAAGTGCTGTGTGCTGGGTGATAATGGTGAAAGGCGGGGTTGCAGACCTGCCTAAGACATGCAGATGAGCATACAGTTGTATTTACATTTGCATATTTGCTTTGCTGTGGAGGGTTTTTGTCACTTTTTTACTCACCATAACTAAACTCAGTATTATGGTAGGCCCCATCATTTAGCTTCTTTGCATACCCAGTTAACCAACCCCACACTGATGAGACCCATAAAGGTCGAAACAGCTGTGTAGTTGAGACTGTGTCCCCTTGGCCTTGAGTCATCGTCCCTTCGGGGACTAAAGACTCCTGCTGCTTTTGGGGGGGCACGCCATCTCGAGCTGAGAGGAGTGATCTTGAGCGAGCGGTTCTGAGCGAGCAGATGCGGAAGTGAGGGGCCGGCGCCTTTGCCTGGTGGGATCGCCCGAAAGGGCTTAACCCACCTGCTGCAATTAGGGTGCCGCACCTGAGCTTATTCAAGGCGGATGATGGCTTTCTGTGGGATGAGGAATACAGTCCGGTTCCTGGTCGAGGAAGCCGAGAGAGACCGCGTGAGACTGCAACATGTGGTGGAGAAAGTCCTTGGAGAGATGCTGGAGCTGGACGAGACGAAGGTGTACTGCCTCCAAGACTTCCCGAGGCAGGGCATTTATGACCTGACCCTGAATACAGATGCGGATTGCTGGAACATTTATGAAATGTGCCGTGAGAGGAAAGAGGATCCAAGGCTGTTGGGAATCAGCGTGGCCCCGAGTTTTATGCTGGAGGACAAGCCGCTTATTGTACATATGTATAACCCTTTTGTACAGAAGGAAGACATTGTGTGTTTCCTGAGGAGATATTGTTCTCTGGTAAGGGGAGGAGAAATGTTAAGAAACGCTTATGGCTTTTTTAATGGAAAATGGCGTTTTTGGGTGCATTTTAAGCCTGACCCAGAACGAGGAGGAGGAGTATTGCAACCGCCTGCAAGTTTTGCCATTGGTGGGGAAAGGGGCTTCTTAAACTACCCTGGCCAGCCTGTTTATTGCAGGAATTGTCACAAATATGGACATACCAAGGAGGAGTGTGACAAAGTTGGGACTGTATGCCGCAATTGCGGAGAAGAAGGACACACAGCAATGGCTTGTCGAGTCCCAAAAAAGTGCGACTTGTGTGGGGATCGTGGACATTTTGCACGGCAGTGCACAAAAAGAAAATCTTACGCCCAAGCGGCAAGGGGTAGTGAGCCGGGAGATACCGCAGAGTTTGTTGGACTGATCTTTGGGAAGGGACAGACGGAAGAGGGAAGGATGGACTTACAGGAGGGGGGGATCTCAGAAGTGGAGGAAACCCCTGAGTTTCTACAAGGACAAACTTCAGGAGAAGAAATTGAAGAAACTTTGGCGGGTTCTACAAGTGATATTTTGGAGAAAAAAGAGTAAGATCTCTTCCTGGACTCCTTGGCCCAGAAACCGGAGGTGGGGGGAGGGGAGGAGACGGGAGCAGTCCATCAGAAAGATGCGGGGGAGGGGGAAATACGGTCATTGAGTGTGGTGGAACCTAGCTGGGCGGAAAGAATGGAGTTTCAAGATGCACAAAGGGTGAGGGAAGGTCCCCAAGATGTCTTGGAGGAGGAAATGGAAATAGGAGGGGAAAAAGCTCAAAAGCGTAAAAATCTGCAAGGGATAGAAACAAAGGAAGATAAGTATAGCCAGAGTAAAGTGGAGCCTAGAGAGGAAGGGGTAGAGGGTAAAGTTGGAAAAGTATCAGGGAAAGTAACCCTAAAAGAGAAAATGGAACATTTTGAGGACGCAGTGGGAGATGTTCTATTTTGGGTTGGTATTTTTCAGAAGCAGCATGGGGGGAGTAGTGAGGAACAGATAATAGAAAGATTGGAAAAAATGATGTACCAAAGAAAACAGCTGACAAAAGAGCAATATGAAGAATTAAAAAAGGAGCATGTACAGTGGGTTAAAATAAAAGACACGAGGGGAGAGGTGAGGGAGAAGGAGAGAAGTGAGAGCAATAGCTCGTCCTCACAATATCAGATAAACGTGGAGGGAACTAAAAAACAGAGAAGTGTAAGTGGAGTAAGTGGGAATGAAAGTGAAGAAAAGGCAGGCCAAAAAGGGATTGCACAGGCAAAAGAGGCAAATTCAGCGGGAGATAGTAAGGGGAAAGTGGTTGAGATAGATACAGAAAAGAGGGAGAAAGTAAGCAGAAGAGAGTGAGGGAGAAGTAGGGAAGAGGACAGTTGTTAGTAAGAAAGAACCAAAGAAAAAGGAGGACTCAGGAGGGGAGGTGAAAGCATCTGAACATAAGGTAATGGGGGAAAGTAGGAGTGAGAGTGGAAGTGGAGAGAATAGGGAAAGTAAAGGGTGTCAGGGACAGAGAGAATGAGCAGTGGAAACAGAGCATATGAGGAAGTATAGGGAAGGACTTGGTTTCGCTACATTAGAGGAATTTTATGAATTTATAAAGGGCATCGCACAGAGCAATGCAAAGGCACGGGGTATGTTAGAGCAAGTAGAAAGAATCCTTAAAGACAGGGAAATACAGAAAGTATAAAATGTAATGTTTCAGGTGGTTGTTTTTGTGTTTCCTTTTGAAAGTTACTTAGTATGAAATGGAAAAAAAAATTGCCGTTGTGTTGATTTTTGTCTTGGCAATATAAGAAATGTGTAGTGATGGTTTTTTTGTTTGTTACCTTTTGTAAAGGGATACTTAGTGGTTGTTAATATGTGAACCGTTAATTTTGCAAATTAATAATATGTATGAATACAAAAAAAAAAAAAGTTGTCTGTGGGTGGGTTTTCTGGGTATGCACCTTAACCTTGGCTGTGCTCAAAGCTGTGACCATGCAGCAAGCTTAAGCCCATAGGGAACCATGTTAAAAATGGTTTTTGAAGCAAAAAGTGGCACTGTGTGCTCATTTGCATGTCATTTCCCAGAATCCCTTGCTGCAGTGGAAGTGCTGTGTGCTGGGTGATAATGGTGAAAGGCGGGGTTGCAGACCTGCCTAAGACATGCAGATGAGCATACAGTTTGTATGTACAGGTTGAGAGAGAGACGACGAGAGGAATAGAGAGACGATATAGAGAATAGATGATATATATATAGATATATATATTATAGATAGAGATAGATTGAACACATACATACATACATACAAATATACAAACAAAAAGACTGCGCCCCTTGGTATCTATCTCAACTGTAGTGGCGTGATAAAATCTGTTGATTTAAACCCCTATATATGGGTCACTGTAGTGATGTATATAGAAATGATGATCTAGCAATGTAAATAACACACAAATATAAAAAAAGGATAAAAATATAAAATAAATGTAAATAAAATACAATATCTAAATAATGTAAACAATGTAAAACTAGTGACTAAAATAATCTATATATTAATGAAAAAAGAATTGAAAATGAATAAAAATTATGATGACATTATAGGGATATTATATAAAAAATAGAGTCCAGAAAAACCATGTATATATAGTCCTGTTGAAATGCACATGAAATTTGATGATGGCCCTCTATTCAGGAAACTGGCAGCTTTCTATAAGGAACCAACGACCTCCCAGTGGATCTATGAAAACGAAAAGAAAGAAAGCGCCCGATCCTAGTGTAATATGAAAAGATACACAATTTAATGTTTCCAGTAAAAGTCCAACAAATTTAAACTCACAAACGAAAATAGTAAATCAAGCATGTAATGAGTAATACTCATTCACCAGACGCGTGTAGTCTTGGCACCTCTGAGCCACCGTCCAGCAGGAGCCCCAGAGAGCGCACAACTTCTCCCGATGTCGCCCGGAAACAAACTGAACCAAACAGTGGTTCCGGATGGGAGGAAAATGATGGTAGGACCTTGGGGGATGGATCGTCAGCGCGTGGCCTCGGATACAAACTCTCAGTCTGCTTGACATATCCTCCCTCTAACTTGCGTTTATAAATCACTGAAACTGCATAAGTATTCACAACTTTTCATGGCACAACCTCCAAATATCTGAATCTTTGGGGATGCTGTCGGCAATGTAAAGATTTAACATTTCCAATCCAATTATCCTCTTATTTACTTGAATCAGCTAGACCTCTTGCGGTGACAGTATCTAGTACTCCACTGACACCAGTCTCATGCATTGACAAGACCAATTGAAAGACAACAGGTGAACTGTTGTATATATATTCATGATTAACCAATATACAAATAAATATTTAAGGATATACTGCTGCGGCACAGTTTATTCGAGCATTTGCCCGTTCTGTGCCGCAGCAGTAGCCTGGCGCGCGCCCGAGTGTGACGGGCGCGCGCCGAAGCAGCGGAAGAGCGCCCTCCGATCGGGGCGCTCTCCCTACCGCTGCCGGGTCCGCCGGGTCCCCCGGAACCCCCTGCCGCTGTCCCGCGATCGCGGGACACCAGGGCTCCCTCGGGGAGCCCCTGGACACGCGTGCAGGGGGTGCAGGCTCCCGATGACGCGTGACCGCGCGTCTATGACGCGCGGCACGCCGAGGGGCGGCCACTAGCAAGCCGGGAAATCTCCCAGCTTGCGGATCTGGCCGCACTGCGATAAAGTGTGTCGCCAGTGTACATGCCGAAATACAAATATCTCACAATATCAAACGGCGCCAAATCAATATCTAAGAAATGCTAATAAAAACAATCAATTTGACAATATGTACATGATACAATTAATCTGTGCATCATGTATACTTTGCCAAGCAATGCTCAAAATCAAATAAACTATTCCAAACAAGATACAAACCAATCATTAAATACAAACAAAGCAAATCAACAGAATTAAATTACCATCAATTAATTAATCAAATCTCAAATCAATTACAATCAAAATCAATTACACAAGTCAAATCCTAGAAACAAACCATTCTGAAAAATTATCTATGTCAAAGTAACCACGATGTGGCTAAATCTAACTTGCAAAAATAAGCCAATTAAATAATCTATTTCAAACAGCCTTTAAAAGAACCTTTGAAAAAATAAAATGTACATTACAAACACATTTTTACACAAAGCAGCAAATTACAATAAAAAAAACATCAAAACAAGGCAAGCAAACATTAGGCAAACAAGTTTTTATTATACCTGTATATATGTCCATCTATAGTTTACATACATACATACAGGTGCAATAAAAGAGCATAAAAAAACAATTTAATAACATTAAAAATAAACATACAATACATCCAGTGACTGTCTCTGTACGTGTGTATGTCCAGTGACATACATAAATTCAGGGCCAATAAATGGATATTAAAAAAAAATGGATGAGATGAAAAAAATTCAAAAAAACCTGTAAAAGTAAAATAACATACATTTCTTTTGTTTACTTACCATTAGATGAACCACTAACCGAATCCCGTTGAACCGGATGTCTGGAAGAAATAATCCAACAACAGAAACCAGGTAACCATAAAAAAATAAACCCTTACAAATCCAAAAGTGTCTGTGTCTTCTTTCTTCTATTTGTAATCCATAGCGGGGGTCTTCATCTGTATCTTCTCCTTCTTCATCTGTCTTGTTGGGATTGAGTTCCCATGCTCTAATTGGCTACCGTACCATGTGAGGCCGGCCATGTTTGTTTGGGTGAGGTAATCTTAAAGGCAAATGAAGCACAGCCATTCTGATTGGCTGGCGTCATTGCCTTTAAATGACGTCATCAATTTTTTTGTTTTCGGCAAAATCACATGGTTTTCACGGCCCAATCAGGACCGTGGGAACCATATGACGAAAATGTGACGTCTTAGGCCTATAAAAGCCTATGTCGTCTCATTTTGAAGCCAGATGCCGAGGAGGATGGACCTCCCGAAGAAGAAGAAGAACAGCAGGGCGTGGCCAATGAAGATAAGAAGACCCGGAACAAGACAGATATATATGCCTGATGAAGCCACTGTACAAATGAATGGGTGAAGGGTGGGTATCGGGGCAGGGTGGCTTAACCCCTTAATTACCTTTGTGGTTATGAACCGATAAGGTGATTGAGGTGTTAGGGGACATTAGATTGGCACTTTTTATTCTTGTGTATATTTTTCAGCACCCGAGTGTATGGACGGTGATGAAAATGAGGATGGCCTTCATCGTGTGTGCCGGACAAGGGTGAGTACAAAATGTATTTATTTTGATTAATGTATATTTAATGGGCAAATGCATTATTATCCATATGTGTATAATAGTAATTTTGCCCATTACTGTAGTGTATGTGTTAGGGGGGAGGGGGTATTTTTTTACAGTATTGTTTATTTTTTGGGGGCACACCATTGGTACCGCAGGCCCGCAGACGGCCGCGGGGATCCATGGACGCCCGCGGGGACCCCGGGATACCCCCGCGGGGATCCTCGGACACCCCGGGGGGACCCCCGGATACCCGGGGATCCCTGTAGTCCTGCGGGGATCACCCGGGGACCCCAGCGGGGTCAGCCGGGGACATCCGCGGGCCTGTTGTATGGATGGTGAGCCTGCAAAAAGGTAAACAAAGAATTTTTTTCTAAGTCCAGCTCCTTTTGCGCCTGCCTTTAGCTGGCGCGTTTGTCAGGCGTGTTTTTTAAGGCCGATTCACTTAGCACTGCTTAGTGAATCTCAAGTACTGTAAAAAAATCAGCGCATTTGCCTGATCGGGCGCATTTTGCGCCGAGGGCTGAAAAAAGCCCTTTTAAGAGCGATAAAGCACAGTTATCACTGCTTAGTGAATCGCACTGCAGCCTTTATCAGGCTTAAAGGGTACTTTGCGCTCTTAAAGCCACTTATCGGAGCTTAGTGAATCACCCCCAGAGAATGGGGGGAGAGAAAGAGACAGAGAATGGGGAGAGAGTCTCACACAGAATGGGGGAGAAAGAGAATGGGGAGAGAGACAGAATGGGAAGGGTGGAACATGAATGGAGTGATGGGGGGAACGACAATGAGGGATGGGAGGGAGAGAGAATGGGTGTGTAAGGCTGTGTCCCCGCTAGCGCTGAGCAGGCGGCGGTTACTTACATATATAGCTATATGTAAGTCCCCGCTCACGCTTAGTGCGGCGCTTGTGCGCGGGCACACACGCTCACCCACGCTCAGCGCTTAAGTAAACAAAAAAACTATACTTACCCGCGCACTCAACTACCTGCAATGCCCCCCCCCCTCCCCTACGCGAGTGTACATGCAGGACACCCAATGCTCATTCTTAGAGCGCTCTCCAAGCATAAGCGCCCTCAGCGCCAGCGGGGACTCAGCCTAGGGCCTCGGGCATGGTTAGCGCTTAGTCGCTGACCCGTGCTGAGGCGCGCTCACGCTTACCAGTGAGCCCCTGCAGCCGCAAGGAGAGCGGCTTTAGCAGGGGCTCGCGCACACTTCAGCAAGCGTGCGGAAGCGTGGGCATTAAGAACATTTTAGATTCATGCGCTCCCGGAGCGCAGGGCGTCACGTGAGCTGTTCGCCCAATAAGGGCGAACCAGCTCTGTGATGTCACTGGCCCACCCCCCGACACGCCCCCGAACGGCGCGCTAACCAAGGCCAGGGAAAGCACCCGCTTTCCCTCAGCCTCAGCGCGCCTCTGCATGGGCTGAGTCACCATGGACTAAGCCTAAGAAGGGGGGACAGAGAGCGGCGGAGAGACATAAAGGGGACATAAAGCGCAGTTGGTGATGTCATTTGTTTTATAAATATTTTTTTTAAATGTGTCCTGGTTTTTACTTTTGTAAATCTGGTCACCCTACAACTCGCCCTATTTATGATGGAGACTCTTTTTTTTTGCTGAATAAGGCCTCAGGCTTTTCCTGTTACTTTGCGGACCGTGAAACAGTCCTTAAGGGTTTGAGTGTCTATTTATCACTTCATGCACTTTATTTTTGATTTATTTTTGATATCACTAGTCACTATATATCACTGCATGGTTTAAATTGTGTGTTTTTTAGAGTGTATGAGCGCCATCTAGTGTTTTTTTGTATATGGTCAGCGCTTATGCTCTGACCCGTGCTGAGGCGTGCTGCTGCTCGGCACTAAGCCCCTGCAACCGCAATGAGAGCGGCTTTAGCAGGGGCTCGCGCACGCGTCCGCACGCTTGGGGAAGCGTGTGTCTGACGGAGGTTTGAAATTTGGCGCTCGCCGGAGCGCAGGGCCGGTCACGTGAGCGGTTCGCCAAATGAGGGCGAACCAGCTCCGTGACGTCACTGGCCCGCCCCCGACACGCCCTTGGATGGCGCGCTGTGTAAGGTCAGGGAAAGCACCGCTTTCCCTGAGCCTCAGTGCACCTCAGCCCGGATCAAAGCACTATGTCCCAGGCCTAATGGGTGATTTCTCTGCTACAGATGCAGCGGCCGTTATTCGAACAAATCACGGCACCGTTTTCGTGTACTCCACGCTGCATTAATCGCCCCAGGCACACGTGTTAATCGCGGTTGCTTTGTTTGAATTTCATGGATTGTGTGCAATTAAATGCAATGAAATTAATTAATTGTAATGTGTACAATACTGTGCTACTGTGTCAATTTCAGGTGTTTAAAAGC
The DNA here is from genome assembly GCA_036426205.1 of Ascaphus truei. Lineage (NCBI taxonomy): Eukaryota > Metazoa > Chordata > Amphibia > Anura > Ascaphidae > Ascaphus > Ascaphus truei. The sequence continues at coordinate 106,726,866 of CM071570.1, read as the reverse complement.
CAGAACACTAAAATGCCATTTTATGCACTCGCGTCTTAGGTGGTACGGTTGGAAGAAATCCCGCGCCATGACATGAGTATTCCGAGGTATACACCGCATGAAGTGTTTCAATAACGGCCGCTGCATCTATATCTACCTGAAAACAATTCCCTAAGGCTAATGCAAGTCAACAAAAGATTTAGAAATCTCATGCATTTTCATCCTAAATCTCCTGGAAGAAGCTCTCAAATGTTGGCATGGTTAATATACATAAATACAAGTGGAATAAAGGAATGCTGTCTGATTTTAATCAAATGTACAACATCAGCACCATCTAGTGGTAAAATGATGAAATAAACCAGGCAGAATTTATGGACTCCTTTCTATTGATGTTCAAAACACTTCAAGATTTTGAGTGTCTTATCGAGGAGATTTTTTTCGATTTCTGGGTTTTTCAAACCCGTTTCGCTCAAGCCCACAATGCTTTCGATTTTATGGAATTAGTCTGATGCTGCATCTTCTCCTGCTTAATGCGAAATTATGCAAGAAAATAAATAAAATTGGAATATATAAACATTCGAAAACTGGAAGGGTTATAGTTGTATTGTTTTTTTAGTTTGAGTTAGTATAGCTAATTTTTTTCTAATAGTTTTATTTCATTTTCTCTCATTTATATTTATATTTTAATATGTAGAGATGGGGAGGCATAGGAGAAAGGTGGGTTGTTGCTCCCACTCACGTTGGTTTAAAGTTAGGCTACCACCACTACCACTAGTAATAGGAGTGCAATAACATCAGCAGCAGCGGTGGAAAGAGTGGAGGATGTTGGGAAAGCATTTCTCTGCTTACAGCAGTGCTTTTGGCTTTTTGATCATGTTAGCTGAGGACATGTAGGTGGTTAAGAGGAGGGGGCGTGCCAAGCCGCCTTGAAAAAATGGATGGGCGGGAAATATGAATTAGCCAATGGGAAACGTACCCACAAGCAGCATCTTCCCCCAGCTAGCCCATTCCTGGCTTCACCAGGTCTGGCAGTCACAAAGGGGCTCCAGTGGGTGCCCCTTGTTCTCTGGAATTGGCACTTAGCCTTTCCTTGCTGACCAAACAGTTCCCTCACGTCTAGACATCCTTCCTCTGAACTTCACGGTCAATGCAGACATCCTGGCACCTATGTAGATGCCCAGACTGACTGCATAGACATTTATACATACAGTATAAAACATTATAAAACATATTTTAATCAAGTATACACCTTGGGGAAACTTATACCTGTGAGGTAAATGGGTCTGGGATACCTGGGCTCGAAAACCAGGATTCTGGGAGTCACTGGATAGCCCCGATGTAATTCTCCTCGCCCACACGCAAATCATTACAGAAAGGAAAAAAATCCGTGATGCACCACCACAGCAAATAACAAATAAGAGAGCAACTCCAAAAATAAAAAAGTTTGCTTTAAATGGAATGATCAGTCCCATAAATTTAAAGGAACAGTCATCCAAAACTGCTTTCCAATTAGTTTCAAAATCAATATCTTGGAATCCAAAAGTAGGTGTCTTCGCTACCCTGAGCCCTCTAGGAATGCACTTTACCTTGATGTAGTTTTCTAGAGTAACTATATCCCACCAAATTCTGACATCCTGGGTCAAATATTTTTCTAACCTAGAGAAATGGGCTTGCAGGTCTTCACATTGCTCTTGTAATAAATTGTCAATTACTTGCTCTGCCCTTTTACTTCTTTGGGCATTATCAGAGCAACCAAAGACATAGCTAGAGCTGCTCTGTGTCAAAGTCTCTTGTGTGAGTTCATGTGTTTCCATGGTCTAATAAACGTTTTTGTATAATTACACAATAAATGTCTTGATAAAAGGTGTCGCCCTCTTCCATTATGATAATTAATTTGCAAGAAAAACTTGAGCTACCCTGCAAAAAAGATACAATAGGTATAAAGTTCATGGAAACTGGGGCTCTAAAAAGTAATCCAGCAGAGGGAGGAAAGACCAACAAAGTCTCCACTTCATTTAACGTATACGTATGTATGTTTGTCTTTATTTGTATAGCGCCATTAATGTACATAGCACACTTCACAGCAGTAATAGTTACAATCATATAAATAATAAGATATAAATAACACATAATAAGATATAAATAGCACAAAGGGAAGAAGTGCTTCTGACTTAAAAGTAACATTTAGGAAAAGGAGCCCCTGCTCCGAAGAGCTTACAATCTACAGTGGCGGCTGCCTTTATCCTAATGCGGCCATAGCGGCGCAACTCTGATAACCGCGGGCAGATGCAGTATATATATATTTTTTTTTAATATGTTCTGGTATTTTAGCACTCGTAATATTAGCATATTCTTAGCGCTCTCTGTAATACTGCAATACGTCTAAAAACTCATGTGGGCGTTCGCGAGCTGTTGTCTTCAAAGTCTAATACTGTAGCAGTTCAACCTAAGTCAGTACACAGTCTGCGTGTGCGCGCGCAGAAATTGTAAATTTGCATATTTATACATGCATGTATGTCTCATTTGAACATTGTTGAAACGCATTGGCGTGTACTGTAACAGTATCACATTTCGGCGTATATAGCGCTCTTCCCTCGCTCGCCCCCGTATACACAAACAGGATAATGTACTGCACTGCAGTATTTCAACTTCTTATCTACAGTACACCTCTCCCACGCCATTCCTTTGAACGGATGGCTTTCTGGTTCCAATCACATTCCTGTCATCACATTCCTGCGTGTATAACGTTCAGTTTTGATTTACTGTATTCTTCTGTGTTGATTATTAATGCTCATTAGGGGGAAAAAAATTCAAGAGTGACCCAAATTTTTTTTTTAAATTTTCCTATTGTTGGCTTTGAGTCACCTCTTTGCGCCTGCATGTAATCCTCTTTGGGAAGGGAGCTGTAGTTGATTATTACTGCGCATACGTGAATTGCTTGCGAAGTTCAAGAGTGACCAAAAAAAAAATTCTCATCATTTTTTATTATTATTTTCTCAACATGAATGAACATGTTCCTGCCTCAACCATCTTGACATTACGATATTCAATCTGTGCTGTAGCTTTTGACTGCGACACTGTGCGTTTGACTACACATGATTGATTTGTGTGATTTTTATGTATTTGGGGTTGTGGGGATCAAATTATTATGATGACCTGCCTGTTGAAAATGTCATGTTTTTGAACTACAGTGCAGCTAATCCTTCATGAAGCTGTACCCTGTACCCCCCTCCCCCACGCACACACACACAAGGCTCGCTCAAGGATTTGAACCTCTTATCGACACCTCTACAAAACCATACATTAATTTTCCTCTTGTTGGCTTTGAGTCACCTCTCTGCGCCTGCGTGTAATCTCTTTGGGAAGGGAGCTGTAGTTGATTATCACTGCGCATGCGTGAATTGCTTGCAAAGTTCAAGAGTGACCAAAAAAAATATTTTTTTTCTCTCGTCATTTTTTATTATTATTTTCTCAACATGAATGAACATGTTTCTGCCTCAACCATCTTGACATTACGATATTCAATCTGTGCTGTAGCTTTTGACTGTGACACTGTGCGTTTGACTGCACATGATTGATGTGTGTGATTTTTATGTATTTGGGGGTATGGGGATCAAATTATTATGAGGACCTGCCTGTTGAAAATATGTCATGTCTTTGAACTACAGTACAGCTAATCCTTCATGCAGCTGTACCCTGTACCCCCCTCCCCCACGCACACACACACACAAGGCTCGGTCAAGGATTTGAACCTCTTATCGACACCTCTACAAAACCATTCATTAATTTTCCTATTGTTGGCTTTGAGTCACCTCTCTGTAATCCTCTTTGGGAAGGGAGCTAGCTGATCATTACTGCACATGACACACCCATCCACCCCCTCAACCCTTTGAGGCTTTGTTTACGGTAACGCTTGTGATAATCCCTTCTCGAATTTGATATGTAAATCTGATTTGCACAGCACTGTGAAATTGAGAGTTAAAAAAAACATAATCTGATTCATGTTTTTGATGCAGTAAGTTACCAATTTTTTACATTCTTTCTTTTTCTTTGGTGTAGGGGGGGGTGTCAATGATTATGATTATCATGAATGTAAAGAAATATTTATTTTATTTTATCAGGAACAAAAAATACAAATATACAAATAATCATGAATAATACAAAATGCAGTCTTTATTCAGTTCTTCTGTCAGTTGAAAATTGAGGGCCGGTGGATAATCATGAATAATGCACATTGATAATAATATTAATTAATAATATATAATAATATAAAATTTTCCGTCTTTATCTTCTTCCTCATTCTGTGTAGTTCATTGAGAGAGGGGAGGTTTCGTGTAAATCATGACTGCACTTTAGATACACTTTACTGTACACACAGTTCACACAATGTACACATGATACCCCCCTCCCCCTTTCCATCCTTTTTTTCTCTGAAAAGACAAGAAAATAACAAATTAGTGCAGTTAGGTGCATATTATGGCATTATGTACTGTATAGCTACTCCATATTGGACTCCCACCACTTGATGATCTGTATCTGAACTTTACCTTGTCCAGATACTGCATTGTGCCATCTGCTTCCATGGATCCACCCCGATTGTACGGACGCAGGAACCCACTCGCCTCTGCTGTGCCTGTCACGCAGAAAAAGCGAAAGGCAGGAGCCATTTCCAAGCCAAGTTCAAAGCAAAAGGCTAATGCTAATAAAGAAAACCTTCTGCTGACCACAAAGGCTAAGGGTTTTAATACACGTAAGCCTTATTATGTCAAGAAGAAATTCGGTGATGTACACTCAAGGCAAAACAAATGGCAGCCAACCTATTGAACCCGCAGGCCACTTCCTCGATTACGCTTCAACGACTCTGCTGCTGCTCTCCCGGAAATCCACAGCCCATCTTCTCCACTACTCGTCCACGACGCTGCCGCTGCTCTCCCGGAAACCCACAGCCCATCTTCTCCACTACTCTTCGACGACGCTGCCGCTGGTCTCCCGGAAATCCACAGGTCACTTTCTCCATTACGCTTAGACGACTCTGCCGCTTCTCTCCCGGAAATCCACAGGTCACTTTCTCCATCCCTCTTCGACGCCGCTGCCGCTTCTCTCCCGGAAATCCACAGGTCACCTCCCCCCATCATTCTTCAACGACGCTCCCGCTTCTCTCCAGGGAACCCTCCTCTCATCCTCCATAGCACCCATCCACCCAGACGTCCACAGCACCCCATGCACAAGATCTAGCTCGTTAGACCGCATGCTGAATGGATTAAGTATCGATATCCCCGGGAACTCTACTATGCTGGTAAAGATAGATCTTCTTTTAGAGACCATGCTAAATATGGATCAACGGATGGAGAAGATGGATCAACGGATGGAGAAGATGGATCAACGGATGGAGAAGATGGATCAACGGATGGAGAAGATGGAGAAGATGGATCAACGGATGGAGAAGATAGAGACTGACATAGCGGGGATACATAATTTGCTCGGAGTTCATGCCCCTGTATCACCGACGCCGGAGCAGGAGGGTGGCATGGATGGGATGAATGGGACCTTCGACCGCCTTCCATCACCAAGCACACCCCCTCCACCAGAAGAATATGTGTACATGTATGCCGTTGATGACATGACAACCCCGTCAAGACCACGCCAGGAGACAACACGGCGACCAAGACAGGAAGAAAGCATACTCCCAGACAACCTACCCTTGCCTGCCGCCACAAGCACACCCACTCCCAGAAGAACACCCGCTCCCAGAAGAACACCCGCTCCAAGAATCCAACCCACATACGCTTGCATCGATACGGTGCCCAACATCATCCTGCGCGAGCTGCCCAATCCACTCAGGGAGAAGTATAGGGTGATGAGTGCTTGTTTACCCCAGAAGAATGCCATGTTAATTTTCAAGCACCACGTGTCCTACTTGGTGTACTGCGGGTGGGCCAACAATGTAAACTACGAAGAAAATCGCGAAAAAAGGGCGCTTCCTGAAAATTTAAGAAGGACTATTGTGGAGGAATTGCGGCGCTATTTTTCAATTACAGATCCTGTAATGAAAACCGTGAGAGACGCCATTTATGGCATTTTGCGTCATACATGGCATCGGCCCTGGAAGGACAATCTGGTGGGGATTGAATTTGCGTGACTGTTCAAATGTTGTTTATTTTTTGACTTGTTGCTTGTTTTAACTTGTATTAATAAAGAAATGTTTTTACTTACACAAGACCTGCACAACTCCAGTCCTCGAGGGCCGCAAACAGGCCCGGTTTTCAGGATATCCTGAAAACTGGGCCTGTTTGCGGCCCTCGAGGACTGGAGTTTTGCAGGCCTGACTTACTGTACTGTACACCATCCTACTGTAAATGTTTTGACTTTCTGTACTTTAATAAAGGAGATGTTGCGTGTTTGAACTTGTATTAATAAATAAATGTTTTTTACTAACACCATACTGTTGTTGCTGTACACGTTTTGTACTTACTCCACCAATAAAAGAAAATGTTGATTTGTTTTAAATTGTTCCATTGTCTCATTTTATACTGTAACAAAATACAGTGTTTCTAGAACATACTGTACTGTCCAGGCATACTGTACCGTATACTGTAGGCATGCTCAGTACTGTACATCACAAGAGTATTAAAACAATACATGCTGTACGGGTAGTAGAATACACATATGTACTGGAATACATGTAGAATAAATGCATACTTTTTATTTTTCGGGTTTATTATACAGTGTATATATAAAAAAAAGTATTGTATACGGTCTGAAAACAACAGCATACTGTTTCAGGTTTTCTATGAAGCTCTCAGTTGCAGTATTCTATCCTAATCAATAGCAATGGCCACTAAACTGTTGACTCCGGTACGTGGTTTTTTAAATCCGATTCAGCAATGTGCAGGCATTGTTACACAAAACGATATTATCCATCGAAATCCCTCCATGTGCCGTTTTCCGCATGAGATGACAAAGTTTTATTTTCTGAGGAAAAACAAAAGTAAAATGTTTTACTGTAATGGGCAGGCAGTCCCCTAAAGAAGTTCCCACAGTCAGTCCCACCAATAATTTTCTCGAAGGGCGTCTCCTGTTCATATGCGCATGCGCCTACTGTCGATGTGATGACACGCATATGCGTTTCAAGAAGGTTCGAATGCGCATGCGCCTAGTTTTCCACCAATTGTTCAGTATCTACTGTAGAAGCTGCTCGGCCAATGATATTGCTTACAAGAGAATCGCTTGACTGTGCATTGATATTGATATTTCAAAAACAGAATAAAATACGACAACATTACTCACCATAGACTTTGACAATCAGCTGGCGCTGGGCTACTGCGAGTCCCGTATTCTCGATCATACACGTAGTTGACAGGTGACAGCGGGACTACTACATCTGTAGTTGACAGCTGATGAGGCTGGGGTACATGCAAGCTTGCTGGAATCTGTATGCGAAATCCGGCTCAGGCTGCAGGTATCCGGGCGGGGACAGACAGCAAGGGTTGCCGGTCACCAGGTTTTCACTGATGGTCGGACCGTTATTGGAAGCTGGCGCTGTCGCTGGCGCATTGCTTGCCAGCGACTGATGTTTCTTAGTTGGTTTTAACATGACCTTTCGCCTTTTGAAGTATCCATGATCAAAGGTACGGGAAAAATCTGGTTACACACACCAATACCCTCCAATAACACCGGGATCAATACGAAAAAAAACACGGATCGATACATAACTTTTTCCTTATTGCACGCTTCCACACATGAGCATCTGGTGAAAATTTGTAAAAGTCACAGTTTTCGATAAAATACTGATAAATTTGACCAACTGTTGCCATCTTATCATCTGTTGCATTAATCGCGGCCCATATTAAATAAGCGTACATTATATCTGGTTTTTGGTACTGTAAGAGGACATGTGCAGAGGTATGCAATGGAGACTTTTTTTAAGGTGAAATTAAATAAGGCTTTTATTGCGCCTGTTTCTTTAACACAAGAAAATCATCCAAATGCAGATAAGGGGTCAGACAAAGCTTCTGTTCCACTTGGGAGTATTTCTAGTGAAACCTATGCAGTCCACAACTCCCTTTAGATAAGCATGTCTCCCAGCCCCAAACATATATCTTGATATGTGCAGATATACAAAAAGTCTTAGAAAGGAAAGTCTTATCTGTTTCTTGTAGGGGAAGGCTTCTTTGTTCTCCAGGTTTAGAAGTACTTTCCTCTATCTCTTGTTGGCAGCGTGCAGTCTCTTCTGGCAGGCTCAAGACTTCTGTCTCCTTGTTCAGCTCACAGGTGTGCTAAGGAGTCCCACTTCCTGTCTCAGAGGCAGGCTTTTCTAACACCTCTAATCAGCCAGGTGCTGGTCAATTAACCAGCACACTGCTGGATTAGAGGCAAGTTTTCTGAACAGGGTAAGTCCCCTGTTACAGGTACACAAACTGCAGCGGTGCACTCATCTCGGGACTCTCAGGACAATAGAACACCAGACACTGCGCATTTAGTTTTTAATATGAAAAGCCTAAATTGATACATTATTGTAACTTCTTCAGTACCAAGATCAATTTACAATAGACCAGTGTGGTATTTTTTTAAACACCTGCAAGTAGACACATTACTGAAGCGCATGCGCATTACAATTCATGAATATCTGCCACCTGGCGGATACACGAAGAATTGCAACCAATTAAATCCGAACCATTATCAATAAACACATCAACCGTGGGTGACGCCAACATGAATGCGGCATGAACGCAGTGAAGTGTGTGGCATTCGGAAAAAATCCCCGAAAAAATTCGGAGATGTTGGAGAATAAAATGGACCGCGGCTGTAATTGGTTGGTAGAAAGAATGTACAGAGACAATAGGAGGGCATTCTGGTAAGTGTGTCTGCAAGAGGCCAAGGTTAATGTAAGAGGTTTTAATCATCAGCCATCGAGCCACTGAATGTATGATGGGAGAGGTAAGAGGAGATCCAGGAAAGAGCTTTGTTACAAATGCCAAGAGTATGGAAAATGTGAAGGAGAAGAGGGTGGTCCACAGTATCAAATGCTGCAGAGAGGTCGAGCAATAAGAGAAGAGTGTAATGACCTCTGTCTTTGGCAGCATGGAGGTCATTAGTTATTTTACTGAGGGCTGTCTCATCAGAGTGAGCAGTGCGGAAGTCAGATTGTAGAGAGTCCAGGAGAGAATAGATGTTGAGAAAATGGAGCAAGCGAGAGAATACAAGGTGTTCAAGGTGTTTAGAGGCAAAAGGTAGGAGAGAGACAGATCGATAGTTAGAAAGACAGGTAGGGTCAAGCTTGCTGTTTTTGGTATCTGCAGAAGCAAGGTGTAGATGGAGGTGGAGAAGGGGAGAAGAGAGAAAGAGATGAGGTGATGGTCAGAGAGAAGAAAAGGGGAAATGAAGAAATCGGAGAGAGAGAAGTTTTTAGTGACAACCAGGTCTAGGTAGTGGAAATCCTTGTGGGTGCTGTCTGCAGTCCACTGTTGAAGGCCAAAAGAAGAGGTTAGAGAGAGAAAGTGGGAAGCCCAAGGAAGAGAGGGGTAATCAATGTGGATGTTGAAGTCCCCAAGGAGAAGAACAGGGGAGTCTTTTGAGAGAAAGAAAGAGAGCCAGGATTCAAAGTGAGAGAGAAAGGCAGAAGGGGGATGAGTAGAGGTAGGTGGGCGATAGATGACTGCCACTTGGACAGGGAGAGGAGAGAAGATCTGGACAGTGTGAGCCTCAAAGGAGGGAAAAACAAGAGAGTGTGGAATAGGGAGGGTACGGTAGCGGCAGATAGAGGAGAGCAGGAGCCCCACGCCTCCACCCCTGCCATCAGGGTGCGGAGTGTAGGAGAAGGAAAGGCCACCATAAGAGAGGGCAGCTAACAGTGCAGAGTCAGACTGAGTGAGCCAGGTCTCAGTTAAAGCAAAGAGAAGCAGAGAGTGAGAGAAAAAGAAGTCATGCACAGAAAACAACTTGTTGGAAAAGGAACGTGCATTCCAAAGGGCACAGGAGAAAGGGAGAGAGGAAGGAGGGTGGCAGGGGATGGGTATGAAGTTAGAGGGGTTAACACCCGAAGGAGTAGAAGTTGTATGTGGAAGGCGAGGACGGGAGCATACAGAAATAAGGCAGGGACCAGGATTGGGAGAGATATCCCCAGAAGATAAGCATGGATAGAAAGAGAATGTGTGAGGCTGATTTGTAGGAGTGCATTTTAGTGAATACAGATGGTGACCCACGAGTGGTACTGATTCTGCAAGTAAAGGCTGCCACACTGCATAGGACTACCAGCTGTGAATGGAGTATATACAGAAAAGTGTGAAAATTGATGCAAGACTGTGCTGAAGCAGGGGAATTTTCAGTAAACAAGTGCTGAGGGTAAAATTGCCCTACTGGGGAAAAAGGAATTGCTGAGCTGTGTAAAAGGTATCCCAAAGTGTGAAGAGTGAATGCCATAATACCCAAAGTTGAGACTGAACATTACTGAACTCAAGCAGAAAACCACATTATTGGGCTGAAGCGGAGGGTATTGCACCTAGCAAGTAAATGGTGTAAAGCAAACAGAAGTTTTTACCTAGCAACTGCACATTCAGTATACCTAACGAGAGATTATACCTAGCAAGTAAATGGTGTAAAGCAAATAGACGTTTTTACCTAGCAACTGCACATCCAGTATACCTAAAGAGAGAGAATGCGTGCACAGTACTGATGATATTGTAAAACTTACCCAAGAAAAAGAAAAGTCTACAGAGATGCCTGTGAGAGCCACGACCTCTACAAGCAAAATATGCCCACCTGTAGGACTACCACAATTGGGGGTTCTAGCAAACACAGTGGCAACAGCTACAATAGCGCCTCTGAGGTCAGGAAGAAAACTACACCTGATAGCCCCAAAATGGAGGACAAGATGCAGCGTTCCTGTAATGAACCCTACCCCCACGGAAAAGTGGCCCTTCCAGTCCAATAAAGAGGAAGACATCTCTTACGGGGAACCCGAACCGAGTCATACCCACAAAACACCCCAAGAATGGTGGGGGTGCCTGAACTCAGCACGGACAGAAAAGACCACTCTCTATGATGACGAATATGGTCGACAAGAGAAAGAGCGGGAGCAGCAGATCACCCAATATTTCTGTCATCTAAAGCAACTGCAAGAAAAGCCTGGCATATATAATGAAGCTGCTGAAGTATGTATTGTATTGTATGTCTTTATTTATATAGCGCCATTAATGTACATAGCGCTTCACAGTAGTAATACATGTGGTAATCAAATAAACAACAGATAATATAAATAACAGATCATGGGAATAAGTGCTTTAGACATAAAAGTAACATTAAGGAAGAGGAGTCCCTGCTCCGAGGAGCTTACAGTCTAATTAGTATCAAATAAAGGAGACCCCAGTATTCCTGATGGGACGGAGTCATCCAAAACAAAAAGGCGGAAAAAGAAATGCGGTTCTTCACTTACCGTGGAAGGAACAGACACGTTCGCAGATCCTGTGGAGGAAAAGGGGGACCAAGTTGCCCTGTAGCCTAGAGAAAATGGAGAATTCGTCCCACGGTTAACCGAATATCCAGAGGGCCCAAGGCAGAAGTCATGTACCCCAAAGAAGTGTCTGTCCGGTGCCAACAGTGAGGAACCCTCAACCAACCATCCCAGGGAAGCGGAGCCGGAACCAGTGAGTGTCGATCCCTTCACCAGCCCTGAAGATGCCCTGAAAAATGCCAGGCATGACTGATATGCTCCGTGAACAATTGAAACAAAAGAAAGATGGTTACACACAGCTACAGAAAAATAACGTGAAGCTACAGAAAGATGTGCTCACAATTTACTCTTTGGCCAGGACAGAATTGGACGATCTCAAGACTGAGCTAGATACTGCAAATGCTACTATTTCCTCCATGGATGAAAAGCAGAGCCAATCTGATAAAATGATGGCTAAGCTGAAGCGGAAGTATGAGGAGGCACTGAAGCAGATGACAGTCTTTCAGCAAGAGGTTCACACTCTTCGCGTAGAGCTGAATGCCTCACAACAGGAGGTCAACAGTGTCCAGACAGAGGTGGACGTATCTCAGAAAGAGGTTCATACACTCCGCAGAGCACTGGATGCCTCACATCATGAGATCAACAGCTGCCGCACAGAACTGGAAGTCTCCAGAAAGGAACTTCACAGTCTCACTGAGGAGCTGAACATTTCAAAGAAAACTATCCTCCATCTTAACTTAGATCTCAAAGTGTCTCAGAAGGAGCTTCAGAACCTAAACCTGGAGATGGAAGTCTCACGCCAGGAGACAGCCTGCCCCCAAGCAGATGTGCAAAAATGGAAGGTGGACTGAAAGGAGGCCCTGCATAGTACAGAGACTGAAAAAGGAGAAAATTTAAGATTAAAAAAAGAAAATTCGGAGTTGACAAACCACGTCAATGGGAAAAATGAAAAGCTGCACGAGCTTGAAAAAATAAAGAACCGGTTGGAAGATGAAAAAATTGAAGCAGAGCACCGACTGCAGAAGCAACTGCAAAGTCTGCGTACACACCTCCAGAATGTCGAGGAGAAGCAGCGAACTGCAGGAAGAAAATCTGCAGTCTGCTAAGGAAATACAACTGCTGCAGGAACGTCTGATTACCCAATGCATCCTCGCAAAGCAGCAGGATAAACTGAAGGCTACCCTGACCATCACCAAAGCATCGCTAGAGGTTAAGCTTAGAGGCCAGGTGACTCGGTACAAGAGGGAACGCAAAAAGGTCCAGAAACTGAGACGAGTATCTGCGGCCCATGCGAAGAAGTTCACAGTGCTCCACAAAATAAAGAATGATAGGTGGAAGCAAGCTCAGAGAAAGCACAGGGAAGAAATAAAGACCCTGAAAGGAGACTCTGCAGCCCAGTAACTTACAGATGCCTACAATACGGGAAAAGGTATTGACTCTGCCCAAGCATCGGTATCCCACAGTAACTAGGGCCCGTGAGGACAAGGGTACAGTGAGAGCTGGGGATACCACTCACCTTCAAAGCAAGATTACGAAGTTTGAGCCACCTAAGAAAGCACTAGCCAAACCTGCAATCGCCCAACAGGCAACAAACAGAGGTAGGACTGCAGAATCTAAGCCAGAAGAATCCTTAGCTGAGGAAGCTGAAAAGATAGGACATTCTCTGGAAATGGAGCTGGGGTCGCAACTCAATCCCAAAGAAGCTGAACTGGCGACTACATTGAATGGGAAAAGTGCAGGAAAACAGCTTCAAGAACTGAGGGCTCAAGTGGCTGTTCTTGGGCGCTCTTGTGATACCAGGAAATGGACATTTGGTGCTAAAGTGGAGCACATGGGAAGGATGGCGAGAGAGAGCGATTTGCATAGGCGCTCTGCGACGGTTGCCATACAGTCTGCCTACAAAAAGAGGTGTGCCCGATACAGGTGAAAGCTCAAGACCATGTGGTCAGTAGAAAGACTGTACTTGGAAAAAGTTCTCCTCGAGCGACTGAGGACTGCTGATCTCAAGCACCTTCGAGAGGAGACACTACTAAACTGGAGGAAGGGCTCCAATCCCAGCAGGACTGAGGGTTCTCCTCCATCCACTCTCATTCAAGTCACAGAGATATATCTCGAATGAGAGTGGAAGGATGGGCTTTGGCCGTGGCAAGCCTGAGCTTCCCACAAACAGGGGAGGTATGTAACAGGGGACTTACCCTGTTCAGAAAACTTGCCTCTAATCCAGCAGTGTGCTTGTTAATTGACCAGCACCTGGTTGATTAGAAGTGTTAGAAAAAGCCTGCCTCTGAGACAGGAAGTGAGACTCCTTAGCTCACATGTGAGGGAACGCAAAAAGGTCCAGAAACTGAGACGAGTATCTGCGGCCCATGCGAAGAAGTTCACAGTGCTCCACAAAATAAAGAATGATAGGTGGAAGCAAGCTCAGAGAAAGCACAGGGAAGAAATAAAGACCCTGAAAGGAGACTCTGCAGCCCAGTAACTTACAGATGCCTACAATACGGGAAAAGGTATTGACTCTGCCCAAGCATCGGTATCCCACAGTAACTAGGGCCCGTGAGGACAAGGGTACAGTGAGAGCTGGGGATACCACTCACCTTCAAAGCAAGATTACGAAGTTTGAGCCACCTAAGAAAGCACTAGCCAAACCTGCAATCGCCCAACAGGCAACAAACAGAGGTAGGACTGCAGAATCTAAGCCAGAAGAATCCTTAGCTGAGGAAGCTGAAAAGATAGGACATTCTCTGGAAATGGAGCTGGGGTCGCAACTCAATCCCAAAGAAGCTGAACTGGCGACTACATTGAATGGGAAAAGTGCAGGAAAACAGCTTCAAGAACTGAGGGCTCAAGTGGCTGTTCTTGGGCGCTCTTGTGATACCAGGAAATGGACATTTGGTGCTAAAGTGGAGCACATGGGAAGGATGGCGAGAGAGAGCGATTTGCATAGGCGCTCTGCGACGGTTGCCATACAGTCTGCCTACAAAAAGAGGTGTGCCCGATACAGGTGAAAGCTCAAGACCATGTGGTCAGTAGAAAGACTGTACTTGGAAAAAGTTCTCCTCGAGCGACTGAGGACTGCTGATCTCAAGCACCTTCGAGAGGAGACACTACTAAACTGGAGGAAGGGCTCCAATCCCAGCAGGACTGAGGGTTCTCCTCCATCCACTCTCATTCAAGTCACAGAGATATATCTCGAATGAGAGTGGAAGGATGGGCTTTGGCCGTGGCAAGCCTGAGCTTCCCACAAACAGGGGAGGTATGTAACAGGGGACTTACCCTGTTCAGAAAACTTGCCTCTAATCCAGCAGTGTGCTTGTTAATTGACCAGCACCTGGTTGATTAGAAGTGTTAGAAAAAGCCTGCCTCTGAGACAGGAAGTGAGACTCCTTAGCTCACATGTGAGCTGAACTAGGAGACAGAGCAGACATACTGCACGTGGATCGGCAAACGGATGGTCCTACTCATTTAACCACTGCTATTATTATTTTATCTATTGTATGTGTCCGTAATCCAGAAGCAAACACTATTATTAAAACATTTCATACAGTATTATACTATGGGAGCCGCGCTGTCTTCTTTTTGTTTTGTAGATTAAGAGGAAAGTGGTTGATCCTGAAGCGACACCCAGCAACTGACTACAGACATTTTTTCATCAGTTTTTCTTTTTTGGGCTTTTATTCCTTTCCCCCTTTCCCCTTTCCCCTTTCCCCTGTTGTGTTTTTTGTTGTCTTGTTTGTCTCATTGTGGCATATTGATATCCCACATTTCATCCACTGTTCTACTTGGTTTATTATCATTTGTTTATGTGTATCTACCTATTCATCCAGTGTTCCTAGTTAGCGTAGCAGTTTCCTTTTTATATATATATCTATATCTATAGAATCGAAAATCTTGTGTGTGAGTGTCTGGAGACCATTTGCTTGGTCCGTCGGTCCGCCCGCCCTCCCACGGCTCTCATTGGCCGGTGTGTCTGCCCCCCCATGTCCCACCCCCCCACGGCTCTCATTGGCCCCCCAGAACACACTCTCTCCTGCTCTCTCCTCCCACAGGCCGCTCCCTTCCCCGACTCTCACACACACCCCCCCCCCAGACTCTCAGCCCCCCCCCCGCCCTTCCATGCCACTTCCCCCGCCCTTCCACGCCCCTTCCCCCCCGCTCTTCCACTCCATGCCCCCTGCCCTTCCACGCCCAGGCAACGCCGGGTATATCAGCTAGTATATATATATATATGTGTGTGTGTGTCAAAAGGAGTGCTACTGTGCTACTGGGCGTAGCTAAATGTATAAAACAAAAGACAGAAAAGCAGAAAGCTACATCCAATATGACAAAAATACACAGTGAAATACCTATATATTCACTTGAAAAAGGGTCATTTAGTTAAACCCTTTGGCAAAAGCGTTATAAGCCTGCTAGTCACATCAAAGCATGACCATTAGCAGGTCTGAACACTAACTGATTACAATTTTTATTTACCTCTATAATTAGAGGAAGAATGATCACATTGGATCTGTCCAAACCAGCAACATGAAAGACATGCTCACATGGAAAGTGGGGAGGGACGAGCTTTAGCCCTGGGGGGGAGGGGCTCTTGTCTTGGGAGACCTGATTTATCAATACCTTTTTTACCTGGATCATTTGATTGAGCAAAGCAAGGAGGTAAAATAAATTGTCATTTATTTCAGGAAAAGACATACACACAATGTAACACAATTTAACACACTTACTGGGAACAGGGCTAACGAATAAAGCAGTACTTGGAACGAAATTCACAAAATGACCTCTGCAGGAGCCCTTTCCAATGACCGGGAGATACTCCCAAAATCCTGGAACTGATTTCGGCATGCAATGCCAGGTAAGACAGCTATGTTCTCAAAAAGCTGGATTTAGAAAATGTTCTCACTCAAAATCTTTAAAGCCGGCTCGCGTCTATTCAGCACCGAGCATCTTTGAATTTGCCACTGTTGTTTTGCCGCTTGGAATGTGCGCTCCTGATTGGCTGCAAGGCTCCTTATGGGTTTCAGTGTCCTATTCACAAACCTCTACAGCCTATCAAAGCGTGGGAATTTCCCTGCCAGACAATCACCGATTTGCCGGTATTGTAAAGCCGGGTGGGCACCTTTTTTCATTCTGCAAAGGGGCATGCACCAACCTGGCACCTTTGCCTCTTTGCATACCGGGCCCCCCGTGGCTCCAGGCTCCACAGACTGGTTTCTGGCAAATGGTGGCCGGATAGCCCTGTGTTAGCCCAGGATGCGGGTCCTCAAGCATGACTGCAGTTCTAGCACCTTGGCATCCCTGAGGCTTTCAAGTCCAGACTCCGCACAGACCCATAGGCAACAAGCTTGGTAGCCATCTGGTCCCTCGGAATCCATGACTTGGAAATCCCACAGTTCATTCACAGGTTATCAGTACATATACCTTTTAAACATAACCCTTTAATAAAAAATACTGTGTCCTGTATTTTGTGTGATAAAAATGTGTAAGTCCCTGTTCTGGTGTCAGGGATGGAGTGAGGGTATATATTTCCTACACTCACTATCCTCATTCTTGGCTTCACACTCTAGAAATAACTTTTAAACTTTTTACACACAAAATCATTCTCAGATTTATCATATACCTGGAGCATCCCCTGGACCTCTATACCAGGTTCAGGGTACCTGGGCATGTATCTGGGCACCCCACCTTACACTAGAGATCCCCCCTGTATGTTGTAGGTATGCATTAACCCCTTCATGCCCTGTTTACCTTGTCTGGATTATGCTGCAGCAGGAATCCTGGCGGTGAGTCGCAAGAATGTGGTCAGAGTTTGCCCGGAGCAATGTGCTTGGCTCTATCCAAAAATCTCACTCGATTCCCGGATCCAACTTTTGCTGTATTCCATAACCCCGATACATAGACACATTCTGTGAAGACTTTCTCTGGCAAACCCACCCTGAAACTTACAGCCTATAAATCTCCTGGTCCCAGCACCCCGAGAAAGGCGAATCACAGAAAAATATTTAATGTCGCAAAATTTGCACACAGTCACAGTAAGGTATTTCTTACAACTGGGTCCAAGAGCTGACACTTTAGCACCTCAACACATGGATCAGGGGTACCCAAGTGGGCTGAACCTTTATTAGTGAGCCTGGGTACCCCTTCACCATCACACCTCCCCCCTTAAGATGCAGGTTATGTTACGACCGCCTCGCCCGGTGTTTTAACTGGCCTGATACGTCTTGAGCTTGCTGGCTCACTGGGACTGTCCAGGCGTGAAAGTCCATCGGCATTTCCATGTTCACTGCCTGTCAGGTCGAGCTCACCACAAACGAGGCGGGACTGCGGTGCTGAGGTGAGAAAGGATATAACGCCACCCACAGCCACGAGGGCACGTGTTGAGAGTAGAATGGTCTGGGTGTCCGAGTCGGGGCAGGAGAGGTACGGATGGTAGTGGGTGCTGTTAGCCAAGTCCGGGGTTAGAGAGAGAGACGTAATCGTTTTACCGTTTGCCGAGTTCGGGGTGCCAGAGGTGCGGAGAGTCGTATTGCCGTATGCCAAGTTTGGGATGCCAGATGTACGGAGAGTCGAAGAGGAAGCCGGTTCGGTACACGAGGAAGACTGCAAAACAAGACAAGACAGGACTAGGGAGGCAGAGAGTAATGAGAACAACTGGTTCTATGCTCAGCCGACGAGTTAGTGAAACCGCAGGTTATATGTAGGAGAGAGGATCCAATGGCAGGGTAGCAAGGTGGGGGGGTGTAGATGGGCCAGGCTGTGGCAGGGATAGGTCCAGAAGGGCTCCCTGGGGAGGAGTGTCAGGAATCCACTCCTGGCTTTGGCTGGAGCCCTTCCATCCGGAGCTTTGCAGGTTCCAGACAATCTATTCCCTGCTTCTGCAATCACCTGCCTCCTGTGCAGCTCTGGCCTGATTGGCCTCCTGTGCTATTTAGTGCCTGCCCCGCCCTCAGGAAGTGGCTGGACATAGACTTTGCAATCCAAGTTGCAAGTGACTGTGCTTGTCACAAACTCCCTGTTTGGCCTGCTAGGCCTCCTTGTGCCTGGTATCCTGCTTCCAGTCCCCTGCTTCACAAGGCCTTCTTGCTTAGCAGCCCCGGCGCTGCTTCCCTTGTTCCTGGCAGACTTCGCCGCCGCGCTGAAGCGGCTACGCTGGTGTCCCCAGTGTTTCCTGTGGCGTGTCTGTACCCCTGGTTCCAGTGGCCTTCCTGTTGGCAGTTCCTGTTTCCCAGTGGTCTCCACCACTCTCGGCTGTACCCGGCTAGGGGGTGCCGTTTTGGGTGGCTGAATCACTGGATTCTGCAGTTCCGTTCCCAGGGGTCTCCACACTTCTCCTCGGCTGTACCCCCATTCTGAGGGGGTGCTGGTTTTGGTGCTGAATGCACTGGATTTCTGCGTTCCTGTTCCTTGGTCTCCACCACTTTTGGCTGTACCGGCTAGGGGGTGCCGTTCATTTGCTGAAGCAACTGGATTTTTCCGTTCCTGTTCTTAATCCCTGAAAGTACCCTTCACACACCCACGATTGCCTGTTTTGATGACCATCGCTTTTATCCTCGACCACCGCTCCTGTGCGCCTTGCCTTGACCCCTGCCTGGATAAACGTTAAACCCTAACTTCTCTCTCCAGTCTCACTACTGACCTGGCATGTCCCTGATTATGGAATCCGGAATCCGCACTCCGGCCCCTGACTCCTTGGTCGCCCTAAGGTAAGTCGGTGTTTATACATCCCCACCTCAGCTCCCAGCGGTACGTAACCACTTTTGGCAGCACGTACGTTACAAGTATGTCCAGGCCCCACAAACCTCGACCCCCGTCTGAGGTGGATTAGGTGCCGGTTCCCACTCTGAAAAACGGTCCCAGTCTGTAAAACAGCCCCTGACTAAATATCAGTATAGTTTTTGACAGACTGCCTCCACCGAACCCAGTCCCCCTGTTTTTTGAGCCGAACCCCCGTCTCAGAAAACGCTCCGTAAAGAACTCCTGATTTAAGGCCCCCGCTTTGAAGCTAAAACAGACTAATGATTTCCTAATTGTTCCTGCCCTGGCTCCCCGGTGACCTGGGAACACTTGAATCCTCTGGTGAAAACTGGCACAGACTCAAAATATGTTTCATTCCTTTTCCCTGTCTTTGGACCAGCATACATAAGAGAGGCAGGATCCCATCCTTGCCTCACGCTGTTATGGGAGCTGCTTCCCTGCGCTAACCAGTCCTGTTGCTTAAACCTTGGGTTTCCTCCTTCTCATGGAAATTACCAAGCGATGTTGATCCTCTTAAGGCCAAGGGACGAGCTGTCCGCCACGGTGCTCCTACCCTGATTTAACCCTCCCTGTCTGAAAACCTGGTCCATCTGAAAACCTGCCCCAGTCTGAAAACCTGTCCCATCTGAAAACTTCCCCTTTCGAGAATGGTCCCCTGTCCTAAAAACCGTGTCCCTGCCTGAAAAACTGACCCTGTGGGAAAAACTACCCTTGGGCAAAAAAACGACCCAGTTCCTGAAGATGTTTACATACACTCTCACGCCAGAGCGTGGACAAGGATTCGCGCCCTCGGGCCAGCTACGCTCCTCTGTCACATTTCTATCAGCGCTGAAAATCCCCCTACGACCCCCATTTTCTGACTGCTCTTGCAGCATCTAGTGTTCCCCCTCACCACCCCTCCATTTCTCAGAGAGTTGAAATCCTACCTGTTCTCCTAAAGCTCTTTCTTAGAGCCTTCCCTTCCTGCATGACAGTTCAGGTTTCGGCAATCAAAGTTTCCTTTTTCCTCCTTTCCCGGCCCAGTAGTGCCAAATTCCCTGTAGTGCATCTATACTCTTCTGCACGTCCGTTATAACCATGGATGTCCTAAGATTCTCACAGTAAAAGCATCTCCTTCCCGCCCTACCCCCCCACTGTAACCCTCATGTTTACTCTGAATCTGGGATTCCCCGTCTCAGGCACTACCTACTGTTTGCCCAGTACACTCCTCCAGTATTGAGGGGGTACCTGTTTCTGACTGGCACATACTGTCTACTGCAAATTAGGATTATCCCTCCTGGAACTTTCTGTACTACCTCATGTGTTCTCATCTGGAGTTTCACATTTCATCATCAAGACTGCAATGGCTCCCTATTTGGACGTTCCTTGCCTGACTGAGGGTCCCATCCCTGCTTCTTGTGCTCTCATTCTGGACACGGGCATGCTTGCTCTCTGCTTTTTCCCTTCGTGCCTCTGCGTTCTCTATGTAGATGCCCAGCATAGGTCGCTGATGTTCTCTAACCTTGCAACGAGATATAACAAGGCACAACATATATCCGAGGATATAAATAGCCCCCATATTGTTGCAGCTCAAGGTAGTTGACAATGACGTATTATTGGTCCACTATTACTGGCTTATATTAGCCAAATCCTGCATAGGAGCCAAGCCTAAAGTAACCTCAAAGAAAAATAACAAAAAACTTTAATAGTATGTTATAAAAACCAAAACACTATAAAAATGGCACCTCAGTGCATGATTAAAATCCAAATTTGATGGGTGTAACACAGTACAGGTATAACAAATGACGTCCCAAAACAATAGCTAGTTTCAATTTCAAATGCTATATATCAAGGCTTGCATGTGGGATATACACAAGGGGGTATAGAATTCAATAATGACTCATAGGTGTGGTAGAAACTGGTAATAGTAACACTAATTTGTAGCTACACAAAGAAACAAAAAAAAAACACCACTTATACTAGCATACAAGCTAGCATACAAGCAATCAAAATTGGGTCCTCTGTATAGTGTATTGTAATCCAATCTGTCTAATAATCGAGGGCTCTGTGAAGTCCTAGGGGGTTGCTGTGGTCATGCATATGTACAAGATGAAGAATCCCTGTCGCAATACTGTGGGAGTACGCGTGACGTCATTACGTTGGCGCAAAAAAATGCGCGGATTGTGTTTTGGGGTAACTGCCGTCGGGGCCCGAGAACCAAACCTAGCTTCTGGCTGCTGTTCACTAACTTACCCAACTTTGCTGTACCAGTCGTATCCCCGCTTACTAAGCCCCCCGATTCTCGATAACTCGCTTGGGGTTTGCATCCGTGCACCTGTTCGTGTACGAGATCAGGGGCATAGTCATTGCTGCAGAGATTCTTCATTCTTGTATAACATGCACTGACCAATCAACCCTCGGAACTTCACAGAGCTGATTATAGCAGTATTGATTACAATACACTATAATACAGAGGGACCCCATTTTGGATTGGCTATGGATCAGAGGATAGGGTGTAGCTACAATTAGTTTTACTATTACCGTTCTACCACTCTGAGGTCCACTTATTGATTTATACCACCTGTGTATACAACATTGCAGCCTTTATATATAGCATTTGAATTATAACTAGCTATTTGTTTTGGACGTCATTTGTTCATACCTGTACTGTTACCCATCACATTTGGGGATTTTAATCATGCACTGAGGTGCATTTTTATAGTGTTTCGTCGTTTTTATAACATACTATTAAAGTTTTTGTTATTTTTCTTTGAGTGTTACCTTTAGGCGGTGCGTCCTATGCAAGGATTTGGCTAATACTAAGCCAGTTACTAGTGGACAATATACGTTCATTGTCACCTACCTTGAGTGCAACAATAGGGGGCTATTTATAATCCTCGGATTATTTGTGTGTTTTTTTGCCTTGTTATTTCTCCCTTGCACCAGGTAGACTCTTGTTTGCTATTGTATATGTATGTGTGTCTGGTGTAGCGACGTGCCCCTTGTGTAATAGTTCTCTAAACCTCACCTACCTAGGGGTGCTGACCTCCTATTGATTGCAGTGCCACTGCTTTTCCGTTTGAAAAAAGCGCTCATTGACAAACGCCCTCGGCGCAGTTCTACAACTATACCCAGAGGGTTCAGAAATAATTCCATGTCGCCCAGACCTCTGTGGGATCCAATCTCTGCTCGTCCGGAGGCCTCGCGTGAAGGGGGGGATAATGTCAGGAATCCACTCCTGGCTTTGGCTGGAGCCCTTCCATCCGGAGCTTTGCAGGTTCCAGACAATCTATTCCCTGCTTCTGCAATCACCTGCCTCCTGCTGCCTCCTGTGCAGCTCTGGCCTGATTGGCCCCCTGTGCTATTTAGTGCCTGCCCCGCCCTCAGGAAGTGGCTGGACATAGACTTTGCAATCCAAGTTGCAAGTGACTGTGCTTGTCACAGACTCCCTGTTTGGCCTGCTAGGCCTCCTTGTGCCTGGTATCCTGCTTCCAGTCCCCTGCTTCACAAGGCCTTCTTGCTTAGCAGCCCCGGCGCTGCTTCCCTTGTTCCTGGCAGACTTCGCTGCCGCGCTGAAGCGGCTACGCTGGTGTCCCCAGTGTTTCCTGTGGCGTGTCTGTACCCCTGGTTCCTGTGGCCTTCCTGTTGGCAGTTCCTGTTTCCCAGTGGTCTCCACCACTCTCGGCTGTACCCGGCTAGGGGGTGCCGTTTTGTGCTGAAGCACTGGATTCTGCAGTTCCTGTTCCCAGTGGTCTCCACCACTCTCGGCTGTACCCGGCTAGGGGGTGCTGTTTTGTGCTGAAGCACTGGATTCTGCAGTTCCTGTTCCCAGTGGTCTCCACCACTTTTGGCTGTACCCGGCTAGGGGGTGCCGTTCAGTGCTGAAGCACTGGATTTCCAGTTCCTGTTCTTATCCCTGAAGTACCTTCACCCAAGATTTCCTGTTGATGACCTCGGCTTGTTTCCTCGACCACCGCTCCTGTGCCGCCTGCCTTGACCCCTGCCTGGATAACGTTAACCCTACCTTCTCCAGTCCTGACCTGGCTATGTCTGATTATGGAATCCGCACTCCGGACCTGACTCCGTGGCCTAAGGTCGGTGTTTATACATCCCCACCTCAGCCCAGCGGTACGGTACCAGTTTGTGGCAAGCACGTACGTTACAGTATGTCCAGCCCCACAACCTCGGACCCCGCTGAGGTGGGATTAGGCCGGTTCCCCTCTGAAAACCGGTCCCAGTCTGTAAAACAGCCCCTGTCTAAAGATCAGTATATATTTGAGAGACTGCCTCCACCTGAAACCCAGTCCCTGTTTTTTGGCCTAACCCCGTCTCAGAAACAGCTCCGTAAAGAACTCCTGATTAAGGCCCAGCGCCTTAGAGAGCTAAAACAGACTATGATTTCCTATGTTCCTGCCCCTGGCTCCCCTGTGACCTGGGAACACGTGAATCCTGTGAAACTGGCACAGACTCAAAATATGTTTCATGAATTATCCCTGTCTTTGGACCAGCACATAAGAGAGCAGGATCCCATCCTTGCCTGCGACGCTGTTATGGGACTGCTTCCCTGCGCTACCAGTCCTGTTGCTAAAACCTTGGGGTTTCCTCCTTCTCATGGAAATTACCAAGCTGATTTTGATCCTCTTAAGCCTAAGGGAGAAGCTGCCACGGTCCCTAGCCCTGATTTAACCTCCCTGTCTGAAAACCTGTCCCAGTCTGAAAACCTGCCCCAGTCTGAAAACCTGTCCCAGTCTGAAAAACTTCCCCTTTCTGAGAACTGGTCCCTGTCTAAAAACCTGTCCCGGCCTGAAAACCTGACCCTGTGGGAAAAAACGACCCAGTCTGGAAGATGGTTTACACTCTCACGCCAGAGCGTGGAACAGATGGATCGCCCTCGGGCCAGCTACGCTCCTCTGTCACAGTCTATCAGCGCTGAAAATCCCCCTACTGAACCCCCTTTTTCTGACTCTCTTGCAGCATCTAGTGTTACCCCTCCAGTTTCTCAGAGAGTTGAAATCCCTACCTGTGTCTCTAAATCTCTTTCCTTAGAGCCTTCCCTTCCTGCATTGACAGTTCAGGTTTCCAAGTCAAAGTTTCCTTTTTCTCCTTTCCCTGCAAAGTGCCAAATTCCTGTTATTGCATCTAATGACTCTTCTGCACGTCCTGTTATAACCATGGATGATCCTAAGATTCTCACAGTAAAGCATCATCCTTCCCTCCCTATCCCCCCCACAGTACCTCATGTTACCTCTGAATCTGGGATTCCCACTTCTCAGGCAATACTGTTTCCCAGTGACTCCTCCACAGTATTTGAGGTACCTGTTTCTGACTGCATGACTGCTACTGCAAATTTAGGATTATCCCTCATGGAACTTTCTGTACTACCTCATGTGTTCTCTCTGGATTTCACATTGTCATCATCAAAGACTGCAATGCTCCTATTTGACTTCCTTGCCTTGACTGAGGTGCCCATCCCTGCTTCTTGTGCTCTCATTCTGGACACGGGCATGCTTCTCTCTGCTTTTTCCTTCGTGCCTACTGCGTTCTATGTAGATGCCCAGGCATCGGTCCTGATGTTCTCTAAACCTCACAAAAAAACACACAAATTATCCGAGGATTATAAATAGCCCCCTATTGTTGCACTCAAGGTAGGTGACAATGAACGTATATTGTCCACTAGTAACTGGCTTAGTATTAGCCAAATCCTTGCATAGGATGCACCGCCTAAAGGTAACACTCAAAGAAAAATAACAAAAACTTTAATAGTATGTTATAAAAACGACAAAACACTATAAAAATGCACCTCAGTGCATGATTAAAATAGCCAAATGTGATGGGTAACGGTACAGGTATGAACAAATGACGTCCAAAACAAATAGCTAGTTATAATTCAAATGCTATATATAAAGGCTGCAATGTTGTATACACAAGTGGTATAAATCAATAAGTGGACCTCAGAGTGGTAGAACGGTAATAG